>JAPDVU010000011.1:18352788-18952788 GCA_026230045.1 Corynorhinus townsendii
ACATATTTTCTATGTCTGCTTTCACACTACAGTGGACAGTTGAGTAGCTGTGACAGTGACCATGTGGCCCCCCAAATCCAAAATACTTATTATTCAGCCCTTAACAGAAAAAATTGCCAATTTTGGGACATAGAGGTCTAAAAAAAAAAACCCCTATGCCATCTCTTTTGATTGCATGTTTTGGGGCAACTTCCTTACATTTTCAGAGCTTCCATTTCTTCACTTAGAAAATGAACAAATATACTTAGTATATCTGGGTTGCTGTGATGATTGAAAGATGTTCTGTGGATAAGTTGGTCATTTCTCTCTAAAGTTCCCTTCAAACTGAGCCCATCAGAAGACATTTCCCTCGGTCCATAGGAATTTACTCCACACAATTTGAAATACACTTCTCCTCCAATAAGTATTTTGCTTTTCCTTTCCTAAAATACTCTTCAGAGCCATTTGTCATAAATTAGAGTGGTTTTCACATGAGCTGCATCCGTGTATTCTGCGACACGCTCGACCTGCTGGGAAAGGCAGGGGATGGGTAGGACCACTTTCCCACAGCCCCTTCCCTGGGGATGACAACTCAGGGGCCACACCCAGGTCCCTGACTTGAGTTTATGGGGCCATGAGAAGCTGCTACTTTGTCCCATTGCCGTGGTACCATAGTAGTACCATAATGCAGCCTTCCTGCATTTAAAAAATTGTCTATTTATTGCTCACTTTTCAAATACTCCCAGAGGAGTCAATCCCAAATTGTAGAGCTGAACAGAACATCCCAAAGCTGAGTCCTCTCAATACCTCCCTCTTTTCCAGCCTGGACACCTGTTACTACCACTTCAAGTTGACCAACAAGGGACGTCGGGTCCAACAGTTGTTCTGGATGAATGAAAAATTCCACCCTCAGAACAAGCCGAGCAAGAAGGGTATGGCTAAGAAGAGACTTGCTAAGCGCCCCGCCTCCCAGGGAGCCGAGCGTTCCCAGAGCCCCGTGTTTCAGCTTCAACCCGTCAGGATGGAGTTATATCCAGACCAGACGATCGATGTGACACTTGATGGCTATTCTGCTACTCCCAGGGTACGGGGAAAGCATGTTTAGAATCTGTCTTTCTCCTAAATAAATCTTTGCTCTGTTTCTTAGGCGAGTTCCTTGACATTTATCTGAAGAAAGGATGTGGTTTCTTAAGGATTGCACACGGCCCCAAGTTACCATGGCAGCACCCATTGCTGTGACGGTTCAGTGCTGCTGTTTTATGTTTGCTTCTACAGCTGCCATGAACCCATCCTTAAAATACTAATTAAAGCAGCTTCTCATCCCCAGGGTCAGCAGTGACCAGCCAACAAGTCTCTGGGAGAGGGACAGGCAGCCTTCAGCCCAAGTCAAGCCTCCAGGAACACTTAGCCATATTCATATGTATTCCTAAGGGTGTGTTTGTAGACACTCTGGGCTGCCGTTCCCATCCAGGTCTTGGAACATCCCAGGCTCCTCTCCCCTCAGTCTGACATAACAGCATCACGTTTGTAATCATCATCTCCTTTATGGGTCAATGAAAGAGCTGCATGTGTCTTCAGCAGCTCTGATGTTCTGCTCTTATTTACATCATCGCCATTCTGCTTAAACGCTTATGCAGATCCAAACCACATCTCTGTTTGTTCCTACTCCCTCAGGGAGACTGGAAACCACCAGAAACCTTAAAAAACAAACCTTTGTAATCGCTTGTGAGCCTCTCCTACCTCACAAACGCAGACTTTGTGAATGAGGACTGATGGTTGCTTGAGCTCCACCTGGTGTCACCAAATTAGGAGGTGATGCTGAGCTTTCTCCTCAGGAAATGGGAAACAATAAGAAATTCGCCTTCCAGCAGATAGGATAGCAAAGCTTGTCCATTGCTTCCCTATGGAGTGAGTATATAAGGTGATCTTTGTCTCTGCTTTGCAGGGTTCAGCCATGAGTATGCACCATGTGATAAACTGTGCTAGGCACCAAAGATGCAAAGGTGACTAGAACGCAGCCCTCCTTTCAAGACCCCGACAGGAGCACATTCAGAGTGTCACGATTGGCAGCTAACCATATTTTCAAAGGCATTCAGCCTGAGCTGCTAGGGTTCTAAATCCAGTGTAAGCTTTGCTAAAAGAGACTTGAATTCATTCACATCTGAAACCTGAGCACGCTTCAATGCAAGCTATTCATGATATAAATTCACTTTGGGTTCTTTCTACTTTATACAAATCTGGACCTCGGGGGGTCGAGGAGCAAAGTAATACTAGTTTCTATAGCACGATTTTTAAATATTCAGGTAGGAAAGGCAACATTTTTCACCCACAGTTTCTGACTAGCTTGATAAGAAATAGAACTACCATTGAACTCTAAGCCCATAGGATTTTATCTGCCCTGCCCATCACTGGTTGGTATGTCCAATCCCTGACAGTCCATGCATAATACACCTTCCATACAGATATTCTTTGAACTGAATGTAAATTGATTTGTGTCCTCGAGAGCAGTCAGAAATGGATGCAGGATCCATCCAGGACATAGTTAACCAATCAGACATTTAAATGTGAGACAGAGAGCAACACCTGAAATGCACTGTTCAGAGACCCGTGTTCTTCCCTGGTGTCCGCAGGCAGGTAGTTGAGCGTCAGTTTGCTGATTGTGTGGAACTAAGTTTTCTGAGCTATGGATGTTCTCACAATGCTGACGTTTCTCCTCTGCAGACGGTCAAGGAAAAGCTGGTGTGCCACGCCATCATCGGGGCCCAGCGGGAGCGGAACCTGGTGATGACTGTGGATGTCATCTGTGAGTTCATAGCGCCGCTCATTCAGCTCTCCACCAAGAAGCTCGTGTACCGACTGGAGAAGGTCAGTGGGCAGTGCTGGGGAGGGTTGGGCGCTCCAACTGGGGGTCAGTGAGATCACATTTTCATTGGAGAAGCTAGGTTAACAGGAAGCCTGGTGTACCCACACCCACCGATGTTTCCTAAGCTTCAGAGGCCCAGACACCTTCCTCTAAAAAGTCTGACTCTAAAACTACATTCCTCTGAAATGTAAATTGCAACAGAAATTCTGGTTCCATCATTCCTGATGTCCAAGGCCAAAGTGAAGGGGTATTTATTCCAATGCACTGTGGTCGATCATTTTACTCTAATTAGAAAAAGTAAAATCACAGTATAGAAAGGATTGGACTGGAATTATTGATAATCATAATCATCAGAAAGAATAGCTACACCATGTTGATTGGTTTGTGCTGGGCACTGAGCTATGTTCATTACATACATTTGCCCAGTTGTCCTTCACAATGGTCTGTGCTGTGGGTTCTGTTATCATTCCCATGACACACATAAGGAGACCAAGATTCAAGTTATTATGTGGATCACCCAGCACTGAGAATAACCCACTTAAACTATGACTCACATGTTTAAGTATATGGCTCTAAATGCCCATGACTTTATATGGCCATCAAGGGTGAGCAATAAAGGGCGGGGGGGCGGGTAGGGAAGCAGGGGAGTGTTGGGGATGACTGCTGCTCAGGGCAGGGAGCACAGTGAGGAGGTGAGGGAGGCATCACAGTAGAACTTGACCTCTTCTTCAGCAGACTTCCATCGTAGGATTTTTTAACATTCAGAGCAGGTCTGTGCCAGAGAGTGAGTTAGTGCTGATGACCTGGTGAACCAGGGAGACACAGTCAAAGCTGTGAAACTGGTTGAGGTTACAATCATAAACCAATTATTACCATTTAGTCATTTAAATTACAGTTCTAAGCAGTGCTGTGAAGAAGAGGTATAAGTTGCTATGAGAGCACCTATCAGGAGAGTGGCTCTATTTGTACCTGTGGTGATAGCTGGCTTCCTTGAGCAAGTGCCTCAGGTTGAGACTTGAAGGAAAATTGAAGTTAGTCTGGTGACAAGAGACGGAGAGAGAATTAGGCAGAAGGAACAGCACACAGGAAGGGCCCGAGTCAGAAAAGAGTTTGGTGAGTATGAAGAACTGAAAGGCTGCCTTAGAGAATATGCCAAGAGGGACATGAGGTCCATCAAGAAAAGTGGGCAAGGGCCCATGAGTGTGGCATGACTAGGAGGCGTGTTCTGGGAGGCCATTGGCAGGCTTCAGGAAGGGGAATGACATGGTCAGATTTATTCATTGAAACAGTCATGCTGGCTGCTGAGTGGAATATTTATTAAGTCCTACTATGTGCCAAGCACTGAGTTAGCTGCTAGGGGTACAACAGTGAGGCTAGTCCCTCCCTGATGAACTACACAGCCAGCTAGGAAGACCAAGCATTAAGTACATTGTCCCACAGTGTGATCTCTGCTGTCATATGAAAGGATTGGGTGTGGCAATGCCTAATCAGTCAGGGAGGGCATCAACCAGGGTTCCTTTCATTACCTGGAGGCTAGCAGGAGAATGGGAAAGACCATTTATTCTGGGAGTGGGTTCCATCATATTTTGTTTGTATTAAATAACTATCTATTGAGCACCCACCCACCAAGGGCATGGCACTCTGCTGGAGATGAATAAGGGGTGTATAATTGAGGAAGGGAGTAGAAATGTACAAGTTCAAATAAACAAGTAATTTTGGGGCATTTACAGTGTATGAAGCAGCAAAGACACCACAAAATCCCAGGCTTAATGGACTACTAGGGAAAGTAGACACTGAGGAAATAGAATAAGGGTTTCAGTTACAGGATGCTAAGCTAACTGTGATGAGCTCCATGAGACATATAAAAAGAAAATACTACAAGAGTCTCTGCTATAGTTATTAAGCTTTCATTGCTCTGTTTTCAATTCTTCCTTTTATAAGTGATCAGGAAAGATATTTGTTGGTGGCATCTGCACCAAATTTGGTTGCATCATATTTTCTCTGAATGTAGCTACTGAGTGAAAATTCAGTGAATATTTATTGAATAGCTATTCTGCATAAGACATTGTAGTATATGCTAGACATGCAACTTCGTTTCTTATTAGATTTTTTTCTAAGCCTATAAACACTCATAAAAACGTGTGGATCATGTTCCTTTTCTTCTCTTTATATCCTTCAGCCTTGGTGTTTTTAAAAAAAGCATATTCTTGTTTAAGTGTCTATTGTTGGACTTTATCACTCGAATAAAATGGCAAATACTTTAAATATGGCAGTGACTTATTGAATTACAAAAAGGAATTGAGTCTCAGCTCCCTGTTTGATTTTACCCTTCTCTCCTTCCACCCAAATATTATAAGTTTGAAATCTGTCCAACTACTGTTATTCTTCATTATTCATTTCCAGCTCACATTTAATCCACAATGTGGACAATGAAGAATTGCAACTTCATTACCCAGCGTGTACAAGAGACCTGTTAGGGCTCAGTATTCAGATGTACTTATATAACACCCAATTATCTAGTCTGTCTCCTATTTTCAGCTCAAGGCAGCGTATCTGACTTAGTACATTAGACTATAATGACACCCACACTGCCTATGGGAAGCATTTTTCTAGGACCGTTTCCTCAGATATGATCTACTTTCTAACTGTTATACCATTCATAAGCCACAGAGATGAAACCACTTCTTTGTGGAACTGAAAAGGTCAATCAAAACCAGCAGCCAGTTTGCTTCATGAAGTCCTGCAGCAAATCCCTTCTCCTGCTATCTGGGGAGACAGACAACCCAGAGAGAAAGGGGTCATTTTAAAATAGAACGGGTTCTCTATGCATCGCCTCCTTCTCATCACTAACCTCTAAATGGCCTCTTGCCGCAACCAAACAAGTGTGGCTTCTTCGCTTCAAAGCTACCTGCAGTAACACAGCAGCCTGGGGGAAGGTCACTGGGTAGACAGTTCCTCACGTGGCCGTTGATGACCCTGAAGTGCTGGTTTATCCCTCCCCCAAACTGGAGAATGCGACTTGCAAATGCAGGGTGAGTCCAGCACCTGTATTAGCATGTTAGAGGGAGGGAAACCATGGTTGGCATCTCATGGTAAGTGCCAGACCAAACCCCTGCACAGAGGCTAGTGGATCACAACTGTGGTAGGAGACTCAGGCCAAGCGTCTGGACTGAATGGCTGTGTCTCCCCAGATGTATATACTGAAGTCCTAATCCACAACGTGATGGTGTTGGAGGTGGAGCCTTTGGGAGGTGATTAGGTCTTGAAGATGGGGCCTTTATGAATGGAATTAGCGCCTTTATAAGAAGAGACATGAGAGATAATTTCTCTGTCAAGCATGTAAGGACACGGCGAAAAGATGGCCATCTACAAGCCAGAAGCAAGCTCTCCCCAGACACCAGATCTGCTGGCACCTTGATTTTAGACTTCCCAGTCTCCAGACTGTGAGGCATAAATGTCTGCTGTTTAAGCCACCCCATCTATATTTGTTATAGCACCTGAACTAAGAACCACAGTGGAAGGAAGACTATGCTAATCAGAGAGGCAGACACAAGGTCAGATGAAAATGTGGAATCAGGAAGATTTAACTGAAATCAGAACAAGGAGAAAAAGCAAATCAACCAAAGAATAGATATGCATATATGCATAGACCATGGACACAGACAGTAGTGGAATGAAGGCGGGAGGTGGGAATAAAGGTAGGGGGGGCTGGGTAGAGGGGGCAAAGGGGAAGGAGGAAATGAGAGGCATCCGTAATACTGTCAACAATAAATTAAAAAGATAAAAAGAACTGAGAAAAACAGGCTAGAGTTGTTAGAAGAGCCAGGGAATGATTAGAAGGAGGTTCTGTTTGGAGGCCACGGATTGAGGCTTCAGGTTACCTTCTGCTGGTATCAAAGGACCCTCTTTCCAGAGCACACAAGAAATAATGTGACCCCAACATCAGAATGAGAAAAATTCAGTCTGAACAGCAACATGCAGCTCAGGACCCATTTTCAGTATTTCCTGTAGTTGAAAAATTAAATTGGATGTTCAACAGAGTAAAAAGATGCTTCTAAATCAACGTTAGCAAAAAAAAAAATTAGAGAAAAGTGTTACAGCATTTGTCAATTTAATAAGGTAAGTATATTCGCAATTGAGTGTTTTGAGCATGGAGAAAATATTGTAAAGGAGATAAACGTTTTATCCATTATAGTGATACATGGGTTCTTGTACAAGATATCACTAATTTCTTAGCATTTGCTTTATGACATTGTGGAAACTTCTATAGTAATAGTTCCATCCAGAGGCATGGTTTAAACCGGCATGTTTTTTTAACCAGGCAACAGGAGAATAAGAAATCTAATCTGGTTTCTGACTTATGTAGTCTCACTTCTCAGTAGTTCACCATACATTCCAAATGATTTAGCTCAGTCTCTCCACGAGAATAAAAGCATATGCGCATGTGTTTGTGTCTGTGTATGCTCAGATATATGTGAGACTTTTGCTGCCATAGCCTTACTCTGTTTGTCATAACTTAGTTTGCTGCCTGTTTCCTTGTTTTTGCAGAAACCACAAACTGTCTTACAACCTGATTACCAGCCCTTGGTCATGAAGAACATTTCCACGCTTCCTGTGAATGTGTTGCTCTCAACAAACAGACCCTTCTTCATCTGTGACACGGAGAAATCTCTGTTGCCCCTAATTCCAGAGGTAACTGAGGGAGGATGGTCCTACCAAGCTCCTGGAGGGGGCGGGAGAGGGGCACTCGTGTGTGAGAGAAGAGAATGACAGCAGTACACTAATTTCAGTCCAGAAGAATATAAAGAATCCAGAAAATAGTGAGGAAATAATACAGAGAATCTTAAATGAGTCCCAAATAAATTCTACTGTCTATCAGTAGAACATCTATTATTAGTGCTGTAAGAACTTCTGGCTCATTATGATGACCCTTTCATTGGAATGAAGCTAATCTTTAGAAAACAGTGACTTCACACTAAGGATAGTAAAGATCTTTCAATTTCCCTCTCAAATTTGACCAAAACTCCATCCTCAAGGAAACCAGGAAATAACCAAAGCCCAGTCTTTAAATCAGCCAGCCTATCTCCAGATACTGAGAAGATGGAGCCTGGCTAAGGCAGGAGGCTTGAGCTCACCAGGCCACCAGTCTGGGGCGGGATGCATTGTTCTCTCCACATCCCTGTAAGATCATCCCTGTGATCCTTTGCTGGGCATGAGGACACCAGTGGGAATGGCTGGGCCATGGGGCAAGCGCGACGGCAGAGCTGTAGGAGAAAGGACTGAAGAGAAACCAGACCCACACCATCAGCTGAAGGAGAAGTGATGTAAAGGAGGAAGGCAGGGCAGGCAATAATCCCAAGATCTCCGAACAGGGAGACTTGAGATTTGCTATGAGCCACACAGAGGGGGATGGGTGGTTGGGGGAGTAGGGAACAGAGCCGCTTAGTCAGAGGATGCTGCAGATGGTACCTGACTTGTGGCTGTAAACTGCTCTGCTACCCTCCCCTGCCCCTCCCCATCAATTCTTTGGTAAATCTCATTCAAGCATGAGCTGGGGGAAAACAGCTAAGATCCTTGAACAGGGAAATAAAAGGAGAAAATGATCATAAGCAAGAGGCAGATGAAAATCTACTGCCAGGAGACCTAGGCAAGGAAGAAGACCAAAAGTATAACATGTAATTCTCTACAGCCTCAAAGAAATTACAGATGGCATGACCAGTCATTAAAAAGAGCTCAAGGATGAGATACAAGTGTTCAAAGAGATGAAGAGTGAACTCACAGAGCCGAGGAAAACAAGCGGATGAGAAAAGGAAAATTCAGACATGAGCAGTGTTCTCATTCTGGGTAGATTAGACACACTCCTGTCCCTCCTGAAATCTTAATAAAAGTAGAAATGTTCAAAATGAAAGAAGCCCAGAGCAATAAAATAAAGGGGGAAGAGGATGGTATAACCAAATATTGCGAGATTTAAGCAAATTCTACACGCTAGAATGACAATCGAGTGGGTTGACAAAAAGCCACAAAAACCGGCAGCCTGGAAAATTCTCCAGTGAGGCTGCAAACATGTGGCAGTCATTCAACCCAGTAGCCTGGGCGCAGAGGCAACAAGTGTGAACAACGTGTGGGAAATAGAAGGATTCCATGTGCACCGGACAGCTGTCCCACCCGACCCCATGCAAAAGACATGGGCAGCTGGCTTTTATCTGAAGACATAAAGGTAAGAAAGTGCTCTTCCCCGGAGCAATCGATCAGAATGTTTGGGGAAAGTTAATGTTTCTCGTGTGAGTGTTGGCACCCCAGAGTAACCCCAGGTATCTGGGATGTGTCCACTGCCTGATCATCCCTCTGTGCCCAGAAACTGTTCTGCAGACCAGTCCTACCACAAGAATTGAGAAATGGCAACCTCCGGATTGTTGGGAGGCCAGGGTGGGTCAGGAACTACTGTTTCTTATCATAACTCTTGTGGTACAGTTTGGCCTTTTATATTATTTGCATGTATCACTATAATTAAAACATACATATACTTTAAAAAATGAAGAACTTCTATAAATCAATAAGAAAAATACCAATAACCCCATGGAAAATTAGGCAAAGGAAATGAACAGAGAGTTCCCAAAAAGAAAAAATGGCTCTTAAGTATATGGAAATATGCTCAATTTTAATCATAGTAGAAGAAATGCAAATTAAAACTACTACAAAACACATTTTTCCCCTATCAGATTGGCAAAGAATAAAAACTGGATAGTGCTTAGTATTAAGAAGGGCATATGGAAACATGGATTCCCCTACAGTGTTGGTGAAGTGTACATTGGAAGACAATATGGTAGTAGCTATCAGAATTTTAAATGTCCAGACCAGCCTGGGTGGTTCAGTTGGGTGGAGCAATTGCCCATACATGAAAAAGGTTGTGAGTTCAGTTCCTGTTCAGTGCACATACATAGGTTGGCTTTTTAAAATTAACACTACAACCAATAACAACTGGGAGGTGGGGTAAGCATAAACTGACTTCATCCCCTTTACAACTAGGTGTCAATAAGATACTATCTAAAGATGAAACTGCTTAATATTTAACCGTATTTTTTATTGACATAAAGGGGTAACAATAATAGTAATATTTGGCATTTATATACTGTAAGCACTGCTCTAAAGACATCACATGTATATATATTTTTAAAAATATATTTTTATTGATTTCAGAGAGGAAGGAATAGGGAGAGATAGAAACATCAATGATGAGAGAGAATCATTGATTGGCTGCCTCCTGCACACCCCCCAACTGGGGATCAAGCCCGCAACCCAGGCATGTGCCCTTGACCAGAATCGAACCTGGGACCCTTCAGTCCGCAGGCCAACACTCTATCCACCCAGCCAAACTGGTTAGGGCAGTGGTCGGCAAACCGCGGCTCGTGAGCCACATGCTAATGAGTTTGCCGACCACTGGGTTAGGGCCACATGTGTATTGACTCATTTCCTCCCCTTAAAAAGAGGTAGGTCTTGTTATTGACCCTATTTTATAAATGGAGAAACTGAGGTCTAGGAAAAACAACTAACATTGCCCAAATTCATAGAGCTAGTAACCAGCAGGCCAGGATTTGATGCCAAGCAATCAGGCTCCAGAGTCCATGATTTTAGGATTAATCTCTCTTGTATAAGATTTCTTTCAGGCTTCTTTCTGAGAAAAAAAAAATTTAAACATATTTTGAAATAAATGAATCTATATTTTTGTAAATTTTTATTAGCCATCGTTATGTCTGGACTAATGTGTATCAAATATGAACTCTGAGAAATAATATATGGTGAAACTTTGGGTAAGTTTCTAATTTCTTCTTGGTGCTTTTATATATAATGTAAAATTTTGTGGATATGTATCTTTTCCACAAAACAAAAAAGTAATTTCTCTGAGGGGAAAAAGGTGTTTAAGTCAATCCTCAAAGATACTTCAGCACCAAGCATGGAGATACCAAGTGCTGCAGATGCCAGTGTCTACATTGTGGTCTAAATTGTGCTCAGCCAGCTGTGCCAAGTGGCCAGCCAGGCTTTCAGATGGGATTAGCCAACTGAAGAGCCATTACCCTCTCTTTGACTCTTGGATCAGGTGATTGGCAGTATCAGCTGGAACCATCTAATCATGGCACCGATGCACACAGTTAAATAACTGAAGCTTAAAACTCAGTGGAGAGGGGAGAGCTCTGTAAACAGATTTGCCCTGTGTACATTCCTCCCGACTACCTCCGGGCACTTTCTGCAAAACCAGGAGGTGGCTTTTATGCCAGTTAAATGTGGAAATCAAGTGATTCCTAAAAAAAAAAGCCAACTCATAGCCAGGCTTTCTATGGGAAGGTGTTACTGTGGCCTTGGCATCAAGGAACACATGGGGGTTTGAATCAAAGAGAAAAAGAACAAGGGAAATCTACCCAACAAACTCAGTATAGCTCTAGAGTGTCGTTTTGAGTTGACCAGAAGACAGCAGAAAGTAGATAACACTGTGCTGAAGAGTTAGGATCACAGACATTAGAAAAGAAATTACCCAATCCGACCCTTTCTGGGTCATCCACTACAGAGCCCCTCCCCCAGTGCTTTAGTAAGCCTTTCTGAAAGTCTTAAGCAAAGAACTTTTCCCATTGTCTAGGAAGAGCATTTTAAAAAACTCTAATTTATTTTCAGTTAAAAATATTTTTATAATGGCTATTCATTGTAGATTTTCCTTTTTACAACTCAAACTTTATAACCTCACAACTCATCAAAATCTCTTCCCTCAAACAATTCCCTCTCCAGATTTTCCTTGTACTCATTTTCAACTAATAAAATATGAATACACACACATATAAATATCTATAATATCAATAAATATAGATAATTATTGATATCAATATAGATATACTAGCTACTTAATCATGTGTAAGTATGGATACCTAATTATGGACAAATAACACATATGTATTTAATAGTAACACGAATGTGTGTATGTATGTACATAAATATATTTAAATAACTTTGGCTGTCCTGTTTCATGTATCAGGTTGGAAATGCATAGTACAAAGGTTAGTAATTTCCCAAAATCTTATTTGCAGCCTATTAAACTGGAGATTGGTGAAGAAAAAAATCTGCTGGTCAAATTTGATCCTACCCACAAATGTGATTTGAAAAACTGGGTGGCAGAAGAAACTCTAGCGATCAGGTACGTGGAGCACCCTCAGGTAGACAACCTGAACCTGCGTGGTGAAGTGCATTACCCCAACCTGTCCTTTGAGACCATGGAGCTGGATTTTGGCTGTATCCTGAATGATACTGAAGTGATCCGCTACATTCCCATCACCAACTGCAGCCCATTGACTGTGAAGTTTTGCTGGTTCTTCCTGGTGAACAACGAGGGAAGTCAAATAAGGTACTGCCAGCATAGCTATCCTATAGAGCTCTTTTCTGCTGTTTGTTTGTTTTTTCCTCCTCCGTGCTTTGCACTGGGTTCCTATATTCTGTGCACTGGTCTTGCATGAATACTTTTGGCTCTGGCAACTAATTATTGACAAAAATAACGAAGAGCCTAATCTCATGGTCCCTCCTAGATTTCCAAGCAAGAAAAACAGATAAAACATCTTTGAAAGCCCCAGTTGCCACCAAATTAACAGAGTAGTTAATATCCATAAGCCTCCTTTAATTTTGAATTTAGTACTTGGATCATTATAAATTTGTCTCTAGAAAATAAAGTCTTTGTACAGTTTTCTTAATAAGCATTTCAAACCCAAAGCATGAATTACTCAGCACAATACACTGAGCATGTGCTGCATATTTCAGCGGGTTGGTGGGTTTCATTCTGGCATACTAATATATATGTAGTGGGAGATGATGAGTGCCAAAATGGAAAAGCTATCTTCACAATATTTATGTTTAGAGGTATCTCTCTCCTGTTCAATTAAATTTAAATTCAATTAGGACCTAAATCCAGACTTCATTTGGAAAGCACTCCTTTTAAAAAATATCAACAGCCTGTTTTAGCCAGGCCACAGGAACGTTTTCATTTGGGTTAGCCTCATTCGAGACCAGGACCAATGGGCTTCTGCCTGTTGCTTTGCTGGGTGTTTTGACGATTGTTTTCAGCACTGAGTGTTGAGTAGCCATACTTAACTAAGGAAGCCTCGTGTTTCCTTGGCTTGTGGGTGCAATCCTCATCTTGTCCATGACAGCCACCCTTTGCTTTCCAGCACTGTTACCATGGTAACGATGGCTTGCTCTAGATGTTTTCCATAGACAGCTAAGGATGACCTAGCATAGCCAGGCCTGTCCACACTGGTAGGTGGTGTCCTTTGCCTCTCTGGTATTCACTCGTTCATTTTATCAGCTGGACCAAGGGTCAGGCCTGAGCCATGGAACCTGAGGTGTCAGGGGCTGTTTAGGTTTGAAGTGAAATTCTACGGAGGATGCATATTTAAAATAATTATGGAGAAACCAGCCAACCTGACCTAATAAGCTGTAAGTACCAGATTCTGTGAAGTTGTTCCCATGTAACAGCTAAATGAGTTTATTCCATTGGGAGCAAGGGCCGGGCTTTATTTATTTTATTTTTTTTGAGAAGCCATTTCCATAATTAAAATAATGACATTTTGAAAGTATGCTTGACCAATACTAGAGATGATATCCTCTAATTTTCTATTGCTTTAAGTATTCATTTAACCACTCTTTTGCTTTCATCAGTATCTTCTTATATCTTGATATTGAGCTTCTGCTTATAATTTTTCACTCATTCATTCATTGAGTCGTTCAGAAAACATTTGATAAGTGATTCTTTTGCACCAGATAATGTGTGAGATTAGGGATATAAAAGTGAATAAGACATGATTCCTGGCCTGAGGCTGTTGGGGAACCATACGTGTAAATCACGATGGATGTGTGACAATGCCAGGCTCTAAGAGATGACGGGGGGTTGACTGCTCAGAGGAGCCAGAAAAGCCACAACGAGAAGCACAGTTAATCGTTCCAATGGAAGAGCAGGGACATGTTCTAAGTGACAGGAATAGTATGTTTCTATTAGTTAAGATTCACGGACACAATTCTGTCATAAGTCACAGGAAACCTGACTGGAAGCAAAAATAAAAGGGAAAGGGCATTCATTGGCTCGCAGATTCCTTCTGACTTCTGGCCTGGCTTGACTCAGGGACTCAAGCAGTGTCTCCAGAGCCAGGGTCTCTGCTGTCTTCCATGTGTTGACCATGTTCTCAGATCAGCTCTTCTCCATGGTCCCCAAATGCTCCACTCCTGGGGCAATATCCTCACATGCTGATCCATGTGAGGAAATGAGCCTTTGCCCCAGAACTTCCATGAGGTTTACTCTGATCAGAACAGCTTAATCATGTTACCCATCTCCCCCCCCCCCCCCTCAACCACTCACTGTCGGGGAGGATAACACATTTATCAGGGTTGTCCTACCATGTCCCCTACAACAAAGGCTGCGATCATGACCGCACAGCCCTGTGGACTGAAGGGGGTAGGAGTGGGGCAGATCTCCCGACAAACCTGACATACAGGAGAATGAATGCTGGAGAGGTGAAGGATGCCGCCTACCAGCAGGGGCTATGTCAGCATGGCCGCCATGCAGGCGCTATGGCAGAGGAGAAGTCAGGGAGACGCGGCAGGGGGTAGATTGGCAGTGGTGTGTGAGAGGCCTGGTTTCTCAGGATAAGGAGTTTAGACTCTTTCTTGGAGGCAGTGGTGAGATTCATAATCAAGAGAGGGAAGAGCCAAAACCGGTTTGCCTTAGTGGATAGAGCATCAGCCTGCAGACTGAAAGGTCCCAGGTTTGATTCCGGTCAAGGGCATGTACCTGGGTTGCGGGCACATCCCCAGTAGGGGGCGTGCAGGAGGCAGCTGATCGATCTTTCTCTCTCATCGATGTTTCTAACTCTCTATCTCTCTCCCTTCCTCTCTTTAAAAAAATCAATAAAATATATTTAAAAAAAAAAAAAGAGAGAGAGGGAAGAGATTAGCCAAAGACACAACCAGTGAGGTGATGGCCAGAGGGAAGGGGGCGGGACCTGAGTGGAGTGGGCAGAGGAGGGGAAAATGGGGACATCTGTAATAGTGTCAACAATAAAAATAAGGTTACAAAAAAGAATATATATGAGAAACCACTAAACTTCAGACAGCAGAAAAAGATATATTTATGTTTATTACTTTCTGTTTAATGAGCCAAGACATAAATAAAAGGACATAACCAATTAAAAAAGAGAGAGAGACAAGAGTCAGGTTTTTTCAGAAAGATGCCCCTTAGCAGTATTCAGCACAGTTACCCAATCCCGCCTTCCTGAGACGCGTTTCTTCCCTGGCTTGACCAACACCATTCTGTCCTATTCTCCCCTCATCTCCCAGCTCTCGGCCAGCAGCAACCCCGCTGGGTGGGTGGGACACAGGGTTCCCTCCTGGCCCTCTGCCCTTGCTGACAGTTGCTCTACCCCACCACCTCGCTTAGCCTGTTGCTGTGGCTCACATGTGTGTCTCCACCAGACCCTCTGCTGACTTCCCAGGGCACCACCTTCCTGACCTCTCCTCCGGATGTCTCCCAGGTGGCTCACTCCCCACACCAACCTCAGGCTCTGCCCTCGTCTCCTCCGGCCTCTCCTCTAGGGCCTCTGTCCCGGTAAAGGCATCACCGTCCTGGAGCTGAGTCACCCAGCTTCTTCCTCTCCCTAGCTCCATCACTTCGTCAAATCCATCACCAAGTTCTACCCATTCCACCTTCTAAAGCCTCCAATTCCCATCCCACTGTGTCACCCTAGTTCAGCTCAC
Organism: Corynorhinus townsendii; assembly: GCA_026230045.1. NCBI lineage: Eukaryota > Metazoa > Chordata > Mammalia > Chiroptera > Vespertilionidae > Corynorhinus > Corynorhinus townsendii. Next base: position 18,368,408 of record JAPDVU010000011.1, read on the forward strand.
CATTGTCTCCTGCCTGGCCCATGGTGACGGCCCCTCCCTGGGCTCTCAGCTGTCATTCATGCTTCATAGTCCATTTGTCCTCACAGTAGCCACGTGGCGAGTGTGGCACTGGCTGGGTTTTCAGCCTTTAATGACACCCACGCTTCTTAGGAGATAGTACAAGACACTTCAGCAGAGCAAGCGCCGGTCCTGCATTTCTCTCTGGTTTTTTCTCACCTCGCTCTGCCATCTCCACACTGACCTCCCATGTGGGCCTCTTTCTGGCCGGAGCTGCTCCTATCTGACTGCTCTCTCTCTGCTGGAAGCTCTCCCCCTCTTCTAGTGAGCCCCTTCCCCCATCATGTCTCAGCTGATACATCGCCCCCCAGGAGAGATAGGAGCCCTGCCATAGGCTCTGGGAGCCAGCTCCTTGGGGCCCGGCCCCATTTGTAATAATGGCTCACTGTCCAACTTCCCAGGAGGCCAGAGATCACGTCTGTTCTGCTGCCTGTGGGTCTCAGGGCCCCGCACGGCCGTTGGCAGAGTGGGTCCTCACAGGGTAGTTTCTAATCAGCTGCTCCCCTGCTCTCATGTACTGAGCGGAGAATGGTTGCATAACTGGCTGAAGATTCTTTTCTGTCAGCCTCCTGGCACCTGCCAAATGGAAAAGGTTCAAGGCATAATGTCACCTTGAATAGCAAAGAATAAAATAAAAAAAGCCACTTGCCTTCCAGATAGGCTTCCTCAGTGCCGGCATCAGAAAAATATAAAGAACTCGCTGGCTAAAGGTCACTTTTATCAGCTGGACCAACACTAACCTTTTTTCCCAATTATAATTCTTCTCAGCACTGCAGTTAGTAAAAGAAACAAGAGGATAAAAGAGGCTTTTCTTCTTTTATAAGGCGGGGAGTGAGATTGCCTAGACTCTCAACATTCCTTCCTGTTGCAGCCCCCATACCTCTGCCCTGTATGTGTGTGTGTGTGTACATGCACATAGGTGTGATTTTGTAGGCAACTTTGACTCATGTATTTAAAGAATCCCTGTAGTTTGAGCATTTTTTCAAGTTGGCCCTCATATCACATGTGGGAACAAAAATAGAAGTAAAATGGACAAGCATGCTAACTAACACTCTGTAAGAGGGAAAGGCAGTAATTGGCTTTTAAACATGTTCCTCCATGTGTGTCCATGTGTATGACAGGGCTCTGGATGACTTTGGTAGATGACAGTCTGTGCCGCTCACTCACACACCACACACACAACACGTATGAGGAAGCTGGGATGCAGCTTAGAGCAGAGCGCGCACCCGGCTCAGCCAGCACGCGGGGATGTGCCCTTTATGGGCTGACTGTGCAGCTGGATGGGAGCATGATGTTTCATGGCAACTGTTTGACAGAGGAGCCCACGGAAGCCCACACTTGAACCAGCCTTTACTGCTGAGAGGCCAGGGAGAGCCAAGCAGACGCCAGCTTGGCTGGTGTCTCTGCCCAGGCTCAGCGCTGCAAAGCTGAGGTGATGCTAGAACTTGGAGCGCATGAGCCAAGCGGTCTCCCAGGACAAGATTTGCCTTTTTACTTCCAAGTCAGATTATAAATAAATTGAATACGAGGGCCTAAGGGAGCCCAGCCCTGGAGCAAAGGAGCATGTGTTGATCGCACATTGGTTTTCCTGTGATGAGCGTAATTTGTCCAATATCGTGATTAGGAGAGGGGAGGGGAAGGACTGAGAGGGGGTGGAGGAGACCTCATTTTCTGGGTGCTTCCATCTGTCTCTTCATCATCCCTCAATTTCTTGAAAGTGAACCTTTTCTAAGATGTGATACATCAATGGTGGTTGTGATCGTGGGCTGTGGTTGGACACGGCTGGTTAAAATCCGGGCTCTGTCCTTCTGGCCATGTCTTTCTGGACCATCCCTGAGCTTGGATCTACTCAACTATAAGATGGAGATAATGTAGAAACCTAAAAGAGTTGCTGTGAGGATTAAATGAGAGATGCTTGTAACGTGCATAAGTCTCTGAGATATGAAAGAAAATCAGGAATTTATTCCCTGAGGGTGCCTTCCTCTCCCTCATACCAAGTGCTGCTAAGTGAAGTGTTCTCCAAGAACCTAACGCAGGGGTGGAGAACGTCCGGCACCTGGCCGTATAAGGCCCGCAAAGTCATCCAATCTGGCCCTGCCAGGGCATTAGGGGTGAGTTAATTAAATGTTTGACCAAATATAGCAGGCTAATTTTAAAATTTTTTAAAAATATATATTTGTATTGATTTCAGAGAGGAAGGGAGAGGGAGAGAGAGAGAAACATCAATGATGAGAAAGAATCATTGATCGGCTGCCTACAGCATGCCCCCTACTGGGGATCAAACCCACAACCCAGGTATGTGCCTTTGACAGGAATCGAACCTGGGATCCTACTGTTCGCAGGCTGACGCTCTATCCACTGAGCCAAACTGGCTAGGACAATTTTTAAGTTGATAATTTTGTATGGCCCACAAATGATGTTATAAATATCCAAATGGCCCTTGGCAGAAAGAAGGTTCCCTCCCTCCCCCTGTTCTAAAGGGTTAGAGTAGTAGGGTCCTTAGATGCCTAGAAGAGGGACCCAGGCCCCCTTTTTCCTGACCAAGGGCAGAAATCCTTCCCCTGAGCCAGGCTGGGTTCATCAGGGCTGGAGCCAGACCTAACAGGGTCTTGTAGGTCAGGCGCTGGACGTTCCCCACCCCTAACAGGTGACAACCCTGTGTGGCTCAGGGGGACAGGCCCAGAGTGCCTCCCTCGCTCCCCACCCTCCCTGCAGCCCGCAAGCCCAGACCCATGATGGGCGCAGGTCCTTGCTTTGCCCAAGGGTCCAATAAAAAATAAAAAAAGTAACTATGTAGGGGATCGACTAGAGACTCTTCCTGGGGCAGCCTTAGGAGGAATGGGCTGGCGACAGCAGGGGCACATTAGGGAAGGTGCCCAGGTCACGGGGTCACCTGGGAGTGGAGTCACCCCCTTCAAGGAAACGTGAACAGGACATGCTGGCTCCACAGACTCCATGATTGCAAGACTCTCCCAGTTCTAATTGGTTTCTCCTGTGATGTTAGGGTTGGAATACAGGTCCCTTGGTGAATACCCCCTTGAGTCCTGGGCCCCTGCCTGCCCACAGTGACCACACGCAGGAGAGAGGGAGCCTCGGAGGAGGGAGGCCCTGGGATCTTAGTGGGCATCCCTGCAGCAGTAAGAAACTTTAAATCAAGAGAATGGGCCTCACCCAGGGATGAGCCCACCTCTGCCCTGACTGGCTCTTGTGAACAGCAAAGGACGTGGCCCGGCCCTGCTTTGACCCCCTAGCTTTGCTGTGGAGCCAGGCAGGCCTAGAGTGACTGATCTCCAGGCCGACATCAGCGATCTCAGCCTGTAGAAATGTGATCACGTCCTATTTCAGAGCTAAGTTCAGGACTATTTTCTAGACCTACTGGTTCCCCCCCGCTTCCCTTCTCTCCCCCCCCCCCCCCCGTCCCTTCATCCCCTCTCAGCCAAACTGATCAGTCCTGGTTGCTAGGTAACTGTTACCTTAGCGACAGAACACTCCGAAGGGTTCTGAGTGGTTATTTGTGCCCACCGGACACTGGCAGTCAGCGGCAGAGCTGTGAGCCTGACCTGCCATGGAGGGCCTGCTGCCTGCCACCGCATCTGCCTCCCAGCTGGTCCTGGAGCACCTGTGCGGACTGCTGCTGGTGATTTCCGAGAGCTTAAGGCATGGCCCAGGTCCCCCTGCGTTCCCCTGGGGGATCCTGGTGGGCGCTCTGGTGGTGGTGGCTGTGATAGTAAAGAGACAACACACTTCAAGAAGTGTGGAGGCGCCAGGTAAAAGGTGTTCTGCCCACCGTGAAGTCTGTGGACAATACAGTGAGAATATTGGGCCAATGACAGAAGCTGACGTCAAGCCACCTGGGGCGGAGGCCAGTCCTCTCTTATTACAGACCTTGTGCTTGAGGGCACTGAATCAATACCTGAGCAGGTGGTCACTTCAGGAGATGGTTGATTTACTGAAAACAGTATGCAAGAGCCAACCTCCTCAACTTTCCCAAGTGACTAATGAAAAGCCCATCACAAAAGCATCAGGAACTGATGGAAAACAACTTCAGAAAAGCATAATGGATGATTTGAACAAAAATGCTTTATCCAGAAAGTTCAGAACTACTCTCAGAGGGAATTATGGGATGGAAGTAGAAAATCCAGGAGAAGGAGGAGGAGAAACAAAGGCTGGAGCAGCTGATGCAGGAATGGAGCAGGCCCTGCTAGGGTTCCCGATCACTGGCTGGAAACCGGAGGCCAACCATCCCCAAGCCTGCCTCCCTCAAAGGTCACGGGGATGACAGAAACTTGGGATCCCCACAAAAGAGGGAAGCAGGAAATGGGGATGCCGACATCATGTGTCCTAGGAAAATCAGAAATTAACCAGACAATTGTGGAAGCAAAAGCAAATGAATGAAGCACTTGCAGCAGAAATAATGAGCCTGCAAACTGAAAAAGCATCTTTGCAGTGTGAAAATTCCAACCTAAAAGATGAGATTCAACAGCTGAAGCTGAAGCTTCGAATTCTGTCCGATACACATGAAGATGCAACACAACTACAGAAACAACCTATTGAGGCGGAAACGCGCTACTTAGACATGGAGAAGAAATTTCCCACCGTCGGGAGAAACACGCACTCCACTTACCAGTTCCTGAACACGTACAAGAAGATGGCCCGAGACCTGAACCAGGAACTATGAAGAAGCACCTGCTACCATGAAAATGAGATCTGATGCCAGCAGAGAAGGCAGCAGAGGTCACTGAGAGGAAGTCCCAGGACCTGAGGAGAGAAAGTGATCACAACAGGCAGATGCTGGCCAAGGTCAAGTCCAAGGTCCAGCCTTTCCCGAGTCGCCCTTTTGCTCCTTCTGCTCGCGCCCCCCCCCCCCCCCCCCCCCGCCCCGCAGCCCATAGAGGCCCTGCAGTGCCCGGCCATCCCCTGGGTCATCGGCGCCCCAGGAAGGAGGCGGGTCCTCTGGTGAGAGCTCAAGAATCCAGGGTCACCTGCTGGTGCGACTCAGCTCCCATAGTGTGGGTCCTGACCACCCACACCAGGATCAACTTCTGCCTGTTTCTGTTCCAGTAACTTGTTTGCTCTCTCTTTAGCTTAGCTACTGTTACTAAATTGATGCCACAATTACCCTTAGTAGTACACAGAATCATAACTTTACAGTAGTAATATTTAAATATAGATTCGTTAATATAATTCTCATGGATACAGATTCCCCATGAGATCCTTTAGAATTACATACTGTAAGTAGTGCATTTTGAATTAAATGACTGCTATTACCTAAACTGTCATCTAAGTTTGACATGGGCATTTAAACAAAGACCATGATTGTATGATGTGGCTTTTATTACAAATCTATAGAAGTAATTAAATATGTACCTGAAAACATTTTGGTTGGTTTTAAAAACAATGCAAAGAAATAATTCGAACAAGACAACACCCCATTCAAATGACGTATTTTTTATTACTTTAGTCCTAAATTCATAGTTTAGCCCTAAAACCATAGGATAGTTTAGCCCTAGATTATATATTGGAAATCTTTATATTTCTTTCCTGCTTTACAGTTTTATTCATTTTTTAAAAATAAATCTTTATTGTTCAGATTACAGGTGTTCCTCTTTTTGTTTTCCCCCTATAGCTCCCCTCCACCTGATTCCCCACCCCACCCCACCCTACCCCATGCCCTTACCCCCTGCCACTGTCTTCATCCATAGGAGTAAGATTTTTGTCCAATCTCTTCCCGCACCACTCACACCCGCTTTCCCCTGAGAACTGACAGTCCACTCCCTTTCTATGTCCCTGATTCTATTATAATCACCAGTCCATTCTGTTCTTCAGATTTTTTATTTACTTGATTTTTAGATTCACTTGTTGGTAGGTATGTATTTGATGTCATTTTGTTGTTCATAATTTTTATCTTTACCTTTTTCTTCTTCTTCCTCTTCTTAAAGAATACCCTTCAGCATTTCATGTAATCCTGGTTTGGTGGCGATGAACTCCTTTAGCTTTGTCTTGTCTGTGAAGCTCTTTATCTGACCTTCAACTCTGAATGATAGCTTTGCTGGGTAGAGTAATCTTGGTTGTAGGTTCTTGCTGTTCATCACTTTGAATATTTCTTGCCACTCCCTTCTGGCCTGCATAGTTTCTGCTGAGAAATCAGCTGACAGTCGTATGGGTACTCCCTTGTAGGTAACTAACCGTTTTTCTCTTGCTGCTTTCAAGATTCTCTCTTTGTCTTTTGCCCTTGGCATTTTAATTATGATGTGTCTTGGTGTGGTCCTCTTTGGATTCCTTTTGTTTGGGGTTCTGTGCGCTTCCTGGACTTGTAAGTCTATTTCTTTCACCAGGTAGGGAAAGTTTTCTGTCATTATTTCTTCTAATAGGTTTTCAGTATTTTGCTCTCTCTCTTCTTCTGGCACCCCAAAAATTCGGATGTTGGTACACTTGAAGTTGTCCCAGAGGCTCCTTACACTATCTTCATATTTTTGGATTCTTTTTTCTTTCTGTTTTTCTGGTTGGGTGTTTTTTGTTTTCTCATATTTCAGATCTTTGGTTTGATTCTTGGGGTACGTTGATCTACAGTTGAGTTTCTGTATATTCTTTATTTTAGACAGTGTATGCTTCATTTCTGACTGGTCCTTTTCCATTTTTTTGGCATTCTCATTAAGGTCCTTGAAGGTCTCACTAAGCTCCTCAAAAGTGTCATCAAGTTTCTCGGCGGTTTTTAGAAGATTCTTGAGTAACCTTATAAATGTGGTTCTGAACTCTATGTTGTCCAGTAGTTTGCTTTCCTCCGTTTCTTTCATTTGTGACATGTTTCTTTGTTTCCGCATTTTGGCTGCTTCCCTGTGTTGATGGAGTGGCTTTGTGTGGTAGGTGACCTATAGGGGCCAGTAGCTCAGCCTCCCCAATCACCTGATGTGGACGCTCTTGGTACATGCACCCCTTTGTGGGCTAAGTGCAAAGTCTTGGTGTAGTTAAGCCTTAATTGCTGTTGGTACACTGGGAGGAATTGACCTCCAGGCCATTCAGCTGTGAGGACTCGCTGTGTCTATAAGAACTGCTGTGCTGGAGACACGCTTATGGTGCAGGACTTGTTTCAGTGGGGCTTTGGTGCTCGCTGAGTCTGCCTCTTGAATGTGTCACTTATGGATGTGAGGAGTTGAAATCTGGTTTCTCACACTGACCACTAGGTATACTGGCTTCTGGATCTCCAATGGGGTGCAGGTCAGCTATTGTCTGAGTCCACCCAGCAGGAGCTACAGCGAGAGCTACAGTTTTCTCCTCTTTGCTTGGGGTTTGGAGGTTTTGGAGCTGTCTGATCCGGGCTGCAAGTTTGTTAGGTTAAGCTGCGATAGGGCAGGCCTTTCTTATGCTAACGCTGCTGCTTGGAGCTTGAGTGGGTTTGTAGGTTGTGTGGGGCGGGGTCTCAGGGCATCACTAGGCTAGGGCGTGGCAAACAGCAATGGCTGCTAGTTAGCCAGCTCTGTATCTCCGACTGCATCCCGTGCCCCAGCACAGTAAACAATTATTCTTGCGCGCAGCTCTGCAAGCAGGCCCCCCTCACTTTCCAACCCGGTGGCAGACAATCCAGCTTCTCCCCGTAGGAGTTTGGGTCCCCCGCGTCTCCCCAGAAACTGTATTTCAGAGTAATTGGGGGCTTGTCTCCCTTTGGGTTGAAAAAAGCAACGCCTGCCACCAGCCCAGATCCCACGCCTCCATACCTCAGCTTTTCAGTGCTTGTGCATGTCTTAATGCTCTTTTCTCTTTCCTTCTAGTTGTAGAACTTCCACTCAGCCAGCTTTCCCGTGGTTCTGGGTGATAGACGTTTTGTCTTTTAGTTGCAGTTTTGAAATTGTTGTGCGAGGCAGCAGTTTAGGTGTTTACCTACGCCACCATCTTGGATTCCTTCATCTTATTCATTTTTTGTCTAAGATACTGTTTATTGTTCAGCATTCCTAAATTTTATGCAGTCAAAATAAAGAAGGTTTCTTTTGATGACACACACACACACACACACACTTCCTCTCGTTCTCTCTTTCTCTCTCTCTCTCTCTCTCTCTCTCTCTCTCACTCACTCACACACACACATATACAGTAAAGATACAATATCCTCTTAGTTGTTTTGGACCTGAAGAAAATGTAAAAATATTGCTGTAAATTTTAATACTTTAAATAAATAAGTCATAGAAAGAAAAAACCTTAGGGGACACGTGGTTCTTTATTTTTCTTTCAAAACAAAAATAGATATATTGAATACCACAGGGCAGGCTGGGGTGTACTTGCACCCAGCCATCCCGGGCTGCGCAGTGTGCAGATTGAGAGCCTGGCCTCTGAGGCAGGGTCATGCTCAACCGCCTGCTCCATGTGACCTTGGCAGGTGGCTAAGTGTCCCTAAGCTTCAGCTTTCTCATCTGAAATGAGGAGGGTGATAAGGGTGCCTCCCACATACAGGGGGGTGAGGAGCCATGCCGGTCACATAATACATGCTCACTAAATGCCAGCTCTCTTGGCCATTCCTTTATTGAGGAAACTGAGTGGATTGGCGCCTGTGATGTTAATACCAGCCCACATTTTGAGAAGCAGCATCCCAGAGGCAGCTTTGAGACACTGTCTCCTATAATCAGTCTGAAGCCAGTTCAGGCCCCAGGGAGGCCTAAGCTTTGGTCTCTTCCATAAATATCCTTCTCTCTTCCCTATAGGCCCCACTCCTCCCAGAACCCTTTAAGCTTCTGTACCTTTATCTTTGCCCACCTCCCAGAGAAGTTTGGATCAGAGACAAAAGCAGGCACAGAGCCCTGGAGTTAAAGGGAGCAGCTCTGATGAGGGAGCACCGGGGTCACAGAGGAGCGCCACAGGTCAGGTCTGAAGGAGCACGAGTGCTTGTATTGTCTGCCAGGGCTGCCATAACAGTACCACAGACTGCGAGGCTTAACAACTGGACTATTTTCTCACAGTCTGGAAGCTAGAAACGAGATCAAGGTGTGGGCAAGGTTGGTTTCTGCTAAGGGCCATGAGGGAAGAATGGGTTCCAAGCTTCTTTCTGGCTTACGGATGACCCTCTTCTCCCTGGGTCTTCCCTCTTTCCACGTCTGGGGCCAAATTACCTCTTCTTATGAGGACACCAGTCATTTTGGGTTAGGGCCCATCCTAATGACCTCGTTTTAACTTAATTACTTCTGAGGCCCAGTCTCCAAATATGGTCATTTTCTGTAGTGTTGGAGTTTAGGACTCCAGCACATATATTTTGAGGGGGACCAATTCAGTCCATTACAGTATTTATTTAAAAGATCAAATCAGTAAATACAGGAGGACACATTAGAAAAGTGAAAAAGCCCTGGTAACAGAAGCCCATAAGTCAGGGACAACTTACCAAAACTGACTCAAATATATATATATATATAAAATCCCAATGGTTTCATAACCATTGAAGAAATTAAATAGTTTCACATCTTGCTATAATAAAACACTAAGTCCTGATAGTTACAGGCAAGTTCTTCCAAGGAACAAATAGTTCCAAACTTACACAAGTTCTTTTCAGAAAATAAAAATAATAAAAGGAGATATTACACAACTCATTTTATGGAATCAGAGGGAGGAAATGAATCAGATTTGTGGAAACTAATCCTCATACCAAAACCTGCTCATTAAACCAGGTCAGAGACATAAATATTTCAGGTCATTCTCATTAATTCAAACTATGAATGCAAAATATTCATTAAATATTAGCAAATTGAGTCTAGGAAAGAATAAAAAGATGGGATATCATGATCAAGTTAGGTTAATTCCAGGAATTGCAAAGTTGGGTTCCACATTAGAAAGTCTAATGATTTAATTTCTCACATTACCACAGTAAAGAAGAAAAACAAATGGTCATCTCAACAGATTAAGAAAAAAACTAAAACTAAACAATCACTCATGGGAAAATTCCTTAACCTGATCAAGGATAACTTGAGAAAATAATAAAACGTTAAAATCATTTCAGGAAGATACAAAAATAAATAAAGGGGACTAGATTTGGAAAGAAAAGTGGCATAATTATTTACATGGAAACTCAAAATAATCTACAGGTAAATTCTTAGAACTAGCCAAAGAATTTAGTGAGGATGGTGGATAGATATAAATGTGAAAGGCAATTTTTTACACTTGAAGAACATGTAGAACAACGCCTTGATGATCTCTGACCAAGATACAAAAAACACAAACCTTATGAAACTATTCATAATTTCTGCATTAAATTTGAGAACTTTGAGTCATCAAGTAACACCATAAAATAATTAAAGGAGAAGTCACAAACTGAAAGAAGGTTCTAGCATACTTGTTATCTTCAAATTACAAGGGTACATAATCTATAAAGTATGCCTTTGAAGAAAAAAATAATTCCATTTAAAAATGGGAGGTAGTGGGCAGTTACTTCACAGAAGCGGAACTATGAATGGCCGATATAGAGAGAGATTCCACCTCATTAGTAATATTGAAAAAGGAGATTAAAACAATAGCTACACACCACTGCACACCTACAAGTGTGGGTCAAATTAAACATGACCACACCAGATATGGTGCAGGCTACGGAGGGACAGCAGCTCAGGCATTGCCAGTGAGCATGGCAGCTGATAAAATCACTCTAGAAAGCAATCAATTTGTCATTCGCTGGTGAAGTTGACCATGAACATTCTCAAAACTCCACCCAACCTCGTAGTCTATGATTTGTGTCATCTTTCCTCAGTTCAGCTTCTCTCCTCAGTACCCACCAGGTCAGTACATTCCACCAGGTTCTCCTCAGAAGTTTCCCAGACTCCATCCTTCCTCTCAGCTCTCCTGGCCGCCTCCTTACTCAACATGCCTCCCTCCGATTCCTACACACTCTGCTAGCTGGCTGCTTCCTCCTGGTTTCCCCAGCCCGCGCCACGTTCAGGCTACACGTTCATCCTGTCATTCATTCCTTCTGACCTTCTGAGGTCTGTTGCTTTGCAAGGCCAAACTGTCTGTCTGTGTTCCTCCCTCTCAGCCGTTGCCTCTCGCTTTTTCTCGAGATCTCTCTGTCTTTGCCCTCAGTGCCTACACCCCACATCTTAGAGAGCCCTCCTCTGAATCCTCTTGTTTCTTCTGCACATAAGAAAACAATATACTCCTCTCCCCCATTTACACCCTGACCCAGTTTAAGCTGGCTTTTGGCCTCTCGCTTAACTGAAACTGCCTCAGTGGACAATCAAATGATTTCATGACTCCACATACTCATTGATGTCCGCTCTATTTTTATTGTGAAATTGCATCATATGTGAAAAAGTGTATGTAACATGTATGCATAGTTTAAGAATAAGGATGACATGAACATCCGTGCTGCATCACCCCCATTGTAAATATGACATCACTAGTAAATTTGAAACCCCTTGTGAAGGAGAAGTGTGAGGTGGACCGCCAGCAGTCCTGCTTATCCTCCGTGTTGGCCCCCGAAATCCTCCCATGCCTCCCCTAGATGGGCTCATCCATCTAGATTCTCCTCTCCTGCTGGGATGGGCCAGCTGATTTATCTGCTCGAGAGATCACATTAGCCTGGAGGGCTGTAAGCTATCTCTCAAGCCTGAGCTTCCAGAAACCAGTTCCTGCCTTTGTGGTTGGCCTGCCAGTGACTCAAGGCCAAGCAGAGGGAGCCCTTTCACGTGCTTCCTATTTAACTTCTAAGTATTAGGGATCACATAGTCTGCCTCTGTTTGCGGTTCAGTTTAGTCCAGTCTCCTGAGATACCATATTTGTTACCCCAAGGAGAAACAAATTGCGGTGTTTTTCATTTCAATTGTGAGTGTTAACAAAACTTTTCATACAGCTTTTATGTTATTATAGAAGAACTCTAGTTCCCTTATTATAAGTTCATTCTTTTGAAGGCATCTTCCCAGTGTCTCCCCTATTGGTAGAGGGCATCAGCCTTTTAGATATTTAGTCAGCCAAGCTGGCCTCTGAAGCAATCAGTGGGAAGTATCAGCCGGTATCTGAACCTGAGTTAAAGTGATGTCCGCTTGGTTCACTTTGTGACCCGATTCTTAAAAGGAGCGCAGTTGATTTATCTATGGGCTCATATTAATTAAAATCCCCCAAAGAAGCTACTTCTACTGAGATCAGACCTTAGAAGAAATTGACTTTCAGAACAGTCCTGTTTTGAAAACATTTCCAAAGAGCTTTGAAGCTCATTAAAAGGGAGATCTCACAGCTGCGTCTCCGAGAGCATGCAGCAGTGGGGACACCTTCTGGAGCTTTTAGGGAAATGGCCATTTCTTACAGAAATCCCTCTGGAAAGCTTCATGGCATATTCTGGGCACAGTCCCCCCTACGCTTTTCCTTATCTAGATACCAAAATAAGTTCTAGGAAATACGACGTTCTGTCTTCTTTGTGTCATGGATTCCAATTACACCTACAAATGAAAGGCCTACTTTGTGAGTCACCGCCGTGGGCATGGCATGAAAGAGAAGCCCTCACCTGTTGGTGAAGTAGACTGAGTAAAGGTATTAGGACTATGAGCGTTGGAGCGAGGCTAACTTAGCTCAGCCACCTGCTCTATGAGCCTCAGTTCTGTCATCCGAAGCCTGAGGACCATCCTAGCACCTACTTCATCGAGCTGTTGTGAAGATTTAATTAGGCAGTCCTTACTAAGTGCTTAAGATAATGCCCGGTAGAAAGTAAGTGACAATAACTGTTGGCCTCAGTTATTTAATTAGGGCCTGTCTTAGTCCGTGCAGGTTGCTATAACAAAAGTCCAGCTACTGGGGAGCTTATGAACAACAAACGTTTATTTCTTACAATTCTGAAGGCTGGGAAGTCCAGGATCATGGCGCAGACCGATCTGGCATCTGGTGAGGGCCTACACTTCCTGGTTCATAGACGGCATCTTTTTCCTGTGGATTACATGGCAGAGGGACAGGCTAGCTTCCTGTGGTCTCCTTTATAAGGGCACTAATCCCGATCAGGGGGGCTCTGCCATCAGGACCGAATCACCTGCCACAAGGTCCACCTCCAAATACCATCACCTTTGGGGTAGGATCTCAACGTCTGAAATCTAGGGGGACACAAGCATTCAGACCAAGCAGAGCTCTCACTTTATCACCATTCCTGTGACCTTGCCTCCGTCTTGTAAGTCAGTGATTCGCAGCCTTGGATGCACATTAGAATCATGCTGGGAACTTTTCCTGACTCCAAGTAACTCAGAACGCCTCAGTGGGGGGGGTCGGGTATCGGTTGTTCTTAAAGTTCTGCAGCTGTAGTGAGGATCACTGTTCTAGAAGCTCCAGTTCCATCTCCTTTTGAGAATCTTTAAAAATCCAGTTTTTACCTCCTAAGGTCTGAGTAACTTGAGTCTCAGCAACTCAGTGATGTCCCACCAACTGCCACCTGAGCACAGGTGGCCAGTCGGCAGCATTTGGGAACGTAAGAAAATCAGAGGCTCAGGCAGGCTGCTTTCCGTGATGGGCGTGTATCTGCAGATCGCATCCCCTTCTCGCGTGGCCGAGCTCGACCGCGCTGGCAGGGAAGGCACTGAGCCAGCCCCATCTGTTTCCATCTGTCATTTGCTTCCCCTGGTGGGAGGTGCAGCAAGTGTAAGACCACAAAGCCAGGCAATAAATATGGAAATGTGGGTTGGGACTCTGTGTTTGTGCCCAGAGAGGCCCAGGAATTTGCCCACTTTTAACATGATTTAAAGCCATAATGCCAGTCTGCTCCCTTTAAAAGCAAGAATCAAGGGCCTATCTAATCTGGAGCAGGTTTGTGATGTGAACCTCAGAGGAAGCAAGGGAGGGGGATAGAGAGAGGGAAGAGAAGAGGGAGAAAGAGAGAGGCTTAAGAAATGGGAGAAGCAGAAGTTAGATATCTAAGAGGGCGAATGGGAATGTAAAAACCCACCTGATAAGATCTAACAAATAAAGATGAAGGGTTGCTTAACATGGCCCACAGAGCAGAAATTGAAAGCAGTAGGAGAAAAATACCCCCACAATGAAATCAGTTACGCCGAGTAGCACACCTTCATATTCTCAGATGGTTGAGAACGCAAACCGACCTCTGGACCATGCTGGGAGAACAGTGGGACACCAGTGGCGGCGATGGGTCATTTTCCCCTTCTGCTATCAAAATGGGACAGAGGGCCTTGACCAGGAAGGGCCTCCTCAGCCTCTCTCAGGCATCTGCTTGATCCTCAGGACCATGGAGAGTCTTCTGAGAGGTTTAAAATGGGGAAATGAAGAATAAGAAAGTTCACTTGGGCTGCAAAGGGAGCATGGGTTAGACTGGGACAACCCAAAATGCCCCAAACCCTGAACCATGTTATAAACAGCGAGGGAAGACATAACCCAATAGGATTTTTTCCTGTTTTTATATTATGCAAGAATGAACATCAGGAAGCCTGCAGAGAAAACAGCGTTAGGAATCCAGACAGAGAGTGGCAGCCTTTGTCTAGAAGGTGAAGATGACCCAGCCAGCGTGGCTCAGTGGTTGAGCGTCGACCTATGAACCAGGAGGTCACAGTTCAGTTCCTGGTCAGGGCACATTCCTGGGTTATGGGCTCGATCCCCAGTAGGGGGTGTGCAGGAGGCAGCGACCATTGATGTTTCTATCTCTCCCTCTCCCTTCCTCTCTGAAATTAATATTTTAAAAAAAAAAAAATTTTTTTAAAGAAGAAGGTGAAGATGCTTATGGAGATGCAGTGGGAAGGCCCAGCGTGCATTAGGAGGTGAAATAGCAGATCCTTGATCCTGGGCTCAGAATCCCATCCCATCCAAGACTCTGTTCCCACGGCTGCTTCCTGGCCTGTCCGGAGCAAGGCTGAGCAGCTGGTGGGACAGAGGGGCGGGAATGGGAGAGTAGTGGAGGAGCAGTGAGGGCCACCACAGTCAGTACCTACATTTGCTGTTTGTGCTTTGCAACCCCTCCACCCAGTGCCAGGAGGAGGGGATGTGAGAACAGGGCAGTGAAGTGGCGGAGGAGGATCTGCACCCCTCCTGTCCCCATGCTTCTGTCCCCCGTCCCCTCATGGCTGCCTCCACGGCTGGCCTCACTGACTCCCACTCATTGCTAGTCTTCATCATCATTGCTATCGTCACCATCACCATCCTCCTCCCCATCATCATCCGCTTCCATTTGGCACCTACACGCACCCTCCGTCTATAGCAAACTTCTCACTTGTCCCTAGAGGACTAGGTTCTCTCAACCTTTTTCCCTTTACAGAGAGCTTTCCCTCAGACCCCGCATCCTTTCCACTCTTCACCAGGAGGCACCACGCTTCCTCCCATGCAGTGAGATAGCTCCTCCTCATGAGGACTTCCCCAAGCAGCCAGGGAAAGTGAGTCTCGCCTTCATCTGAAGCCAAACAGACTCTCCTCTCATTTGAATTTCAAAAATGATGGTAATTCCCACCCATCCCAGCACAGGGACAGCTCATGTGCACTGGACATTTAGCGTGACCCCGGCACCCTGCTAAGTGTATTACGTGAACTAAACCCCACAACAATCAGATGAGGAGGGTTCCATCACCAACACAATACCCAGGCATGTGGTGTGTAAATGCGGATGCCAGAATTCAACCCTGAGGCTTGTGTCCCCACAGCCTTGCTCTGAAACCCTGTGCACTCTGCACACCTTGCTGCTGAACCCTGGAACCCTGAGCTACACCCGTTCCTGTATCCCTGACTCTGACCCCTTGGCTCTGAGTCCCGTGAAGGAAGAATTGACTTTCTCACCTTTGGAATCATACAATACAATACAATACAATACAAAAGTGGTTCCCTAGAAGCAGAGCCGAAGCCTGGAATGGTGATGTGGGGCAGATGATTTATTGAGGGAGGGCTCTCAGGAGGAATTATAAGAGAGTAAAAGAGACAATATAGAGTGGAGGGGAACATTATGGGAGGTGTGATTTCAGTAAGTCTTGCCTCTGCTGTCTGACCTGGGGGAGCTCTGAAGTGTGAATTGCATCAGAGTTTATCCTACTCAGAGACAAGGAGGCTGGGTCCTCACCCTCATCAGACATCCTTGCCTTCAGCTCACACCTGAATGGGTGGGAAGACATAACCTCCCGGGCAGCTCCCCAGAGCCAGGGCAATGCTCCAGAGAAAGGTGCAGCCAACACCCACAGCACCCAGGCGATGGCACACCATTCTGGTAAAGGGGTTGCAGACGGTGTGCCCATAGCATCTGCTACAGTGGTGTCTGCAAAAAATAAAATAAATGGCACATGAGACACACAAAACACACCTGCAGGACCTTTTCAGCCAGTGTGGCTGTCTTCACCCTCTGGACACGCCCAGAATCCGGGTCCAGTGAATGAATGAATTAGAAGTCATTGTGCCCACTGCAAGACTGTCCCTGCCTTTCTTGGGGGGGAAAACCTCGTCTGCATGGCACAGACTTTAGTGGAAAGCCACCATACACCATTCTACCTCCAACTATTGTCTGAACGACGGCACAAAATATTAACTGAAACACAAACATGTCCTTTGGGGTTTTATTTTGGTGGGCCACTGCCTCCAGTGATATGAGAACAGGCAATAAGAGTAGTGGACATTTTTTAATTTTCAGCACAAAAGAATGTATTGACCCAAGGTTACCAAAAATTGAAAATAAAATACGAAGCGGGAAACTGCTGAGCCCAAACCAGCATATCTGATTGACAGTGTGTCTGACAGTCACATGGTTCCATCACAGCTAAAGGGCGCAGTGTGTGTGTGTGTGTGTGTGTGTGTGTGTGTGTGTGTGTGTGTGTCTGTGTGTGGGGGAGGGGGGGGACAGGGGGGAGGGTTCTTCCCTGGCTCCTCCAATGCATCTGAAATGGGTAGCTCTGGAATTGGACCAATATTGATTTTTTTTTTTTTTTTTTTGCTTGTTTGCTGTGCACTCTCTTTTAAAAATAACTGAATCTAATCCTGTTTGGGTCAGCATAACAGAACGTCATCATCTGTTCCTGAGGATAAAAGAAATCTGGTCCAAAAAGACTCTACCAACATTCTATTTCAGCTTCTTGGAGCAGGTTTTCAGCTTTAATGATAAGTGGAAGCCTCCGTTATGATAAAGGGTTTGCCATCTCCTGTGGCTCGACTGTTAGCAGCAGGGCTGCCTTACTGCTCTCCTTTGCTTGTTTCCAAAGAGACCTCTCACTTCCCAGTTGTCCAGGCATCATTGTCACCTGAGGTGTTGTTTTTCCTCAGGTCGGCGGATCTGCTACAGCTTTGTATTTTTCCTATACAGATATTCCCATGTGCTTTTTTTTTTTTTTAACTCCGCACAACAACCCAGGGGTAGCACATGTTGGATGCGAGAGCGCTGTTGTGTGGGGCAGCGATCTGGCAGACCTCCCCAGCGCCTCTGACGTGGGGTGACATATTTTAATAAGTGCTCCGGACCGTCCTCTGCTGATTTTCACTGTCCCTGGCTGCCCAGGCTGAGTGCTGCCCCACATTAATTGTCAACTCCAGTCCTTAGCCATCATGTTGCCATGCCTACCCATAGTGGGTTCTAAATCTGACTGTACATTAGAATCACCTGGGAAGACTGTTAAACATCTAACTCCTATCCTGGCCAG
Source organism: Corynorhinus townsendii (assembly GCA_026230045.1). Lineage (NCBI taxonomy): Eukaryota > Metazoa > Chordata > Mammalia > Chiroptera > Vespertilionidae > Corynorhinus > Corynorhinus townsendii. The sequence continues at coordinate 18,386,011 of JAPDVU010000011.1, forward strand.
TGTGGCTTAGTGGTTGGAGAGTCAGCCCACTCTTTGAACGGTCTGGGGTTCGATTCTCGGTCTAGGGCACGTACCTGGGTTGCAGGTTCAATCCCCAGCCCCCAGTTGGGGCACATGTGGGAGGCAACCAATCGATGTGTCTCTCTCACATCGATGTTTCTCTCTCTGTCTCTCTCACTCTCTCCTCCCTCCCTTCCACTCGCTCTCTCTAAAAAAAAAAAAAAAAATTGAAAACCTGTATCCTCAAATGAGATTAACAACTACAAAAAATCTAACTACTGGGCCCTACCTGAGACCTGCCCAATCAGAATGTACCCAAGGATGAGGTTCAGGAATTTTTATTTTAATGAGCTCCCCAGCACCTACCCCTGCATGGGTCCTCTGCCAAGAATGGTGTGGTTTCTGCCTAAGGTGAGGTCAACTAGAGACCTCTGACCTGGAATAAGCCAAATGGAGACCATGGTGGAAGATGAAAAGAGCTTTTCCACTCTTCTCCAAGGTCAAGGGCAGCAGGTAGGGAGAGGGACCAGGAAGGTGGAGGTGCAGAACAGCCATGTTATCCTGCATGCAATCATCCATCCATCCATCTGACATATATCCATTCAACCAGACACATAGTGAGCTTGTGCTGCAGGTAAAGGACCCTGAGTTATGGGTCTCTAAAGTGGGAACTGCTTGGGTCCGGCCCCGCAAGCGCTCACGGTTCTGGTGATGGTGCTAACCCAGGATTTCCCCAAAGGGAAACTGGCCTGTTCACTCTTCTTAAAAAGAACAAGCAGGGCTCAGCTCAGAGCCTCAGCAGGCAAGGAAAGAAGATTATTGTTTTTCCCCATCATTTATTTTCCTAAATGTGGTAGATAAAACTGACTTTAAACTTGTAGTAATTATGCAAAAACTTCCCCTTAAAATACGCCTATTAATGAACACAACAATGTGCTATCACTGCATACTCATTTGAATGGTGGAAAAGGACTGAATACCAAGTGTAGGTGAGGATGTGGACCAACAGGAGCCCCCATGCCCTGTGGGTGGTGGTGTAACGGTATAAATCCACTTTGGAACACTATTTAGCGGTTTCCTTTCATCTTAAACATACATATGCCATACAAGCCAGCAGTTCCCCCGAGGGGGAATTTACCCAAGAGGGATAAAAATGTGTCCACACAAAGACTTATAAGCAACTTTATTCATAGTATTAAAAGCTGGAGCCCAGCTGCTATGGCTCAGTGATTGAGTGTTGACCTATGAACCAGGAGGTCAGGGTTCAATTCCCGGTCAAGGCACATGTCCGGGTTTCGGGCTCAATCCCCAGTAGGGGGCATGCAGGAGGCAGCTCATCAGTGATTTTCATCATTGATGTTTCTATCTCTCTCTCCCTTCTTCTGTGAAATCAATAAATATATATATTTAAAGCTGGAAACAGCCCAAGTGTCTGTCAATAAGAAAATGGATAAATACACTAGTCAGCTATTATTGTTCAGTGATTAAAAGAACAGACTACTGCTCTGGCAACAACATCAGTGAATCTAAAAGCATCCCACTGTTCTGCCCAGCAGTGTGGCTCAGTGGTTGAGCATTGACCTGAGAACCAGGATGTCACGGTTCGATTCCTGGTTGGGGCACATGCCTGGGTTGCGGGCTCAATCCCCAATGTGGGGTGTACAGGAGGCAGCCAATCAATGATTCTCTCTCATCATTGATATTGCTATCTCCCTCTCCCTTCCTCTCTGAAATCAATAAAAATATTTTTAAAAATAAAAACAAAAGCATCCCACAGTTTGAAAGAAGTCAGATACAAAAGAGTGCATATTAATAAACCCATGTATGTGCAGCTGTCAGCATGTCTAGTCCACAGTGCTACAGAGCAGATGAGTGTGCGAAGCCGATGGACTGGGTAGGGGCACAGGGAAATTTTTGGGGAGGATAGATATGTGCAGTGTGTTACTGTGATCATGATTTTGCAGGTGTGTGTATTTGTAAAAACAAATCAAACTGTATGCTTACAATGAGTGCATTGTGTATGTAAATTGTACCTCAATGAAAATTGATTTAACAAGTGATACTCGATGTGGCAGAAATCACGAAGTTGGCAAAGGAAAGGGTACATGCAAGAGAGTGGACAGTATCCTAAAAGAGTGCAGATGAAAAGATCTGAAACTTAAGAGGGAGGAAAACTCCCATGGCGAGAGGGGACAGTGTTGGGTGCTTTGTGTAATAAGTGACGTTTCCGCTGGGCCTCTGAGACAAAGTGAAGTGCGTGCAGGGCCAGAATGAATATGTAAGTGACATTGGGTTGATATTAATATAATGGCCTGAGACGTGGGAGGGGAGGATCCCTAAAAGCCACGTGCAGCCTGAGGGGAACAGAAAGAATGGGGGTGACCCTGCCACTCCAGCCTTTGTGACATCCAAAGGCCTTTTCAGTCAGTGAGACCTGGACAGTCACTGATTTCCCCCTCCATCCTCTGCTCTGGGGAACTTGAGTGGCAGTAGAGCAAACTGGCAGGGCCAGGACCTGGGTGGAGCAGTCGAGGCCCGAGAGCAAACCTGTGGAGGCAGGGCCCTGCAAAGGCTGAGCCGCACCCACAGGGTCAGAGGCTGAGTGCCCCACCTTCCTCGCCCGAGTCCTGCCCTGCTTTCTGGGTCTCTGGGAGCAGGATCCTGGTACTCATTCATTCATAGCCATGCCTGAGTGCCTGCTGCGTTCCAGGCACCATATTATGGTGAAGCAGATACAGCGAGCTCACGGTCCAGCAGGGACAGGAGACATAAGTGGGGAGGGGAAGCCCAGGGGCTGTGGGTACTCAGAGAAGAGAGACTTGATCCAGACCAGAAAGGGTGGTCAGCAAACTTTTAGGAGAAAGTGAAAGTCAGCTAAGATTTGAGCAAGTGAGGGTGTAGGGCAGTCCCTTCTATGCCTGCCTGGTCTAGGATTTGGAATCAAGAGCCTACCCAGGCGCTGACCTGCACCAACTGGTGTGACTGTCACTTTCCCATGAGTTTGTAGATTTGTGATGAGGCTGAGGAAGCCCGACCGTGCCCTCCTGCCCCAGATGGAGTCCCTCCCGGGACCTCAGCCTCCACCAGCTTACCAGCAGTCTCCACGATCAAATCCCCTGAGATTGATCTAAGTGATTTGGTTAAGTAAGTGCAAAGCCAGAATGGAATTATTTTAATAGCATTCTTCTCTGCACTTACTTACATTCTCAAACTCATCCCTCATTTATTCATCCAACCACTCACCAGTCCACAGTTTAATGAGCGCCTTCTGTATGTCAGGCCCTAACTAGAAGTCACCTCTGCTCTCAGGAGGTCATACATAGCCTCCTGAGTCCTCGGGGACTGAGCCCTTCCTACCATGGTGCCCTCTCCATCGGCCCAAGGTCTGCCACCACGGTCAGGTTAAGGTCAGCAAGCAGAAAAGGATCTGACAACTCATCAAGCATTACATCCTCACAATAAAATGCTCCAATAAACGATGCAACTTAACGTTGAGCACGGGGGACACATCCAGATTACCTCAAGGATTGCCAGAGCCTCCAGAGCCTCCCAGGGCTTTTTATAGGTTGAATGCAGACTTGACAGGCCAGGAAAGAGGGGTTGGACCTACAGGAAATCGATCAGTCTGATGCCCTGCACTGCTTGCCTGGGACAGGGAGTGGCAGAGTGCTGCTCGGCTGACCTCGTGAGAAAGGCACCCTTGAGGGAGAGCCCACTTGTTTGGGGCACAGTGTGGGGGGAGGAAGACGGGGTTATCGTGTTGTGATGACTGTCAAAGCAGTGATTCTCTACATTTCATTCACTCCCAGGACCACCCTTGCAGATGAAGATACTGGGTCTGAAGAAAGAGAACACGGAAGAGCAGAAGCGCCCAAGCTGATCAACTCAGATGTACGGTTTCCTTTGCCTGGGGCGGGCTGGCAAGTCGAGGGTCCTTTCTGTAAAACAGAGGCAGAGGCAGATCCAGGAGCAGAGTGGCAGGGGGCGCTGGGGTTTTGCTGTGATGAGGCTGCGAAACTTTATCAGGGTCACGTCCCAACCAAACACCCACAGAGCCCAACAACACCTCAGTGAGAGCCCAGACACCTCAGCAGCAAATGCTCTCTATAATGGAAAAGCCAGTTTCCTCTGAACCTGAGTGACCTCGTGCTCTTTCCAGCCCCTAGATGAGGCTATAAGAGGAGAAATCTTTTCCTCGGTAATTTCCCAGTAAAAACAAAGAGGAAATCAAGAGATTTTACATATTCATATCCTTAAGTTCTCCTAGAATAATGACTTAAGCAAATCATTGGAGATGCATAGATTTGCATACAAAGATGTTTGTTACAACACTTTAGAAATAGCAAAAAATTGGAAAAATAAATCAGCGTATGTCCATGAGGATGGACGACTACAGTGGCAGAGCGGGGGTAAGCAAGCATTGTCACCCTCTGTAAGTAGGAGAATGCATTGGCATAGCCTCATGACATACGATTTGGCAAGAGTATCAGAATTTAAAATGCACACTTCCTCTGCAGGGATATTATTCTCCAGATACACCTTTACATTTACATCAAGACATGTAATTGTTCTCATTCATTGCGGCGCTGTTGGTAAAAGCAAGAAAAATTGCAACGGCTCCATAATATGAGACCAGTTAAATAAATTAAATTACATCTACAGAAGAATTATACTATGATTTGCTTACGTCATTATTCTAGGAGAATTATACTATGAAATTCTTTTGCATAAAATGAGGAAGTTTTTTATATATTGACTTGGAGCAATTTCTGATATATTAAGTAAAAAATACTACATGTTCTATTTTTGTTGTTGTTATTCCTCACCCGAGGGTATTTTTCCATCGATATTTAGAAATAGAGGAAGGGAGGGAGAAAGAGAAACATCAATGTGAGAGAGACACATCAATTGGTTACCTCCCACATGTGCTCCCACCAGGGCTGGGGATCAAACCTGCACGTACGTACGTGCGCTTGACCAGAATGGAACCTGAGACCCTTCAGTCCATGGGTTGATGCTCTAGCCACTGAGCCAAACCAGTTAGGGCCAATTTTTTAAAATGATACTTGTAAAGAATATTTAGTTACATGGGAAAGCATCACTCATAATATCAACTGAAAACTCAGAATATAAATATATATACAAATATACACACATATATTCATATATCTACCTTATAATCTCATGGTTGATTTGTATTTCCCTATTTGAATGTTTCTGTATTTTTCAAAGTTTTTAGAATGAGTATGTGTTTGTATATAAAACACTTGTCTTTGAAATGTTAACTTTTTAACATTAATTTTTTTCCTATAGCTAAAGATGTTTGTCAGAGAAAACTCAAGAAAACAGAAATTTAAAAGCAAAAATCCTCAAAATCCCACCATTTATAGAAAAATATTACTGAAATTTTAGCAAACAGCCTCCCAGATATATCTATTTGCATATGCAAATCTCTGAATGAATTTACACATGCTCACATCTTCCAGGTTGATACAATGGCATATCTCATTTTACATAAATGGAACTGCTTCTCCACTCAATAATCTGTTGTGCACATTATTTCTAGTCCATAAATACACATTGCTTCATCCTTCATGAGTACCACATACACTTCATTTAAAGTGATCCCTTATTGATAGGCATTTAATTGGCTTCTAAAGTCTTGCTACTTTAAATAACGCTGCAGTAAACATCCCTGTACATACATTTTGGGCAATTGTCCAAATATCTCCATAGGGAAAAAAATGTATTACAGGCATACTTCAGAGATATGGCAGTTCTTTCCTGACCACCACAATGAAGTAAATCTATTATATAAAAGCCAAGTGACTGGAACGACCAGTCGCTATGACACACACTGCTTCTGGCCAACTGGCCCAATTGGGGGTGGGGCCGGCCAGCCAACCTCCTGTGGCCCCTCCTCCTGGATGGCCCCACCCCAATCGGCCCCAATCAGGGCAGGCCGGCCGGACCTGACCCATGCACGAATCCGTGCACCAGGCCTCTAGTAAAAGTTATGTTTACACTACAGTGTAGTCTATTTAGTGTTCAATGGCATATGTATTAAAAGAAACAATATACATACCTTAATTAAAAATTACTTCATTGCTAACAATTGTTAGCCTCTCTGAGCCTTCAGGGAGTCATAATCTTTTTGCTGGTGGAGGGTCTTCAATTTATAAAAAAAAGCAAGCAATTATCTGCAAAACACAATAAAACGTAAGGTGCACTAAAACAAGATACGCCTGTGTTCTTAAAATACACACAACATGCTTCGTTTTTCTTTGTGATGGGGAGGAGCACATTGATGACCCCACTGTAACTGCTTGCTAACTTTCCTCACACCTCTCATTCTGAGGGATTAAAAGGGAACTCTGCTGAAACAGAAAGAATAGACCCAAACCAGAGCCAGGGGGAGTTTCAGGAATCCCTATGGCTCTCCGAACAGGAAGAGAGACTTTCTGTTGGGATAGAAGAAGAAACATCCCCTGGGCACCAAAGTCATCTCACACTGATTCTTATTACTGCCCCAAGTTAGAAGTTCAAATCTTGCCAGAGCACTATTACTGCCATGACCATCCTGTATTTTCAAGGTGCTGGGCTAGTCACCTGGCATGGAGTCAAACAAGTTAGTGAGGAAATGATCTATAAATCACCTGGACTTTAACTTACCTTTTGCTGGCTCTCCATCCTGATAGATGCTCTCATCTAGAATGACTTTCTCTGCAGGTGTTTGACATTTTGCCCCTCTATGGCGAGCTGCAGCCATACAGTAGCTACCAGATAGCTTTCACCTTCTACGGACACTGTGACATCATCGCCCAGGCGAAAGCTCTGTGCAAAGTGGAAGGAGGGCCCAACTATGAGATAACACTACGGGGAGAGGCATCCCTGGTCAGCTATTCCTTTGACACCAAGGACATCAACTATGGGTTACAGGTATTGCCACCATCAGGAGGTTTTCTGCTTTTGTCTTAAACATCAGTCATCACCCTTGTGTCTAATCTCTCTGGAACCCCCAATCATCATAGTCTCACCATCACCCCTATCCTTGACCTCTCATCTGCCCCCCACACCCCGCCACCAACCCTGGTCATCCTCCCACTTCCAACCGTTTGCCAAGTGTCTTCGCTTGCTTTTCTCACTGTCTCCTGAAATTCAGCATGTTAGACACTAAAATGTGCATCTTCCCTCTCAATCCACAAACTCATCCCAACCTCTCTGTTTCTCTCAGTGACACACTACCGTCTCAGTCCCTGGAGTTTACTGTCTCCACAGCATTCCCACTGCACTCTCTCCTTCACCTCCCGCAGACTTACAACACCCATAGATTGCTGATTCATCCAGCAGGACCCATCTGAATTGATTTTCCTTCCCTACCGCCACTGTAGTTATCACACTGCAGAATCCCATCAAGCCATGCCTAAATTATTACGGCAGTTTTTCTCAAACTGTAATGTGTGTACGAATCACCTGGGAATCCTGTTCAAGTATAGATTCTGATCCAGTAGATCCAGGGCGGGGCCTGAGGATCTGCATTTCTAATAAGCTCCTAAGTGATGCCTGTGCCGCTGGTCCACGGACTCTGGGGAAGTAAGGGATTACAACCCATGCTTAGCTCCTACTGCTAACCCATTTAAACATCATTGCCAGACAGATTGTCCCCAAATTGCATTTTTATCCCATCAATCCCTGAACAGTTCACCCAGCAGCGTTTGGGAAGGCCTCATAGTATTGAGGAAATGCTAATAGTATGCTCTTGTAGTCAGGAGAACTAGGATGTTTTCCTGATTTTGCTTCCTAATGTGTCACTTCGGGCACATCACCTAACCTCTCCAAACCTCAGTGTCCCTCATCTATACAATGGGAATGGGGTAGCAATGCCTGTCTCACCAAGTGGTTATGGTTACTTAAGTGACTGGTCAATACTGTGCTGGGCCAGAGAAGGCCTTCAATCATGTGTCCCTTCCTCTGTCGCCCATAACATAGCTACTGCAGGTATCTATATTGGGTAAGGGTATCCCAAGTCCCCCTATTACCTGCTGCTCCTTACATTAAACTTGGTTCTTCATCACTCCCCATTATAGCTCTTCATTCATTTGGGGCCAAGCTGTCTTGCCCCCTGGCCCTAATGCGTCCCAGCCCTTCAGGCCTGTACACTTACTCTTAAATTATTCCACTCATCCTTCACCCTGCAGCCCAGACTTACACATACTGTAAGGCCCAGCTCAGCTCCATTCCTTACTTGTCTTTCTCTTACTTGATATTCTCTGGGCACTAAAGTATAGTCTTTACCATAATATCATGTACCTTCTAATTTTTGCTTTGGAATAATTGCTAGTTAATTCAATGTCTTTACATCTTCTCTTCCCAATTAGATTTTGTGTTATGTACTCAGAGACCATATTTCCTACCAAATTTTAATGGGTATCGGATCCCCATAATATAGCTACTGCAGTTATAATTACTGAATCATATGTGTGTATGTGTGTCTATAGGTTAAAGATGGTGGCTAAAATCAAATCCACCCAACACCTTTTGAGACCTTTTTTATTGCACTGACAAAACAAAATTCTCTTTCATTCCTTATCTCCAGGGTCCTCCTGCCAATTGGTCCTGGCTCAGCTCAGAGTGTATTTTTTAAAGCAGCTAGTCCTTACCCTCTCTTGTCCTAAGGACCCCTAAGATGGCCTTAGTTTGTGGTTATTGGACTTGCTGGTTAGTTGCTGAATGGTGTGAGCAAAATAATTCATGTCTGACCTATTATTCCCATGTCTCGCCATATAAATAGAAAAATTCATTCTAGAAAATTCTGAACTCAAATCTTTTTTTTTAAAGAAGCAAATCTTGGTGTAGAAAAGCTTACTTTAAGATCCTCCGATATGAGGTCCTTGTGGTGAAGAAACTGAAGTCTGGGGAGATGAGATGCTCACCCCACAGTCATACTGACCTATGTGAGTTGTTAGGAGAACAAAGGTAGAGCTAGCCGGCACCTTTTTTGTGATACTGAAATGAGGACTGGCAGCGTCTAGCATCCTGAGACATAAAATTGATGTCTCTGAGGCATGTTTGTCCAGCTACCTTTGTTAGGATGACAGCAGCATCCCCAAGGGCGATGACCCAGGGATCACTGTTTGCCTCCTTCTCTTCAAGCTGTTTGACCGGGTCACGGAGAATAAAGTCACACTGAAGAACACTGGGAAAGTCGGCTTCGAGTACAGGGTGCTGACCAATTACCAGTCTTCGCCAGACAACCTCATGCCCGGAGTGCCACTCATCCTGCCTCTTTCAGTAAGTAGCCATGTGATGATGGTCAGAGGAGCCCCAATTCAAACCTTCAAGTCAACCCAGAGCTAGGTCACATTACACTAAACATTCACGGCCAGGATTATGGAAATGATATTTTTAAAATTAAAGAGCTCTCAGAAGCAAGAAAAATAAATCAATCCAAGCACTTCACTCATTTACTAAACAAATATTTACTGAGTCCTGCATTCACCAGGCACCATTCAAGCACCAGGGGTCTAATAGTGAAAAAGACAATGCAACCCCATAGATGTTTTTTCATAATTATAAGATAGATTTTTCCTTTTTATTCTTTTTTGTTGTTGTTGTTAATCCTCACCCAAGGATATTTTTCCATTGATTTTTAGAAAGAGAAGAAGGGGGAGAGAGAGAGAGAGAAAGAGAGAGAGAGAGAGAGAGAGAGGGAGGAAACATCGATGTGAGAGACACATCAATTGGTTGTCTTCTGCACACGCACCTCAACCAGGGCCAGGGATGGAGCCCACAACCGAGGCACCTGCCCTTGATCAGATTCAAACCCAAGACCCTTCAATCTGCAGGCTGACGCTCAATCCACTTGCCAGCTAGGGCAAGATAGTTTATTTCTACTTATGTCCTCACACTTCCCTTGTGATTCTTTGAAGCTGAGGGCCTCCTGTCCATTGACTACAACAAGAGCAATTTTTCACTAGCAGGTATGAAAACAACAGTAGACTGCAATGGGCCAAATTGGTTTTCAAAGCAAATGGAGGAAGTAGTTTCTTGTACATTGTATGTTAATCTATCAGCTTTAAGGAACTTTTGTTGAAGTTTTCTCATCGTGAAAATAATTTTCTCATGAAAATAAATCCTGGGGGAGGAATGTGAGTGGAGAATACCCAGCACCGTCGGCCCTTGGGGTTATCTAGTCCATCAATCTGCCAGAGCAGGAGTCCGTTGTACCAATTTGAATGTTCTCTCTGGTCTTTCTGCTGCACAGGGTTTTATCAGTTCACTTAAAGAGCAGGAGTTGAAGGTTTACTACTTACCTGGAGTACCTGAGATCTTTCAAAGAAGTTTTCAGGTACAGATCGCCCACCTGGACCCAGACAGTATCACACTGAGTGGAGAGGGAATCTTCCCCCGAATCTGCCTCGATCTCCCCAGAAACCTCAAAGGTACTGCTACCCACTATCGTAGTTCCCCACAGGGGGGGCAAAATATGCATTTTAGCTTATAATTTTCTCATGAAAATAAATCCTGGGGGAGGAATGTGAGTGGAGAATACCCAGCACTGTAGGCCCTTGAGGTTATCTAGTCCATCAGTCTGCCAGAGCAGGAGTCTATTGTACCAATTTGAATGTTCTCTCCGGTCTTTCTGCTGCACAGGGTTTTATCAGTTCACTTAAAGATCAGGAGTTGAAGGTTTACTACTTATAAATTTAGCAAGATAAGACGTGGCCCTGGCAGTCACACATTAAGACCCCTGGTCAACTTCGCCAACATTGAGGCATCAGGAAATTGCTCTTCCAACTGCCTTTTCTTCCAGCGCATGTTCCTTCCAACTGTCATCTCCCTCCAAGTTGTCCTTCCCCAGTGGCACCCTCACAGGTGCCCGCTGAGAACCTGAAGGCTGATTTTACTGCCAGGAGTACAATTCTCAAAATATAAACTCTACTGAAAGGCCACCAAGGTTCTGATCCCTTTTTGGTATTACAGAGTTTGGAAGCTAATTGAGACTGTTATTAATTGCTTGCCCACATCTCTAGTCAAGGTTTCCTGATAGCATCTGGCCTCCCTCTGTACCAGAATATTTCTGTCTTGGCAGGTCCGAAAGGTGATCAGCTCTATTATAGCCATAGATTCTGGTTCTTTCTTGCTGGGTCAGAGGCCAGAGAAACTTCACTCTTCTTCATGGAAACTTCACTCTTCTTGATGAATCCCTCTTCAAGCTCCTAAGCAGCTTCAGATTAAACCCTCACACCTCCGCCTTTCCTGCCATCCCATTCCCCAAAGTCACTAACTCAATTGTTGATAATCATCTATTAAATGCTAATAGTCTGCTCCCTGAAAATATGAACACAAACATTAGTAAAACTAAGACCATGTCACACCCTAGCATCTAGAGTTCCAGCAGACAGAAGTCAGCCCAAGTCCACATAGAATTGTCAGGAAGGAAGATCTTTACCACAGCTGGACACTGGGCACCCAGCTGGCCTCCTATGGCAGCAGACATAGCCGGTACTGGTTATGCCAGTACCGGCTTTAAAATCATTGAAATCTGAGTAACATTAGCCGGGCTTTCTGTGCTCCAGTTCCCCGCAGTCCCCCGGCTTCCCGTCGTTTCCTAAAAGGCACTGTAATTACTTTGCCTGCCTTGCACTGCTTACTGGTGAACTTGGGGATCTGAAACCTCTCCACCACTTGCCTGCCCTCCCTGATTCTGGGGATTGTAGCTTATTTAGTTGTAATTAAAGCAACTTGAGATTTAATACCCATGAAAGCTAAATTGAAAGGGTGACCAGCTGTCTGGGTTTGTCCAGCCTGAGGGATTTCCCTAGTTATGCAGCTGTCTGTGCTAGAACTGGGAATGTGCCAGGTAAGCTGGGATCCAGGCGGTCAACCTAAGATTGTCTTAGGATGTTACTGCCACCCGCTTCTTGAGAACCAGCTGGTACAAAAGCATCATCTCATTAAACTCAGTGAGGTCTCTGGTACAAATTCAGCTTGCTCACAAATGACCTCATCCTCTAAAGCAGAGAAAACATGGCAAGGGAGGCCCCAAAAAAGTTCATTTCCCTTCTCACTTTATTTAACCTAAGCTAAGGGTCTGTATTTGGGACATAATTCATATATCTCTAACCATCCTGATTTTCTTCTCCCAATCCCCACAGGGAATGAAAAGTATGAAATCTTCTTGAACCAGGCCAGAGAAAACCTAGAAAATGAGTTAGACAAATATGAAACATTTAGTCACACAGAGACCATTGAGGAAATGCCTGAGGATGAGCCTTTTAAGGTAAGATTAGCCTCACTTTGCACAGAATGTATGTGGCATAAGGGCAGTATGTGCAAAGGCCCAGGGGCAGGAAGGACATGAAAAGGAGAAGAGGTATAGCAAATATGCAGTGAGGTAAGGGAACCAAGATGAGCCTGAAGAGATAAGCAGCCCACTATTGAACCTATTGAGGGTTTTGACCTTTATCCTGAGGGCCACAGGAAGAAGGCACTGTGCTTCAACAGAGGCCTTGCATAATCGTACTTTGCATATTTTATTTTAAATCTGCTGGAGTAATTCTAGATGACAAGTGATGGTAGTATAAATAAAGGTGATGGCCTGGAAAGTAGGGAGAATTGGGTGCATTCAAGAAATATTTTGTGGGGAGGTCGGGGGGAGATCAATGGGGGAAAAAAAAGGAGACATATGTACTACTATTTGTAATACTTAAAACAATAAAAAAAAAAAGATTAAAAAAAAAAAGAAATATTTTGGACGTAGTTTGGTCAGGGATTGAGGGCATGTTGGAGTGAGGAGGAGGTGACTTCCAAGTGATTTGCTTGGATGACAAAGTAAGGAGAGGACACTCAGGTAAGGAACTCAGGACGAGAAACAAGTTTCGGGTGAGAGGAGGAAGGGAAATGAGTTCAAATGGTCCATTATTACACCTGAGATTTCTGTGCATCCTCCAAGGAGAGGCATCCGATAGGGAGCTGGATCCATTGCTATGGACCTGGGGGGAGAGAGAAGTTGGAGAAAGTGATTTGAGAGTTATCAGATGGTCACTGTGATCACAGGAGATAGGGAGTTTCCCAGGAAGTGTATTGAGTGATGAGGGAAGAGGGTGAATTCAGAGGAAAGGCCTTAGGTACCCAACAGCAACATGGGGGAGAGGGACAGCCAAAGGGGCTTTGGAACAATCAGGAGTGTGTGGTGCCTCTGAGGTGGGATCCAAGCCAAGAGGTCTCTTGAGGGAGGGAGGAACCCAGCTTGTACATAAAGGCTGCTCTGCTGTGGGACAGAAAAGCAAATTCCCCAAATGTCCTCTCCCACCCTTCACCATCCTCTCTTCACCATCCGTTCCTGACCATGAAGGCTGCTTTCTCTCTGTGCTCTTCTTTTAAAATGCAGATGAACATGAGAACAGTGTCCTGAGGAAGGATTATGTATGCGGCTCAGAGAGCTTAGCTGGGGTTCTCAAATGGGGAAAAGGGGTGTCACTACCAGCAATTACTTATTTGCAGATACCGACAGTGAGCCTTAGTTCCAAGGATAATAATCATTAATAATAACAGCTACCATTGATTGAACTCTTACACTAGGCCTGTGCCATGCTACTGAGCTGCATTATTATTTCATTAAATCCTCCCACAATGGGGGTAGGGGAAGTAAGATACCATTATTATCTTAATTTCACAGTTTTACAGGATTCACAGAAGTGAAGTGCATTTCCAAGGCAAGAGCAGAGCTAGGGTGTGAATGCAGGTCTGTCCAGCGGACCCCAGCCTGCCTTGGGGCAGAGGTGCATCTCCACCTGCTGCCTGCCTGCCCAGGTGGCTCCTCATCAGAGCCTTAGCACAGTTGTGTCTGGTAGTTCCTCCAGACCTGGGGTGGGGTTTCCGAGAATGTGATGGCAGGAGCAGAGCAAGCTAGTCCTCCTACATAAGCCAGCGGCCAACTGACCAGTAAGTGGCTCAGAAGCCGAGCATAGGGTTGGCTCTGCTGTTCTAGAATCAAGATGGACTGGGAATGCCTGGAGGTGAAGCAGGCTCCTGTACACATCATCACAGTTCCCACGCCTCCCTGTTGTCTCATTACAGGCCCCTTCACACAGTAACCTTTCCTGCTTGGCCCAGGGCTTCTGGTTTGGACCTTTCAGAACAGTATTTTCCAAGCATTTTTCACTATCACTCCCACCAAGATATCTTTTTCTAATACCCCATGAAATACATGCATTGTATGTAAAACATAATCTCTTTGAATAGTTTGGCATTAAATGTTTTAATTTTTATTTTGGAATAATCATAATTCACAGGAAGTTGCGAAAAATATTTTTCCCATCGGTAGCATCTTACATAACTATAATACAACATCAAAATCAGGAAATTGACATTGGTACAAGCTGCGGAGCTCATTCATCATATGCACTGGTGTGGGGGCATGGGGGATGCTTCTTTGTGATTTGTTCATGTATAGATATGTGTAAACCACCACCACAGTTGAGATAAAGAACTGATCCTTCACCACAAGGATCCTTATGTTTGTTGGGGAATCAGAATTAAACAAAATCTCCTTCCAAGCCAGAAAACCTCTCCACAAAGATAGATGAAAAGAAAGAAAAAATTATTATGAAACCAGAATGAGATCTGTGTCACAGGGAGTTTACTAAGAGATTGCCATGACAGGAAGACGTCTCAGCCTCTTATATACAGCTGAGCAGATGCAAACCATTGCATAAATATTTTCAAGTGAAACAGTAGCTAATCCTTAAGTAAGAACTATCACTAGTCCTCATGAGCAGAGTTGGCAGCACCATTTGTCACACATAGTTCGTTCTAAAAATCACATAGTAATTGGAGTGACCATCTGGGTTAGCTAATTGGCTTTATCCAAGGGAAACACAACTTCTTGTGTTTTATGACAGGGCCCTATGACTTTAGGCTCCCACAGAAACCGGCGATAGAGCCCTAGCTGGTTTGGCTCAGTGGATAGAGCACCATCCTGCAGACTGAAGGGTCCCGGGTTCGATTCCAGTCAAGGGCACATGCCCCCCTGCTAAATCCTCAGTAGGGTGCATACAGGAGGCAGCCTATCAATGATTTTCTCTCATCATTGATGTCTCTCTCTCTCTCTCTCCCTCTCCCTTCCTCTCCTTTCCTGTCTGAAATTAATAAAATATATTTAAAAAAAGAAACTGGGCTGTAGGGGCTCCATTGTCCTTGATGATCACATCAAGAAACAGTCCCCAGACCCTTAGGAAAGGCACTTTGAGTTGTAAAGCTGACAAGAGGTTTATATGGCCCTCAGAAAGATTTACATACATTTCCAAGAGGCAGAGAAAGAATTAACAAGTTCTCTAAAGTGAATGCTCTTAAGAAGAGGGAGTGGGTAGCCCTAATTGGTTTGGCTCAGTGGATAGAGTGTTGGCCTGTGGACTGAAGGGTCCCAGGTTGGATTCCAGTCAAGGGCATGTACCTTGGTTGCAGGCACATCCCCGGTAGGGGGTGTGCAGGAGGCAGCTGATCGATGTTTCTAACTCTCTATCCGTCTCCCTTCCTCTCTGTAAAAATCAATAAAATATATTTTTTTAAAAAGAAGAGGGAGTTGGAAGAAGTCGCTTCCCTTCTTTTTTATTTTATTTGCTCTGACATCCTACACCTACCCCCAATATCCCCACCCCTTGCCCTAGCAACCACTAATCTGTCCTTCACTTCTATGCTTTTGTTATTTCAAGAATGTTGTGTAAATGGAATCATATAGTATGTAATCTTTGAAGTTGGCTTTTTTCATTCAGCATGATGCCCTTGAGATCCATCAATATGAGTAGTTCATCCCTTTCTATAGCTGAGACTACTCATGCTATAGCTGTGCTAGTTGCATACTGCACCTACTCCCATGAAAATGTTGATATCACAATATACTGCATATCACCCTGAGGGGTGATAGTACCCACATTGCGAATGCATGTTCTTGGAAAGTTTGCTCCTTTGCTCTTCTCCTTTGCTCCAGTTAAGTGCTCAGCTCCAGATGGAAGTAGAGCGACTAATAGTCCAAAACTATACCATGGAACATCAGAAAACAATTATCTACGATCCCATGGACGAAGTCAGCCATCGGGGTCGCCACAGACTAGCCAAGTGAGTGCCCTTCTGTGTTGTTTGTTTCAGAGTACAGTGGAGTGAGCATTGCCACCCAGTGGAGTGCTCCCTGGCATGATGGTTGATCATGCAGGAATGCAATCCACTCCCCTCATGTACCTGCTATCCTCTAGCATCCAGCTAACCAGGCAGGAACCTCTGGCTTTGTCTAACGGACAGGCCCAGGTTCAGGTTCATGAGAGCCCACATTGAAGGTGTTTTGAGATCATGGCTGAAACAACAGTGTGGACTTCTGAGGGAAGATGTAGCTGGTTCCTGGTCTCCCCTCTGGGGCCATTCATTGTTCTCAACTCCATAGTATAGCATCATGCACAGGAGATGGGAGAGAGCCCCACTCTCCCTCACTTTTGTAATAGTGACTGGTAAGGAGAGCTTGTTACTCATTTCAGAATCCAGCTGCCAGAGTATATCCTAGACTTTGGCCACATCATCCTTGGTGACACCCGATCCCACATCATCAAGATCACTAACACCAGTCACATCCCAGTGTCCTTCCATGCGGAAAAGCGTGTCCTTCACGACACAGGTAACCAGGCCAGGGAGACCTTTCCCACTGCACCTTGTCATTTCCAACAAGGCCATCTGTCCTGTCTTTCTGTAGAAGAATGTGTGTTTCTTCTGGGATCAGCTGAAAGAATTGTTGGGTCGTTAATTGGGTCTTTGAATGGTTATCCTGCCCCAGAGGGGCTTCTAACTAAAGCAGCTCTTGTTTGCTATTTCTCTTTCCCACAAAGAAATTTTGTTTGTCTTGGTCCAGGCTTCAGTACTGAGCTGGATCGTGTAAAGCATCTGCCTTACTGCGAAACGGAAACATTTGAAGTGAGATTTGACCAGCAAGGGACCAGTCGTTCTGTTGGAAACAAAGAAGCCATTCTGCCCATCAAAGTAAGATGCACCGCTGGGGCCAGCTGAGCCTTCCCAGCTCCCAGCTCTGGTGGTCGATCACCCCCGGGGTGATCCAGTTACTATTTCAGAGTCATGATTCTCCCCCCGACCCTATGCCACATGCTATGCTAACACAATTTTATGGCTGCTCTAGGTGGTTGGAGGGCCAACAGTTCACATCTGTCTGCAAGCCCACGTGACCATTCCCACGATGGCACTGTCTTGTGAGAAAGTGGAGTTTGCCACAATTCAGTGTGGACAGTGCCTTGTGGAAACTATTCAGCTCTCCAATCATCTTCAAGTTCCTTGTGAATGGTTTGTCGTCAGCCATAAGCCATTTAACAAGGTAAGTGAGTTACGGCCTGTTGATCCCCTTTTTTCATCTCCATTTCAGCCAGATTTGTAATTCCAGGCTTTCACTCTCGTCATTTCACTCTCCTGCTCAGACTTTCAGTGACAGCCATCACCTCCTGAATAAAATCTAGTTCCTTAGCTCGGCACTTGAGGACCTATCAGGCCATCTGGTGAATGTCTTATTCATCTTTGTACCCCTGGTATCTACACATTCCCTGATGCCTGGGAGGCGCTTAGCAGGTTGAGTGAGTAGAGGCTGGAATAAGTCCATTTTCCATAGCTGGTTATCTAATTGTCTAATATTTATTAACCAGCTGGAGAAACACATGCCAAAGTACTTAAGACGGAAACTACACACCGAATTCAAGCCAAAGACACGGATCTTTGAGATCCAGCCCACTTCAGGGGTCTTGGATCCTGGTGAGAAGTACAACGTGCAAGTGAGATTCATGCCCAAAGAAGAGGTAAGCAGGAAAGAAATGTCGTTCCATTCAGACTTTGAATCTCTGAGCTTTACTCAAAGTCCAGGCTTCATTGGGTCTCCAGGGAAGCTTTAAGCGACCTGTGCCTTCTGTTCTGATTATGACATGGCCAATGCGTCTGGTTCACGTAGGAGCTGTGTGGCCTGACAGTTAAGAGCACCCGCTCTGCAATCCGCGCATCTACCTGACACATCGACTTTCCCAGCAGTCCTGGGTTAATGGCCTCCTGCCTCTGCAATTAGAGGCTGTGTGGCTTTGAGCAAATTCCTTAACCTCGCTCAACTTCAGTTTTCTCATAGACAATGTGAAAAATAATAATAATCCCTTATTGCAATTCTGAATCCAGGTAAGCTCCAAAAACTGGGGAAAGTTTTCATAAGTTTCAGACCCAAACTCATTTGGCAGAAAAACCTCATCCGAACTGACATGAGACTACTTAACCTTTATTTATCCCACTTAGTTAGCAGAGTCTAACATTGCAATGCAGCAATATTAATGTGTTTGATTCCAGAGGACCTGCCCCAGACCCTGCTGAGGCTATTGGGTAACATAGGATACCTGTTCTCTATAAAAATCTGAATTTGAATGTGTCTGTCCCCAGGGTTTCAGGTAAGACTTTATCAACTGCAATAGCTACCTCCTAGGGTCATGTTGAAGAATAAGTGGATTAATGTGAATAAAATGGACAGCATACTGCTCTATATGTAGTAAGTGTCTCAGTAACTATTAACTATTATTATTATTAGTTTTGATAATAATAAGTACCTCCTGGAAGAAACTGTCTGGGCCTCACAAATGTTTCATTTGTGAATACCACAGCACAAAGCTACTTCTATTTTTACCTATTTAGTAAAAATAATAAAAACTTAGAACCAGAGAGGATCTCAAAAGGTTACACTGTGAAGACGTTTGTTCAAAGCTTAAGGCATTTAGGAGACTTTTTAAAAAATTATTTTAAAAGAAAAAAGCATGCAAGCTTTTAGAATACCTACGGTTTTCCTGGTAATGGCTTTGAGGAAATGTTTAAGAATCTGCAGTGAAAAAGAAAAAAAGCGAATGACTTCATATCTGATTCTGAAATAAAGTCCCTGTTTCTATGACTGGCCAGTGTTCTCAATGACTAGAGTGTCGGTCCATGCACTGAAGGGTCACAGGTTTGTTTCCCAGTCAAGGGCATATACTTACATTGGAGGTTTGACCCCCGAGCCCCATCGGGGTACATGCAAGAAGCAACCAATCGATGTGTCTCTTGTTCTCTCTCTCTCCTCCTCCCTCTCTCACTTCTACTCTCTCTAAAAATCAATGGAAAAAAATATCCTTGGGTGAGGATTAACAAGAAAAATTAAAACAAGATAAAATAAAATCCCTGTTTCTATTATTATAAAAATATCCCCAACCCTTTTTAAAAGAAAATAGAATTAATATGTTTTTCATTGTTAGAGAATCTTAACACTGTCAAGGGGCCTACTCGAGATTTTAGTTGTTTTACTGAAAGAGGGAAATGTCAGTAAGTACAGTTCTAAAAAATCTTTGTTCAGGCAATTCCATAAAGATTGAATTGGAATTGGTCAGAGTTAATAAAATGCTTCCACTGATTGGGAGAGGAATTTATTGGCTATATACAAGTAATTGGTTTGCCCTACAGCCCATGTAATCCACACCCCTCTCTCCATCAACATCAGCAGCAGAGAAATCACCAATGTCCATACACACCACTCCTAGACATTATAACGTGTTCAGAATACTCTGTGTTAGAAAACAAGGAAATGAATGGAATGTTTTAGCAATGCTTCCATAAAAAGCAATTAAAATATAGAAGTTTGGGATGAGGCCTGTGAATCCACATCTTTAAATAGGTTCCTTAGTGAAACAAGAGTAAGATCACTGGCATCACTATCAAAGGGCACTTTGATCGTAACTGTATCAGATGAGGTGAATGTGTAACTAATTACCCATGACTTAACTCCGTGTTCAAAGAATGGAAATATGGTCATTCAGATTCTCCAGGAAACAAACCGGAGACATTTTTTAATGTGAACAGATTATTTGAGAAGCGTAGGGAATACTGATAGAAACGTAGAAAAACGGTAAGGGGAAGGAAGGCAGCTAATAGGATGTGTGAGTGACTCTGCTACCTTGGAGACTGGAACTTAATCCCACTGGAAACACTTAGAAAATATACCAAGTACACATTTCAGAGGTGCCCCTCCCTAGGAGCGAGGGAGCTAACTCCTGAGAGTCACGAGGGCCGCTCCCAGAAGGTGTTACTTCTCCAGCACTCTGCCCCACCCTGTCCATGGGTAGCCAGGCCCATGAAATGAGAGCCCAGGGGTGCAGGCCCAGAGGTACACTGGAGATCTGAGGGATATGAGCAAGGCACTTAGAGGGCCTTCTACAAGTGATAAAGCATTGATACAGCTCCTGGCATGCAATATGCAGTATTAATCCTGTAATAGAAATTACTCTCATAAGAAAAGCTTTCTCCCTTCCTCTAAACTTCTCTCTTAATCTAAATTTTGTTCTCCCCCCCCCCCCCGCCCCCAACCCCAGTGGTTTTCAGTTTCACATGGCGTGTAACGGGGGAAAAATCAGATGTCTGTTTTGTTTTTATGTTTTCCAGAAATTCTACAGTCAAACCCTGACGTTCCAGCTTGCCCGTAGTACTCAGAAGCTTACGCTGCTGGCACAGGGGCAAGGTTTAGAGCCACGCTTGGAATTTAGTCCTTCAATTCTGGAGCTGGGGCCGCTGCTGCCTTACGCACCTGGAGACGAGGCTGAGGTGGTGGTGAAGAACCCCTGTGACTTCCCCATTGAATTTTACTCCTTGGAATTTGACCAGCAATATCTCATAGAGGAGAAGGTGAGCAGAGGCCCAAACCCATCTTCATCTTCCTGCCCACGTTGGGCCCTGACTTGTGCTGGTGCTCTTCTCTCTGCCAGGACACTGCCCCCTGACCTTTACCTTTCCTTCCCTTTGACCCCTTCTTTGTCAATTTAAAGATCACTTTGCAGACTTTTCTAACCTACTTCCCTTGCCCTGAGCAGAATTCATTACCTCTTTGTGATCTCATTATGCATTTAAACAACCAGTTGGAAAATTAATACATGCTAATGGTTAAAATTCAAACAGTGAAGAATGTATGCAGCAGTCATTATATTTGAAGTGAGTTTCTTGTAGATAGCATATAAGTAAGTCTTTCTTTAATACACTCTGGCAGTCTCTGTCCATAGTTGGTATATTTAAGCAGGGGTCCTCAAACTTTTTAAACAGGGGCCAGTTCAGTGTTCCTCAGACAGTTGGAGGGCCGGACTATAGTTTTAAAAAAAAACAACTATGAACAAATTCCTATGCACACTGCAGGCCCGGGACGAGTCGGCTGCTAAGCAGGACAGGCAGCGGCACCCGGCAGGCCCGATAAATGCCCTCGGCGGGCCGCATGTGACCCGCGGGCCGTAGTTTGAGGACCCCTGATTTAGATCATTTACATTTAATATAATTATGTTGGGGTTTAAATCTGCCCCTTTTTTTCTTCTGGGCTGTATAATTTCTAGTTTCTCCTTCATGTTCATTTTTTTTAAACTTTGTTTTTTTTTAGAGCAGTTTTAGGTTCACAGCAAAATTGAGGGGATGGTACAGAGATTGGAATATCCTCCTGCCCCTACACATCATAGCTTCCCTCTTTATCAATACCCCTTTCTAGAATGTACATTTGCTACAATTGCTGAACCTACATTGACACATGATAATCACCCAAAGTCTATAGTAGAGTTCACTCTTGATGTTATATGTTCTGTGGGCTTAGACATACAATGACATTTATGCATCATTATAGTATCATGCAGAGTAATGTCACTGCTCTAAAAATCTTCTGTCCTCCCCTGCAAGCCCTTGATCATCACTGGTCTTTTTACTGTCTCCATAACTTGGTCTTTTCCAAGATGTCATATAGTCATAATCAGTATGTAGCCTTTCAGCTTGGCTTCTTTCACTTAATAATAGGCACTTAAGTTTCTTTCCTGTCATTTTGTGACTTGATAACTAATTATTTTGGTCGCTGAATACCATTCCATTGTCTGGATATACTACAATGTATTTACCCAATCACCTACTGAAGGACATCTTGGTTGCTTACAAATGTTGGCAACTATGAGTAAAGCTTCTGTAAACACCCATGTGCAGGGTATTGTGCAGACAAAATTTTTACTCCTTTTGCTAAATACCAAGGAGCATATGTAAGAATATGTTCAGGTTTCTAAGAAACAGCCAACGTGTCGTCCAAAGTGCTTGTGCCATTTTGCATTCTTGTCAGCAATAATTGAGAGTCCCTGTTGCTCCTCATCCTCGACCAGCATTTGATGTTGTCAGTGTTTTGGACTTTGGCCATTCTATCAGGTCTGTAGCAGTACTCATTGCTGTTTCAGTTGCATTTCCCTGATGACATATAACGTGGATCATCTATTCATATGCTTATTTTCCATCAGCATATCTTTTTTGGTGAGGTATCTGTTAAGGTCTTTTGCCTACTTTTTAATCGGGTTGTTTGTTTTCTTATTGTTGACTTTTAAGAATTTTTTACATATTTTAAAATAACAGTCCTTTGTCTGATGTGTCTTTTGCAATATTTTCTCCGAGTCTGTGGTTTGTTTTCTCATTCTCTTAACAATGCCTTTTTAATTTTAATTTTTAATTTTTAAGGAAGTTTTGCTGTTCATGAAGTCTGATGCTTAGCTATCTGATTCTTATTAGTTATTTATTACTGCACAACAGAATACCGCCAAGCTTAGCAACTTGGATGTTTGTTATCTTGTATTTTCTGTGGGTTAGGAATTTGGGACTGGCTGAGCTAACTAGGGTGGCTCTGCTTCCTCAGGACCCTCCCCCAACTTGGTCTTTGAATCTTCTACTTTCTTACCTCCAGTGTTTATGCCTTACTTAATTTAGATGCTGCCTTCAGAAGTTTTCCTCAGAATGGGAATCTGTCCCTCTGAAGGCAAGCTTTCCACGGGGTATTTATGAAATGCTCAATGGTTTACGTTGGCACAGCATCCTCTGTTGTGGGTCAAGCTCAAGGGAAAGCAGAATTTAAGACTCTGCGATCTGCATACAGAAGGTTTATTAGGGAGCACTCTTGGGGAAAACACCTGTAAAGAATAGGAAAGTACAGTTGGGGGAGAAAAAGACAAGCTGTGAGAGATTGCAGCAGAGACTTCAGCTGATGCCACAGGAAGCTCTGGAGCTGGCTCTTTAGAGTTACCCAACTGAAGCCATTGGCCAAGGCTTAGTGTCTCTGTAGCAAGCAGTCTTTGGAATATTCCTTCCTTTCCACACTGACCTCTGTCCCATGTCAAATCTTCATATATGAATGTCCATCCTAAGCTGTCTTCCATTTCATTGGTCAATTTGTCTATCCTGACATCAATACCACCCTATCTATTGCTCCAGCTTCATAAGTCCTGATACCTGGTATGGCAATCCTCTCTCCTCATTCTTCTTTATTAGTGTTCTAACTATTCTTAGCCCTTTGTTCTTCAATGTATATTTTTAAATGCTTTCATTAACTGCAGTTTTCAAACAACTGGAATGGCGATCCTGGAGAAGGGTTCTCTAACAAGATGGATTTTTTCATACCAGTGGAGCCAGGTGTCCACTTACTTGCCAGCAGCAATAAATTGAGTCAGATGGGAAGTAATTGCTTTCTAGGACTTGATTTTATAAATATGCATATACACTAAAGTTGCCACATTTACCAGGAATTAAAAAACAGTTTTCCCAGTTAAATTTTCATTTCAGATAAGCAATATTGGACATATTTATACTAAAAAAAATGTATTCATTGTTTATCTAAAATTCAGATTTAACTGGGCATCCATATTTCATCTGAGAATCCTAATACACATTTACACATTTCCTCTCTACCTTCTCTTTCTTCTTCTCTATATCTATCTCTCTTAGACACATGTACACATAAGCATACTTAATACTATTTTACTTGTTTACCCCCTGGATCCTCCATATATGAGAAAACCACCTTACTTAGTATAATAATGCTATACGTTATTTTATAAGGATCTGTCCAAGTGGATAAAGGAGTTCTGTACTGTTGTCCATGGAAAACAACAACAATGCCAGTACATGTTATTTTTAAAACGAGAAGAGCTCTCACCAGTTTGGCTCAGTGGACAGAGCATCGGCCTGTGGACTGAAGGGCCCCGGGTTCAATTCTGGTCAAGGTCATATACCTAGGTTGCAGGCTCGATCCCCAGCCCTGCTCAAGGGCGCATGTGGGAGGCAACCAATCGATGTGTCTCTCTCTCTCTCTGTCTCTCCCCCTTCCTTCCACTCTCTAAAAATCAATGGGAAAAATATCCTTGAGTGAAGATTAACAACAACAGCAAATTTAAAACAAGAAGAAAATTCTCTTCCACACATTAAATGTCCAGGCTGAGATGAAACAAAATAAAGATCCATCTCCCCAGGTCCAGGGCTCAGCGAACCTTTAGACCCTCCGAAGCACCCTGCCCTCTGCACACACCCACTTGGGGCAGGCGCAGGGGTCTGACAGGTGGGTGAGCAGCCCCACCGAGGGCTGTGGGGAGGAGCTTCCAGGGAGCCCACCAGCAGTTCCCTTTGTCCTCACGCAGATCTTGCGGTCTCTGAAGGGCTATGACTCCTACAACACACTGCTGCTGCCACCCCGCGTCCCTGGGGAGAAGCTGCCCCCAGAGGTGTACGAGTACTTTAAGGAGATGAAGCAGTCCAAGGAGGAACAGATGAAGGTGAAATATCTGGAGGCTCTGGCTCAGGACAACGGTGAGAGCTCATCTCAGGGGCCGGCTGCCCCCACTGCCCTGGCTTCTTTGAATGGTCCCTGGGCCAGGGTGAGGTGCCTCAGGCATTTTATTTCTAATCCTTACACGTGGTCCTGTTATTCCCGTTGTATGGGTGCGCAGACGGGACACTTTCTGCTCTTGGAAGGCCCTGTCTTCAACTACAGTCACAGTCTGGGGTACTAGGGAGCTAGGGCTTCAATTATGAGTTTCAGGGGAGCCAATTAAGCCCCTACAAACATGCTATGTTGCAAGCACTGAGTGGAAGTGCTGGGGGGAAAGATCAATGAAACAGCCCCTGCCTTTGAGAGATCACAGTCAGGAAGTGGGTGGAGGGAAAGACAGCCCCTACTCAGGGCTACCTGGTGGCCGGGGTCCAGAGCTGAGAGGCTGTGACGTACAAAGGACGTCATGAAGTCAGGGAAGGGCCCTGTCCCTCTCATGCCCATTACACTCCGCAGCTGTGGGTTCCTTTTTCCACTTGGCCCATAGAGGAGCCCAGGAAGGTGGCACTCTGCTTCTTACCAGTACTTCCCAGGCCTCTGCTCACTCCGCTCTCTCACCATAGACCATCCTGCTCCCCTGCCCACACCACATCCAGGGAAGGCCACGGTCCCAGGTCACATCACCACCTTCACAAGAGAGCTGCAACCTCTCTGGCTCCAATCCAAATCCTCAACAAAGAGGATGCCTTGACCCTGGGGTGGGGGTGGGCATCAATGTATACAATCCCATCCCTCCTGTGCACCCCCGAAACGCTGTGGGATGGGCAGTGAGGGGGGTGCTGGCCGACAAGAGTCAATATGCTTAACAACAGCAGGGAGAAATGTCCATGACAAGGTACAAGGGAAAGCAGGTTACAAATTGGTGTGTGCAAGATTGGTTTTGAGAAATTAGCAATGTGAGAGGTTGCTAGCTCTCCTGCCCTGGTATCATAAAATCGAGCTGCAAGTCCTCTGTCACCATTTCTTTATCTAGCTCTCTTTTTGAAACTGAATTTTATCATTTTTTGCTTTTCTGAATTGCCCAAATTTTCTGGAGCAATAATTTGGGGGATATTTTGTGTTAAAATGTAGAAGCACTCTGGGCAGAGAAACTGCAGTTCTTGTTGATTTGAGTTGGATGATCCAGGGTGATGGCAACCAGCTCAGCAATTCTCCTCTTTGTCGTTTTCCTTTCTCACCCACTCTCCCTTGCCTCCCCCCCCCCCCCCACTCTCTGGCAGAAGACGAAGATATACCTCTGTCAGAGCAGATAACCGTCTCCAACGTGAAGAGGGCCTCACTGAGCCAAGGGATCTCTGTTACATCTGACCTGGAGGAGTGGGAGGAGTCCAAGAACAATCCAGATGATGAAGAGGATGACGACAGCCTGGAAAAAATAGTGTTTCAAAGTAACCAGTTATTTCATTTATTTTATTCTTATTTTAGAGAGGGAGGAAAGGAGTAGGAGAGGGAGAGGGTAAGGGAGAGGAGGACGGACAGAGTCAGGGAGGGGGAGGGGGAGGGGGAGGGGAGGGGGAGGGAGAGGGAGAGGGAGAGGGAGAGAATCAATGTGAGAATCACTGATCAGTCACCTGACCCGGCCAAACCTGCAGCCCAGGTGTGTGCCCTGACTGGGAATTGAACCCGCGACCTTCCCGTGCACGGGGGAAATGCTCTAACCAACGAGCCATATCAGCCAGGGCTAACATTTTAATGTTTGGGGGCCAGTTTTCTAAGCAGCAGTGGGGAGAGTGCTCGATGCCTTTTCACCTTTCTCATTAAGAACATCTTCCAAACCTTCTAGCATGACTATGTATGAATTCTCTAACATGACTATGCCATCATTTGTTTAGCCATTTCCCTTAATGTTGCAAACTCAGCTAGTTTCCAACATTTTTTTTTTTTCAGCAGAAGAGATTCCCAAACATGGAATTCAGAGTCAAGGAATATCTATAATTGCAATCCTAGTAGCCATGGGCAAATTATGAGCCAGAAAGGGTGCTTTCATACAATGCAGCAGGGAATGAGGGCTGCAGCAGATTGGTTCTCATTTCCAACCAGTATTTAAAAGGAAAAAGTCACTCCCATTTCCATCAGAACTCACGTGGACTCCGGGTGTGTCCACAAGCATGCACACGTGCACACGCGCACGCATATTTTTAATTTGCAGCTGAGAAGTTACAGAGCACTGACAGCCACTCGGCAGAGGACGACGGGGAAGTAGAGAACAACCCAGTGAACAAGGCCATTGCTCGCTATCTGGGCATCGATGTTTCTGCAGAAGGTTCCCTGGCCAAGAACCGGAGAGGCATCGCCATCATTGTCCATGGGACGCCCGTGTCAGGTACGTGACAGCTCTGAGGGGTTGCCCCTTTTATGGGGTAAAGCTTGCATATGCCATTTTAAGGACATAAGAGTTTTTGGGTGGTTTTTTTTTTTGAAATTTATATATCAAAGGATTATCCCCAAACTGTTAAATTGCCAACCTCAGAGATACAGGATTAGAGAAAAAGCAGAGACACCTCATTTTTAATTAATACATCTGAACTATTTGAACTTGTCATCTTTCAATTATATTATTTAAAAATAACGGGAGGAAATATGTGCAAATCCTTTGACCTTGCAATATTGCTTCTAAAATTTTATCTTAGGAAACTGATTAATGATGTGGACAAAGATTAACAACGTGAAAGTTCACTGCAGCACTATTAACCATAATAAAAAACTGGGAGCAATCCAAGCATTCAATATGGGAGTCTGGTTAATTAAGCCATAGTACATTCATATAGCGAATTATTATCACCATTAAAAACAGTGTCCGTACACCCATGTTTATGGCAACCAAAAGGTAGAAACAGCCCAATGGTCCATTGACAGATGAATAGCTAAACAAAATGTGGTACCGTGGGACAGTATTCAGCCTTTAAAAGGAAGAGAATTCTTATACACACTACAACAGGAATGAACCTTGCAGAAAGTGTGCTAAGTGAAATAAACCATAAACAAAAGGGTAATAACTATATCATTCCAGTTATATGAGCTACCTAGAGTAGTCAAATTCATAGAAACTGAAAGTGGTTTGCTGGGGCTGGCGAACTGAGGAATGGGCCTTATTATTTAACGTACACGGAGTTTCCACTTGGGAAAGTGAAAAGATGCTAGTTACACAACAATGTGAACATACTTATGCAACTGAACCATACATTCAAAAGTGGTGAATTGTGTATGTATATTGCCACATTAAAACACACACACACACACACACACACACACACATAGTGCCATAGGAGTGTATTGAATGAATTGAAAGATGTTCATGATATATTGTTTTAAGTGAGAAAAAAATGTCACGCTTATGATTTGGAATCTGTATTCATTTCCTATTGCTACTGTAACAAATAACCACAAACTTAGTGGCTTTAAAAACTGCAAATTTGCTTTCTTACAGTTCTGAGCGTCAGAAGTCAAAACCTGATCAGTTGAGCTGCATTCTTTCCAGAGGCTCCAAGGGACAACCCATTTCCTTTACCTTTTCTGGCTTCTAGAAATATTACCTTCCTTTCTTGGCTACCAGCCCCTTCCTCCATCTTCAAAGCCAGCATCATAGCATCTTCCAGTCTCTCTCTCCTTGCTTTCATTGTCTTATCATCTGCTCTGACTCTGACCCTCCTGCTTTTCTCTTGTAAGAACCTTGTGATTATTACATGGGGCCACCCAGATAATTCAGGGGATCTCCCCATACCAAGCTCCTTACCTTAATCACACCTGCAAAGTCCCTCTACTGTCTAAGGGAGCATTCACAAGTCCCGGGGATTAGGATGTAGACATCTTTGAGGGGCCATTATTCAGCCTACCACATAACCCACTTCTTTTTTATGAGAAATATGAATAAAATAATTACATATGCATACTTACCAACCACCTGTGAACTATAATCTCTCTAGATGAGCAAATTATGGATATTTTTCTTTTCCCCTGTCATTTGTGAATTTTCTGCTTTCTTTTTAATAAGCACATATTTTGAAATGAGGGGAAAAAAACACAAGTTATCTTTTAAACAACAAAATAAGTCTTTTTATTAGAATCAGAGACAGTAAGAGCTACAGGATTTTTGAAGATCTGATAGAATCACTTTTTAAATTGAGGAGAGTATCTAGAGAAGCTGGCTTGCCGAAGCATGCAGCCGATCGATGGCAGAATCCGGAGCAGAATCCCTGGGCGGGCCTGATTCGTGCCTCCGGTCTGCCTTCTCTTTCTGCTGCCACCCCTGAGCACAGCAGAGACCCAGAGGCAGGGCACCTGGAGAGATCACTGGACAGGGGCCTCTGTTCTAGAAGCTTCTGTCTAGGACACTAAGGAAACGACATTCAGCCCCTGACCTTGTTTATAGGAAAGACGGCCACGGCAGTCAGCCTTGCCAAGTACTACAGTGCAGCCTGCTTGAACATCGACTCCATCGTGCTGGAGGCCATCTCCGACGGCAACAACATCCCAGGGATCCGGGCCCGGGAGCTCTGTATCCGGGCGGCCATCGAGCAGTCCATACGGGAAGGAGAAGAGTCTGGTGAGAGCCATTTCCCCTGACGTTTTGTGGCCAGGGGGCCAGCACCCACACGGGTAACCCCCACCTTCTCGGTTTCCCTCACGGAGCTTTTCTGCCACCCCTTGGTTGAAGGCTGCTGCTGCCTTAGTCGCCCAGAGGAAAAGTCTCCTCCCCACACATCACAGGGCACTTCAGGGAACAGGACAATGAACGGCGCGTGGCCCACACCTTTGGGGGTGACACCTGGCGAGGAGCAGACATGCGCTGGTACAGAGCAGAGGAAAAGAGTGTAACGGGCAGGCTGGCTGTGAAAGAGCGCAGGTGGGAAGGTTGCGTGCCCACAAGCATCGGGGGTAGTTTTCGTGGAAATGGGCTTTGAAGGAGCAGAACTAGGTTGATAGGTAACGATGAAGTCAAGGACACAGGGACGCTGGCAGTAAATGAGAGGTGGAGAGGGAAGCTGAGGCCAGTGGTAGTTGACCTGATGCCAAGATTGGGAATTTGGATTTTCCTTTGAAGGGAAGAGCTGGGTGCTTTTCGCCCTGTGGGAGTAATGGCCGGCAAGTCGCTCTGGTAAAGTCTCGTAAAGGAAGCCGGGGGGTGGCGAGGCTGGGCAAGCTGGCCTGATTGCCTCCGGGGCAGTGCGAGCGGAGGAGTGGGAGGCGCTCAGGACCGCACACCAGGAAAGGCTCAGAAACCTAGAAGCAGGGGACACCGTTTACCAAGGTAGGGAACGCGGGAGGAGGAGGAAGTTTGCTGGAGAGAATTAACTGAGATTTTGAATGCCAGGGCAGTGAGGCCTGGGATGGCCTGACTTCCAGGGGCGGAGAATCCTGGCTCCATCAGGTCATCTAAGGACCTACAGGTCAGGAGAACAGCCGCTCAAGGGGAAAATGTCTTTAGTTGTGTCGGGGAGGAAAAATAATTTTCCCTCTACCCCTCTGAGTTCTCAGTTGAGCCTCCTGTGATAAGAAAATCAGTTTAACAGGAGAAAATACGAGTTTATTAACATGTAAACTTCCTGTATACGTGGGAGGTAGGTAGGGGAAATGGGTAACTCAAAGGTGGCTTTAGAATTCAGAATTAAATACCAGCTTAATAAGGAAAGGAGAGGAGGGACGTAGTCCTCTTAGCTGAAAGCAAATGACTTTTAGGAATGATGAATGAACCCTTAGAACAATGAAGGGAGGCATGACAGTTTGTATGGGTTGCTGCTGACTTCCAGTCTCCTCTCCCGTGATAGGAGTCCATCTTCCCCGCTTGGTGGAACTCCCAGAAACGAATTTGTAGCAGTTGAGTTCCTGTTGCATGCCTGACTTTGGGCAGATAAGTAAGGGACATTCAGAGAAAGCCTCTCTGTGCATTTGCCGGTTTTCAGCTGCCTACAGCCCAAAAGAATCAGAATACCGAAGCAGCAGTTTTGAGGTGGCATGTCCTGACACTCGTGGAGTAATATTTTGGGTGGCATATTCCGCTACCCTTCAGTGGGAACCCCAAGCTGAATCATCATTCTGGTTCTCTTAGATTTTTGTTTCCTTTTCTGGCAAATAAACTTTATTTCACTGAGGTCTTTGGAATTGTTCGTGTCCTGTGACATATCGTGAATTTGAGCTCCCTGTCTGAGAATATAATGTCAACCTAAAGGCATAACTGGGGAGTCCTCCTCAACAAAGTGACAGGTGCAGCAGCTGGAATAGAGGAAATCAGCCCAGGAAGTTCCACAAAGAAAGGAGTGGGATGGACAAGGCAGGATGGGACCTTGGGGAACACTGACATTATAGGAGGGGTTGTGGAGGAGACACCACGGGAGGCTA
The DNA here is from genome assembly GCA_026230045.1 of Corynorhinus townsendii. Taxonomy (NCBI): domain Eukaryota; kingdom Metazoa; phylum Chordata; class Mammalia; order Chiroptera; family Vespertilionidae; genus Corynorhinus; species Corynorhinus townsendii. The sequence goes on from JAPDVU010000011.1 coordinate 18,417,041, forward strand.
TGGAGTGGGGGTCAGGGGTGGGCAATCAGGAGAGCAGGTCGCAGGGAAGTCACCTTTGAGTTACTCCTTTCCCCCTACCGCCCATGTATACATGAAGTACACACGTTAATAAACTTGTGTTTTCTCTCACTAGTCTGTTTTTCTCATCAGCAGAGTCTCAGCTGAGAACTCAGAAGGGTAGAGGGAAAATTATATTTCCCTGCAGCAGGTGGAAAATCTGCAGGAGGGAGAGGGGCATGAAAGGCTTTCAGGTCCCTCCAGAGCCCTGGTGGCATCCAGGCATCCTCCCAGCTTCATTTTTCTTGTAGCCCTCATCACTCATTAGCATACTGTTTCTTTTACTTATTTCATCGTCTGTCTCTCCCCGCTAGAATGTAAGCATCTGAGGGCAGAGATTTGTGTTAGTTTTCTTCACTAATGTATTCCTAGAATAGTGCCCTGTACATAGTACATGCAGAGTAAAGATTTACTTAACAAATGGATTCAATCAGTAAAGGATCCTAATTGGAGATTGCTGGAAATTCAATTGGAATGTCCCCTGAGAAGAGAGGACCTGTGTAGTTCACAGTTCAGAGGTCACTGGTGGATTTTTTTGAAGAAAACCCTTTTAATGGAGGGGTTAGCCCAGTTTGCTCTGGAGTCAGCAGGCTGTACCAAACAGGAAGTGATAAATCTGAACTTGCCTGTCCCGCTGGCCAGTCCAAGTTGAGATGCACTGTGAGTGTGCAACCCACACTGGATTGGAAGATGTAGTATGCCTAAAAGACCGTGACAAAACACAGTAATAATTTTTTATATTTTTCACATTATTTTATACTTACATTATATTATCTATTTTTATATTTGACTAGAGGCCCAGTGCACAGCTTCGTGCACCAGTGGGGTTCCTCGGCCTGCCCTGCAGGGATCTAGCCAAAATTGGCTCTTCGACATCACCTGAGGGGTCCCCGATTGCAAGAGGGTGGTTCTCGGGTGACACACCCCGGAATCAGACTCCCTCCTCTCTGGTTCCAGGTGCTCCTGCGTTGAGCATCTGCCCCCTGGTAGTCATTGTGTGTCATACCTACCAGTTGGACGGTCCAACAGTCGGACAGTCACTTAGGCTTTTATATATATAGATACTTTTTATATATTTTATATGTTGAGTGGAAATAAATTTTTACTTTTTTAATATGGCTACTAAAAAAATTTAATTTGCATACATATGTGGCTCATGTTATATGTCTATTGGACAGAACTAGTCTAGACCACTGTTTTGAGAAATTGGGCAGTGAAGGAAAGAAGTAAAATGATACCTTGAAAGATATGAAAGGTTAAATGAGAACTTTTGTTTGGTACGTATCAGAAAGAACTGGTTTTTTTAAGACATGGAGGAATGACGCTATGGACAGGGGAAGGTGGGAGCATCAGAGCAGAGAAGACATTCCATAGCAATCAATGATGGTGAGGATGGGCCAGGGCGGGGCGGGCTCAGTGAAGTGAACAGGTGTGGGTGTCAGGAGGCTGGAGCATCATTACCGAAGCAGAGCCTGGAGGGACTGGGGGTGAGGCTGGACAAACAGAGACCATGCAGGTCTATTCTTGGAGCAGAACTTTGGTACAACTACTCCACTGATGTCTTCAGACACTTTGTCCACCCCACCCCCACCCATCCTTCCAGGTATGAAGTCCCTGTACCTATGAACAGGTACCAGGGGATAGGGGAAGGGAGCCCCATGAAAAGGTAAAGCAGAGTAAGATTAGTGAGAACTCTCAAGGGAGTTCTGGGGCTTATGTGCTAATGTGGTCAACAAGGAGTAGAGAGCTGAAAGCTAGAGAAACATGGAGGCTGCCTTGCATACAGCCCCATTGCATCTTAGAGTGTCAGCAGCATCCACTAGACCCTATCTCCTTCAGGGCAGGGGGTTCATCCTTGCCAAGTCAGAGCCCCCAAGGACACAGTGAGACGGGTCTTGCCACTGTGGTTGGGAGGTTAAGAGGGCCAGGAGTTTTCTGAACAGCTGTCATGGAACCTTTTAAATAATTACATCAACCACTGATTCTGAAAAGGAACTGCTCAGTGGTGCTTACTGATAGGGGTGGCGATCTGATTGGAAGGAAGGGCAGAGGGGAAACGAAAACATTAATGTTAAAGCCATGCTTGCTGACAAGCATGCTGTTGTTACTCAGCCTATTTGTTCATTTGGGCAGTTCCATCTCATGCTACTCATTGACATCACCACTGCCTAGAACCACAAAAGGGCAGGTGTTAGGCTCCCAGAGCAGGGCTGTCTCCGAAATGATTGCCCTCTGGACTGGAAGAGAAAGTGAGCGATAATGCAGGATCTGAGCAAGGAAAAGCCCAGAACTCCAGGCCAGGTTCTCCATGGAGTCACCGTCATCCAGTCCTCCATGCACTTAGTATGCCATCCCCACTGTGATTTCCTTCTTATCCTAAGGTGACTTTTCATATAAACTCACTCTCTCTGTGTAGCCCAGGAGACTGCTTCGAGTCAACTTGGCATAGGACAGCCACGACTGAGCAGTGAGATCCTGGGCAAGTTAATGTCAGAAACTACTCTGGTAAACCCTGAAGTGAAATCTATAAAGTCCATGCGTGGGAGCATGCTGTTTTCCAAAAACAAGGCAGAGCATGGCTCTGGGTCTCAGAAGCAGCATCACCAGCACACGTCTGAAACACCACAGGTACAAACCAGGGCTCCCCAGAAGCAGGGCTGGGATCCTTCCTCCTCCTCCTCTTCCTCCATACCCCCCCCCCCTCCTCCTCCTCTCCCTCTTCCTTCTTCTCCTCTTCAGCATCCTGCAGCCAGGTCAGCACAACTTCATTCAATGGGTGCCTTTGCCAGGCAGGCCTGATCGCTGTTCCTGCACCACTCCTCCTGAAAGGAGGTTCATCCAGCAGGTGTTCAAAAGGTGCCTTTATAGTATAGGTACTGGGCTAAATGCTGGCAAAGTGAAGATAAATAAAGCAAAATCCCTGCACTCGAGCTGCACTAAGAGTCTAATGAAAGAACCACACCTTCAAATGTTTGCAATCAAATGAGCTTCGTGCCCTGGCCTGTGTGGATCAGTGATTAGAGCATCAGCCTATGCACTGGAGAGTTGCAGGTTCAATTCCCAGTCAAGTGAGGTACCTGGGTTGCAAGTCCAATCTCCACCCTCCGTCAGGGTGCATGTGGGAGACAATCAATCAGTGTGTTTGCAACCAATCAATGTGTTTCGGTCACATCAATGTTTCCCTCCCTCTCTCTCTCTTTCTTCCTTCTCCCTTCTCTCTCTCTTCCACTCTTTCTAGAATCAATGGAAAAATATCTTCACTCCTTGAGTGAGGATTTTGTAAAAAAAGAAATTGGTGACAAACAGCTGTGTCAAAAGAATTAGGTTACACTATATAAAATTGCCAATATCCAACCATTTGGGAACTTCATAGCAATTTGATATGGCTCAATTTCATACTAAAGGAATGCTAAAGTTAGCCATTAATATAAGTTGTGGGATGCCTACAAGGGAGTCTTGGAAAGTCATTAAAAAGTCAGAGAATTTGAGCCATGTGCCAAGGGACTTTGAGAACAATCCCAGGAGAATAGCAGGTGCTGAAGCCAAAGACGGATGGCACCATGATAGACAAGCGTGTGACGAGTTGTCACGCAGAAAGTAGAGTCCAGTGATTGTAAGTTTCTGAGATGTTTGAAAGAAATTGAAAAAAGATTAAGTGTTCATTAGAGGGGCAAACCCAGGGTCAAGAGAGTTCTTTTTTTTTTTTGAAAGGAAGCCTATAAATATAGGAAGGAAAAGTATAAGGTGATGATCCACCCAAGAGGGCATGCCAGTCCAGAAGGAAACAAAAAAGGCAGGATTAAGCATAATTTAAGAGAAAGGAGCTAGCTTCTTCTCAAGTTAGTAAAAGTGAAAACCAGATGCAGCTGCATGTGGCAGAAGCAAGGTGGAGAGCAGAATTTGGAGGAGGTCTTACTGAATAACTTTAAGATGTGTGCAGGACTCTGAGTCTTTGCTGGAAAGATTGAGGAGGTTGGGTTGTAGAGCAACCTGAGGAGAGTGGCTAAGTACTAATATGTCCACTGTGAGGAACAGAACCAGAAGTTGGTGGTGGACAAAAGAAAAGGTAGTTTGGAATGCTGTTGGCCCAGCAAGACAGGAAGCCATAACTTCACAGATTTCACTAAGTGGCTCCTGGCAGCGCCCATTCAGAGGCAGAGAGAAACATTTTCATCGCTGCAGGGACAGGGTGTGCTCAGAATAAGGGGCAAGGGAGTTGAAAGTGGCATCAATATGGGAAGACAGCCTAGGTAGGGAAGAAACTAAGAGGACAATAGAATGAGAGAAATAGGAAGAGTGAAAGGGTGTGTAGGTCTTGTTACAGTTTAGAGTTCTGTAGGGATAGTGGAAGAGGTTGTTTTAGAGAAGATTGCTCAGGTGAATAGAGTGGAGATGAAGGTCCTTATAAGAGAGGAGGCCCACACATTGGCTGGGGCAGGTGAATGGAGGGCATGTGGGTAGTGGAGCACTGGATGGGGCAAGTGGATGGACTGGAGGCGAAGGTCTTTGTGTGACAGGGGGTATGTTGGTTGGATGGGGCATCACCCAGGGTTGAATTTATGCCAAGTGATGTCTCTGATCTTTACTTTAGTCACATGTGTTTTTTTTAACACCTTGAAAACTGAAACCATTGGTTCAATTTATTTTGAAACAACATCCTTTTAACCCTCTTTTCCAACATCTAAAATGTGTTCTTTACATAGGTATGTATGGATGAACTAAAAGCCATATATTTGTATTTAATAGGGTGTCATGGGGAACCATTTCCTTTGGTTTGGTTCGGTTCATCTGAACAGTGAAGTAAGGCTTTTTAGAATATAGCAAAGGCAATAGAAAATCCCAATGCGGACTTCAATCCCCTTTCACTGAATAGGGAACTTAAAACCTGTAAAAGATCACAATAGAAGCCAGATCTCACAGATCCCCACATGTGGCTGCTTGCACGGCTCCAGTGTGACAGGCCTCCAACAGTTTGGACAACAGTCACACTGTGAGCATGCTTTACCCAGACGGAGATGGCTGTTAGGTCTTCTCACATTCTCCTAGAGCATGAGCGCTCTGATGAATTGCAGTCATCAGTTGCAAGTGGGAAGAAATGTATAATATGTTATATAATGAAGACATGACCTATAATATAAGGTAATTTATTCAAAAGTCACCTTGTTCTAAGAAAGCACCAGTTAGAAATCCTGATCTTTTGAATGATGTTTAATGCAACACTTTCACTTCTCAATTCCATGGCACCCTCAGCTATTCACCACTATGATCATAGCCTAGACTTTGTTCATTTTACCTGTAAACTCCAGGATCCCTATATCGCACATTCTACTTTCCAACAACCATCTTCTAAATTTTCAGATGACTTACTCATCAAAGCATCCAGTCCACATGTTCACTGCTTACCTCCCCCTCTTCTCTTCCTTTCTTACCCAGTTTGCATTCTGTGGTCTGTCACTATTGCCACTCCCTTGCCCCTTCTCCTTCTTAGTACTTTTCAAGCAAAAAGTTAGCCCTGGTAGACCCAATTCTCCACCTCCTCCATTCAGGACAGCTGAACACAGCTGGAAAAAATCCTCATCTCTCCTGAATGGTCTTAATTTAAGCTGAAGACTACAAATCTCAAGCCGACCTTTTGGTCTGTCCTAGCAAATTTGCCCTCTGTCTCTTCAAAATAACTATTTTATTGGCTGTCATCACTCTCTAAACCTCTTCCTCATTCTTAGCTAATGATCAGAAGATGACGGATCTTAGCAACAACCAGAAGACAATGCCTTATTCTCCCACCATCAAATCTACCAGACAGCCTTGATCCTAGGCCAATGCCATGCCTTCCCTACAGCTGAGTAACTGTCCCTGCTCTTATCCAAGGCCCTGCAACTGGACCCAATCCCTTCTCTCTTACCCAGGAGCTAAATTCCTGCAGTGGTCCCCTCTCTACCATTTGTTTATTTCCCCTATATACTGGATTCTTCCCATCAGCATCTATACATGCTTTATTATATTTCTAAAAACATTTTAAAATCTTTAAAAATACTTTCCCATGACCCCAGGTTCCCCTCCAGCTATTACTGCATCTTTCAATTTCTCTCTCAAAGAATGGCTGCATGATGGCTTCCTCGTCCTCACCACCTTTCTCTCTCCCACCTATTCCAATGAGGCCTTTGTCCTCACCACTTCCCTGGCGACTCATCTCAAGGTCATTGGCATTCATCTTGCCAAATCCAGTTTTTTGTCCTCATCTTACATGATCTCTTGGCAGCTGATAACCCCTCCTCCAGAAAGGCTTTCTTCACTTGGCTTCCAACACACCATACTCTTCTACTTTCCCTGTACCTCATTAATGACTCTCCACTCCTGCATCTCCAGATAACCTAGTTTTTCAGAGTAGGCCAAGACTAAGTCATCTACTCTTTTACTTTTTGTATCTATCTTTTCTTTATAGGTAATCTCATCCAGTTCATTATTTAAATACTTAAATATTTTCTTCATATACTTCAATGTTTTCTTAACTATTAAAATACTTAAATATTTTCATTATGCTTAGAACCCTCAAATTTCTATCTCTAGCCCTAATTTCTCCCCATGCTTAGGTTCATATACCCAAATCACATTTAATATCTCTATCAAATGGCTTAGAGGCATCTCAAAGTTTATATGTTGAAAAAAGTGGTTGTTGCTCCCCCAAAAAAGAATAAAACAAAACAATACCAAAAAAAAAACTTGTCTTTTCCTCAGTCTTTTCTTTCTTAATAAATAACTTCACCATTTTTCAATTTGCTCAGGTCAACACTCAAGGAGTCATTCTTGATGCCTCTCTTTCTTTCATGTCTCATCTCAAATCCTATTGGCTCTATTCCAAAATATATCCTGTATCAGCCACTTCTTACCATCTCTACTGTGAGCGTCCTGCTGCCATCATCTCCTGCCTTGACCATGGAGATATATGACCCACTAGCCTTCCTGCTTCCACTCTTGTCAACTCATACAGCAGGTAGAATGTTCTCTTAAAAATAAAAGTCCAGTCGGCCAGTGTGACTCAGTGGTTGGGTGTCAACCTATGAACCAGGAGGTCATGGTTTGATTCCCGATCAGGGCACATGCCCGGGGTTGCAGGCTCAATCCCCAGTAGGCGGCATGCAGGAGGCAGCCACTCAGTGATTCTCTCTCATCATTGATGTTTCTACCCTTCTCTCCCTCTTTCTTCCTTTCTGTGAAATAAATTTTTAAAAACACATTTTTTTAATAAAAAGTAAAAGTCCAATCGTTTGTCTGCCTAAAACTTGCCAACAACTTCCTATAATACTTGGAATAACATCCACATCTCTTACCATAGTTGACAAGCCCTGCATATTCTGGCCTGCCTATGTCTTTGACTTTAAGCCTGACCACCTTTCCCATTGCTCACTCAGTTCCCATTAGACCTGGCTCCCACATGCTCCCCAAATACCCGCGCATGCAGTTGTGTTGAGGGAACTTGCTCTTTCCTCTCAGAAAGACGCTTCTCGCAGGATCTTGTCTTGCTCTTTCATATTCTCTCATACCCGGGTAATGTGACCACCCTTTCTAAATAGCCATTGTCCAACCCTGTCATTGCCTTTTATTCACTTACCTGATCATTTTCTCCTGGGCATTCATTACTATTTGAAATTATCACTGATTTGCATATTCATCTGTCCCTTTTCTGTCTCCCCCACTTGAATGCAAGGACCAGACTGGCAGCAACATTGCCAGGCTTGTGTGTTGTTGTGTCCCTGGTACTAGAGGAGACCCTGGTGCATAATAGGTGCTCAAATAATATTTGATTGAAAGAACAAATGGGTGCTGTTCAGTACATAAACTAAGCGTCTTCCAAGGTATTCCCACTCAAGGCTTATTCCTATCTTTTAGGAAGATAGGAATATCCCATTTTACAGATGAGGAAGTGAGGCCCAGAGAGATGATATGACTTTCCTGAAGTTACGTGGCTTGTATGTGTAGAAGTTGTTTGGACACCAAGCTGGGTTTTAACTTCTGAACCTTCTCTCAACAGATTTCCTCCAGTCCTCTCCCCTCGGGGCCCACACCGCGCAGGCTTAGCGTCAGCACCAGCATCGGAGGTGAGACTGGGCTTCTAAGCTGTGTGCTCCCTGAGGAAATGCTCATTCAGATCCTGGCCGATCGCATGCAGGTGCGTCCACACTCGTGCATGGAGCTACAGGTCTCACACACCTTCCCCAGGCTGTGCCGAGACTGAGCCCTCATTGCCCACAGTAGCTTAGAACCCCGGGCCTTGGAGAGGAAAGACGGGTTTCCTCACCCTCACCAGTCATTTACGTGTCCTTTTGACAGCCCTGTCGGTCCCTGGCCCTGGCTCAGTCTGCTGCCTGAAGCCACTCACTTTAAAAGACCAGTGTTCAGAAGAGTCACACCACAGCCCTCAGTGATGTTTTTAAAACTGTAAGGTGGAGCCATTCAGAGTTAAAATTTAATTGCTGTAAAAGTTTGTTTTTAATATGTTATTAAGTGAGAAAAGCGGGTTATGTTCCATATGATTTCACTATATGTGGAATCTAAAGAATAAAATAAACAAAACAGAAAGAGACTCATAAAAATAGAGAACAAACTGAAGGTTGTCAGATGGGAGGGGGATTTGGGGGACTGGGTGAAAGGATTGAGAACTACAATTAGTAGTCACAAAATAGTCACAGGGATGTAAAGTACAGCATAGGGGATATAGTCAATAATCCTATGTAATAAAGAGTTAATATGCTAATTAGACCGAACAGCAGAACAACCATCTGGACAACCTTCTAGAGGAACCCGGGGCTGCAAGGGCCGAGCCCATTGCATGAATTTCGTGCATCGGGCCCCAAGTCTATAATAATAAAAGTGTAATATGCTAATTAGACTGGACATCATTCTGGTGACATTCTGGATGAAACCAGGGCTACAAGGGAAGCCTGGGACCCAGGTGCCAGAGGGAAGCCGGTGCTGGCAGCCAGGGGAAGGAAGGCCTACGCTTGCATGAATTTCATGCATTGGGCCTCGAGTATTGTAATAACTGTGTATGGTACCAGGTGGGTACTAGACTATGGGGGATCACTTTGTAAATTATATAAATGTCTAACCACTATGCTATACACCTGAAACTAATATAAAATAATACTGAATGTCAACTATAATTGACAAATTTAAAAAGAAAGAAAAGAAGATTATGAAATAGTATGTAAAGCCCAATTGCATTCCTATAAAAATGTATAAATGTATATTGTACACATAGTAAAAACTCAAAGTACATGTTAACTGTGGTTATCTTTGGATAATTATAGTTTTTTAGTCTTCATTTAATAATTGTTTTACAATGATATATTGCTTTTGTAAAATATATTTTTATAGATATTAGAGAGGAAAGGAAAGGGAGAGAGAGATAGAAACACCAGTGATGAGAGAGAATCATTAATTGACTGCCACCTGCACACCCCCTACTGGGGATCGAGCCCTCAACCTGGGTATGTGCCCTGACTGGGATTCGAACTGTGACCTCTTGGTTCATAGATTGACACTCAACCACTGAGTCACACCAGCCGAGCAATGATATATTGCTTTTAAAGTCCAAAACACAATAACTGTTTCCATTTTTTTTAATTTTTATAAGTGTTAACAAGATCAGCAGGGGTTGAGAGAGCAACACTTAAGCCTGCTGGCTGCTTGGGGTTTACAGAGAGTGAAACTGCTCAACAAGTCCCACAGCTGTGTGTTTACTTTGTTTTGCAAACTGGGTACAATATTAATTGTACATCCTATCTAATAAAGAGGGAATATGCTAATTGACCCTCGCACCATCACAAAGATGGCAGCACCCACAGCCAATAGGAGGGAATATGCTAATTGACTGCCACACCACAAGATGGCAGCATCCAGTCCCCTCAGCCCCCCAGCCACCTAGGGCCAGCCCGAGGTGCAGGTAAGCCTCAGATGGCGGCTGCCCAGCTTCCCAGGGCCACCCGAGGCTCCGGTAACCAGGGCCGGCCAAGGCTTGTGCTGCCAGCAGTCGCAGCAGCAGAGGTGTGATGGGGCATCGCCTTCCCCGATCACCAGGTCGCCTCCCACACCTGAAGGCTCCTGGACTGTAAGAGGGGGCAGGCCGGGCTGAGGGACACCCCCTCCAGTGCATGAATTTTCATGCATCAGGCCTCTAGTTTAAATATAATAAAATCAGACTTGAGGTTCCCAGCAGAGGAGGAATGTTGTTCCTGGAAATGACTTATGTAATGTTTGGACTGCTGCTATGTTACAGGCACCATCACCCTCAACTCACTTGAGCAAGGAGGTCACATACGTGTGCAGGTATTTCATGAATCCAGATTAAAGGTAGTGAATCACTAGGAAAACCCAAAGGAAGCCAGTAGAGCTGTGCTCCTCAGAATACTGATATTTGTTGAGACATGGAGCCTGCACAGTTTCCTTCATCCACAAGGTCTTGCTACAAAGAAAAAAAAAAATGCAGACCTGAATTAAGTCATGTATTTAGTGATGTCATTGATTTACATTCTGACACAAGATTCTTGCCTTGTCAAACACTGGCAGTAATCTGTCCCTGGCCAGTGGTGGCCAGTCTGTGCACTACACTTTGAGTAAGACTGCCATGCAAAGAGACTATTCTTGAATGGTTAAAGCATTACACTCCAAGGCAGTAATACCACTGAGAATGGCCCATCTGCTACCTCTGTCCTTGCTGCCTATGACCCTGCACACAAGGACATGTTTCTTTGCATCTTCCTTCCCTGCATTTCCTGGATCTTCCCAGACCAACACTTTAACATTTCCTTTGTTTTCTTTGTTTCTATAGCGACAGCATAAACCCTTTGCTCTTCAAGTATATACGATGAAGCTCTTCCATGTCTGATCAAATATTTTTACTTTTCTCTTTTATTTTATAACAGCACCTTGAATTTAACAAGTAGTTGAATGGTACTTTCATTGGGGCTCAGTAGGTTTGCAGAACCAATTGCAGCTCCAGTAAAAGTACTGGCAGAAGAACAAGCAGCTCTAAAGAGAACAGATGGCCTGGTGGCCATGGTAACTGCCTCTGTTCTCTCTGGTTTCAGCTGAGTGACTGCAACCTGGGAGTGGTGTTTGACAGCCTCGAGACACTCTTTGCTCGGAATGCGGCCATTGCTCTCCTCTGCCTGCTGAAGGCCATTGGCAACCGGGAGCACATCTACGTCCTCAACATGGCCCAGGATTACGCAGCCATGAAGGCCCAGGAGAAAGCCAAAAAGGAGCAAGAAGGCAAGGCCCGTACCCTTCTGGACTGTCCTTCACAGGCCCTCACAAGTCTTTCCTTTACCTATAGCATCTGCCTTTCTTAAAAGCTTCCATGACATGATAACCCATTGGGCTTAAATGAAACTATTACATTTGCCATCTCATGGGTGCCCCGCCTCTGCCCCATAAGGTGTCTGGGAAGTCTTATTTCTTCCACTTTGCATGTGAGGAAACTGAGGCAGAAAGGACCTCTGTGGAGAAATTATAGAGTGAAGGGTAGACTTGGCTCTTCTCACAACAGGCGCAGTCCTCTTTCACCCAGGATCTCACTATTCAGACTCATCTTCTCCGGAACTACAGCTGACCCCAGGGGAACACATCACAAGTCCCATCTTGACTCAGGTGACTGGTTAGCTTGTTGGTTTTTGTTTTAGCCAACTGTGCAGCTCCTGTAAAACTAGAGGTGCTGCTAAACTTTACGAAACACAATCTACAATTTAGGCTACCGAGTACCAGGCTGTGCAGCAGACTCTGTGACATATTAGATGGCTTTAAATGGTGTGCTGTTGCCATTTCACAGATGAGGAAAATGAGGCTCAGAGATATTATGTAAGATCACATGGCAAATTAGTAAGGTCTGTGTAACTCTACGGCCTTTCCTTTTTTTTTTTTTCTGTCATTACACCAGTAGCCTGGAAATAATTTTCACTGATTGAAAAACAGACACATGCACACAGAGTAATATTAGTGAACAAGTTCCCAATTTAGTCAGAAGCAGACCTAGCAAATTGTGGCTCCCAAGAGAGGAGGTGACACTATGCCTGGGAGGTAGAGTCCTGCTCTGGCCTGTTCCATCCACATCACTGCCCTTCCTCACTTGGCCTTCCCTCTCTCTTCTAGAACAATCCACACAAATCATAATGCTTTTCCAGTGAAGGGAATATTCACAAGCACTGAACTCACTTAGTTCTTAAACAGAACTCATACTGCTTCCTTATATTCTCATTCAGAGAAAAATGATTAGGAAGAATGACCAGGCTGGATTTCCAGCAGGATTTCAACCTCCAGGTTCCTCGTTTTCCAGAAAGCTCATTTCCCCACAAGGATCGACTTAAAATATCTCTCTTCATTTTCTCAGTTATCTGTAGATTGAAGTTTTTCACAGTTGCATTTTGAAAAAGTCCTGAGACAGTAAATATAATAATATTATATCCAAATCTAATTTTATTGAACATTTATGAATATACCAGGCACTGGGCTTTACATGATTGCTTATTTGAGCCCACAACACCCTACGAAGGAGGAATTATTATTATTATCTGCTTCTGTCCCTTGGTAAATGTTGGGAAAAGAACTCAAATGCAGATCCCTGAGCCCAGAGCTAAAACGAGAATGTAAGGCGAGGCTATGGTGCCGGTGACATGCGAATGAGAAGCCGAGTGCCTTTGTGCTGCATGTGAACCACACTCTGGACCCGAATCAGCAGGCCTGGAAGACGATCCTGAGTTCTGCGCTCAGAAAGGGTGATGCCAGTGGGTGGTTTATTTCCTATCACTGCTGTAACAAATTACCACACACTTGGTGACTTAAAACAATACAGATGTAATATCTTACTGTCCGGAGGTCAGAAGTCCTAAAATCGAGGTGTCAGCAGGGCTCTACTCCTTTGGAGGCTCCAGGAGAGAATCCCTTCCTTTCCCTTCCCTTCCCCACTTCCTACAGGCCTACTGTTTCCTTGGCTCATGATCCTACCTCACAGCCCTCTGGCATTTATTTCTGTTGTCACATCTACTCTCCCTCTGCTTCATCACCGCATCACCTTCTCCGACTCCGGCCCTTTGTGATTATATTGGGTTCACTCAGATAATCCAAGAAAACCTCTCCAACCCAGGGTCCCTAACGTCATCACATCTGCCAAATCCTTCCTACTTCTTCAGGGGACATAGGTGTAGGCTCTGGGGATCAGGACATGGGTATCTTTGGGGCCACTATTAAGCCGGCCACAGACGGAGACTGGTTTTGGAACTGTGTCACCGAGGAAGCCCCGCCAGAGACTAGGAATGCTGCTGCCACCCCAGCCACCTCTCACTGCCGCAGGCTGTGTGTGACTTTCCTCCACTTCCCATCTCTGTTCCCCGCACAGAGCAGAAACACAGGGAGGCACTTGAAAAAGAGAAGGAGCGTCTCCAAAACATGGATGAGGAAGAATATGATGCCTTGCCAGAGGAGGAGAAAATCGCGTTCAATCGAGAGGTTCAGCAGGCCCTGCGGGAGAGGAAGAAGAGGTTAGAGTCAAGGGCTGGCCTGAGCAGAGCAGTTCCCCTGGGAGCAACTTCCATGGGGTCCACAGCCCATCCAGGGGACCAGGGTCATCCTCCAGGGTGGCAGCAAGGGCCACGGGAGACCAGGAGAATGACTGACTAGAGCAGGAAAATGCCCTGCCCGGGTGCTCCAGCCTTGGGGGCCTCTCCGTTCTCCTCTCCCTCCTTCTCTCTCAGGGACACTGGGGCTGGGTGAAGGCTATTCAATGTAATGAGGGAGGGGCTTTTGGCCCCAATGCTATCCTAGGGCTTCCATTGGCTCCCCTGACCACTATGCCCAAGGTGTGGTGACCAGGGACCACTCTCTTCACGTGAGCATGGTGTTTGCTCCCCAGAACTCGGCCATTTCCCTTCCTTCCCTGGCCATCAGCTTGGCCCTGGGTGGTGCCATCCATCCCCTGAGGTCTGGCTGCTTCTCCAGCTTGATCCTCGGCCTGAGCAGCTCACAAAGACCAGAGCATGCTCCCAGCCAGCGCTGTCAGCCCCTTCTAGGCCCATCTTTGGGAATGATCGGATCCCCTCCACACCCGCTAGGGCCCAGCAGATGCAGGCCTGCTGTTTCAGGCTCTCAGATATAGTGGCAGTGGGATATATTGTCCTTGCTGCCTTCAAATGTGCTGGGGAAAGGAGGTCCCATTTCCTACCACTCCCTAGGATGCCAACATTGGAGGGGGCAGACCCAAAATACTTGCCTGCAATTTTACCTCCTTCTGCCTTTTCCTTCCACCTCCAGGCTCCTTCCACTAACCCCCAAGGAGCCTGCAGGAGACCCTCAGGTCTTCCCCTGCTTGGTCCGCTGTCAAATGCCTGTCTTCCAGGGGTATGAGAGCCTCATTCTGGAATTCCAAAGGAATCTCCTTTTCTCATCCAGGCCATTGCTTTCAGGCATTCATCTGAAGGTAGACTTAGAAAATGCAAATCTGGTCATCAAAGCTCAGCAATGACCTGTGTGTCACATGCCACACACACACACACACACACACACACACACACACAGTAATGATGAGCCAGCTTCAGTGGGTGAAGAGCCACAGCAACAAAGAACAACCAGGGATTCCTGGAGATGAAAATAGATGGCTTTTGTAATGCCAGAGATGCTGTTCCCTCCACGTTTCACACTGATGCCTGTCCTTGGTGCCCTCACTGCCATTAGCAGCAGGGCAGGCACAGCTGAATTCGTAGCAGGAAGGAAAAGAAAGAGAGAGGAGAGGAATGTGGCTCTCAGATCCATTGGTGTGGTTCCAAGCTAGCCATGGTAGGGACTGCTATTAAAAACACCATTTCTTGCTTTCTGACCATAAGATGACAGTGTAGGAAGCTGGGATACTGTACCAATATCAGAACAATCTTTGAGAGCTTCTTTCAAAATATCAAGCCTACTTTCAGACATTGCCTTGCTCTCCTTGGAAAGGAGGTTGGAATAGAAATACAAATTAAGTGAGAACTCTTTTTTAAAATATATTTTTATTGATTTCAGAGAGGAAGGGAGAGGGAGAGAGAGATAGAAACATCAATGGTGAGAGAGAATCATCGATCAACTGCCTCCTGCAGGACCCCAACTGGGGATCGAGCCCACAACCCGGGCATGTTACCTTACCAAGAATCGAACCTTGACCTCCTGGTTCATAGATCGACCACTGAGCCACACCAGCCAGGCCTAAGTGAGAGCTCTTAGTTCAGTTTCAGTTCATGAGTTTTGCTGAAAGACAATTTAAAGATAGATGTGAGCCATCCTTTCCTTCCCTTTTTACTTTTTCCTTTCCTTCTTCCCTTCCTAGTTTTTGAGCTTTCATTTGTTTTTTTCTTTTTATGCCCAAGAAAACTCTGCCACATGTTCCCGTCCCCCCCGCCGCCACCCCCCTCTCCCCCCAGCAATCCCAGACAGGGAAGGGCTCGAGCCGGTGGCCTCTAAACTGAGCTTTCTCTGTCTGGTTCATAAAGGGAGCAGGAGAGATTGGCAAGGGAGTTGCATGAAAGGAAGCTACAACAGGAGCTTGAGCGGCAAAAGGAAGAAGATGAGCAAAAAAAGAAGACCAGAAAAACAAAGCAAGTACCAGCAAAGGATGAACCAACCCTGAAGAAATCTCAGCCCAGCCGGCAGGTAGCAACCCTCTCTTGCTCCTTCCCCTAGGAGAAAGCAGAGGGACCAGCCACTGTAACCCGCCCTTCAATCCAGCACATTTCCCCCCAGAAAACTGACCCGATACTGCTAGGTGGTTTTATGTTGGAGCAGAAGGTAAGAGGAAAGGACCAATATCTGTGGAGCAATGATTGTGTGCTAAGCTCTGGGCTTATGCTTCATTTTTGGCATCCTGACCCCCACCCTGCAAGGTTCAAAGACAGGAACCCCATTTGAGGTTGAGAGAAAGGAAGTCAAAATTCCAGGATCTCACCCAGTTATGTCTGACCACAGCCCTTGCCCTTTCCACTGTCTTTTGAAGTCCCCTGGACAGTGCTAAAGAGGCTGGTAGTAAAGATTTGCCTCCAATAAGTTACCAAGTCAGTGACGCCCCTGTGCTCAAGCAGGAGCTTGCCCTTGGCAAAAATAGTCCAGGAAGAAGTTCAGCATAAGCTTGTCCTTGCAGAACAAGGACCATCAGTGTTTCAACCTGTCAAGCTCAGGCGTCACACTGTGATGGGGAGGAGGCAGAGCAGCCCAAGCAGCGCTAGGTGGCCATCATGGCTGAGGGGTGCAGCTGGCTGGGGTGCACGGTGGCTCGTTCAGCACTGTGAGTTCCAAGAGTGAAGTGAAAGCCAGACTCCCAGACAAGGTGCAGGCTGGTCCCAGTGGGTGAGCAAGAGTCAGTGACCACAATACCTATGCCTCTCACAGGGCACCTGAAAGCAGGTGTAGAGGGGCCATTCCGGAGCATCTTTTCCTGCTGATCCTACAGAATGCCAGCTGTCAACCAGAATGCACACCAAAGTCACTGTGCCCGATGCCAGGTCCCAGCTGGATCTGTACCAAGGGAGGACCACAGAATGGACATTTTGATAAAGGTCCCCACGGTGATTCTTAGGCACAAGTCCAGTGTATGTACGTGGCTGGAATCCCGTGAGGACTTCTTATAAAACAAGACATCCTCTTGTCTTTTTCATGTAATTCTGTGATTTGCTTTCCCTGAAAGAACTGTTTTAAGCCTATGTTATATGTTTTGCCTTCTAGACTCTTACCTTTTCCAAAGTAGAAGGCAAGATGGACTCGGTAGAACAAAAAACTTCTGAAAAGGATCAGGGAATGACTGAGAAGGAAGAACTGAGCAAGAAGAAAAAGAACCAAGTGACAGATAACAATATCGCTGGGTTTCCCCTGGCCCAGGAACAAGAGGACAGTGATGGGGACCTCCAGAAGGAAGCTGACAAGCCTTTGGCCCAGAAGTTTAAGACTTATGAGCTGACTCTGAAGGATATCCAGAACATCCTCATGTACTGGGACCGGAAGCTAGGAATCCAAGTGCCTCACCTTGGGGCTGAGGAACTGACCCACGAGCCCGAGGACCAGCGCCAGGTTCCATCGGGTGGACGAAAAGGCCGCAAGGACCGGGAGAAGGAGCGTGCCGAGAAGGAGCGCGCGGAGAGGGAGCGCCTGGAGCGGGAGAGGGCCGAGAGGGAGCGGCTGGAGAGGCTCCGGGCACTGGAGGAGCAGCCAGATGGAGGAGAGGCAGACAGGGAGGAGGACCACGAAGGGAAGAGGGATCTGGGTGTGCCATTCATAAATATCCAGACACCCGACCTTGAAGGCTCCAGCTGGAAGCAGACCCTGGAGAATGACAAGCTTCCCAAAGTGGATCAGGTACAGACCCTTCTCCCGGATGGAGATGTAACCAATCAGGTAGCAGGTACTGTGCTAATCGTCATGAAAGCACTTCTTTCTACATTAAAATCTACATCCCCTTAATTCCATTCATCTCTGATACCCCTCTAGATAAGACATTAATGGCTGAAAGGGCCTTTTTCTGCTTGGTGACAATCCATATAAAGTTCCACAGATCAGTTATTCTGTCTAACCTCATAAAAAGCCACCTGCAGGGTTACATGCTGGCAAGACCAGCAGATTTGGGGTGAAGCAACAGGCTCAACCACTCAAAAACCTTTTTCCCACAAGCTTCCCACAGTAACAGACATCATACTATTAGACAGCTTTTATGTTCCTAAAAACAAAAAGTGTTGCATAACCAAAAGCCACCTTTGGCAGTGATTATTACCACCTTTTGTCCAGGGACAAACTTTTTCTACATTAAAACACTAGGAATCACCTGCTGAGAACATGGAGGGAAAGGCGGGAGGTGGGAACTACCCTGTTCTCTGGGGGAGGAGGTGAGAGGTAGCCCGCCTTCTGGGCAGCAAGTTAACAATGGGTTTTTCCTTTAGATCCTAGACTACTTGGGCCTGGGTTCCTCTGGACTGCCCATCCCGCCTCCGATCTTATTCTCAATAATCTCCTACCCTCTGAAGCGGCTGCCGTTGGCCTCCACGGAAATCATGAAGCATTTTGTGTTTCTCATCCCGCTCTCCGAAGAGCTGGCCCTGCTGGAGGAGAAAAGAGAGGTGGAATCAGAAGCAGACCTTTCGACGACCACCACCAGCTCTGCGAAGGTAAAGAGCGAGCAGTGCGTCCTGACCTTGGCCTTCTCCCTCCACAGGCCAGCGTGGAGTGTGTTGCTGGGGGTCATGCCGCTCAGGTGCTTCCCCTCCACGAGCCGGGGATCCTGCCGAGGACCCCGCACCAGCCTCTCCCTGGGTCTGACTTTTCCTACTTCCCAAGAGGAAACTGAAAATGACTGATGTTCACCTTCCCACCTGTCCATTCCCCAGGCATGGTCTAGGGAACTTGTCAAATTACTCAGAAGCTCATCTGCAAGAAAAAAGGAAGCAACACTAGTCTTTTAAAAAGATAGTATAGTGTATGCATGAAGCTAAGTAATGTACACAGTGCATAAGAATACAAGAATCGACTGACACAGGTTAAGGGAACACACACCACTAAAGAAAAGACAGATTATCGAAGAAACTGTGATGGGAAAATTGGCTATTTTATCTTCTTGCCTGATACAATGCAATAAAATTAATTCCAGCTGGATTAAAAATGTAAGCAACAAAATGAAATAATGTAAAAGTAGAAGAAAATATATACACAATGACTAAAACAAATCACAAAGGAAAAATAGATTGGACCGATGATGTGCAGAGGATATGTATATTCAAAATTATGAAGGGCCTCTTTATTCCCAGAAGAGTATGGTGGGCCAAAATTTGAATCCCTTCACAGGACCACCTACAAACCATGCACATCAGCAAAGACTAAATAAAATCAGCAGCAAATAGAATTACCGTTAGGCCCTGCCTACAGCTCCAGTGGGTGGCAGAGAATGTGCCCGTCTTCAGTTTATAAGTAAGCGGGAGGTCAACATCTGCGCTGAGCAGCAGCCGTGGGCAGGGCTTACTAGAGCAGAGCCCAAATGGAAAAGATAAAGAAATCTTGCCAGCCTCAGAGGTGACTATTACTCTCTTCTGAAAGTTGGCCATTACCAGGAAAGAGTTGAGCATTCTTTAGCTTAGCCATTTTAGGAGGAAGTCTAGTTTATCTCCAATTGACAAAGGAAAGCTCTTCATTCTAGAAGAATGACAGCTGAAATTATAGAAAGAATAGAATGAGAAAAGTATTATTCTGTTATCTGCAGTGGATGGGGATGATTAAGGCGCTCGAGTGGGTACAAAAAGCAGCAGTTTGTTGGGGAACAAGACACTCACTGGAGCTAGAGTGTCTTCCCACAGGTGACAGGCCTGCTTTGGAGGGAAAAGTCTATCGTGGCCACATCTGGCAGGCTCCACTCCAGCCACACGAACCCATTTTGCGTCTGTCACCGTGGGCCAACCTGGCATTCTTTGTCCCCACTATGGCGGAGTGTGATGTACACAGCATCCTCTATAAATCTAATCAAGCTTTTAAGCCTACTTTTCAATTTATAGAAAATACAGGGAATAAAAGAATAAGTTAGATGTCACTCTCAGAATAGTCAGAAAATTTCAAACTATGGAGTATCTTGTAAGAACACAGAACTGCTATCTCCAAGAGATCAGTGTGATTGGGAGGGACCAAGCGGTCTGCATTAAAAGATACTAAAGAGCCTTGGCCAGTTCGCTCAGTGGTTAGAGCATCGGCCCGCTCACTGAAGAGCTGTGGATTTGATTCTTGCTCAAGGGCAGGTGCCTCTGTTGCAGGTTCACTCCCCATCTCCTGGTTGGGGCACATGTGGGAGGCAGCCAATCTGTGTGTCTCACATCGGTGTTTCTCTCCCCCCGCCCCTCCCTCCCTTCCACTCACTCTCAGGAAAGCAATGGGAAAAAATGTCCTCAGATGAGGATTAACAAACAAAAAGATACTAAAGAAACACAACAAAATGCAATATAGGAACCTAGTCCCTGCCAGAGTCAAGCTTTCTTTAGGTCCTGGCCTCCTCAGGGAATGGCCAAGTTCTAGGCTTCTCTCCTCTACTTCTCTTCTACCCGAGTGTGGGAGGCTGGGCCCTGCCCTGCTCCAGGCAGCCACCAGCACCTGAGCCTGTGGCACATCACCCCAGGCTGCAGACAGTTGTAGGCATCTGTGTCTCCTGTTCGTATGTAAGTAAGATGAGCATGTAAGACCTTGTGCTCGTTTCTAATTTAACTCCAGGAGGAGCCGAACACCTCGTCTAAAGGGAACAAACAGAAAGTGAAAGAAAAAACAGACCAGGTTCGCGATACTCTGAAGGACAAACGTCGCCTCGTCTTCAACAGAAAGGGCCTTTCTGCAGCCATTTCTGGAACCATTTCCCCCCTGTCAGACACGGACCAGAACAACTTGTCTGGGCAGCACTCCCATGACAAATTCATCAGGTGGGCCTCCCAGCAACCACAACAGGGGAGAGAAATGCCTAAGCCCCACATGGAGGGGGCAGCTGTCAGGGTACCAGATGGGAACAGGGTAGCTCTGCCTGTGGGTTCCTGCAGACCGCCCTGCAGAACCCCAGCAGGACAGGACTCCTCCCGGCAGCAAAGGAAGCATTCTCACTTGAAAAGCCCATGTGGTCATTTGCAGGTTGAATCATTTCCGGTGGATCGTGCCAGCCAATGGCGAGGTGATGTTGAGAGTCCAGTTCTCTGCTACTGATCTCGGGAACTATGACCAGACGTTCAACTTTGAGATCCTTGGAACTTGCCGACAGTACCAGCTTTATTGTCGTGGTGTTTGTGCTTATCCTTACATTTGCCAAGACCCAAAGTAAGTATCTTTTATTTTCAAAGAAAAGGTTGACAGACACATTTTAGTTTTCCTCCATGCTACTTTGAACAGGGAGGCTCATCTGTATGTATATATATATTAGAGGCCCAGTGCATGGATTCATGCACATTGAAAGGAAATTAATTAGAATGTGGCCAGCGGGGTGGTACTGGGTGAGATGGGCTGGACATGCCCTGGGGCGGCACCAGGGCTTGAAGGGCATCTGCGGAGTGAGTGGGATCCCTCCAGCAGGTGGGGTCCCTCAGCCTGGCCTGCGGGGATCAGGCCCAAACCGGCAATCTGACATCCCCCAAGGAGTCCCAGAGTGGGAGAGGGCACTCTGCATACTGCTATTGCTCAGCAGCTCCTGCGTTGAGTGTCTGCCCCCTGTGGTCGGTGCACATCATACCTACCAGCTGGTCAGCCAGGTGGCTGGTCGGCCAGTCGCTTAGCCTTTTATATATATACTAGAGGCCCAGTGCATGAAATTTGTGCATGGGGGGGCGGGCAGGAGGGCCCTGTATCCTCTCCAATCCAGGACCCCTTGGGGGATGTCTGACTGCTGGTCGGACATCCCTCTCACAATCCTGGTCCACTGGCTCCTAATCATTCACCTGCCTGCCTGCCTGCCTGGTCACCCCTAACTGTCCCCCGTCCCCGCCAACCTGATCGCCCCTCACTGCCTCTGCATGCTGGCCTGATCACCCCTAACTGCCCCCCCTGCCAGCCTAGTTGCCCCCAAATACCCCCCCTGCTGGCCTGGTCACCCCACACAGCCTGCTGTTCAGTCGTTTGGTTGTCCCTCACTAACCCCCCTGCCAGCCTGGTCGTAGGCAGCCATCTTGTGAGGGCATGAGGGTCAATTTGCATATTAACTCTTTATTATATAGGAAATATACACTGAGTGGCCAGATTATTATGATCTCTGAATGCATAATAATCTGGCCACTCAGTGTATACCCTATATAATAAACGGCTAATATGCAAATTGTCCCCTCAACCAGGAGTTTGACCAGCAGGCAGACCAACCAACCGCCCATGTCCCCTCCCCCTGGTCAGGCTGGCTGGACCCCACCCATGCACAAATTCATGCACCAGGCCTCTGCGTTCAGAGATCATAAAAATCTGGCCACTGTGTGTGTGTGTGTGTGTGTGTGTGTGTGTGTGTGTGTGTGTGTGTATGTGTGTGTGTGTGTATTTTGTTTTAGTGGATTTCAGAGAGGAAGGGAGAGGGAAAGAGACATAGAAACATCAATGATAAGAGAGAATAATTGATCGGCTGCCTCCTGCACACTCCCTACTGGGGATTGAGCCACAACCCAGGCATGTACCCTGACTGGGAATCAAACCGTGACCTCCTGATTCATAGGTCAATGCTCAACCACTGAGCCATGCTGGCTGGGCTGAACACGGAGGCTCTTAATACCAACGTGGAACTGGGACAGACTCCCAGACCCTTTTGTACTGGGCTTTAGTGTCTTGGACACTGACTAAGCCACAGGAATGACGTGATACCATGAGATTGAGATGAAGCTAATATTTGACCAGTTACTTTGCTTATTCAACTATTAAGCAAACAAACAGATTTTATATTTACTGTAAGACATTTTATGCTGCAATAGGTATGAATCTCCATGGGTGTGCTTTTTTATGAGCCCCCTATGAACCACATAAAGGTACCTGGCTAAGCAAGCTAGTGGGGCAAGCACCCTCCCCACTCCCAGGGAAGGGGCCTTTTATAGCTTGTCCACCAAAAGGGCCTTTTGCAATTCTGATTAAGGAGCCACCTTGGACAAGGAACTCAGAAACTAGTTAATATCTATAAGAACTAGTTTTCCATAGGATTCTTGGGAATTTTTCTAGCTGGGCACACCAGAACAGGTCATCCAACTCAGTTCCATCATCAGCCCCTCATTATGAAAGACAGCAGTAGGAATCTTTTGTTTCAAGTTCAAACTGCACTATTTTCACTCAGGCCAGGGGAAGGGAAGGAGAAGGAATAAAGGCTCAACAAAAGTCTTCAAATTAAGAGTCTTCTGTCTCCAGACACTTGGACCCTCTGCTGAACAGGGAGTGTTGGGTTCATGTAAACATCAGGGGGTGGCATTGAACTTCCTCTCAAGCAGCCTCTCCTCTTCTCTTCCTCCCCTGTGTTCAGAGTGGTATTCCCTCAGCGGAAGATGGACATGAAAACAGATGAGATCGTCTTTAAGAAGTATGTTATAAGCATGGACACGTTTTACTTTGGGCCACTTCTTTGTGGAAAATCAAGAGATAAGTAAGTGTGCCATTATCTCAAGACAGATTTTAGACCCCTGGGTTGGGCTCATGAATGGTACAAGCAGAGTTTCTCTGTAGACATAACTTTTATTAATGCTGTACACATAACTTTTATTAATGCTGCCTCGGTTCCTGAACCACAAATTAGTTTCTGCTAAGATGAATGGGGGTGCCATTTCCCGAGATGGGAAAGCCTGGAAGAGGACCAGGTTTTCGTGGGGGAGGGATAGGATCAAGAGTTCACTTTGGGATATGTTAAGTTTGAGATGATTGGAAGATATTCGTAGTAGCCACATAAAGCAGGGAATAGGCTATACAGTTTTGGTTCTCAGAGGATAGAGGCTTGTCGACAAGACAACAAAAGCTATGGGTGTGGATGAGATTGCTTAAGAAGAGAGGATACAGTAAATAGAGAAGGACCTCAGACAACTCTGAAGAATTCCACCACACTCAGGAGTTGAAGCCAGCACAGGAGATGAGAAAGAGGACCAGAGCATTGTTGGAAACCAGAAAAAAGTGGGGTCATGGAGCCACAAGAGGAGGGTATTATTGACCATAGTTGAATGTTGCAGAGAAGGTAAAGAGATGAGACATCAATGTCCACAGGATTCAACAACATGGAGGTCCCCAGGGGCCTTAGCAAGAGCCCTTTTTGGAGGAACTTCTGAAGATGTAGCCGAAGGGAAGTGATTTGAGGAGTCCGTGGAAAGTGAGAAAATGGAGGCTAGGTGTGAAGATAGCTCTTTGGGACAGCTCGGCTGTGAAGGGAATTGAGAATGGGAGGGAGGCATGGAGTTCAGGGAGGGCTGTTCATACACGTTGTTCTTACAATGCTTGGATGCCAAGGGGAAGTAGGGAGGGGGGGGTTGGAGTTGCAGGAGAAAGTACAGGCTGTCAGCTTCCCAAGACAACACAATGGAATATGTAGATACTGGCTTTGCCAGCAAGAGGGGCCTTCATCTATTACAAGGAGGAACGAAGGTGAGATGATTTCAGGTGCAGGTAGGCTTACAGATTTGAGAAGGTCCCCATGCAACGGTCTATTGTCTCTATGGGAAATGATGGGAGGACTTCCCCAGTGAGGGAAGCGGAGAGAAGTTAAAAATGTTGAGAAAATGAAGAAGGTGTGAAACCGTTTTTGTGGAAAGTGAGAGAGAGAGCATATTAGAGAAATCGATTAAGATTCCCAGCAAAACTGGACGCCCAGGTGAGGTTGATGATTGTACATTTTTGGTGATGTTAGGTTTTTTTCAGTTATAGACAAATTCCTTATTCTATAGGCAGGGAGGTAAGACCCAAACTGAAACCATGGTCTCAACATGTCATCATTCAATCTAGCATGCATTGTGATACGTATAGAGGGTTTCTTTCTATGTTTGCTGGTGGAGCTAAAGAGCCATCTTTGTTCCCCATTCCCTTAATCCCTCCAGTTTGTTTCCTGAGGTGCTGGACTAGAAAGTGAAGGTGAGGTGCAGAAGGTTTGCTGATGATAGAGAGGATCGTCAAGGCCCAGGAGAAGGGCTTGGGAGAGAGGAATATGGGTCAGGTTGATGGGCATGAGGTACAGAGAAGCCTGGTGGTGGGAATCAGGGAAAACATGGCCATTCAGGACAGCACTGGAATTGGAACACAGGATTTGGGGCCAAACAGCACTGGTCCAGGAGGAAGACAATTACAGTGGCCCAGAAACAAGGACCAGTGCAACCAGGTATGGATCGTTTATTCTTTTAAACCTTACTGAGCCTCGGTGTCCTCGTTTGCAAAGTGGGAAAACAGTAGCACCCACCTCACAGACTTGTGAAGACTGCCCTGGATTGCGCACATGAGGCTTATAGCATGGCGCTGGAGGGTGGCTGTGACGGCCACCACCCCTCCGGCAGTCCCACAGAGAGTGCTGTGTCTCTCTGACTCTGGTTTGGTCTCTGCCATGCACTCTCCCTCCTTCCTCCATCATAACCTATCCACAAAGCTTTGCGGGCTGTTTCTGGGCACCAGTGGGTACTATGGTACCTTGCTTTCCTGACCTATGCTATGCTCTCTGATGATGTGCGTCTTTACTGGCATTTCTTGTGCTTTCCGTGGTTCCTTTCTGAGTGCCAATAATTGAGCAGCTTCCAGTGTTCGGGCTGCTTGACTTTGTGGCTCTCATCCTAATGTAACAGCAAACATCGCCAAATGAGTCCATGGCGGAACAGTAACATCCTGTGCAGGTGCCAAAGGCAGTGAATGAGGTCATCTCTAAGACAGATATGAAGTAAATTACTCAGATGGTCAGCTCTTCTGGGAATAAAAGCCCTGGAAAGGATAGAGCTGTATATTTCTTAGAATTCTTTATATAATAATTACCATTTTTTGAGCATTTGGTATCTGCTGCTGGGCTAAGAGCAATGGCTGCACTAATTCATTTAATACTCCCAGAAATCCTAAAAGGTATATCATTCCATCTTAGAGATGAGGAGACCGAGACTTGGGGGGCGGGGATCAGGCTGCCTCAGTTAACCACACTGTCCTTTGAAATTGTCTTGACCCCCACAACTGCCTTTTCCACCTGAGATCTCAGTCAGTCCTCACATCCACATTCCTAATTTATCCCTAATTTTTGTTCACTTCCAGGTATAAGTCATCTTTGTTCCCAGGCAACATGGAGACACTGACAATCCTGAACAATTCCCCAATGGTCACGGAGGTGTTCTTCTGTTTCCAAAATGATGTCAAAGCAAATACCTACTTCCTGGAACCCATGAACATGATTCTCAAACCCAATGAGAAGCAGGTACAGCCCCATGGAAGCCAGTCCACCCGGGCAAGACTTTCTTGGGAAATTTGAGGCCTTGGCATCCTTGGTGTAAATGCCCTTGGTTTTGCCTCTTCCACTAGATACTGACCGTGTGGGCCTACCCTACTGCAGTCGGTGTCTTTGAAGACAGCATAGTCTGCTGCATCAAGGAGAACCCAGAACCGGCCATCTTCAAATTAAGCTGCGAGGGGGTCCGCCCAGAACTGGATGTGGAACCTAGGCAATTGCATTTTGATCGGCTTCTGCTGCACAGGTCAGCGTTCTTGATGCCACCAGGACTGGGATGGAATTGAAAGAGGATTTAGTTCTAGGGTGGCCAACTCATCTTGATGTGCTCAGGGCTTTCCAGGCTTTTAACACTCTGAGTCCTGCATGATGGGAAACTTCTGGTCCTGTGCAAATCAGGATGGTTAGTAGTCCTATTTGCTGGACTTCAGCAGCATCAAGACACCCCCACTCCCACAAGATCAACCGCCAAAGTGTGAGCACATTGCATTTTTCTCAAAAAAAAGACTAGCTTTTTCCTGATTCTCAAAGCAGCCCATTACCCTAAAAGTTTAAAAATATTTAGCCTAGAGATTATAGCACAGAGAATATTAGATCAAAACTAGAACATACATAGCCGTTCACTGGAATCTATGATTCTAAATAGAGAATGTTTCTTTCTGGAGCTGCTGGGACAGAATGGATGATAAGATATTATGATATGGCCAAAACTGGTTTGGCTCAGTGGATAGAGCGTCAGCCTGCAGACTGAAAGGTCCCAGGTTCGATTCCAGTTCAAGGGCATGTACCTGGGTTGCGGGCACATCCCCAGTAGGGGGCATGCAGGAGGCTGCTGATCGATGTTTCTCTCATCGATGTTTCTAACTCTCTATCTCTCTCCCTTCCTCTCTGTAAAAAAATCAATAAAATATGTTAAGATATTATGATATGGATGCTTCTTTTATCGATACCATCACGCCCCATTCCTTGATAAATACTGATTAGTGAACTAAGCTATAATTGAAATAACCAGAAGTACTTCCTCAGACCTGACATAATAAATCAAAATCATTTGAAACTCACAAAATGTCTTTTGGTCTCTGCAGAAAAGAATCCAAAGTAGTTCTTCTCCACAATGTCACGGCCCTGCCCGTGGCCTGGCGGATCACCAGCCTGGAGCACCTGGGTGAGGACTTCTCCGTGTCCATGCTGCAGGGCACCATCCCCCCCAAGGCTGACCATAGCCTGCAAGTGAACTTCCAACCCTCCAAGCCCATCAACATCAAGAAGCCGATTCGGTTGGAGGTGAGGCTTCACCCATCTTCAGACTTGGTCGTCAAAATGTGTACACATTGGGATCCCTGACACACACACTAACAACACATACGCACACACTAGCAACACAAATACATATGCAACCCTCCACACACACTGCCCACACACACACTACCAACATGTACACACTGCCAACACACACTAAGCCAGGTCTCCCTGTTACACACTCTTATCTAATCCCGTTTGACAGCCCCAACCCACAATGTCTGCTCTGCACACACTGTAAGCTCCCTGAAGGCAGTCTCCTTCATGGCAGATTTCCCAGTGCTAAGAGCAGAGCACTCAATCCATGCAGACTGAATGAGTGCTTGGCGAAAGAAAAGACGGAAACTCCCGAGTTAAAACTCGAATTTGGTGATATTCACAAATTTCCCTCTTGGCACCGGTAAAGGGGAGTGGTGACAAATTGTCAACTTGCGGCTTGGGCAGAGAAGAGGTGATCTCTAGGCAGACCCAGGAGAGCTGTACCCACAACCCAGTACCCTTCACCTTGACAAACAGACCCGTTCTCGCCCCCTCACTAGTCTCAGGAGTCAATGGTTGGGTCCAGCTGGCACCAGTTCAGAGGTTTCTTGGGACAGTAAGGGAGGAATTATCCCCAGGGATGACAACAGAGGGGGACAGTGAGCAACTGGAAGCTGGGGTCTTGCTTTTGTTTTTTTGTTTGTTTTTTACATTTCTGACTTTAATAGTAGTAATGTTCATGTAAATAAGGCATTTGAAATTTGCAAAAGAAAAACATTAAACACTTTTTGTGAAAAATCTAGGACTTTTCCCACATATTGAGCCAGAAACAAAGAACAGAACAATTCAGATTTACCAAATTAGTAGAGCAAGGATGATTAAGAATATACAAGTTTTCCATTTCCATTATCAGAAGAACGCTCTTCAGGTTTATTTTATTTAAGAGTTCTAAAGAACACTTTTCTGCAATGTATACTCACAGCCCAAACTTCAACAATATTGAAACAATCATGCAAATAATTTAAACCCAGTCATTGGACAAAATAGAAAATTCGGTCTCATTTTCCCATTCTTATATTGATGGTCTACATCAGCATTCCCTAAAGGTACACTAATTGGTGAAGAACACTAATCCTACCAAATGTTCAATGCGGGTCTTGTGGGGGAGGCAGCTAATCGATGTTTCTCTCTCTGTGTCTCCCCCTCCCTTCCACTCTCTCCAAAAATCAATGGGAAAATGCCCTCAGCTGAGGATTAACAAAACAAAACAAAAAACAAACAAAAAATTCTATCCTATAAGACATACCCATAGGATAGAATTTTAAAAAAATAAATATTCCTATCACATCCCCTTCATGATTCCCACTGCATGTTATGTAGTTCAGGCTCTAAGCACCTATGGGTCTTGCTTTTACTGAAGACTGTCTCTCATCCCAACAGGTTTTGGACACAGACAATCTTGTTGGAGTTGTTCAGATTGAAAACATCATGGTCATTGCAGAGTCCTATGACATGGCCTTGGACATCACCTTCCCCAAAGGTGTTTAGCAGTCACACCTTTTGGTGCAGTGCAGTGCTTGTGAGGGTGACAAGAAATATACTGGGTGGAGGGTGACATTTCCTGAGATAGGAATCTTTTGGTGTGGTATAGGTGGTTGTTTGGAAGAGGGGTAGAATTTCAGTAAATAGTAATGCACACCCCAGAGTATGTCAGCAACATTACAAGAATCTGTCCAACTTGAAACGACGGTAGGGGGAGGGTCATGTAGATCCAACATTTGCAGAGCTCTTTTTCTGAATAGTCATCTGAGAGTGGGTACCATCTTCCTGCCTGTATTAGTCTTCTATCGCTGCTGTAACAAATTCCTACAAACTTGGTGGCTTCAAACAATAGAAATTTCTTATCTTTCCAGTCCTATGGATCAGAAAATCCAAAATGAATGCCACTGGACTAAAATTAAAGTGTTGGCAGAGCTGCATTCCTTTCTGGAAACTCTGGGCAAGAATCCACCTCCTGGCCTTTTTCTGCTTCTAGAAGCCACCCCCATTTCTTGTCTCATGGTCCCCTTCCTCCATCTTCAAAGCCAGGAATGTTGGGTCAAGCCCTCTCATGTTGCCGGGTCTCTGGTTATCCCATGATTGTCTCCCTCTTTCACTTTTAAGGCTTCTTAAAACCTTAATGAGGAATTAAGGTATCAGATGGGATTCAAGTTGGTTCCTTCAGAGAATCCAGGATAATCTCCTTATGTTAAAGGCTGATGATCAGCAACTTGAATCCCATCTGATACCTTAATTCCTCATTGCTATGTAAACTAGCATATTCCCAGGTTCCTTTGGTGCAGGAGTGGCATGATTCTGCTCACCACACAGCCCTATCACCCAGCTTAGATAGATCCTTTGACCATGCCCTTTTCCACCTCCCTCCTTTCTCTGATAGATCTCCTCAACAAGATTCATAGCACGTTAGAACTACGTGTTTGCCTACATGTCGTCAGTCTTATATACAAAGATATTTACCCCAGCATTATTTATAACAATGGAAGATTGGAAATAACCTAAATTTCTATCAATAATGGAATATTGTTTTGTAGGAATAGTACTGTACATTATGGAATAGCCATATCATGATATATTGTACACCCATTAAGATCACATTGAGGATGCCCTGGCCAGTTTGGCTCAGTGGATAGAGTATCAGCCCACAAACGGAAGGGTCACAGATTCAATTTGTGTTCAAGGGCGTGTACCTTGTTTGCAGGCTCTGTTCCCCAGCCCCAGTTGGTCAGGGCACGTGTGGGAGGGAACCAATCGATGAGTCTCTCTCACACCAATGTTTCTCTCTCTGTGTCTCTCTGCCTCACTTCTACTCTCTCTAAAAATCAATGGAAAAATATCCTGGGGTGAGGATTAACAACAACAACAACAAAAGATCACATTGATGAGGAGTTGTTAATTATGTGTGGAAAGTGTTATGATGTAATGCTAAGTAAAGCAATACAAGTTTATATATAATATCCCAACTCTGTACAGCATATGCTTGGTGAAAAAAAAAATTGTTTGAATACTGGGAGATTTAGCTAATGGGAGACATAAAAAGGACAGTGATCTTAGGATGGAAGCCAGAGGGAGCCGCCCCATTGATTTGGGTGCAAGGGCAGTGTCTATTGTTTGCTAAGATGCAATTACAAAAGCTTTTTCTAGCCATGATGTTTTCAGAAAACAAATTCTCTGAAATTGTCATCATGGATTTTGCACATGACCTACAATAGGAAGTCCCCCTGTTTCTTGTTCCCATGCCCACTCACCCTCCCCATCCCGGCCCTGGCTTCTGCAGGAGCTGAAGGAGGCCTCGATTTTGGGACTGTGAGGGTCCTGGAGGAGGTGAAGCAGCCCCTGCAACTGAAGAACCGTGGGAAATACGAGATCGTGTTCAGGTAACCTGAAACCATCCAGCATGTGGTCATCTATGTCCACTCCTGGTGAGAAAAATGTGTCTGGGAGATTTAAAAAAAAATGTTTGGGGCAATCATAAGAACCATCTCTGCTTTTAGCCTCTCCTGGTTTCAATGAAGGGAATTCCAACTGCTAAGAGAGCAGAGATTCTCACACTCCTCTCAACTCTGCAACTTTGTAGAGACCTTTAAGGGTCCTCTGAAGGCACCTAGAGCCATGGGGTGAATAGGAGATACTGGGAGAAGGAGGTCCTGGGGTCGAGGGAGAGACAGAGATGGGGAACCTGGCCTCAAGCTGTCCTGTCCTCACTTCAGCTCCTCTGTTTCATAAATTGGCATGCTACATAAGATTTCAGGTGGGTAGATGTTCCAATTTTCTTTTTTAATTTTAAGAAGCACTGTTTGTATACATTCCTAATGGCAGCCTGGTGGACTAGAGGTCCAGCTTGTGCTCATCTCTTGAAATTAAAAATATGGTGATAGCCTAGCCAGTGTGGTTCAGTGGTTGAGTGTCAGCCTAAGAACCAGGAGGTCACAGTTCTATTCTTGGTCAGGGCACATACCCAGGTTGCTGGCTCCATCCCCAGTAGTGGGCATGCAGGAGGTAGCCGATCAATGATTCTTTCTCATCACTGATGTTTCTCTCTCTCTCTCTCGCTCTCTCTGGAAAAAAAAAAAAAAATATATATATATATATATATATATATATATTAATATGGTGATAGCCAGAGAAAAAGGGGATGTGGGGAGGGGGAAGTGGGCAAAGGTGAGATAAATGGGGATAGAAAGAGACTTGACTTTGGGTGGTGAGTGCACAATGCAATATGCAGATGATGTTTTATTGAACTGTACACTTGAAACATGTATGGTCTTATTAACCAATGTCACCTCAATAAATTCAATTTTTAAAAAATGAAAGACTAACTAAGGGAGTTTCCTGAGAGAGGAAAGGGTGGTGCTTGGTGGGATGAGGGAAGATGTCACTCAGGCAGGGTCACACAAACCTCAGTGGCAGTGCCGGCACCCACAGCCAATCCATTTCTATGAAAAGTCATCCTTTCCCCAGAAGAATTCACAGTTGATAAAGGGTCTTCCCCTTCAAAGATTTGGAAGAAATTCAGTGTATTCATGATAGTTTTATTTTAGCTCAGAAAATGCTGAAAGTTAGAGGCGCCACTTAAGTACTACCATTAGTTAGAACTGTGTATTGAAATAAATAAATACAAATGAAAGCTTAACAGACCTAAAAGAAAGCCACTGGCACTTAAGCATTAATGCTGAATGCAGCTGTGCCTGTTTGCGAGTTTTGTTTCAGATTATGACAGGGTGTTAACTCTGCTCTTTCAGGTTGCATGGAAGAGTCACCCTCTAGTTCCAACAGGAGATGAGGGGATTGTGCAGGGAGGTGAGGGAGCACAGGCAGCTGTCGGCAGTAATGGAGTGACAAGATCCCCTGGGGCATGGGGATGACATGCAACTCCAGGTGTCCCATCTCAGCTTAAGTGCCTTGCTCCTTCTCCAGTCCCCTGCCATTTTCATGAGTCAGCTCATCTCTGTGGTATCCCACCTCACTTCCCTGGGGCCACAGCCACCCTTTCCAAGGGCCTCTCTTACAGGGCTTCTGCCCCCCCCCCGCCCCCCCTCTCCCGCCCAGCTTTCTCTTCTTTCTTGGATCCCCTGTCTTCTGCATCACTGTTCCTTCTGTGTGTGCTGCATCCAGTCTCAGAAAGGGGAGGGAGGAACGGGGGGAGGAAGGGAGGGCAGAAGAATCAATTAATCTAGTTGATCCTTATCCAGCATCAAGTGTCCCTGTTGGACAGAGATTTCATGCAAGGGCACCACTTGACCACAGGCCAGAGATGGCTATCTTTGCCTCAAGCATTACTCACTGGCCCGGTCAATCCTGGCTAAGGATGGGTCACAGAGCGTAACACACAGTGGACACTGCTAAGCAAAGTAGTTAACCAGGGCCAGAGGCATGGCAGGCACTTAACAGTCTAGAGTTTGCTCTCTAAGTATCTTGGGTTCCCTGGATAATGACTTATACTAACTTTTATTCGTATCTCTCAGCTTTTCTGTGGACTCGGTAGGCATGACAGCGATCAATATAAATTCTATGATCTCAGTCCAACCCAGGAAGGGCTCGCTGACCACAACAGATAAGCCCACAAATGTCCAGGTGTTCTTCCGTGCAAAAAAGGAAGTGAGGATAGAGCAACAGCCAGTCCTGCGCTGTCAGGTGAGAGAGCTCAGAGGGAGAGCCCAATGGCAGGGCTGTAAGACGCATGTAAGAAAGAAGCGCACATTGTCTAACCCATACTCCAAGCGGGGGAAGGGAGGGCTGGCCTGGGTGGCAACCAGAGAGGATGCACCAGGGTTTGGTCCCCAACTAGTAGGTCCAGGTAGGTCAGGTGGGAGGTAGGCAAAGTCATCAGAATTGAGAGCACCAGAAAGGCAATGTGGACCCTGGTCTTTGGGGAGCACCTGAGACAAGGAAGCCGAGGTTCGTCATCAAGTGCAGAGGAGGCGTGGGGAAGTGAAAACAGGAGGCAAAGTTGGTCTGTGTCAGCCATTTTCAATGGGTGTGTCCCAGGAATTTTTAAAACATGCAACACCTGACTATTTAGTCAGGGGCACTGACCTCTTTTCCCTTAGACCAGTGGTCGGCAAACTGCGGCTCGCGAGCCACATGCAGCTCTTTGGCCCCTTGAGTGTGGCTCTTCCACAAAATACCATGGCCTGGGTGAGTCTATTTTGAAGAAGTGGCGTTAGAAGAAGTTTAAGTTTAAAAAATTTGGCTCTCAAAAGAAATTTCAATCGTTGTACTGTTGATATTTGGCTCTGTTGACTAAAGAGTTTGCCGACCACTGTCTTAGACTGTCAACTTTTAAAATGAAAACAGCCAACACAACAATAGCTATCTGGTGCGAACTAATCAAAATTATACCTATTTTTTGTCAGATTGGCAAAAAATGTATTTTTTGGTGTGCCACAGAATTTTAGTAATTAGTGTCTATGAAAAGGTTGAAAATCGCTGGTCTAAGTTGGTCCATGGCTAGTTTGTAGAATGTTTTATGTTAGTATTTTCTAATATTGTTGGTGCAATAATATAAAGAGAATGAAAGGAACATGCCTTCATGTCAACGAGGAAAATAGGCAATGAATTAGACAGTCATTGGAATTCTGGAGCTATGCCGATAGCTGATGTCTTCCCAATCCTCCTTTCCTTTATAGATCATTGAGCCCAGTATGACAGACGGAACTGAAATCATTGCCAGCATCCCAATTAGGTTTTCTGTGAATGCAGTATTCTCCAAATACAACATCAGCCCCTCCTCCATCATCAACTTCGGGGCTCTGATCTGTGGCACTCGTAAAAGCACCACCTTCACCATAGAAAATCAAGGTGTTACTGACTTCAAGTATGGCCTCTACAGGATGACAGGGGAGAGTTCCATTCAGCAAAAGAAACCGTAAGACACCCATTTGCTTGGCTCATGCCATTCCCTAGTTAATTAGTGCTTTATATTTTACAACGAGCTTTCCTGTATTTTATCTAAATTCACCTTATTCCCTGTTTTAAGTGAGGTCATTAAGAAATGACTCATGTGCCCTGGCCCAGTGGCTCAGTTGGGTGAAGCATCATCCCATACACCAAAATGTGGCTGGTTCAATTCCCCATCAGAGTACATACCCAGGTTGTGGGTTTGATCCCGTCAGGCAGGAGGCGTGCAAGAGACAACTGATCAGTGTTTCTCTATCTCCCTTCCTCTCTCAAAATAAAAAATGACTCGTCCAAGATTATGCAAGAAATCACACCAGTAGATTTCAATTGTGAACCCATATCTCTGACTCCAGATTTCACATACATTCTAATTAATTAAAATTGTTTTATTCATTAACTTACAGTTGACTTTCTAATAAATTGGTTTAAATCAGGTATACATACAGCTTTACATTGTTTGTAGTTGTTTTACACTTTTGTGGATATCCTCTTTCATTTTGGCAAAGTATTAAGAGATTTTTTTTGTTAAGCTGTCGAAAGTCTTTATCTTCCTCATTTAATTTCAACCTAATTTTTTACTTATTTTATAAAATTTAATAATGTTTATTTATAGATATTATAATATAATTGTGTGTTGCTTTAAATTGTCTTTTTTTTTATTTTTCACTTTAGCATGCACAACTTCATGCAAAATACTCAAAAGAGGATAGAACTTCAGTTGTTCTATCTTTAGTTGGTCATTAAGCAAGTGAATGCTCAAATATATAAATCTCTCAAAAGGTTAAAATTGCACCTCAAATACATTTGGATATTTTAGAGGAACTAGCCACTAGGAAAATTAATTGTTGGGTAAACTAGCTTCAAGTGAAGTGAACAGTTACCCAAACTTGTGTTTGTGCTCTTCCTTAAACTACGTCTTAAAAATACCATGACTGCCCTGGCCGATTTTGCTCAGTGGTTAGAGCATCAGCCTGCAGACCGAAAAGTCGAAGGTTTGATTCCTAGTCAAGTGCACATACCTGGGTTGCAGGTTCCCCAGCCCCAGTAGGGGCATGTGCAGGAGGCAACCAATTGATGTGTCTCTCTCATGCCGATGTTTCTCTCTTTCTCTCTCCCCCTCCTCCCTCCCTTCCACTCTAGAGATCAATTGGGAGGGGAAAATATCCTCCAGTGAGGATTAAAAAAAAACAACAACAAACAAACATCATGACTATTATGTGAAGAAAGGGCTAGAATTTAATCTGTTGACTATTTCATTTTTTTAAATGAGATCAGGTAAAAGATTTAATGTCTATAAATAATTTCTACACAGTGCTTTCCAATGAACTCAAGTAAATATTTAAAAGCTATTATTCTCTTGCAGAATCATTTTCAATGTCCTTATGAGTCATATGTAATAAGTACAATTACTGCATAATTTTCTCACAATTGTTAAGTGAGTTTGGCTAATGATGAATGCTGACTATGCTACCACCAATGACCTCTTGGGCAAAAAAGGGCCCTTCCCCCATTCCTAGGAGAAGGAACCTTGCAAGCAGACAGACAGAGGTTTTTTAACATCACCACCCCAACCTGAGGGTGTACTCTTGCTTCTTTAATCAGAGTCGGCCATATGAGGCATTTAAGATCCCGGGAAAGCGAGAGCTTCTACAAGGTTGCCCCTTCCAGAACAACCAAGTTCTCTGAAACTGTTCAGAAAGAAATAAACATCACTAGCCAGGTAAGGACCTTTCCCCTTGTTCAAAGAAACCCTGTAAGACCCACCTTCCAACCGGTCCTTTGCTCAAATACTCCCCTCCCCAGGATAGCGGGATTTGAATCTATTGTGGCAGGAATGTTAATTATACTGAAATATCACTTTCATTTTAAGACAAGGTATTATGGCCTTTAATTTGGATATCCTCTTTTGTTTTAAAACCTTCTTTGGCTCCTCACTGCCTTCCGATTACATTTCAACTCTTGATATATATTTTATTTAGCAATCTTTTGCTTATAAGAAACAGAAGCCCATTAAGACTGTCTTAAATAAAAGGAGATTCAAAGACACCTACTTCTGGTAAGATGGAGTTAGATATACTTTTCCCTACTCTTCCCAACCATGTACAACTAAACCCCTGGACATTACGTATAAAACAGGTGGAGAGAAAAAAGATCAGATCAGTGAGGGTCCTTGGGACCCAACGAACATCACGGTGATGAGTTCCCTGAGTTTTCCTTTTGCCTCATATATCTCATCGGGATGCTGAAGGAGCTGGCAACCCAGAAACATCACCAGGCACAGATCAAAAAAAGGCCCCAACCAAAGCCTATTCCCACTGGCCAAACAACCAGAACAAGAGCAGCCTAGTAAACCAGAAAACTTCAAATGAGAACTGTTCTATGACAGCTGAACATGACA
Organism: Corynorhinus townsendii; assembly: GCA_026230045.1. Classification (NCBI taxonomy): domain Eukaryota; kingdom Metazoa; phylum Chordata; class Mammalia; order Chiroptera; family Vespertilionidae; genus Corynorhinus; species Corynorhinus townsendii. Next base: position 18,453,643 of record JAPDVU010000011.1, read on the forward strand.
AAACCTGGGATCCTACCCCACCATTGCTAGCAAAGGACCGTGGGAAAACGTTCACCCTATCAAGGTTATGATGAGGTGCCCAACCCCCAGCCAGAGTAGTGTCCCAAGAACGCCCAGGAGGTAGTCAGGAGTTTCAAAACCCTCCCCCCCCCCACCCCATTGTCAGTGGAGACACCACATGGAGCCTTGAGTTTCACCTCGACCCCGTGGTAATGAGACGGTCATGAAACATTTTCCCCCACCCCCAGTGGACCTTCCCGCCCAGGCAACAATAGGACAGTAAGGAAGCACTCCTCCCCCACCTTGCCAGGGAGGTAGCTGTAGAGGACTAGTGGGGAGCTGGAACCCCCACCCTTGCCTGGCAGAAATGAGCAGTCTGAATGGGGAACTGGACTACCACCCCCACCTGGAAGTGATGAGGCAGTGCTTCTCTTCCCCCTGTCGAAGCGGTATCAGAGAAAGCCAGGTCAAAGTGGTTTAAGTAAAATCCAGAGTCTCATAACATAACACCGAAAATGTCCAGGTTTCACCTGAAACTCACTTGTCATACCAAGAACCAAGAAGATCTCAAACTGTATGAAAATAGTCAAACAATATATGGCAACACTGAGATGACAGAGATGTTAGGATTATCTGACAAAGACGCTGAAGCAGCCAACATAAAAGTGCTTCTGTGAGCAAGTACAAACACTTGGAACAATTAAAAACACAGTAAGTCTCTGCAAAGAAAGAGCAGCCATAAAGAAGAACCAAATAGGAATTCTGGAACTTAAAAAAATAATAAGCAAAATGTAAAATTTCATGAAGGGGTTCAACAACAGAATGGAGGGGAGATTCCCACCTGGGTAAGTGCTGTAGGATGTGGAACATGTCTGTCCCCTGAAACCCCCACTCAGTCATGGTTGGTCAAAGCAAAAGGAGTTATCTCTGTGCTTCATCTGAGGCCTTGCTGAGTAGGAAGCACTGAGAGATCCCCTCCCTGAAGAACCCCCAGGCCCTCCCTCCAGGAGAAGAGCTGAGCCCCAGAGAAAGCCTCTGGGGGATCCCCCAACAGTCCCTTTTGACACCATCTCACAGCTCTGGTAGAAGGGCTGAGTCTCTGTTATCTGCTTGCCTCCACCTCTCCCACAATCCCACTGTTTCCAGCAGGCTCGCTATACCCATGGCATGTTCACCGTGTACCCTGGGTTTGGCTCCATCCCTCCCGGAGGAATACAGACCATCACCGTTGACTGTGTGGCCGACCCTGTGGGAAGGTGTGAGGAGTTTATGGCGATCGATATCTCTGACCGAGACCCCAGAGACCAACCTGCTGGCATTCCTTATAGCTTGTTGGCTGAAGCCTGTCTACCAGGTACTGAGCACTCAGATGGGACCACATCCCTTAAAAGACCTTCCTCTGTAACAACCCCTCCCCCATGCACATGTTGGGCAAACATGGCTGGGCTGTTACCTTTGGGGCCTTAGAACTTCCTCTAGTGTCTTCAGCCACATTTCTCCCTAAAGACTTACAAGGCATGCACACCTACAAGGGGAGGTGCAGCTTTGAATTCCTAGTCTTCCTAAGTGGAGTCTGGGATTCTCAGATGACTAATGTCCTCTGGGAATCGTAGTTCGATGGGATATGGCACAAGTCCCGTATCCAGCCTGCTCATGGCCAGGTCACTCCCTGTGGACAACACGCACATGGAGCACAGTGTCAGTGACTGAGCATGCTGCAGCTTTAACCCAGCAGATCTCAGATGGAGTACAGGGAGAGCTTTTGCTTTGGCTAGAGGCTCCCTGTAGCATCACACCAAAGGGAGCCAAATGCCTCCTTCTTTCTTAAGCCCACCCCAGATCCTGATCTTACCCCTCCTTACCATTGGGAGGAATGGTGGTTGGGATCTGGCAACCCACAAGAACAGTATAAAAGAAATTAGACTATGTTCCATCACTCACACCCTATCTCTCTTCTGTGGTTGTTTTTTGTTGGAATCCAAACCTCCAAATGAGGAATTAGATTAAGCAGGAACTGAGCTATCAGGCTGCATTTAAGTCTTCCCTCTACTCCCCAGCCTTCGTGACCGACAACAATGCCTCCATATTTGAGGAGCACCAGATCTGCAACAGTGCCAACCTGTACAACATCCTGCAGATCACAGAGAGCCAGGGTCTATTTGTGGAGGATGAGAACAAGTTCATGTTCAGCAATATCCTGGTGGGCCATCAGGCCAAGGCTCGGTTCAAGATCAGCAACGTGGGGAAGATCAGCTGCGATGTGAGCATTGTGGTTAAGCCTGTCTCCAGCAAGGTAAGCAGCCCCACTCGGCCCTAGCCCACCGTGGTTGGCAGAAAGCCGGGGAGAGAACTCTTGGAAACCCCTGCTCTGGAGCCTGTCTACATGGATGGGGATTATCTGGCACTCGGGCCCTGCTGGAAGTTGTAGGAGGGAACTGGACAGACCACAGAGAGCAGGAGGCTGTGAGGAATTTTCTGTATATTCTTCGCAGTGGAATAGAAAATTCAGGATGGCAAGAGAGAGCTGAGTCAATAGGTTTCGCTCACCCTTCATTTCCAAGCAGAAGTGCTTCAGATGCTATGGTCTTTTCTCAGCTGCTCAGTTCTCTGCCCAAAAGTAGAATCTTGGCCCAGGTGGTCCTTGTGCCCCAGAGCTGGCTTTGTTCACGTGGCTGGTGGTGGTGGGGAGACCACCCAGAGGGTTGGCCTGGCCTAGAGCCAGAATAGAGTATACATTCCCAGGAGGCTGACACCCACTACAGAGGGACAGGGTTTGGGAGACTAATTTCTCTATGACTTCCCCCACGCCCCAGTGACATCCGGTCATTATTCTCTGACTTTATTTGGGACACAAAGGAGCAGCTCTCTTCCTATTTTGTGCTAAAAACATAAAAAGGTGAGGAAGCCTGATTTCTAAACAAAGATAGGTTTCTAACAGGGGGGTTGCAGACATGATATGTTCTCCTCGTCCTAATTTGCAGGCTCTCCATTGAAAAAAAAAAAAAAAAGGAAACTTAGTTATTGCTGGAAGATGGGTCCCAGAGTATCTAGGCTGCCCCTTCCAGGGGCATCACTATGCAGGGATTGGAACATGTTTCCCCAGAGCTTTGAGGGGCAACAGAGATAAGCAGCAAGCCCTGTATCAGTGCCACATAACTAAGACATGTGTGGGTACCTGTCCCCCTTCACCAGCTCGTTGCCCGCATCACTGACATCTTTGAAGTAGAACCCAACAAGATGTGTATTGCCAGTCGTTCACATGCCTTTGCCACAGTGACCTTCACCCCCCAGACCATGCAGCTGTACCAGTGTATCTTCGAGGCTACCTTGGATGGCATGTCCAGGTACCAGCACCCCAGCAACCTCTCCTGCAGCAGGGCTGCAGGCCACACTCTATGGAATGTCACTCCTGCCATGCCGGGCTGACAGGCCTCCATCTCCCTGTTCCCTGCAGCATCCAGACCAGGAACCGAAGCCTCATGTTTGATATCGTGGGAGAGGGGACCCTCCCTCGGGTGACCATTGTGCGGCCAGTTCTCCACAACCAATATGGAAACCCCTTGCTCCTCTTCAAGAGGCTTCTTCTTGGCCATTCAGAGAAACTCCCTCTCATCCTCAAGAACAATGGCAATATCCCTGCCCAGGTACTGCTGGGGGGTGAAGTGCGGGGTGGAAAGGGAGAAGAATCCTTCAGAAGTCAGACTTCTGACATTGAGGTCCCTGCCATCCCTCTTGTATGAGGACTTCTTTGATGTTCCTCATCCATTAACCTGTGTAAGACAGGACATGCAGAGGAAAATCTGACATGGTTTCTACCCTCAAGGAGTGTCAGAAAGCAGATTACATAGTCCACTAACAATTACTTTGTGAGGCCGTGTACAATGATATGCACCAAGCTTAGTGGGTAGGATTATGGGTATTCTTAGTGTCATCTTTATTTTTTCTGTAATGAACATTGCATTTATAATAAAGGAAAACAAAAGAAACCTCATTAGGGGTGAGAGATGTAGCATCTGTAGGGACTTCTGGTTCAGCCATTAAATTTTGTAAAATTTTATTTTACAAAAAAAAGTGCTAAATTGTGTAAGGGTTATGCAAAGGACTGTAGGACTTTTGAAAATGACCTTGATCCCATCTAGGGGATCAAGGAAAATTTCACTCTAAAATGACATCTGAGTGACATTGAAAGTAACTGGGTTTTAGTTGGTGGGCATGGCAGTAAGTGAGTGCATCCAGGTAGCAAAAGAAAACGGCAAAGTCACACAAGCAAAAAAGCATAAGGTACAAACAGGAGCCAGTGAACAGCAGCTTCATGAGGGTGTAGTGTACAGGTCGGAGAGCAGTGAGAGATAAACACAAGAGGCAGAGTAAGGGGACAGCTTGTCAGGGGCTTCAGATTCTGTATCTATTGTAAACCCTACAAGACATTATTACTATTATTGTTGTTGTTGTTGTTTATACAGTTAAGACTCTTTTAGGTCTACTCACATGATTATCTTTTTTTTTTCTTTTTATTCCTGCATCTCCAACTTTATATCTGAAATCCTTTTCCTACCAATGAAAGAATACTTTTTACTATTTCCTTAATGCATGTGTGCTGGTTGTGAATTCTCTATTTTTATTTTAAAATCTTCATTTCTTCTTCATTTTTAATGTAATTTTTACTAGCTATAGAACACTCTGCGTTAGCAGTTGTTTTCCTTCAGCAAACGGGAGATATCATTCCAGTGTGTTCTGGTTTCCATTGTGACTGCTGAGATGCCAGCTGTCAGTCTAAAATGTTCTTTTAAGACAATCTTTTCCTTCTGACTGTGTTTTACATTTTCAATCTGTATTTGTTTTCTGCTATTTCACTATTATGTGTCCATGTATGGATTTCTTGTTATTTATCCTTCTTGAAAATCTCTGGGCTTCTTGATTCTGCAACTGATGTCTTAAATCAGTTTTGGAAAATTCCTAGACATGTGTTCAAATGTTGCTTTTATTCTATTCTGTCCCATCTCTCCTTCTGGGAAGCCAACTAAACATATAAAAGACCATCTCACTACTAGTATATCCTCTGTGTCTCACAATCTCACTGTATTGTCCATCCATTTTTCCCTGAGCTTCATTGTGCATAATTTCTTTTGACCTGTCTTCAATTTGTTAACTCTGCCTTTAGTTATAACTAATCTGCTGTTAAACCTTCTATTAAATTCTTAAGTTGTTATTTTTTTAACTCTAGAATTTCTATTAGATTATTTTTCAAATCAACATAATCAGGTTTTTTATGTTTTTATTGACTTCAGAGAGGAAAGGAGAAAGGGAGAGAGACATAGAAACATCAGTGATGAGAGAATCATTGATCGGCTGCCTCCTGCATGCCCCCAACTGGGGATTGAGCCCACAACCTGGGCATGTGCCCTGACCGGGAATCAAACCGTGACCTCCTGGTTCATAGGTTGACACTCAACCACTGTGCTACACCGGCCAGGCTGATTTTAGTTTTTAAATCAAATATCTGGCTTCCAGTGGGCTTGAAAACACCCTTTTTCTCCAATTAATTTTAGAGAAAATGCCCACCTTGGTTTTCCTCTCATCTTGGTAGGATACTCAACATGACATTATCAAGCAACTAAGGCACTGGTACCTAGGAGACACTGGTTTTTAGAAACTCATATTCATGTAATCCCTCATGGAATGACAAATATCCATTTTCATTTATTAGTCTAAAGGAGTGATCGGCAAACTGCGGCTTGTGAGCCACATGTGGCTCTTTGGCCCCTTGAGTGTGGCTCTTCCACAAAATACCACGGCCTGGGCGAGTCCATTTTGAAGAAATGGCGTTAGAAGAAGTTTAAGTTTAAAAAATTTGGCTCTCAAAAGAAATTTTAATCGTTGTACTGTTGATATTTGGCTCTGCTGACTAATGAGTTTGCTGACCACTGGTCTAGAGTATATTTTACAACTGTCAAAATACAACTGCCAAAAGCAGAGGCCGTGGCAAACCCACATTGACACTACATAACTGGCTGATCTGGGAAGTTACCAGTGCTCTCTGGGCCTCCAGTTCCTCACCTAGATAACAAGAGCTGAACTAAATGTTCTTTTTTCCTCTCTAGGTCTAATATTTATTATCTCTCCCTCTTCATAAGAAACAAAAAATTGGGCACTAGGCACGGTGGCTTTTTTTTGGGATACTTCCCAAACAGCACAGGATCTCACCATAGACTCCATGAGCAGCCTGTAAGTGTAACACTCAATCCCACTTTCCTTCTCCAGCTGCATGTTGACCTGCAGGGCCAACTAGAAGTCTTCTCCCTGAAAGGGAGGCCCACGACCTCCTACATCTACATCATAGAGGAAAACAAACCCCATGCAAAAGGTAAGTTGAGGAAGAGTAGCTTCTAGAGAGCAATGGAACCCAGTCACTGTTTTGTTGGGGCACTAGTCAGGACCCAGAGAGAGCAGGATGTCTTGTCACCAAGGGCCACTCTCAGCAGTGCTCATGTCCACACTTTCCCTTACGTTGGGGTCTTTATGGATGTGTCTTCCTTTACGCTAATTCTAAAGCATTCTTCTCTCTTCTCTTTGCAGCACAGAAAGCTCACACGGCCTCCCTGGTGGTTCTTCCTGGAGAGACAGCTGAATTTGATGTTGTTTTCCAAGCCCAACATGTTGGGAGAATGACAGGCAACATCCACTTGTCAGTGATCAACAATCAGTATGAGGACACAATCATCCACATGGTGGGAGAAGGCTACGAGGATGACATCACCTTGGACAACGTCCATGGGCTGGTGGCTTCCACCAGCGGGGAGGCCTTCGATATGTCCGAGGTCATCAAGGACAGATCTATGGAAAACCTGGTGGCAGGTGGGAGAAGCAACAGTGAGGTGGTGCCAACTGTTGGCTCTTGGGTCATTTTAAATGAGAGTGAAATTTAAAAAACAGATCAACTAGCTTCCTGGGAATTTAGGACTGACTCTCCTCTTTGTCACTGTGTGCCCTTTCATGCCTGGCTCTGTCACTGCTTGCATTCATGTGTACCCTCGAGGGGCATTCATGGAACATCCCTGTGCATGTGCCAGGCACTGTGCTGAGCCCTGGAGTTCTGATGAGTAGTAAGAATCTCTGCCCTTATGGGGCTTATCGTTTGAATCCCAATTCAAATTTAGCTAATAACTAAAATTCAAACTCCAGATTAGCTAAGAACGGAATACACGTCTCTCTCCAGTTTCCTATCTTTATATCTATTAACTGGCTCACATTGACATTGTCTGTTTCACCGGCACCACGTATCCGAGACATGCTAAGAGAGATGGTGGGCTTGTTTAACAGGTGTAGGCTTGTGCCTCCTCTAGAACATCATTCTCCCTCGCCTGAGAACCTACAGCATCAGCATTACCTGAGAGTTTCTTAGACATGAGAATTTCAGGCCCTACCCCAGCACTCACATACTGAACCAGAACCTGCATTTTAGCAGGGCCTCTAGGTGATATATCAAGTGCTGCAGCTTCATCTGGTTGACTGCACTCTTTGGGGTAGGAGAAAATTTACTTCATCATTACCCTCAGAAAGCATTTGCTAAGCACCCTAAGTGTGTGCCTAGTTGCTACGAAGTGAATTATACCAATACCGTCTCATAGTTTTTCTAGGAGCTTCATTATAGTCCCAGAATGGAGCATTGTGCAATCTATATGACATGGGTAAAAATCAGCACTCCTCACCCCTGTTTGTGGCTACAGGGTGGTTTCTCTCTTCTCAGAAGTGAAGCAGGAGCCATCAGTGAGCTCTAGTTCAGAAATCAAATTTCATACTTCTAAGAGGCTTGCCAGATTTAGAAAATCAGACTATAGAAGTCCCCATTAAATGTGAATTTCAGGCCTGGCTGGAGTGGCTCAGTGGTTGAGCATCAACCTATGAAACAGGAGGTCATAGTTTGGGGGGGCATGTAGGAGGTAGCCGATCAATGATTCTCTCATCATTGATGTTTCTGTCTCTCTTCTCCCTCTCCTTTTTTCTCTGAAGTCAATACCAATATATTTGCTAAAAAATGTGAATTTCAGATAAATTATGAATTATTTTTTGGTTTAAGTATGCCCCAAAATATTGCATGGGGCATGTTTATACTAAAAATTATTTATAGTAATTCAGTTATTCTGTAATTCAAATTTAATGGGACTCCTGTGTTTTATCTGGCAACCCTAACCCTTAGAAGTACTGTTTCAGCAAATAAATGGAGTGGGGACACTGTTTTCTCTTGGAGGTAAGGACAAGGTGGGTGGGTGGATGGATGGATGATGGATAAGTAGATTCCCCAAGGAAGGAAAGCTTACTGCTCAGGACTCCACTTTTTCCAATAGAACAATCCAAGGAGGGAGGGGTTACATGAGGATGAGACACATTGTCTTTCCAATGCTGCCTTGGCTGGGTAGGAGCCCTGGGAGGAGGCCAGGGGACCCACATGCCTTCTGCTTCTGTTTCCTAGCTGCTCTGGTGGACCACATTCAGTTTGGGGACTGCCACATTGGAAACAGCTATAACGTGAGCTTCACAATCACTAACCACAGCCAAGTGAATGTGATTCGGTTTGAATGGCCCTCTTTAGCTACAGTTACCTTTTCCCCACAGGTAAGTGAAAGCTACTTACTGTTTCTGGACTCCTTTGGGCCTAAGCCAAACCTATTTGATTGTTAGTCCATTCCCGTGGATACAAGGGATGTGAAGGACCTCATTCAGACCTAGTATTGAAGGACACACTGTTCATGCGCAAACACACACACACACACACACACACACACACACACACACACACACACGCCCTCTGATCTAAGAGCAGAGAATGAGATCTGCCAAGACTGTTGCTAGGCTGATGTTGAGACATTCCATGGACGCCTGTGTGGATGGAAACAGGTCCCAGTCTTCCTATCCCAGAGTGTACACCTGTGTCCCCCTAGTGTGTGTTCTTTTAAGCATTAGTCCTGCAAAAGTGGGTCACTAAAAAATAACATGGGGGTGGTAGTTTCTGTGGACAACTGAGATTTAGAAAATGTTTCAGGTTATATCTTTCTCTTAAAGACCCTCAGTGCCCTTCAGCATTCTAACACCTAGCTAAATGTGTTTTACCTGCAATTTTCTAACCCCTCCTTTTAGCATCTCACAGTGCACATTTTGTGACTTGCTGACCAAATCTCGCCATTGACCAAGGCCTCAGACAACATGGTAGCAGATCCTAGCCTCTGGCCAGCAGGTGCTTTTCATTGATAATTGATTTCTGAGGTCCCAGGACACTGATACACACAGATATACCCACTGCCTCCTGCTCTGTTCCAGCCACCAAGTCTTCAAACACAGAATTCTCAGGGCATAGAGCAAGGGGATTGGGGCCCCGCATTTAAAGCTTTGGGTGCTAGCAGGAGGAAGTTTTGCTTCCTGGAGGGATGTGAACTATTAGTGAAAGTAGAGATAAGCTTCTTATAGTCTATACCCCTCCACACACATACTCACCCCTCCACACACACACTCACCCCTCCACACACACACTCACCACTCCACACCCCTCCACACACACACTCATCCCTCCACACACACACTTACACTCATGCTCCTGCATATGTACACACATATCTGTGGCTCTGGGAAGTAAGTACAAAGTTTTCTTCTCCTTTCACTTTCCAGAAGAGGCAATTTCAGAAACATGAAAGGACTAGCATATCTATATTAATAAAGGGGTAATATGCTAATTAGACTGGATAGACCAGACGTCCTTCCAGACAAAGCCGCAGCGGTTGCGAGGGCTGAAGAGGACCGGTGGCCAGCCAGCAGTGGCAGCAGCAGCGGGTGATGGGGGTAATGCCTTCCCCTGATCGGCCTGTTGCCTCCCATAGAGGGAGGCCAGACTGCCTAAGCCATCAGTAGTAGGACATGAATTTTCATGTACCAGGCCTCTACTATATATATATATATACATATATATATGTAGTTTTATATATGTAATTTTTGTTTATATGAGTTTTGGTATATATGTGAGTTTTGTATGTGCATGTTTATGTTTGTGAAATCATAAATGATTTTTTCTACAGCCCAAATTGGATTTCTCATGTATTTGCTATACTCCAGCAAATCTGAGCCTTTTTGGTCTCAGGATTCCTTTACACTCCTAAACATTATTGAGGATACCCCCAAAGAGCTTTTGTTTATGTAGGTTATATCTATCAATATTTACCACATTAGAAATAAAAACTGAGAGTGTTTAAAAAACTGCATTCATTTATTAATTTTAAAATATAATAATAAACCCATTACATGGTCATATAAATATATTTTTATAAAAATGGCTATATTTTCCAAAATAAAAAAATTGAAATTGTGTGAGAATAGAGGCATTATTTTACATTTTTATAAATCTCTTTAATATCTGACCTGATAGAAGACAGCTAATTCTCATATTTGCTTCTGCATTCAGCCTAATGCTATATCATATGTCACACAACTGCTAGAAATCTCCATTGTATAGTCATGAGAAAATGAGAATGAAAAAGTCAGCATCTTAGTATCATGATGAAAATGATTTTGACCTCATGGACTCCTGAAAAGGTCTTGGGGATCCCAAGGATCACCAGATCACACTGTGAGAACTGCTTATGTACTATGTACATCTGTCCATAATTTATATAGATCAGACTGATTAAAAAACACAGGTGGTTAAGGGGGTGGTATCAGGAGCCATACTGCCTGGGTCTGAATCCAGCTCTTCCACTATTAATAGTATGACCTTGAGTAAGTCACAGTTTGTCCTTGTCTGTAAAGTAGAGGTAACAGCTATACATCTCAGAAGGTTGTCATGGGGATTGGTAGAATTGTGTCCAGGTTTTGAATCATGCCTGAAGCAAGTAACAGTGTGATAAATATTAGCTGCTCTTGTTTTTGTTACTATATTTCTATATAAGAAGCTCTTATATATATTTAAAACACTCTTCATATCAAGCTTGAATGATGATTTTTTCTTTTTTGCCAAGACTTTTGCCTCTACCCCTTCTTTAAAATGGCACCATGAGGTAGCTAGAGTCCTCAAGATTGAATTCCCAAGTTATTAATACCAGGCTCTTCCCCAGATTGGCCACCTCCACCCTGGGTGTGCAAAGGACATAGTGGTGACCGTAAAGTCAGACATACCCATCAACATGAAGAAGATGGATATCAAGTGCAAGGTCTCCAAGATCATGTTTCAGCAGCCTGCAGACCAGGTCCCCGACTGGGATGACCGCATGCGCACAGTCAAGTGGGTGGATGTGCCCAAAAACACGCTCTGGACTTTCACTACAAAACGAAAAGTGAGTAGAGACTTTAATCACAAATCTGGCCAAGCCCACCAGGCCTGGATTCCTACTGTCCTCACCATTGCCATGTCTCACCATTTCCTTCTTTCATGGAAAAAAGAAATTGTTCCCATTCAACTTGACTTTTTTAACGTATATATTTTTATTGTTAACAGTATTACAGATATCCCCATTTCCTCCTCCCCTTGCCCCCTTCATAATTAAGAAAGACCCTGCCCGCCCCCCCCCCCCCCAGGCCTTCACCGCACTATTGTCTCTGTCCACGGGCTATGCATATAAGTATATAATTTCTTTGGTTTATCCTTTCTCATCCCCTTCCCGCTCTGAGATATGTCAGTCTGTCCCAGGCCTCCATGCCTTGGGACTTATTTTGTTGGCCAATTTTTTTTGTTCATTAGATTCCACAGATAGGTGAGATCATATGATATTTGTCTTTCTCTGACTGGCTTATTTCACTTAGCATAATGAGCTCCAGGCCCATCCATGCTGTCCCAAAGGGTGAGAGATCCTTCTTTTTTACAGCTGCATGGTATTCTGTTGCCATTCCACTTGACTTTGATTTCAAAAGCGACAAACTGATCTTCTAAGCATGCCACCTGCCATCCATACTACACATACTACATGAACCACACATCTGATTTGGTAGAGCTTTGTCTTCACAAATGTCATGGCTGGTCTTTTAGTTGTTTCCTTTTCCCCGCAGGTGTCCAGAATTAGATTAATTGTAGACAGAATCTCATCTTTAGTCCGTGCATGCCCCTCTTTTAATTATTCCTTGGTTGGTTCCCTTGTAATAATATAAACAAAGATGAACCCACACACGGCACAGGAAGTAGAACATGGATTCCTGTGTGGTTCTCAGCCGTGCCGTCCCCCGGCCTCCTTCCTAGAGGAGATCATCTCCTGAATCTTTTTTGCTCATTCTCTTAAGTTTTGTCTTTTCTTCCTTTTGTAATCTATGCAACTAAACGTGTAATTGTAGTTTTTTACTTTATTTTTTTAAAGATTGTTGCATGTGCTTATCCATACTGTGGCATATAGCTACAGTGCACTCATTTCACTACTATATAAAATTCCATTATTATTTACCGTCCATTCTTCTCTTGAAAGCTATTTGGGGCTTCTCTAGTATGGACTCTGTTTCTATGAACATTATTATTCATGTCACATTGTATTCATTTGAAAGAGTTTATAGTTCCAGAAGTGGAATTGCTGAACCATAGGATATATGAATGTTCAACTTTCCAGGATAACTCCCAACTGTTTTTCCAAAGTGCTATACCAACTTATATTTTTCCTTGCAAAGAGATCCTATTGATCTATGATCTCTCCAACATTTGGCATTGTGAGATTTTTTTTTATTATTGTTGTTGAAATGAATGGGAAATAGTGCTGGCCAGGTGTCTGGGTTAGTTGGAGCATCATCCCATACACTAAAAAGGTTGCGGGTTCATTCCCCGGCTGGGGCAGGTTCAGGAGGCAACTGATCAATGTTTCTCTCTCTTTCTCTTTAAAAACTCAGTAGAACATATCCTCAGGTGAGGATTTAAAAAAAAAGAAACAAATAGGAAATAGGTTCATTGTCTTTCCCCAGTAACTAAAGTTGAATGCTTCTTCATGTGATTATTGGCCATACTAGAACAAGTTATCTCTTACGTAAATGCCTTTTGCCCATTTTTCAACCATGATGCTTGTCCTTTGTATGTGTCATTTTATTTTTTAAAAACTCTATTTTTTTTATATTTTTGTCTGCAAACATCTTCACCAAATTTTAGCTTATCTTTTCACTTTCTTTAATTTACCTTTTCGTGAACAAAAGGGGTCATCTCTCCCTTTATAATTATTTATTTTGTGTCTTGTTTTTAAAACATTTCTATAACAGTGAAGAAAATAATCACTTTTTGTATGTGTGTATGTGTCCCACCTGGATGTTATGGTATGAGGCAAGGATCCAATTTTATATTTTTCCATTAGATAACTAATCTTGCCAAATCCCTTTTTGGTCCAGCACTTCTTTTGTGATCTGCCATGACTCCCTTGTCATCTAAATTTCATATGTGCCTAGATGTTTCTTGTCTCTATAGTCTATTGCCAATTTTTCTACCCCTGTGCCAGTTTTACGCTTCTTTAATTCTTGTAGCTTCATAATCAGCCTTGATATCTGGAAGGGAAGTCCCTCCTCTGTACTGTTTTGTTCTGTTTAGTTATTCTTGGCCCTTTATTTTTCAAAATAATTTTGGAATCCATTTCCCAAGTACAATTGACCTTTGAACAACATGGGTTTAAATTGTGTGGGTCCATTTACAGCAATATATATAACAGACTTTTTTCAATAAATACTGTTTATGTATTTTCTCTTCCTTGTGACTTTCTTAATAACATTTTCTTTTCACTATTTTGCTTTATTGTAAGAATACAGTATATAATAGTTATAGCAGACAAAATATGTCTTAATTGACTATTAATGTTACTAATAAAGTCAACAGTAGGCTATTCATAGTTAAATTTGGGGGGAGTCAAAGTTATACACAGAGTTCGGTGCCCCTAACCCCCATATTGTTCAAGGGTCAACTATACTATAAAATGGAAAATTCATTGGAATTGGATTGCACTTATAAGTCAGTTTAGGAAGAATTGACAATTTAATAATATTATTCCATCCTTCCCATTAACAAGGTATATCACTCTATTTTCTTAGGTGTTTAAGATTTTTTTACTACCATTTGGTATCTTTAATAGTATTAGGACTCTTTAGATTTTTTATTTGTTCTTGGGTCAATTTTATTAAATTATTTTTAGGAATTTGCCCTTCAATTAAGTTTTCATATATATTTCCATAAAATTATTCATAAATTTTTTCCATATGTTTAAATATGTATGATCAATAATAATGTCCCCTTTTTCATTTCTGATGTTGGTTATTTGTATTTTTCCTGATCAATCTCACCAAAAGTCTTTCAAATCTTTTCAAATAACTTTTGGCTTTGTTGGGCCTTTCTGTTTTAGATTTATTTTCTATTTTATTCATATCTGTTCCTATCTTTATGAGTTTCTTCCTTCTGCCTTCTTTGGAGTCTGTCTGACCCCAAACTCATGTCTGTGCAGTTCTGATGCCCTTAGTAATTTCTCATTTTCTTCCCATTTATGAGTCATTTTAGGTTTGCCTTAATCTTTTATTCTAGAACATGACTCCGAATCGGTGTTAATTTGCAGCGTAGAACAGTGTGCTGTTATTCCCCATGGTGTCCCTGTGACAACTGGCTGTGCATCACTGAGGACGCGGCTGCCTTTGTTACAGGTGATAGAGACGGACCCTGAGCCTGCGCACTCAGTACTGGAAGAGCACTACCGAGAGCTGATGCTTCAGATCAGCGCCAATGTGAACTTCGCGTCATACCAGTGCCAGACGAGCAATGTGCGCTTTAAGGACACGCTAGTTTACCAGACCCGAGTGTTTCAGTGAGTCATCAAAAGCCTCCCAGCACTCAACATTCTTTTTCTCGTCATTCACTCAGTCTTTAATCAAACATACATTCAGTGTCTATGACAGCATATACCAGGCGTCACCTGTCGCATGCACCAGAGTGTCTTCGTGGCTCCAATGAAACACTCAGACCCACAAAGCAATTGAAGTTTACACTTGAAATCAAGATATAGACAGGAAACTGGTATCAGCTGATCAGCTTCAGTGAGAAGAGTCCTTGCAGCAATCCATACCACCACCCAGGAACTATGTGGGGCCCCGGGTGACAGCTCAGACAATATCCACACAGCGGGGATAGGGTCCATCCTTAGCTAAGAAGCCCCATGACCAACAGAAGCAACATTTCTCAGGACCACTCCATAGGTGTTGCTTCCAGGATCCCTGCAGGGGACATGCCCAGTTATAAGAGTCACTGTACTCGGAGAACCCCACAGCTATAGCTTCCCTCCAGATAATCATCATTCCTCCAGACCAGTTGCAATTTGCCAAGCGGGGGTCATTTCTTCTATAAACAACATTGCCTAATAACACTGCTGGCATTTCTCCTTTATTTTCCAGGGAAACTGAGCTAGGAATTTAGTTCAAAGTCAGAATTGTCCTTAGAGGAGAAACGGTTATAATTAACCCTTCACCCACACTCAGATGCAGGGATATAAGGATGCCATGGGTCCTGCTCTCAGAGTTCATAGTCTCAGGTGGCGAATAGGGGAATAGGTAACAATAGGTGTCATGGCAACTGCAGCATGGTGTCCTGTGTAGGCAGTAGGAGTGCCTAAGGCAGCCCTAACCTGTTTGGCTCAGTGGATAGAGCGTCAGCCTGTGGACTCAAGGGTTCCAGGTTCAATTCCAGTCAAGGGCATGTACCTTGGTTGTGGGCACATCCCCAGTAGGGGGTGTGCAGAGATCAATGTTTCTCTCTCAATGATGTTTCTAACTCTCTATCCCTCTCCCTTCCTCTCTGTAAAAAATCAATAAAATATATATATATATATATATATATTTTTTTTTTTAAGAGTGCCTAAAGCAGACCAACATGGGAGAGACAGAGTGTGAGGGAAGGCTCCCCAGACAAAGTGGTGCCCCAGCTGAATTTTGGAGACTAAATAGGAGGTAGCCCAGTGAAGAAGTGAGAAAAAAGGGCCTTCTAAGCAGAGAGAGCAACATAGACAAAAAGAAAAGGGCTGTGACTAATCTTTGAGAATTACAAAAACAAAAATGAAAACCGCTGACATTTCTACTTTGTCAACATTAGTAATTAACTTGTTCAACTCATTTTGCATTTGGTGCACTTGAAGAGTCCTCTCAAGTTATTATAGCAGCAAACGGCATAAGGAAAGGAGTGGGATCTTTTGCTGATGCCCATTGCACCTAAAGCAGGGATCAGCAAGCTATGCCCATGGGCCCAAGCCAGCCAGCCACCTATTTTTGTAATTGGGTTTGTTGGCACAAGGCCATGCCCATTCGTTTCTGCATCATCCATGGCTGTGTTTGCACAATAGCAGAGTGAGTGATGGCTGCAGAGACCTACTGCATGCAAAGCCCAAAAAAATCTTACTCTCTGGCCCTTTACCTAAACCCAGAATTCTTTTTGTGAAGACTACTCTGTGCCACTAAGATTCCTCCACTTTATAAAAACTTCCTTTAGGCTGAAGGCCACTACTCACGCATTCACACCATGAATATAAGCCCCTGAAATCCAAACACTTGACTTCAGACATACCTGCTGGTCTACCTGGATGGGATAATGGAGATCTAATCCCTAAACCCATCCTAGACCTCCTCCCCTAAAACCAGGAGAGCATTGTGTTTCTTTCTCTTACACAATCATTTTCTTTCTTTTTTTTTTTTTTTAATCCTAACTCAAGGATATTTTTTCCATTGATTTTTGGAAAAAGTGGAGGGGAGGAGAGAGAGAGAGAAAGAAACATTGATATGAGAGACACATCTATTGGTTGCCTCCCGCATGCGCCAAGGGGCTGGGTGAGGGGAGTCAAGCCTACAACTGAGATAGATGCTCTTGACCCAGAATCAAACCTGAGACCCTTCAGGCCATGGGCTGATGTTCTACCATTGAGCAAAACCATCCAGGGCCACAATCATGTTCTTGTATCAAGACCTCATCCTCCTGCTGTCACTGTCTATGATCAAGTTTAATAGTGGTTCCAGAAAAAGCTTCTCTCTCCCACTTCTTGTCTTAGAGCAGGGAAACTTGAGGCAAGAAGAAGCCCCACTGGTTCAGAATTTGAGACAAATATCTCAGCCAGTGAAAGCATCTCAGGAAGGGGTCAGATGGCTTCTGAGGACAGGGGCATTGTTTCTGGCAGGAAGTGATTCAGGAAGGGAAGGGGCTATGGAATTTGCACCCCAGGAAGGTACTGTCAGGTGAAATAGACTTTTATTTCCTCTCTCCTGGGAATTTTTCAAGATTACCATGACTCATGTTGACAGTTCATTGCATAAAGTGCCAATGTTATGCAGGATAACTTTAAGGGCTAAACATGGATATTTTCACTTTCAATGGCTATGCATATATTTTGTGTTTTTGGAAGGAGATGTAATTAGTACATCAAATACATAATTTCAGATAAAATTGCTTAAAACTTTCCTTTCGAATAAATATTTTAAAACCAAAGTGACTTGACCTAAAGGGAAAAGTAACAGATGACGGATATGCCAACAAGACACAAATCATTTGCAGCACATTTCTCAAATGTGTTCCCCCATCTGTGTGCAGGTTGGAACTGATTAATACAGGAAGTGTGCAGCTGGAATTCAGCTGGATCTTGGAAGAGACAGCGAAGACTGTCAGCTTTGCAATGCCAGATAACCATGGTAAATGCAATGGCAGGTAAAACCCAGGGTGCGCACTGAGTCCCCCGTTAGTAGAAGAGCCTTGTTCCATCAGCCCTCCCAAGGAGCTATGGAGAAGCAGAGCCAAGGCTTCCTGATGTCTGTATAGCCACTGGGGCCTGAGAAACTTAAGAGCTGACCTCTGCCCTCCTAGGGCTTGGACCCGGCCTACCCCCACCCCTCACAAGGTCAGCATCCCAGCTCAGATCCCTAGAAATTTTTTCTTTTAGATCTTAACCTTTTGGGAGATTACAGACCCTTGGAGACAATGGTAAAAGCTAAGAGCTGTCTCCCCAGGAAATTACATACCTTGTCCGACTTGCCGCTGATGCACGTGAAGCACTTTAAAAAGGGACCCAGCACTTCGCAGGAAAATATCCATTATTCCTGCTTCAATATTGCAGATTCCCAGACCTTCCAAATGGGCCCTTTTCCGTGGACCCTGGATTGTGAACTCGTACTTTAAAAGAGTGATTCTCCAAAAACTAGTTCACTACCCATTCTTCTTGAGGCACAAGACCCACAGGTATCTACTTGACCCACTCCCTTGGACCAAAAGTAAACAAATTTGAAAACTTGATGGAATTAATGTCAACATTTTTTCACAAGTCACCTGTGAGAGTTAGGAGTCAATTCCTTACCCCTAGAGCCTACAGTTAACTATATCTGCTAGAAGAGGTGAGCTCACAGACCCCACAGAGGGGCCCTAAGGACCTGTTAGTGGGATGCCTTCTCCTTGTCCTTCCACTGCAAATGCAGAATGTCACTGGCTCTCTGTCTGTCCCCAGGTTCGCAAAAAGATCTGCTTAGCCAGGGCAGCACCATGGACAGCGCCATGGACCACTGGACTGAACCTCCCCCTCTGTCCTTCTCTGTGGATCCCGTCTCAGGCATTGTGCCCGTGGGGAAGGCTCAGAAGATCAAAGTGAAATTCTCCCCATTGGAGGTTGGAGACTTCGAGAGCACTATTTTCTGCCAGTAAGGAGATGTGCTCCCCAGACAAAGCTCTGCCTCTCCTGTCCCTCTTCTCTGTCACCACTACCACCACTCTTCCCAACCCAGGAACCTCCACAGCCCCAACTTGCCACATTTCACCTTGGAAAGATTCAAAGGTGCCAGCTGTTGGAGAACAAGGAGAATGGAGTCTTTTGTGTTGCTCAGCAACCCTCTCTAGACCCTTCCTCTGTCCTACCTCTCTCTTCCTGGCCCCAGACAAAAGTCCACTGGGCAACAAAATAGTTGGCAGCCAGATGGGTTCCAGTCCTGGGACAAGCAGGAACCTAGGAAGGCTTTCTTGTACCTTTACTGATACCAGGTTTCCCTAACTATAAAATGCAAATAACAATAACACCTTGCAGAGTTCGAGTTAAGACTGAATGAGGTAACTCACTGAAGCTTAGAACAGTGCCTGGCACACAATAAGCACAACAAGCATTAGGTGGTGGGGACGGTGGAGGTTGCAGACCTGGTGCATGGTAAGCAAGGAAGAGATGGGGTCCAGACCCAGGTAGAGACAATCAATCCAATAACTCCTGGCCATGAAAGTCCCTGATGTGGTACCCACTCCCAGGGAAGTTCCATGGAGAACTACTACAGAAGGATCCCATGAACCATGGCTGAGTGTGGCAGGGACCTATGTGAGCCATAAGAGCCTCCTGCAATCACACTGCAGGGACCCTCCTGCACCTGGGCCACCTCAACTTGGATCTGGGGCTGAAAGTCTGCTCACATCCAGTTCACTTTCTCTGAGGAGCTCGGGATACATTTTTAGGATCTCAGCATCACTTTCCGTATCCCACAAATGCCTCTGAGAGGGCCAGAGGGTAAGCCTCTATTCTCATTTTACAGCAGGGAGATTTTCTTAACCCTGGTGTGGGAAGTACCTAAGTAACACACTTAAGTACACACAGAAGAGACCAGAATTCAGGCTCCTCATACTCAGCCTATTCATGCATTCATCCACTCAACCACTAATTAATGAATACCTACTATGTAGTGTGTACTGGTCAAGACACTGAGGTTATGTTGTTGACCAAGATAGACCCAGCCTCGGTGCTCATGGAGCTCATATTTTAGTAGATGTAATATTCATTTCCAACCAACTAAGAAAGCAACAATTGGCTAAAACTAAAAAATAAAAATAACCATATCCTCTCAGGATTCCCAACCTACTACCTGGAGAGCAAGGCCCAGTCCTGACAGCAAAAGGGCGGAGCTTCTTACCTATCTGCCACTTTGAACTGAAAGAGTCGGATTACATCATTGGTCACCGGCGCAACCCAGATCTCCGAGGGCTTGGTGGTGGGCCTCTGGACCCAAACACCCGGGTGATCGAGTTCACCAGTGTGGGCATAGGAGGGAAGAATCTCCGGTGAGTTGCCTCGGTTTGCATCAGTTGAGTTCATATCAGTCAATCCTTCTAAAGAACTCAGAGGTAGAATTCAGAGAATCGAGCTGGATGGGTTCCTAGAAGCAGCTTGATATGCTGGGGTTTGACTTGAGAGAGCTGCTAGAGTAAGAAAGCTGAATTCAGTTTCCTTAGTTTTGACACCAGGGGGCGGTTTGAAGGCATGAAATCCCTAACCACCACCTTGACCACAGAGGATCACTGGGACAGAAGGGCCCTCGGCACCATCATTGCTCCAAAATCCGGAGCTCCAGCCATACGTTGGACCACCACATGAGATGTGGTTTTCATTTCTGCAGTAAAAAAGTATCTGCAACAGTTCTGGCTCCCACATAGGGGGATGAGCCAGGGCAGTTAGGTCCCGAGAAAGTTTCCCTTAATCCTCAACCCTCCCTCTCATTCTCTGCTGTCAATTCTTCCCCCTCTGCCAGGACGTTTACAATCCTGAACCCGACCACTAGCACCTACTGTTTCCGCTGGGTCTCTGAAGAAATGGAAAGTCTCCAGAACCCTTCAGCCTTCACCTGCCTTACAGAGAAGGGCTGCATCCACCCTGAAAAGAAAGCCGAGGTGTGTGTGTGTGAATGAGGACCACTTGACCCAGGGCTTCAGACATTCTCTCTCTCTCTGCATAACAAGTGTGCTGTAGACCAGAGATAGAGTTAAGGAGGACAGCCTAAGGGTGCACCCATCCGCAAGTGTTTTTTGAGTAGCTACTATATAGGTTAGGCAGTCCTCATGGACAAGACAGACCTGAGCTCACTTGGTTGGCCATGGAGAAGCAGATCTCTAGTATTTAGAGTTTTAAAAATTGAGATTATTAAAGCAGGACAGGGAAGCTGGACACCCACCAAAGCCTGGGCACTATAGGACAATGTTATTTTTGTCCAAGGGACTGACAGCAGTGAAAGGACACAGATGTGTTTTCACTTGGTCAGGACAAAAGTCAAAACAGAACACTGGAGTCATGTCCCATGTCTCAGTCCTTCTGTTTCCGCAGTGACAGGTTAGGTAGTGGTCGGGAAACTCATTAGTCAACACAACCAAATATCAACAGTACAACGATTGAAATTTCTTTTGAGAGCCAAATTTTTTAAACTTAA
This sequence comes from Corynorhinus townsendii, assembly GCA_026230045.1. NCBI lineage: Eukaryota > Metazoa > Chordata > Mammalia > Chiroptera > Vespertilionidae > Corynorhinus > Corynorhinus townsendii. The sequence goes on from JAPDVU010000011.1 coordinate 18,474,808, forward strand.
ACTTCTTCTAACGCCACTTCTTCAAAATAGACTCGCCCAGGCCGTGGTATTTTGTGGAAGAGCCACACTCAAGGGGCCAAAGAGCCGCATGTGGCTCGCAAGCCGTGGTTTGCCGACCACGGGGTTAGAGGGTCCAGTTTAAAGAAACAGGAGCTTGCTGGTCAAAATAGATCTGCGGGTCCATGTCCTGTAAGTCCTGCAGGGAATCTTAGAGGCAGAAACAAATCTGTGAAACAGAAATTATGGATTCAGATGCCTCCAGGAAGGTCATACAAATGAATGATGCAAGCCAAAGGGACCCTGACAGGGAGTGCTGGGCAGAGCTGGCTAGCTGGCCACAGTGCTTCTCCGGCAGATCAACACCACACAGACAAGGGGGCCCAGGGTTACCAATTCTCCCAGACTTCTCGGGAAATGTCAAAATTCCAAATTTCTATCTGAATCTCTCCATTTGTACATGTCATCCAATATAGCACCCTAGCCAACAGAAGCTGCGGATGGTGTAGACCCGCTTAGAAAGACCTATGGCCAATCAGGGCAATCAGACAGTACAGCCAGACTTGCATGCCCTTCAGAGAGGGTAGAAAGGTAGTGGTGACCTGGTAACATCAGCCATCAGAACCCCAGGGCCGACAAGTTTCTAAGGGCACGTGGGGTAAGTAAACAGAAGTGCCTCTTACCATTGTGTTCCAAACTGTCTTCTCAGATTATCTTCCAGTTCATGCCTGTGCATCTGAAAGTCACAGAAGCATTCTGGACTTTCTCAGTCCCCGAACACAACATCACAGTCCCTTTCCTGCTGGTAGGCAAAGCCTCTGACCCTCTGGTCAATCTGGACAAGTCACACATCAACTTCAGCTGTCTCCTTATTGGTAAGGCTGCCCTGGTGGTTTACATTTCGAGTTGGCATGACCGATAGGGGAGGGAAGTGGGACCAAGCCAGCAGTGTGCTCCAGGAGCAACCTGGGGTGGGGACTTCCCCTGGCACCTTCCAGAAGCATGCCTGAGGGCCTTTCCCTCTGGTCCATCTGGACAAGTCACACATCAACTTCAGATGTCTCCTTATTGGTAAGGCTGCCCTGGTGGTTTACATTTCGAGTTGGCATGACCGATAGGGGAGGGAAGTGGGACCAACCCAGCAGTGTGCTCCAGGAGCAGCCTGGGGTGGGGACTTCCCCTGGCACCTTCCAGAAGCATGCCTGAGGGCCTTTCCCACTGTTCACAAAGCCACAAAATATTTACCTCTCAATCCAGTTTCCACCAAGGATAAACCCATGCACTCGTAACCAACGGAAATTTAGGAGCCTGGCTGCAGATCCTCCTCGGAAGATTCCTTTAGGGCCTGGACTGACTGTCTTCATTTCCAGAGCCTCACGTCAGCCCCATCCACTTGTGTGCCCCAGATTATGGGCTGCATTTGTTTGCTTCTTGGTGTGTGCCACAGTGGTCAGATTTCTCTGCCATCCTTTCATGCATGTATTTGGTCCAACAAATATTATTGAGCCCCTTGTATGACTTAGGCACTCTTCTGTGAGCTGGGGATACAGCCACAGTTCCTACCCTCATGATGATTATATTCTAGGAACAGGAAGCAAACTACCAAAAATAAAAAAGCAAGATATACAGTATAGCATGTCAGATGTTGATAAAGGAGAATAAAGCATGAAGAATGCTACTTGGCAGTGGGAAGGTGATATTTGAGCAAATAAAGGAAGTGATAACCGGGTCCCTTGTAACCCTATGAATCTATCACATGGATGTGTTGTATGTGCACGTGTGTGTGTAAAATACAACTAAAGCCAGAGGATTTTTTAGTAATTTGAGTTTTTATTATAAAAGTAAGCTAATCAATATAGTGTAATATAAGGAAAAGCCTAATAATCTCTCCCCACCCATCCTATCTCATCCTTCCCTTTCCATCAAAGAAAACCAATGCTAATAATTTGATATGTAATATTTCCATGCATTTTTCATACTGATACATATAAGTTGACAGGAGGAAATTGTGGTGTTTAGTAAGATTTTCAAAAATAAGTGAGCAATGTATCATAAGAATAATAACGGCAAGACAAACAGAAATTAATCTAGGAATGCAAGGCTGGTGCATTTCAATATAATCATTACATTAACCATTTAAAGAACAACCATGTGATCATATTAATGCATACTGAAACGTCATTGCTAAAATTCAGCAGACGTTCTCAACAAAAACTCTAATAGGAAAAGAGGAATGGAGGAAAATAGTTGAATAAAGACGGTTAACTAAAATCAAGAGGCAAATGTTATCTATGTATATAAAAGGCTGTGTCCATCCAACCTGTAGCTATGATGCACACTGACCACCAGGGGGAAGACGTTCAACACAGGAGCTGCTGTGAAGTGCACTGGCCATTTAAAAATAAATGGCATTGCGCACCTGGCACCGACAAACCAACACTCAGCTTCCCCCAAGTGGGACAGAAGCCCCGCAACCACCCTGGAGCTACAGCACACCAAATTGCAGCCAACGCTGCCAAGACCCACAAAATGCAGCCCACAGCCCAGCCCAACCCTGAAACAGTCATTGTGGGCGCTGGGTAATGACATAATATAGCAATGCCCACCTTCTTCTCCCTAGCAACTAGCATCCTTGGAGTTTCTTCAGCCCAGGAACCCGACTTATAGCCAGGTACAAACATCTCACAGTTTATTTATTTATTTTTTTTAATAAATCTTTATTCAGATTATTACAATTGTTTCTCCTTTTTCCCCCCATAGCTCCCCTCCACCCGGTTCCCACCCCACCTTCTGCCCTTACCTCCCCCCCCCCCACTGTCCTCATCCATAGGTGTACGATTTTTGTCCAGTCTCTTCCTGCACGCCCCCTTTCCCCCTGAGAATTATCAGTCCACTCCCTTTCTATGCCCTTGATTCTATTATATTCACCAGATTATTCTGTTCCTCAGGTTTTTAATTCACTTGATTTTTAGGTTCACTTGTTGATAGATATGTATTTGTTGTTCATAATTTTTATCTTTACTTTTTTCTTCTTCCTCTTCTTAAAGAATACCTTTCAATGTTTCATATAATACTGGTTTGGTGGTGATGAACTCCTTTAGCTTTTTCTTATCTGTGAAGCTCTTTATCTGCCCTTCAATTCTGAATGATAGCTTTGCTGGGTAGAGTAATCTTGGTTGTAGGTTCTTGCTATTCATCACTTTGTAGATTTCTTGCCACTCCCATCTGGCCTGCATAGTTTCTGTTGAGAAATCAGCTGACAATTGTATGGGTGCTCCCTTGTAGGTAATTAACTGTTTTTGTCTTGCTGCTTTTAATATTCTCTCTTTGTCTTTTGCTCTTGGCATTTTAATTATGATGTGTCTTGGTGTGGTTCTCTTTGGATTCCTTTTGTTTGGGGTTCTGTGCACTTCCTGGACTTGTAAGTCTATTTCTTTCACCAGGTGGGGGAAGTTTTCTGTCATTATTTCTTCAAATAGGTATTCAGTATCTTGCTCTCTCTCTTCTTCTGGTACCCCCATAATTCTGATGTTGGTATGCTTGAAGTTGTCCCAGAGGCTTCTTACGCTGTCTTCAACTTTTTGGATTCTTTTTTCTTTTTGCTTTTTCGGTTGAGTGTTTTTTGCTTCTTTGTATTTCAATTCTTTGACTTGATTCTTGCATTCCTCTAGTCTGTTGTTGGGTCTCTGTATAATATTTTTTATTTCAGTCAGTGTATGTTTAATTTCTAGTTGGTCCTTTTTCATATCTTCGAGGGTCTCATTATATTTATTGGCCTTTTCTAGGATATTCTTGAAAAGCCTTAAAACTGTGGTTTTGAATTCTATATCCAGTCGTTTGTTTTCCTCCATTTCTTTTGTTTGTGAGCTGTTTCTTTGTTGCCGCATTTTCACTGCTTCCTTAAGTTGATAGGGTAGCTTTGTGTGCTAGGTTTCCTATATGGCCCAGTGGGTCGGCCTCCCCAGTTAACCTGAGGTGGGCACTCTTGGTGCACCCCTTTGTGGACTGTGTGTACAGCCTTGTTGTAGTTAAGTCTTGATTGTTGTTGGTATCACTGGGAGGAATTGACCTCCAGGCCAGTGGGCTGAGAGGATCGGCTGTGTCTACGCTGGGAGAAGTTCGGTGCTGGAGACAGCCTTATGGATTAGACTTGCCAAATTGCAAAAGCCTCTGTGCTCAGCTTGGATGGGGTGGAGTCTCAGGGCGGAGCAGACAGTCTTGGCTTCCCGTCAGCCCTGCCCTTGCCCGCGCGCACCTCCAGACCTCTGCCTTCCCCAGCTCCCAAGCCTCCGCCTGAGAGTCCAGATTCGCCCCGCAAGAGCGTGGGTCCCCAGGGGCTCGCCTGGAACTGGGGTTCAGTGCAGTCAGAACTGGGTCTCAGTGCAGTCAGGAGCCTCCGACTCCCTTCTGCTAGGGAAAGCCTGTGGCAACCTCCGCAGTCTTTGTGCACACTGGCGCGTGCACAACTCCAGACCCCTGCCTGCCGTGGCTTCCCCCCCCGCCCCGCCCCCCTGGCTCTCCAAGTCTCCGAGTGCCTTTCTCTCTACCTGACAGTCCAGACTCCCCCTGTATGAACCTGGGTCCACGGGGCTTTGCCCGGAACTGGGGTTCAGTGCAGTCGGAACTGGTGTTCAGTGCAGTCGGGGGCTTCCTTCCCCCTCCCGCCAGAGAAAGTCAGCCAGGCTCTCAGCCGCCCTTCCTCTCTGCGTGCATCTCCGTACCTCAGCCCTTTGCCATTCCTCCGATTCTCCGTGAGCTTTTCTCTTTCCTTCTAGTTGTAGAATTTCCATGCAGCCAGCTTTCCTGTGGTTCTGAATGGTGTTCGTTCTGTCTTTTAGTTGTAGTTTTGCAATTGTTGTGCGAGGTAGCAGTTTAGGTGCTTACCTATGCTGCCATCTTGGTTTCTCTCAAACATTTCACAGTTTAACTAAATGTCTGTGAAGCGTTTTCCCCATGCCTCATCTCATTTGATCCTCACAGAAGTCCTGAAGTAGGTAGATAGGAGACTCGGTAGAATCCTATTTTCTTTTCATTAGCAAGACAAGAATATCAATATTAAAATAGTTCTTTTAATTAATTTCCTCTCAGTGTGCATGAATCTGTGCACTGGGTCACTAGTCAGATAATAAACCACTAAAAGCACATCAGTTAAAATCAGGAATTAGGCAAGACTGCTCATTATTGTTGGACATTTTTTTAAAATATACTTTTATTGATTTCAAAGAGGAAGGGAGAAGGAGTGAGAGATAGAAACATCAATGCTGAGGGAGACTCATAGATTGGCTGCCTCCTGTACACCCCCTACTGGGGATCGAGCCCACAACCTGGGCATGTGCTCTTGGCCAGAATCAATGGAACCCTTCAGTCCACAGGCCGACACTCTATCAACTGAACCAAACTGGCTAGGGCTTGTTGAACACTTTTTAGTGACTTTAGCAAATACAATAAAACAAGAAAATTAAATAATTAGCATAAACATTGAGGGGAAATGAGACAACACTATCTCAGATTGCTGTGGCTGATTACTTCAGACATAGAGAACCTCAAGAGGCTCTAGAGAAAAGCAACACAAATACTAAATGAACAAGATAATTTTTAGTAAGTGGCTGGATGCAGGACAGGTATACCAAAATCAATGGTGCCTCTTTCTTTTAGTAGTAAGCACTTAGAAACAAACAACATTTCTATTTAGTGTTGACAAAACCTATATAACATCTAAGGATCAACATAACGAGAAAAGCACAGGACCTATATGAAGAAAACTATAGAAATTTTATTAAAATGCCCCCAACTAAGATCTGAATATTTGTCAGTTCTCCCAAAAGTAAATGCAAATTTAATCAAGTTCCAATTAGAATCTCAGCTAAGGTTGCCAGGTAAAATACAGACACAGAGTTACATTTGAATTTCAGGTAACAGTGAATAAATTTTAGAAGCCATATGTCAGCATAAGTATGTCCCATGCAACATTTGAGACATATACTAAAAAAATTTTTGCTTCATCTGGTAACCTTAATCCCAAGGGATTATGGGGGGGGGGGAGAGAAGTGGTTGAAATGATTCGAAAGTTTATGTGGAAAAATAAATTCTCTACAATAGTCAAGGAAAATAAGAAAAAGCAAAATAGTGATAGCAACGCATTAGTCAGGGCCCTGTCAAGACTCATGCCATGCACGAGATCTAATTTTAAGTGTTCAATGCAGGGGGCCTTCCTGCTTTACAAAGGTATGGACAGAGTTAAGGGGCCTACCAGGGAAGATGAAGCCCCATTAGCAAAAGAAGGAAGGCATTGAGTCTGAAGGAACAAGGAGGGAAAGCAGTGTCGCCAGGATCCCCAGAGAGCTCAGACTAAGCAGAGGAGCCATCTAGCAGGAGCAGGCAACTGATGGGGTCAAGTTCTAGAGTAAGAGCCGGACTCCTTTCCAGGGGAGGAAGGTCACTTGTAGAGCGAAAGGAAAAAAGAGGTAGTCAAAGGCTGAAAAGCTTGAAAGAGGAAAGAAAAGAAGTTGGAGCTTGGAAGAGGAAAGAAAAGAAGTTGGAGAATCTCTGAGAAGAAGACTTCCTCTTGCCTGTTGAGCAGTATCTACTGAGATTCTGCAGGAGTAGGCAGGTGGCTGCTCCCACCAATGTCCAGGCTGCTCCTGAGGGCTGCTGTTTCCTCCTCAGGCCGAGAAGCCCGGGAGACTGTGCAGATCATCAACAGGGAGGAGCAGGGGTTCCATTTTGCCTTCCAGGACAGCTCCCGGTATTCTGAAGGTTTCAACGAAAACCTGGTCGTATGTCCCATGGAAGCCTGGCTCCCACCGATGTCCAGGTAAAGAAATAGGAAGGCCCCCAAGACTTCAATCTCCCAAAATGGCCGGAGTCCCAGGCCTGGCAGCCAAGAGAATCCCTTAGATATTAACAATTCCATCTCTGTCCTACTTATTCCCTGTTATTCATTTTCCTGATGAATTGTGTAGTATTGAGAACTTTAAGCCCTTGTTTTCAGTATTTTCTCTTATATATATTCTTTTCCTTGCTATCTACTATATTTGTAAATCCATAAAGCAATGTCCTGCCTTGCCTGGAAAACCTTCAAAATTCGTAATTTGGCCTGGCTGGTGTTGCTCAGTGGTTGAGCATTGACCTATGAACCAAGAGGTCACGATTCCAATCCTGGTCAGGGCACATGCGCAGGTGGTCGGGCATGCAGGAGGTAGCTGACCAATGATTCTCTCTCATCACTGATGTTTCTATCTCTCTCTTTCCCTCTCCATTCCTCTCTGAAATCAATAAAAATATAGGTTTTTTTAATTCATCATAATTTGGAGTTATAATACCTTTTCCTCACAGTGTAACCTTTTGGGCTCATGTTCTTCAGCAGGTTGTAGGAGGTGGCCTAGTCAGCTAATCTGCTGTCATCTTCCCCAATCAGGTTACAAATTGATATTTTCTTCACACCAAAGCAAGAAGGAGATGTGAACTTTAATTTGATCTGCAATGTGAAAAGGAAAGCCCACCCTTTGACCTTAAATGTCAAGGCTGAGGGCTACACTATGAATGCAGAGATCAAGTGCAAAGACAGGACTGGCTTAATCACTCTCTTGACTCCCAATCAGACTACTGTTGTCAACTTCTATGAGGTAAAGGTGTGAGAGGGCCTTACTCCCTCTTGGTTTCCACGCTGGCTGGGAAAGGCAGTGCCAGTGGCTATTATTAGCTGAATCTCTCTGTTTCAAATGCCAGGGAGACCAGGAGAACAGAAAGGTACCAGGAGCTGCTTCATCCCCAAAATGTGTATGATTTTTATGTGAATGTTTTCTTATTTTTCAAGGGATGGAGAGACAGTAGGGAAGGGGAAGAATGCTTGTGTTAAGCACATAGGCAGGATGTTTGGCTACCAAGGGAGGTCTAAGAACTAAATTGCCCTCTTAGTCTTCAGGTATGAGGGGCTCCCAACACTTGGTAGCTCTTGCTGGGATATCTGGCCACATTAATCTAATGATGTTCAACTCACTAACACCATCTTCCATTTCTATTTTCCCCCAACATGTTTTATATCATGATCCCAGAAGAATGAACCATGGTATGCATTCACTCAACATCCTGCTCTGTGCTCTGTCTCTCAGGTGGAGCTGAATGAATGTGTCCAGTGTGAGTTCACATTTATCAACACTGGGAAGTTCAACTTCAGCTTCCAGGCAGAGCTCTCTGGCCCCAAGGCCCTGGTGCAGTACTTCGAGTTCTCACCCACGGAGGGCAGCGTAGATGTGGGGCAGAGTACATCCGCCAGCCTCTCTTTCCAACCATTTAAGAAATGTGTCTTGAAGGGCCTGGAACTCAGAATCAAGGTGAGACCATTGAACACTGTCCAACACTGAAAGCACTCACAGCATCCTGTCTTGGAAGAATAATTGTCCTGCGTGTTTCTGGTCTTCTCTATCCTGCCAGAAACTCTTGGGGAGTGGCTTTGTTGGAGATAGCCCCATACTCTCTATTCATGGCCTCCACCCAGGGGCCTGGTGAGTGTCAACTAAAAAGCAGTTAAGCACCCATGCATTGGTATATCATGCAGCCATTAAAATAAATAAGGGAGCCCGGGAACTCAGAGGTCACCGGTCTGATTCCTGATCAGGACACATGCCTTGGTTGTAAGCTTGATCCCGCATAGGGGCCATGCAAGAGGCAGCTGATCAATGATGTTCCTCTCATCCATGTTTCTATCTCTCTATTCCTCTCCGTCCTCTCTCTCTCAAAATCAATAAAAAGCATATCTTTAGAAAATAAAATAAACAAGGGAGATTGATGAGAGGTGGAGAGAGAGAGTAAAAGAGAGAGAGAGAGAGAGAACATGTACATTTTCCAGGATAAGTTATCAAATGAAAAACCAATGAGTTGTGATGTCAGCGGAGATGGCAGAGAAGGATCTCTGAAAAGCTGCTCTCTGTAGAAAGTAAAACACTGGCAAAAACTATCAAAATCAACTTTTTCAGAACTCTCTAAATTAACTCTTTCACCCTCAGCCTTAGACCTCATTCCTGTCATCTCATGGTCACAAGCCGACCATTCCTCCTGCATCCCTGTGTCTACATTTCAGAGTGGAAATAAGGGGAAGAGCCTGGAGGCAAAATACTTCCCCAACAAGACTTTGACTCTTTATTCAAAATAGGACATCTTTTGTTTACATCCCAATGACCAAACTATGTCTGATGGTCACTTTTAGCTGCAAGGAAGAATGGGAAATCATACAGTTCTTGTCCTTTTACACCTGACTTATTTCACTCAGCATAATGTGCTCAAGATCCATTTATGTTGTTGCAGATGGCAATATTTCATCTTTTTATGGTGAAGTAGTATTCTATTGTGTATATGTACCACATCTTCTTTATCCAGTCATCCACTGAAGGACATTTAGGTACCATATGATTTCACTCATATGTGGGATATAAAACAAAAAGCAACAAATAAACATAAAACACAAACATACAGACAAAAAAACAGAGTGATAGATACAGACAGAATGGTGGTTACAAGAGGGGAAGAGGGTAGGGGACAACAAATAGGTAAAGGGGGTCAATACAATGTGACGGAAGGAGACTAAACTTCAGGTCGGGAACACACAATAGAGTACAGAGATGTCATAAAGTTGTACACCTGTAATTTATATAATGTTATTAACTCATGTTACTGCAATAAATTTAACTTTTTAATGTTTTAAAAATGGGAAATCAAGTTATTTTCACCTGGGCACATTGACAACAGTTAGAGTCCTGGGAATAAGGAAGTCCTGGGAATCAGATATTGGAGAGTAGTAGTTTTTGCCACGCCCCTCTGCCTTCAAGATGAATCATTGTTTCAGGAGCAAAGCAAGAGCTAATGTAGAGACTGATTGCAGAGTAGCCCATCTTGCTTTTCTTAAATAAACAAACTTCTGTCCAGCCAGCGTGGCTCAGTGGTTGAGTGTCAACCTGTGAACCAGGAGGTCACGGTTTGATTCCTGGTCAGGGCACATGCCTGGGTTGTGGGCTCCATCCCCAGTAGGGGGCATGAAGGAGGCAGTCGATCAATGATGCTCTCTCATCATTGATGTTTCCATCCCTCTCTCCCTCTTCCTTCCTCTCTGAAATCAATAAAAAAATATATTTTTTTAAAAAATAAACTTCTAACCTCTGAGTTAGAATCTGCAGATGGAACCATGGGACCTGTGTTTTTTTAAAACACTTGACTGCCTCCTTCCTTCACCTGAGGGCTTAAGGGCCCTTCCCTCTCACTTCTAATCACACTCCACCTGCCATTTCCTCCCCACAGATAAGCCACGGTCCAACATTTATGTGCAGCATCTCAGGCAATGCCGTGAGCCCTGCTGTCCATTTCTCATTTACCAGCCACAACTTTGGGACCTGCTTCATCTACCAAGCCGGGATGCCCGCATACAGACAGACCCTGGTTATTACCAACAAGGAGGAAACAGCTATGAGGTGAGCAGACTTCCCAGAGCCCCCAGATGAGTCTGCAGCTCCTGGTGGGTCGGACAGCCTTTAGGCAGGTGGCATGCAGCCACAACAGAAGGAGAAGCGTTGTGGGGATAAGTCAGACACAGGTGGGCATGAATCCCCAGTCTCCTTTCCCCACCACTGACATTGATGCTTGGAGAGCCGTAGGCTCCTCCACTGAAAATCCCCTTCCTGAAGTGAGGAGGCAATGCCAGATGATCCGATGAGAGGACTGGGGGCCTCCACTGATTTTCCTCATGTAACAGATGTGGAAACGGAAATTTGGAGAGTTAAAGAGTGAATTTCTCAGGCCAGTGACTTCACAGAAAATAATGGATCTATACTGAGTCTGTCTTCTGATTCAAATTCAGCCTCTCCACACCATCCAGTATAGAATATCCCAGTCCAGGTTTCTGGACCCTATTACAGACCTAACAAAACAGAATCTCCAGAAATTGGCCAAGGGACCTGCTAGATTAGTGCTATGCAATAGAGCTTTCTTTGACAATGAAAATGTTATGTATCTGCACTATCCAGTATGGCAGCCTGTAGCTATGATTAGTGAAACTGAGGAACTGTTTTATTTTATTTTATTAAAAACTGGAGGCCTGGTGCATGAAATTTGTGCACTTGGTGCCGGGGGGGGGGCCTAGGGGGGGAACGAGGGGGCGGTCCCTCAGCCCAGCCTGCACCCTCTCGCAGTCCCGGAGCCCTAGAGGGATGTCTGACTGAGGAGGAGGCGGGAGAGGCTCTCACCACCTCCACCTCCAGCCATGAGCCCAGCTTCTGACTGAGCGACGCTCTCCCTGTGGGAGTGCACTGACCACCAGGGGGCAGCTCCTGCATTGAGCGTCTGCCCCTGGGTGGTCAGTGCGTATCATAGTGACCAGTCGTTCTGCCATTCGGTCAATTTGCATACTAGCCTTTTATTATATAGGATTTAAATACACATGTGCTGAAACCAGTTTGGCTCAGTGGATAGAGCATCAGCCTGCAGACTGAAAGGTCCCAGGTTCGATTCCAGTCAAGGGCATGTACCTGGGTTGCGGGCACATCCCCAGTAGGGGATGTGCAGGAGGCAGCTGATCAATGTTCCTCTCTCATCGATGTTTCTAACTCTCTATCTCTCTCCCTTCCTCTCTGTAAAAAATCAATAAAATATATTTGAAAATAAATAAATAGTCACATGTGCCTAGTGGCTACCATATTGGGTAACACATGTCTAGGATCCTCTCTAGCTATGTGACCTTGGGCCAATTTTTTTAACTCTCTGTACCTCTGTCTCCTTGCCCAAAAGGCATGGCTCAGTGGTTGTTCATCAACCTATGAACCAGGAGATCATGGTTCAATTCCCAGTCGGGCACATGCCCTAGTTGGGGCCCCAGTCCCCAGTGTGGGGTGTGCAGGAGGCGGTGGATCAATGACTATCTCTCAACACTGATGTTTCTATCCCTCTCTCCCTCTTCCTTCCTCTCTCTGAAATCAATAAAAGCATACTTTTTTTAAAAAGAGCACTGGCAAAGGGTCATGGGACTTTGAGTTTGAGGCCTGGTTTTGCCAGGATCTCATGGTGTTATTTGAGGTAAGTAGCTTGACTTTGCCCAAGAGAATGTGGGCTGGATCATTGCTGGGTCCTTTTCAGCCCTTAAATACTATGATTGTAGGACAGCAGGGCAGGAAATCCATCAGGACCAAGCTCGGGTGGGGAGGCGGGGACCAAATTAGTCCCCCTGGGTCAGCCTTCTCAGAACTTATGCACCTTTCTCCTGCTTTTCTCCAGCATAGATTGTTTGTACACCAATACCACCTACCTCGAGGTGAACTTCCGTGTGGATGTGATAAAGCCAGGAAAGTCCATGGAGGTTCCAATCACCTTTTATCCTCGAGAAAGTATCAGTTATCGAGAACTCATCCCCTTTGAAATCAATGGGCTCTCCCAACAAGTAGTTGAAATCAAAGGGAAAGGCACCGAAATGAAGGTAAGAGGAAATCCTCAGACTGGCAGCTTCATTGCCCTTCCCAGCCCCCTTAGCCCACCTGAACCCACTCCCTTCCTCCCCTCGCCCCATTTCCTGCCCCTAAGCTGCTCTACCGCAGGTCAGCAGTCCCACTAAGGGGTGAATTAGCCAATCAGACTCAAGTGAATCATGGCTCTTACTCAATTCCAAACTTGACTGTATCGAAGGATCGGCACTAGACAAACAGTCTCTGTCTTGGGGAGGTTTGGGACTGTCAGATGGAGGGTCCCAAGCATGTCTTTTTCTCCCACATTAGGGCATGTTTTGTTCTCAGGTGTAATAGGCAAGACTTGTTTTAAGCAATGTATGCAGATGTATGTCTCAGTTACGGACATCTTCCCTTAACAGCACAGGGATGCACACTCTCCAGTAAGCCCCAGGCCCCAGGAGTAGGTGCTCTGAGGGCGTTCCTTCTTGCCAGATGCTCCTAATAGGAAGGGAATGCTCCAGTCCTGCTGCTCATCCCTTTCTTCCCGGTGTCTGAATGGTGGGAGTATTTGCATTTAACCAGTTAACTGCCACAATGTTTTGAATTTAATTTAAAAAGGTCCGCCGCTTGCGTCTATAGATGCTTATGGCGTACGAATGGTTCACAGGAGGTTTTAGAAGTCTGAAGATCTTCCAAGAGTCTCAGGAATGCATGGGACATGTCAGCAATCGAGAGAAAATGGGAGGAGTGTGTTCCCATGACTCCAAAGGCGCACCAGGGCAATGCCACCTGGCGTGTCTGTGCCCAAGCCAGTGACAGGGTCTCGTCTGATGTCATTGATTCATTCATTTGCTCATGCTTTCATGCACTCACTCAGCACCCATTATGTAGCAAGTACTTTGGGAAAATCCAGAGGTGATTTCAATATGTTCTCTGACTTCCAAGAGCTCACAGGCTGGTGCCGAAGATTCGCTTTTTTAGACAAAATGGAAACATGTGGGCCAGATATAAAGATGGTTGGAGGGAGAGAGTTCAATTTAGTGATGGATGGAATGACCGTGACCAGTGGGTGCGGCTCACCGTGGGTCAGTGCCCTCCTGGAGGGGAAGTCCCAGCCTGACCGCCATCGGATCCAGGCCAACACTGTGTTCTGTGCTTCAGATGAGGACTTGGAAATGTCCGCCTCTGCTACCGCCATTGTAGTTCAAATCACCATCATCCTCACACCAGAGGCTTCTCTCAGGCCCTCCTCCTGTCCATCTCCGCAGAGGAGCAAGCTGCATGTTCACAAAATACACAAACAGCTCAGGTGTTTCTGATGCTCCCCATCTTACAGTCATCAGTATTCAGATGGTCCTTTGACTCCATGCTTCATTGGCTTCCTTTCAGACTAAAACCTGACGACCCCCCAGACTTAATCTTCTCAAGTCTCCCCCTCGCTCCCAGACCCTGAGCCGCCACCTCCAGCTCAGGGCCTCATTCCTCCCCCAGAGGTGCTCGCCAACCCCACCCCACCCTGACTCAGATGGACTAGATCCTACCCTTCCTTTAGCTCTCCCATCAAGTCCAGTGTTAACATCCCCTGTAATGGGCTCTCCGGGTACACTGAGCTTTTCCGTCACGTCTCTTAACCCCGTTGTAGTTATGTCATTATTGTTTAGTGGGCATTTTATGCACATAAATGTTATTGAGCAAGCAAAGGCTCACCTAACGTGAAGAATGGGAGATACTAAAAGCGAGGGACCGCCCTTGGCTCCCCTTGGAGACGTGGGATATTCATTTTTCTCATTAACTGACAAACCCTCCCTCCCTGCTCTCTTTCTCGTCCTACAGATTTTAGTCCTAGATCCAGCCAATAGGATTTTGAAGTTAGGAGCTGCCCTGCCAGGGCAGGTGGTGAGAAAAACGGTTTCGATCATGAACAACAGCCAAGCCCCGGTCACATTTAGCCAGTCAGTCCTGTTCTCAATTCCAGAACTCCGGGAGCCTAAGGTGGGTGCTTGGGGCTCCCAGTGGCCCCTCCATGCTTCCCTATGACATGAATGACCAGGCTAACATCACTAACAGTTCATAGTTCTCCTGCACCTTCACTGTGCCAGGACATGCTAACAACTTTCCATGTGCCGTCTCTGACCATCTTCACAGAAACAGCCCAGAGTCCATGCTTTTATTATGCTTAGTTCACATCCAAGGAGATCGAGGCTTAAAGAGGCAACATCCCTCTACAGGGCAACAGAGTGAAACAGAAGGAATGGACTTGATGGGAGGCAGTAAATTCTAATGAATAAACACAGATCTTCATTGCAGACAATTTGAAAAATATAGAAAATCATAAAGGAAACATTTTGCCCATAATCTCATACCCAGAAATAATCACTTAACATTTTGATGTCTATCTTTCCCAGGTTTTTCCTACACATTTTTTAAAAATATTTTTTATTAATTTTTTACAGAGAGGAAGGGAGAGGGAGAGAGAGTTAGAAACATCGATAAGAGAAACATCTATCAGCTGCCTCCTGCACACCCGCTACTGGGGATGTGCCCGCAACCAAGGTACATGCCCTTGACCGGAATCAAACCTGGGACCTTTCAATCCACAGGCTGATGCTCTGTCCACTGAGCCAAACCGGTTAGGCCCTACACATTTTTTTACAAAACTAAAATTACAATGTTCGTATTATTTTGAACCCATCTCGTAACACATCGTAAATATTGTCCATGTCCTCCAATGCCACGTGTTCACTGCTCCCTCCATATAGACAGACCAATTGTCTATTTCTGCTCGACTCAGGTGTTTCTGATGCTTTATTTTATAAACAACAATGTATGTCCATGCAACCAAAGCTTTGTGTGCATCCATGGCTCTCTGCTCATGGCAGACTCCTAGAAGAGGTTGTGTGGGTTCAAGAAGAAGAGGATGTTTTAGTACCCATCACCACCTGCCCCTGAAAGGGTGTCCCCCTCTGCACTCATCATCTGTGTGAGATGCACCCTTGTTCCTACATCCATGTCCCAAGCTCCCTGGAGAGAGGAGCTACCTGTCCCAGCTGCCTGCTCCCCATCTTACAGTCATCAGTATTCGGATGGTCCTTTGACAATGGACTAGGTGTGCTTCATTCATCCCAAGGGTAAATGTATCCATCCCCTTACATTTACTCAGTAAATATGTGCTAGGTGCTAAAAATATACAGATGTGTCTTAACTTGGGCTGCCCTAACAAAGTAGACTGGGTGGCTTACACAGTAGACATTTATTTTCTCACTAGAGGCCTGGTGCACGGATTTGTGCACTGGTGGGGCCCCTCAGCCTGGCCTGCGGGGATCAGGACAAAACCAGCTCTCTGACACCCCCCTCCTCCCCCCGAGCGGTCCTGGATTGCAAGAAGGCACAGGCCAGGCCAAGGGACCCCACTGGTGCATGATGGAGGCCGGGGAGGGACCACGGGAGGGCTCCAGGGCATGTTTGGCCCATCTCACCTAGTCCTGATCAACTGGACCCCAGCAGCAAGCTAACCTACTGGTCGGAGCGTCCGCCCCCTGGTGGTCAGTGCGCACCATATTGACTGGTCGAACGGTCGAACAGTCAGACACTTAGCCTATTGGGCTTTTATTATATAGGATAGTTCTGAAAGCTGGGAGTATGAGGTCAGAGTG
This sequence comes from Corynorhinus townsendii, assembly GCA_026230045.1. Lineage (NCBI taxonomy): Eukaryota > Metazoa > Chordata > Mammalia > Chiroptera > Vespertilionidae > Corynorhinus > Corynorhinus townsendii. Next base: position 18,490,880 of record JAPDVU010000011.1, read on the forward strand.
CCAGCATGGTCTGCTGCTAGTGAGGGCTCTCCTCCTGGCTCATAGGTGGTCACCTTCTGTCTGTGTGCACATACGGGAGAGCAAGCAAGACTGGGCTTTCCAGTGTATCTAATCCCATCAGGAGGGCCCCTCTCTCATGGCATCATCTAAACCTAATTACTGCCCAGAGGATCGGAAGAGGTGGGGGCTGCTCAGAAGACGGCTGCACTGAGTGTTACAGGATGGAGAGGTATCTCCCAGGCAGACAGATTGGGGAGGGTGTTTCCAGCAGGCAAAGGTATACCGGCCAGAAAGGGTCAGTGCTTTAGGAAACCCAGTTGTGATTCAGTGTGACAGGCACACTGTGAACCACCTGGGGGATGCAGGACACACAAACACTGGCTGTGAGAGGCCAGCCACAGCCAGAGACACAGTGGGTATCTCCACCCAGAACCCCATGTTGCCCACTTTGCCATCCAGAGAAAGAGAGCAATAATCACTTAACATTTTGGTGTCTGTCTTTCCACTAATGAGGCGTCGCATGCCTCATTAATCCAAGTTAAAGTCCTGGTTTCCAGTAAGTCAGGGCCCGCACAGTTTGCCTACCAATCTGCTTTGATTGATCAGACACAAGCTGCCAGTGGCCTGTGTTGACACCATCACCTGGGGTTGGCTTCCAACATCATTGTGTCTGGAGAAATTGCTAGGATCACTTTGCTATTGCGGCCTCTCGGCCCATTATCTCACGCCTTGCTGCCTGGGTCCACTTGCTGGTGACTGCCCAGCACTGGACCAAAGGGAGCTCAAGGTGGAAAAGGGGTTCGGCTTCCTTAGAGCTGATTTTGATTTGCCTTTACCAGGACCGGGGTGGGCGGGGGGTGGGGAGAGGGGAGGGGGAGTGGGGACCACACAAATTCAGACAGTTGTTCTCCAACTTTAAAACGCACGAGTAACCCAGGGCACTTTTGAAAATGCAGGTCCCAGGCTCCTCCAAGGACACTGATCAGCCGGCCTGGGGCAGGGCCCGGGAATCTGCATTGTAGCCAGCGCAGGGAGCTGGGGGGCGCTCCTCAAAAACCACAGAGCGCTGAGTGTTTTTATTTCCTCTTCTGTCTCCTCCAGCAGAGAGTAGTGGTTCTTTGCAAGGGGTTAGAACGAGAATTAACATTAATTGAGTGCCTATTATGTGCCCTACATTTTATTTTATTTTTTTAATATATTTTTATTGATTTCAGAGAAGTAAGGATAGGGAGAGAGAGAGATAGAAACATCAATGATGAGAGGAAATCATTGATCCTTTGCTTCCTTCACACCCCACACTGGGGATTGAGCCCATAACCCAGGCAGGTGCCCTGACAGAGAATCAAATCGTGACCTCCTGGTTCGTAGGTCAACACCCAAACACTGAGCCACACCAGCCGGGCTGTGCCATACATTTTATATAGATGATCTAGCTGAATGTGTCACAGGAAGTTTAACTTGTCAAAGATGCACAGCTGGTAAGAGAGAGCAGCAGTGAGATTTGCCCCCTGGGCTGTGTCAGCCCCAGCAGCAAGACCTCTAGGAATGGAGGCCTCAGCAGCCCCCTGCCCTTAGCTGCTGAGGCTCACTGTCCTCTTGCCCAGGTCATCACCCTGATGCCCTTCAGCAACATCACGCTGAAGCCCAAAGAAGTCCGTAAGCTGGAGGTCATCTTTGCCCCGAAGAAGCGTGTCCCCCTCTTTTCCGAGGAAGTGTTCATGGAGAGCATGGGGCTCCTGCGCCCCCTCTTCCTGCTCAATGGCTGCTGCCACGCCCTGGAGGTCTCTCTGGACCAGCAGCATATTCCCTTTGGGCCAGTCGTGTATCAGACAAAAGCCACGCGCCGCATCCTCATGCTGAACTCGGGCGACATGGGTGCAAGGTAGGAGCTGGAGCAGAGCGCTCAGACCCTGGATCGGATTAGACATTTGTTTTACACGTGTGGCCCCTTTTTATTTCTTTACTTTGCCTTTTACATCTCTTTCCTTCCTTCAAAATGTGACTGTGACGGCCTGATTACTAAAATTAATATTCTAGAACATTTGCTCCGTGCCTGTTATATGCCCTTTGCATGGCTCATCTCATTTAATCCCAACAATTCTGCGAGACCAATGCTATGACTGATCCATTTTACAGACGAGAAAAATGAAGTAAAAAGAGATTCAGTACCTTTTCCAAAATCCTACATTTAGCAAGAACTTACCAGGCGCAGGTGCAATGCTGAGTATTCTTACATAGAATATCCCATTTGACTATCCCAGGACCCAAGATAGGTACTGTATTGTCCCCATTTCACTGATGAATTTGCAGCTCAAAGAGGTCAGACAGCTTGTCTGGGGGTCACACAGCCAGGAAGTGGGAAAGACAGAATTGGTACCCAGATGTACCTATGGCAGCTCTCCTTCCCATGCTCTTCCCACTTCCTAGCAGGTGCCCACCCTAGCCACTACTCAGGCATGCCACCAAAGCTGTGCAGTCTGCACACCACACAACTGCAGGGGCACCACTCACACACACTCATTGTGAACGGGGCCCTGAGGGTACAGTGTGGCAGCCCTTGTACTGGAAGCATGTCGGTCTGCACTCTCCACCCTCTGTCTCCTGCCTGGACCAAATGCCAGACCACTTCCTAGCTATGCCACTTCCTAGCTATGCGACCTTGAATGCACACGTGGGAACACGTTCATATGTTATGTCCCCAATGTAGCCACTTCCCACCCTGCTCAGCTCTGAGAGGGAGCCGAGTCATCTTATCCTGTCCACACAGCCCCTGCTTTACCGAGCAATCTTTCTCCTCCCAGTCCCATGAAGTCCACAAGGGGGTGAACCTCCAGTCTTGTTCTCAGCAGCATTGAGGACATCCCCAGGACACTAGTAACCTATCTTCCTTGTCTCCTTTTGTCTTGGAAAAGGTTTAAATGGGATGTCAGAAAATTTGAGCCTAATTTTTCCATCAGCCCGGAAGAAGGCTATATCACTACAGGCATGGAGGTTTCTTTAGAAGTGACCTACCATCCCACGGAGGTGGGCAAGGAGAGTCTCTACAAAAATCTGCTCTGCTTCATCCAGGGAGGCCCTCCCCTGAGCCTAACCCTGTCTGGAGTCTGCGTGGGACCACCTGCAGTGAAAGAGGTCAGTAAGTGCTGCTCACAGAAGGGCCATTGGCCAGAATGGGCCTAGCAAGCCCCACAAGTGAACTCAGTCAGGCCTTCCAGAGGCAGATGCTCTCTGTTCAAATAGTCCTCAGTGCCCACCTCAAATATTCAGACCTACTCCCGCCCCCCCCCCCCCACAGGGCCTTTGCACATGCTTTTCCCACTGCTGGAATGTTCTTTTTTCCTCTTCATTTAGTTAATTCCTATTCATTCTTCAGCTCTCAATTCAAGCATCACATTCTCCAGGAAGCTTGCATTGACATCTCTGGCTAGATCAAGTTCTGTTATAAGCCATGAGTGAGGGGTGAACACCTTTACTATGTGTTGTTTTTTAATAGCCGTGGGTTAACCCTCTGCTAAGTTCTGTTCCTAGAAACCTAACAGTGCACTCCCCGCTGTGTTCCTGGCAACACTGCTTATGGTAAAAATGATACCTGATCCCCATCTCTCTAATTTTGTTATTTCAAGAATGGTATCTAAAGGGAAACATACAGAATGCTATAAACATGCATGAACAAATCTTGGCAAGAATACATGCTTTCATTTTCTTGGGTACTTAGGAGTGAATGGCTGGGTCATAGGGTAGATATATATTCACTTTCTTAAGAATCTACCAAACTGTTTTACAAAGTGGTGGTGTCATTTCACATTCCCACTGGTAATGTCTGACATTTATATTTGTATCATATCCTTATCAACACTTGATATGGTCTCTCTTTTTTATGTTAGTAATTCTAATAGATATGTAGTGGTATTTCATTGTAGTTTTTCATTTGCATTTCCCTAATGGCTAATGATGTTGAGAATCTTTTCAGATACCTATTTGCCATCCATATGTATTCTTTTTTTAAGTATTTGTTCAAATCTTTTATTTGTAATTGGGTCGTTTGTTTTCTTAATATTGAGTTTTCAGAGCTCTTTATATATTCAGGACACAAATTTTACATTTAGATCTTCAGTCTGTTTCAAGTTCATTTTTGTATGTAGTACAAGATATGGATCAAATTTCTTTTTACTTACATGGATACCTAATTATTGCAGTACCATTTGTTGAAAAGATTATCCTTTCTCTACTGAATTGCCTTTGCACTTTGGTGAAAAATCAATGGATCATATATGTGTGTGTCTATTACTGAACTCTGTTCTTGTCCATTGATCTATTTGACTCTCTTAACACCAAGACCACATTGGTCCATGTTGTTACATTCAATGGCCAGTTCTCACCTTCATCTTACCTCACCTCCTGGTAGCATTTGACACCTTGAACAAGTACCTCCTCCTTAAAACGGTCCCTTCAAATGGCTTCCAGGATACCACCCTCTCCTGGTTCTCTTCCTATCTGATTAGCTATTCCTTCCCATCTCTTCTGATTCTTCTTAACAATGGAGTGTGCCAGTCAGGAATTCGTCCTTAAGGTCCTTCCTTTTTCTAAATGCACTTACTTCCTGATAATCTCATCCAGTATTTTCACCTTAAAAAAAATTGCTAAACTGACAACTCCCAAATATGCACCTCCAGTCTGGACTTTGCTGTGAGCTCCAAACTTGTAAATTCCACTGCCTGTGTAAAGTGCCTGTTTTCTTCCAGACGGTAAATTTCACCTGCCAGGTGCGCTCCAAGCACACGCAGACCATACTGCTTTCAAATCGCACCAGCCAGACCTGGAATCTGCACCCCATCTTTGAGGGTGAGCACTGGGAGGGGCCTGAGTTCATCACTCTGGAGCCCCATCAGCAAAACAAGCCCTATGAGATTACCTACAAGCCCCGCACCATGAATGTGGAGAACCGCAAGCATCAGGTAGGCCGAGCACCCCATCAGTTTGTTTCCTGGTGTGATTGGAGGGAGAAGTTGTGTGAGAGAGGTTAGGCGACAGAGCTTGGCAGCTCAGAGAATGTTAGAACAAGAGGGGACTCTATCTTCTGGTGTCTTCACTCCCAATACTATGCAGATACAGCCTTGGCTGCCATCAGTTTCTCATTCTGTTTATTTTCACTGTACATTCTATCATGAGCATTTTTCTATTTAATTAGGTAGTCTTCATGATAATCATTTTTCTTTTTTTAATATATTTTTAATTGATTTCAGAGAGGAAGTGAGAGGGAGAGAGAGAGATAGAAACATCAATGATGAGCGAGAATCATTGATCAGCTGCCTCCTGCACAGCCCCTACTAGGGATCGAGCCCACAACCCGGGCATGTACCCTTGACTGGAATCAAACCTGGGACCCTTCAGACCTGATGTTCTATCCACTGAGCCAAACCAGCTAGGGCAATAATCATTTTTAATGATTGCCTGAAATTTTGAATGAGGGTTTCATGATTTATTTAACATTCCCCAGTTTTTGAATATTTAAGTTAGCTCCAAATTGTCATATTCCTATAAATGATTCTAATATATATGCTTATATATGTATGTAACTTTTTCCCTAGAGGGATTTTTCTAAAGTAAGATCCCTTGTCTGTGATTCCTGATTCAAACACCTGGGAATATTTTTATGACTCTTAAAGCAGCTGCTTCCCCAAGTGTTATGCTCATTTGCAGAGCCTCCATTAATCCCGTGTGACTACCATGCCTGAGAGGTGCCTAATAAAGGCCCCTCGGTATCATTCTGATTGCATTTCTTCCTTTCTTTAGGGCACCCTCTTCTTCCCCCTGCCAGATGGAACCGGCTGGCTATATGCGCTGCATGGGACTGCCGAGCCCCCCAAAGCCGTGGCCAGTATTTATCGTGAAGTGCCATGTAAGACACCCTACACTGAGCTCCTGCCAATCACCAACTGGCTGAACAAGCCCCAGAGGTAAGGGAGTGGGACATGGGGTTAGAGTGGGGGGAGACAGAAGAAAGACTTCTACTGTCTAGCCTTGCCCTTCCCCTGGTCAGGGTCTCTGGAGGACACTGGCTAAAAGGGCCAGAGATCAAGTTCCCTGATGTGGCCAGGCATTGCCTGAACTCTAAGCCTGCAGAGACATTCTCCTGTTCAGTGCTCTCTATGAGTGGCTGGTTACCTATAAACCTCCTAGAACAGTGCCTGGCACGAAATAAGTGCTCAATAAATGTTAGTTATTACTATTGTCATAACAATAATCATGGTTGTTATTATTGAGTGTTCCATCTTATTACCTAAGCCACTGGCCAGAGAAGGACATCCCATGGACCTTGTACTTGCAGTGGAAGTAGAGAAGAATGAAAGGACTAGAGGAGCTTGAGGCCAAACAGCCTAGTCCTCTTCTTTTATAGTTCAGGAGCCAAGGCCACTTGCTGAGCATTGTGGGTAAAGGCCTATACCTAAGTTCTGCCAATAACTAGTCATGTTACCTGAGCATGTTATCTCCCTTCTCTTGGCCTCATTTCCTCGCTAGTAAATGGAGATGGTAATGACATGCACCTCCTGCAGACATCACAGGGATTAAAGGCCTGTAACACATGCAGAGCACTGACTCAATAGCTGGCACTTAATAGGCGGTCAGTAAATGGCAGTTACTGTTATTGTTAGAGACAGAGTGAAGGCAAGAACCCTGGACCCATGTGTTTTACATAAAATCAAGAGTAGAGATAGCACCTTTCCTTCCTTTCTTTGGGAAAATATCTCATTTTCTCTATCCTTCCTTCTTGTGCTCCTACGGCTCCCTCAGGTTCCGGGCCATTGTGGAAATGCTGAAACCAGAGAAGCCAGACCTAAGCGCCACCTTAAAGGGCCTTGATTACATTGATGTACTGTCTGGATCCAAGAAAGACTACAAGCTGAACTTCTTTTCCCACAAGGAAGGACTATACAGTGCAAAGGTATCCATATGTCAAAGGCATTGCCCTGGAACCCTGGAGGTCTGACCCTGAGGTTGACAATCCAGGGGTTAGGAAGTGAAGAAGTCCTCCATAGCCAGCCTATCCTTATCCTGTCGGGCTGACCATTTAAAATGACCTGGCAAAGGCAGTCAGGATCCCCAGCCTCTTTAAGTTGAGACCAGATTGCAAGGCCAGCCAGCCATCACGTAGGCCCATGCCAAGCTTTCAAGGAAGAAGAGTCATGAAAACTCTTACACAGTTTGTAACACTGGACTGGCAAATACCATACCACAGTAATAAAATATCCCATTTTCTGGGTGCTTATAGAGTGTCCAGCATGGTACTGAGCACTCAACACACATAGCTGGCAGAGCCAGGATTCAACTCAGAGTCATCTACTCCAAGACACCACGGCATCTTTCATATAGTCGCTGTTGTTCCTAATTCATTCATTAGTTCAATAAATATCTATTGAGCATATATGCCATATACTAGGTGCTGCTAACACAGTAATCATCAAAAATAGACACAGTCCCTATTCTCATGGAATACACAGTCCAGTGAAGGGAGATGGACATTAATCAAATAATTGCACTATGAATGCATCATCACAAAATGAGGTATGTGCTTTGAAGAAAGGGAGCATATGTGAACTCACAAGAAAGGTCAGGGCTGAAGATAATATATGGGAATTAACTATTTATCGATAGTATTTAAAGCTATGTGGAGAATGGAATTACCTAGGGAAAGATTTTAATGTGATAAAAAAAAAACAAAAAACAGAAAGTAGGAGCACATCTCCCCTGCCAGAAGAGATACTGGCAAAACCCACCCAATAGCATGTCATCTCCTCTCCTACAATCACTGAGTTAGGTAGGCTGCTCCACTCAGGTCACATTCACAAACAAGTTACCAGAGAACCTTAAAATCAAGGAATCACAAAACATCTGAAGAGGGGAAAAGCCACCATAAAATAGAAATACCAGCTCAACAAAGAAGAACTCCTGAGATAAGAGGTATTAAAGCAAACAGAAGAAGACTTTCAGTGAATATTATCAACTAGAGGCCCAATGCACAAATCCGTGCACAGGTGGGATCCCTCGGCCTGGCCGGTGACCAAGGCATATAGGGGGGCCAGCCAAGTAGGGGGAGGGGCCACGGGAGGTTGGCTGTGCGGGCATACTGACCACCAGGGGCCAGCTCCTGCATTGAGCATCTGCTCCCTGGTGATCAGTGTGTGTCATAGCCACTGGTTGACCAGTCATTCTGGTCATTCCAGTCATTTGGTTGTAATAGTCACTTAGGCTTTTATAGATAGATAGATAGATAGATAGATAGATAGATAGATAGATAGATAGATATGTCCTCAAGGGAATGAAGGAAGATAATCATACCCATGAAATAAGAACAGGCTGTTGTGGAAGAGAATCAATTGGAGACCCTGGAAATGAAAATAGGATATTTGGAATAGAAAGCCATAAAGGTCCTGGCCAGTGTGGCTCAGTTGGTTGAGTGTTGTCCCATACACCAAAAGGGCACCAGTTCAATTCCAGTTGGTCTAGCACATGCCTGGGTTGTGGGCTCGATCCCCAGTGGGGGACATGCAGAAGGCAGCTGATTGATATTTCTGTCTCACATTGATGTTTCTTTCTTTCCCTCTCTCTTCCTCTCTCTCTAAGAATCAATAAAAACATTTTTTAAAATAAAACCATAGAGAACAGGTGAATAGTGTAATGAATTCTGGGGAAGAATTATTTGTAAGTTAGAAGACAGAACTGAGTAATATCACCAGGCTTAGCACATGAGTACAAAGAAATTGAAAGATGAAAAGAAAGAATAACAGGTGTTGGTAAGAGTGTGGAGAAATTGAATCCTTAGCTATGGTAATATAAATAGTGCTGTCACTTTGGAAAACAGTCTGGCATTTCTTTATATGCTTAAACTTAGAGTTACCATATGACTCAGCAATTTCACTCCTAGTTATATACCCAAAATATAAACTACTTAGAATGATTTTCAACCTAAAACTCAAAACTATTATGAGAGCAAAATAAAGATTTTTTAACATTCAATGACTCAAAGTAACCCATCCATATACACAATCTTTGAAAGAAGTACTACAAATTAAAACTTTTTAAATTAACAAAATTTTAAAGATAAGTAAATGAATCCAAGAGGAAAGTACAAGGATACAATGAACAAAGAATCTAAATTGATAGGTAATTTCAAATAATTGTTGAAAAGCAATCTGAAATACTTCATATGGCCTCAAGTTAGGAAGGGAAAGAATAAAATAAGGCAATGAAAATAGTGTTCTCATTCTGTTGGAAGTAAATGGGGAAATAAGAGATATTTTCTCTTTTATAGAGAAGCATAGGGAGAAAAGAGATTTTCATAAACTGTAGGTGTGAAGAGAAATATATAAATAAATATATGTATTAAAATGTGAGGGTAAAGACTTTTGAGTAAAAATGACAATGAAGCCAGATCACAGAATTTCTTTACAGTAATAAGTATTTAAATTGACAATAACAATAAGGTTTTTTTAATCAACAATAACAACAGAATTTTTAAAAATCAAAAGCACTTTTGGTTATGATGGAGTAACTAGTCCTCCCACCATATAAACCATAAAACTGGACAAAATGTCTGAGGCAAGTCTTCTCAGTCCTTGGAAAATAAGCAGCACAATACTGTAATTCATCAGAGAGAAGGAAAGTGTGATGAGTCCCATGATTGTCCTGGCTCTCTGCCCAGGGACAATTTCCTGACTGCAGTGCAGTGAGCTCGAGTCTCAGTAAAGTGCAGCAGCCCCAGTGAACTGAGGTGACAGAAATCAGACTTTAGTGCAGCTGAAATCACTGGGTAAGACACCAGAAAGGAGGGAGCAGGATAAGGAGGGAGTGGGAGTACAAAAGTCTATACAGGAATTCCCTTCAAAGTCCTTGGCTGAAGATGGACTGCACATGCACAGGAAGAGACTACATGAGAGCAGCTGCTACAGGGGTGATGAGGAATAAAGGCACACTACATTAATCAGCGCTGGGAACATGAGAGGTCTGGCCCAGCCAGAGTGGAGGGGCTGCATTCACCACACCTTCTTAGCCCTGGTAACCCAGATGAAATACCTGAAAGGCCAGAAGAAAGCACAATGTCCATCGGATAAGATCTTCTGTAGGCCAGCCTGGAAAAGCCTTACACTAAAAAAATGTGGATATCGAATCCCACCAAGTTGAACGGTCTTGAGAAACACTTTGAGTTTTCCACATATCTGCTCTAACAAAGCATAAAACCAAAGCTACACAAGTTTAAAGTGTCAGTGATTGAACTGCCTCCTAGAATAAAATCAACACTCTCATAAGGAAGATAACAGAATCCAGAATCTCTACAATAATCATCAACAGTGTCCAGTACACAAACAAAAATTACTAGACTTGTGGAGAAACAGGAAAATATGACCCATAGTCAAGAAAAAAGCAGTCAATGGAAACTGACTCCAAGATGGGACAGATATTGGATTTAGCAGGCAAAAACCTCAAAGAAGCTATTATAAACATGTTCAAGAACTAAAGGGAAATATTTTAAGAAATTAAATAAGATATTATCTTAATGAGTGTACTGATAAAGAATCTCAGCAGAGAAATAGAAACTATGAAAAAGAACCAAATGGATACTCTAGAACTGAAAAGTACAACAAACTGAAATGAAAAATGCATTGGATGTGCTCAACAGCTGATTAGAGATGTGAGAAGATACATTGAACTTGAAACAAATCAATAGAAAGTTTCCAATCTGAAGAACACAGAGAAAAAAGATTGAGGAAAAACAACCAGATCCTCAGGAACCTGTGAGAAAAATATAAGATGGTCTAATGAGTATTATGAGTCAGAAGAAAAAAAAGTGAGAATGGGACAGAAAATTATTTGAAAAAACAATGGCTGAAATTTCCCTGATTTGGTTTTTTTTTTTTTTAAATGATTTACAGATCCAAGAAACTTGGCAAACCTCAAGCAGGAAAAATATAAAGGAAATCATGCCTATGCACATCATAGTAAAACTGCTGAAAACCAAACATAAAAAGAAAAGCTTAAAGCAACCAGATTTAAGATCTATTACATACAGGGGACAACAATAAAAGTGCCCCCTGACTTCTCCTCAAAAGTAATGGAAGCCATTTACAAAGTGCTGAAAGAAAAAGAAATTATCAACCAAGAATTCTTTATTCACTGAAAATATCCTTTAAATGTGAGAGTGAAATAGACATTTTCAGATAAAAGAACATGAGAGAATTCATTGCCAGGACACTTGCCTTACTGAATGCATTAGCATTATTGGAATACAAATAGGTATTCTTCAATCTAAAGGAGATGATGCCAGATGGAAACTTGGGTCTTTTGAAGGGAAGAACAGCACTGAAAATGGTAAATAAAACATGTTTTTCTTCTCATAACTTTGTTTAAAAGACAACTGACAGTTTATAGCAAATATAACATTGTAAAGTGGATGTTCTTACATACATAGAAGTAAAAGGTATGATGACAAAAACACAAAAATGGGATGGACAGGTCAATGAAATTATAGGTCAGTACAGTTACGACATTTGTGCTGTGGGGAATGTGAGGTAGGAAGCATAAATGGTCAGTTGTAAAGTAGAAAGTGATGAAATGATAACTCTAAATTTTGGCAAGTTAAAACTTCACATTGTCAGCTCTATAGCAACACAACAAAGGAATGAAAAATCTTTCCTTTAAAAAGATAGCCAAGAAGCCATTAGAGGAAATGAAATATATTCTGAAAGAACACATACTGACCCAACAGAAGACAGGAAGGTAGCAAGAAAGGAATGAAAAATGAGACTAATGGAAAAGAAAGAGCAGGAAGGCAGACTTCAACCCAAACACATAAATAATTATTTTAACTGTAAAAGACTGAATGCTCCAATGAAAAGACAAAGGGTGTCAGAAGCACTCTAAGTCTAAACACAGGAAGAGGCTGAAAGTAAAAGGCCAGATACATTAAGAACTATGTCCACCTAATAATACCATAAACAACGGAAAGTGGTAAAAAGGGCAAAACAATCAAAGAGACTACTTCACGAAGTAGACATGTGAATGAGCAATAAGCAGCTGAGAAGATGCTCACCATCCTCAGTCATCCCGGAAAAGAACTTTAAAAAGGTGAGCAGTCTGTCGATAACAAGTCAGTTGCAGGGGTGAGGGGACAATATACGACAGTTACAAGTGTGAGCTCCAGAACCAGACCAACCAGATCCTGGTTCTGACACTTCTCTGCATGTGACGCTGATCAAGACACTTCATGCTGTTAAGCCTCATTTCCATCATCTTAAAAAAAACAACAACACAACAAGGAGAGGAATCATCATGTCGCTTACAAACTGTGTGAATTAAACAATTAAGTACTTCTAGTGCCTGGCACACAGAAATCATTAAGTGTTAGATGCCATCGTCATCATCATCATCGATGTCATCATTGTCATCATCGTCATCATCTACTCTGGCAACAACAGGATTAGGAGTGAAACCCACTACAACATGAACCTCTCCAGGACTTGCTTGTTCTCAGGGCCAGTCAGCTGTCCCCACTGAGGAGACCTTCACCTGCAGCACTAGACAGGGCTGCTGTGGCCTCCAAAGCAAACGCAGGCTGTGTAATATCCTCTCACCTGGGAAGAGCCAGAACAGAGTATCTAAAGAGAAGGGCCAGCTGGTAGGGATGCAGACAGGCTGGGAGGGCCCACGTCAGCCTGGCATCCACGCTTCCCGTGCCCAGGCATTGCTCACCGAGAGAATGACCCCCGCTAACCCCTCTCCTCTGCCCTGCTTCCTCCCACTCTCCTGTGAACTCAGGTGATCTTCCGAAACGAGGTGACCAACGAGTTCTTATACTACGTGGTGAGTTTCAGGGTCATCCCTTCAGGCATCATCAAAACCATCGAGATGGTGAGCCCCGTCCGCCAGAGCACATCAGCCTCCATCAAGGTGGAGAACCCCCTGCCCTACTCGGTGACCTTCGCCACCGAGTGCAGGGTGCCTGACATCAACCTGCCCACCCAGTTCGTGGTGCCCGCTAACTCGGAGGTAAGACCCCACTGCCCGGGGCCCCTGATAGCTGTGAAAAGGCTCTGCCCCTAGAGCCTCTGGATCCACGTTCCACACCCCAGAGGTCGGGCCAGGCCTGGCCGTGGTCTACAGTGTGCCTGACCCATTACCTATCTTTAGATTCCAACAGATGCCAGATCTAGAAATACCTGGAACAGAAGTTAGGAAGAATACGGGGAGGAAAAGTGGGCTGGTTTGGGCAGAGGTTCCAGGGCTCAAGATCAGTGTGAGCACTGCAGTGTGAAGCGCCATTTCTGCCACCAGCCTGCTCTGAGGTCCTGGGTGGCAGGGGATAAGCGGGAGCTTCCGCATCACCAAGGCCTCTGTCTTCGCTCGCAGGGCACATTCTCATTCGAATTCCAGCCCCTGCGATCTGGAGAGACTTTCGGGAGACTAGTTATGCACAACAGTGATTTGGGTTACTACCAATATGAGCTCAACTTGAAGGCTATGCCAGCACTGCCTGAAAAGCCCATCCACTTCCAGACTGTTCTTGGCAGCGGCCAGAGCATCTTTGCCAAGTTCATCAATTACACCCGGCAGAAGACAGAATACTACTGCAGGGTGAGCAGCCCCTGCCCTACCCTCTGGCCCTTCCCTTGCCAGAAGGCTGACCTCAAGAAGAATGGGAAGAGGACATAGGGGTGCAGAACTATGAAACTCAGGAGAGTCGGGTGCATCATATAGCCTGGGAACTCCCAGCTAGAAGGAAATAGTACAAGGCCTGGGTTCTTCCTGAAAGACTTTCTATCTTAACAAGCTGGGAGGGCTGTGGGGAGTTTTGCTTCCCAGTGCATGCTCAGTAGTCATAAAGGGAGACAGGAGAGCTTAATGGTCATGAGTATAGGCTGTGGAAGCCAACAGACCTGGATTTGAATCCTGGCTTTACTATGTCCTTTTTTTAAAATATATATTTTTATTGATTTCAGAGAGGAAGGGAGAGGGAGAGAAAGAGAAACATCCACGATGAGAGAGAATTTTAAAAATCTGCATGCCCCACACTGGGGATCAAGCCTGCAACCTGGGCATTTGCCCTGACCAGGAATCGAACCGTGATCTCCTGTTTCAGAGGTCAACGCTCAACCACTGAGCCATGCCGGCTGGGCTTTACTATATTCTTTGTACGAATAATTTACTAAACCTCTCTAAGTTTATTTCTAAAGAGTGATAATACCCTTACAGGATTTCTATGAAGATTTTAAAATACATATATAAAACCATTTTCACAGAGCCTGGCCCACAGTAAATGTCCCATATACAGCATGTTACCTAATATATCAGTCGGAATGTAGGCTTAACTCCTGAAACAGAAACCCAAAATAACAACAAAATAGACATTTATTCCTCTCTCAGATAACTGTGGGCATAAGCAGTTCGAGCTGGAATGGGAGCTCGATGACATCAGCCACCCAGGCTCCTGTCTGATGCTCTTCCCTCTGTAGAGAGTTGCTTTGGTCCACATGGACCAAGACAGCTTACGATGACATCCACATTTTAGCCAGGTGCAAGGGAAAAGGGCGGGGGGGGGGGGGGCAGGGGGAGGCTGCATATATCATTTCCACTCACATTCCATTGAACAAAACTGCATAGGACCTCACCTAGCAACAAGGGGAGCTAGGAGATGTAGACTTTACACTGGATGGACATGTGCCCAGTCAACATCAGAGCTACAGTCAAGGGACATAGGCACTTGATCAGTTCTATCAGTCAGGAGAAGCTAGAGTATGCTGTAATATACAACGAGCCTCAATATCTCAGTGGCTTAAGAGCACAAAGGTTTGTCTCTCATTTGCACTGTCTATGCAGTGAGGCTCAGCAGGGGACTCACTCATCACAGCCACTCAGGGATCCAGGCTGACGAGCAGCCACCATCTCTCATGTTTCCAGGCACAGTACCAGAGGGGTGAAAGGTCCCTACAGGGACTTGCATGGGCAACTGAATACTCTGGTGTGAAAGTGGCACCTTTCACTTCCCTCAACTGATTGTCCAGAACTAGTCTCACCCATCCATGAGGATCTAGATTATTTGGTCTTCCATGTGTATGGAAGGAAAGAAGAGCTGGTTATGGGGAGCAACACCAATGACTGCCATACTAACATAATCCAGCCACATGTCTTTGGGCCTCAGTTTCTTTAAAGTAAAACTAGAGGCCCAGTGCATGAAATTCGTGCACGAATAGGATCCCTAGGCCTGGCTGGCAATCAGGGCCAATCAGGTTCCCCAACTCCCTGCCTCCTCACCTCCCCCTTCCCTCACTCCCTCAGCGCCCAGCTATTACCGCCACTGGTCACCTGCCATGTTCCGCATCGCCTCCTGGTGGTCAGTGCACGTCATAGCAAGCAATCGAACTCCCGTTGTCCTGGTTGAATTCCCGAGGGAACACTTTGCATATTAGCCTTTTACATATATATAGATAGAAATAACAATTAAAAGTACTACCTACCTTCAAGGGAATTATATAAGGACACACAGCTTTCTTATACCCTGCCCGACCGAGAATGGAGGGACTGGGGATGGACCTGGGCTGCTGCTATACCCACCAGGACCCCGTGTGAACCAGGTGTACTTGTTCCCCTTTCAGACCGACTGTGTAGACTTCCACACGGAAAAGGTCATCAGCGCGGCCGCGGGGGCTCAGGGAGGCACAGAAGTCAGTGTGGAAGTCTATTTCGAGCCCAGCCACCTGGGGGAGACCAAGGGCACCCTGAGCCTGTCATCCATTGCAGGCGGAGAGTATGTCATCCCCCTCTTCGGAGTGGCTGTGCCCCCAAAGCCGCAAGGTCCCTTCCTGATCCGAGCTGGGTACAACATAGTCATCCCCTTCAAGAACGTCTTCTACCACACAGTTACCTTCTCCTTCATCGTGGAGCACCCAGCCTTCTCCATTCGGGCCATGGACTCCGTTCGGCCCAAGAAGGTCAACAACATCACAGTCTTCTTTGAGGGAAACTCATCTGGCAGCAAAACACCCATTACCAGCAAGCTGATCGTGTCGTGCCCTCCCGGCGATGGCAGAGAAACAGGAATTAAATGGGTTTATTACCTGAAGGGGATCACCCCTTAGTTGTAACCAGGGTCAGTTGCATCAAGAAAAAGCCGTCTCCTCCACTTTAATATCTATATATTGTTCTAGCCTGGTGAATAGAGAAAATAATCAGAATTCTAAAGGTAGTATGTTATCCTCCTCATTCACTTTTGTCCATATTATATGTATTCCAAATACATGAATGAAATATATATATACATATATATATTCCATATTAAATGTGGTAACTATACAAAACAGAGCTATATTTTACTTTGCAAGGGCAAGTCTCTGAATTTGGTTTCTTAACATACCCACAAAGCTCAAGTACTATGTAAGTAATCCCCATTTTTAATAAGACCACACAGGTGTCACACTCATGGCCTTCTGTTGTACAGAACTTAGCAGTGCATGATGTTGAGACACCATAGCTTCTTTTTAAAAATCCATGATGGCTTGGAGAGCCCTTAGACATGACTCTATTTTGATGGGGTGTTTTATTTTGCTTTCGCTATTTTCAAAGCTACTGACAGATAAGTGTAAAAACAAGGCATCGTACAGATGTAGATGAGTTACAATTGTGAAGTGATGGCCAATGTGCAACCAGGAATATCAATTGTCTACTGGTCTATAAGCATCTAAGCATGGCAGGCCTGGGCAGGCTGGCTCACACGGAGGAGAGATGAGCACAGAGAAGGCCATGGTGGCCATTGGGCTTAATTCTCAGCACCACCGCTAGTCTAGTTATGAATAAATAACCTCATTTAGTTGGCATTTTTAAGGTAGAGAAAATAAGCCATTTCTTTCTTGGAACTGCTAAACTAAAGGTAGAACAAAGATTGGGGCCTTGAGTAAGAAGCTGGTTTCTTAGCAACCTAGTCCAAAATGTGATCTCAGGAGAAAAGAGTTCTTCCGGTAAAAAAAATAAAAATTCTCACAGTTTCAGTTATTAAAAAGTGTATCACATAGAGCCCTTGGGAATTTGGTTCACCTTTAAGAATATGTCAAACCAAGAAGCAAAAGAAACAGATGAGATATTATATTAGACTAGAGGCCCAGTGCACAAATTCATGCACAGGTGGGGTCCCTCGGCCCGGCTGGTGATCAGAGCTGACTGGGGCCATCTCGCCCAGTCTGGGGGGAGGGACCGCGGGAGATTGACTGTGGGAGCACACTGACCACCAAGGGGCAGCTCCTGCATTGAGCGTCTGCCTCCTGGTGGTCAGTGTGTGTCATAGCAACCGGTCATTCAGTCAACCATTCGTAAGAGTCGCTTAGGCTTTTGTATATATAGATATGGGTCCAGTGGAAATGAATATGCACTGGAGAAATAAATCCAAACCATTCCCACTGATTTGATTTTTTTTCATTGATTTGTATCAACCATCATCAGAATCCTAAAGACATCAACCTTGCAAGACATTTGGAAATGTCCTTATCAGTGTTGCTTGGTATCAAGGTAGGAGATGGAAACCATTAAGTGATACATTTTCTCTGGAGGTGAATCTTCATTCATTGAATTTTGTTGGCAAATGTTTTAAAAGCTGTGAAAATCCCACTAGTAAAGAAAAACACGTTTTTCACAGATTTTTCTAGACAAGGTTTTTTCATGACTTACTGAGTTTGGATCAGTTCCTGTATTTGTTTTACATAACTGCATAACAGATTGCCACAAACCTAGCAGCTTAAGGCAACACAATTTCTTATCTCAGTTTCCATGGGTCAGGAATGGACTGAACTGGATTCTTGGCTCAGAGTCCCCCAGGCTAAATTCAAGATGCTAGCCAGCGGCATCCTCATCTGGAAGTTCAACTAGGGAAAGACCCAGTTCCAAGCTCCCTCAATGTGTTGACAAAATGTATTTCTTTGCAGCCATATGACTGAAGTCCTCCTCTTCTTGGCAACTGACAACAGGGAACCACTCTTAGCAACTAGAGACCACCCTAAGGTCCTCACCACAGGGTCCATCATAGACAGTTCACTTTTGTTACTGTTTATTCTTCAAGACCACAAAGAGAATTTCTCTCTCATTTGAAATCTCTTCTAACTTCTTTTAAGACCTCACCTGATTAGGCCAGACCCACCCAGGATAATCCCCCTTTTAATCAAAGCCAACTGATTAGGGACCTTAATTACATCTGCAAAATCTCTTCTGCTATATAACAAAATAATTGCTAGAGTGACAGCCCATCATATTTACAAGTCTTGGCCACACTCAAGGGAAAGAGATTATACAGGGCATTACCCAAAGGGAATCTTGAGAGCCATCTTAGAATTCTGCCTACCATAGCCCCTTACTTGTGTTCCATAAATTCTAATCTATGGATTGAGGATAATACTCAATTTCCAAGATTGTTCTAAGTTTTAGAAGTGTACCTTTCACTCAGAAAAAAGTACCACTGTGTGTTATGTTCATATTTAATACTCATTGGGCTCTTGCCCTAAGTCCCTGTCCACTGTAGAAGGTTACAATAAGAAACACTGATGCATCTCACTGTTACTGCATCTTTAGCCACACGACATCCAGAAAGTGCTTTTTAAAAACTTACCACATAGCTTCAATTTATGCTCCACCATTTAGTGTGGCATTGCACTTGAAGGGACTGCTTTATAGTGGCTCCATCTGAGGACCTACACCCAGATTTGGGGCTTCTGCTGTCTGGAATCTAGCCCTTTCAGGTATCAGAGCATGGTAAACACATTTCCATTCCCAAATGGTGGGGTGACAGCCACTGTTGGTACCTGAGATTTTAGGTGGTAGACCGGTAATTCTGGTTTTTTATTGAGAATTTATTTTAATGTTTTAGAAAAATATACAGCTATTCAAACGCATGATTTTAGGTCATAAGCAAGGATAAAATAGGAATTTAAGATTTTAAGTGAGTTGATTTGAGAAAAATATTTTTAAAATAAGTGGCTAGAATATGGCAAAAAAATCATGATGGTGTCACTCCAATTTGGGAAACATTGGCATATGCGAAATCAATGACTAAGTAGTGAATGAACTGGTGGATTCAGTGAGTATTGAATAAATTATGCTAAGTCATGCTCCCAAAGCCCCTTCTTTCTCACAAGCTTCTGCAGAAGCCCACTATGCCCCAAGCCTACCACCTGCGGGAAGTTAAGAGCAAAGGACAGTAATACTACAAACAATAAAAATAACAAATAAAAAGAGCAAAGGATACCCACCCCACCCATCAAGTCTCAAACCTGACTCAGGCAATGGGGGGGGGGGGCGGGGGGGAGATGGAAGGCGGGAGTGTGAGAGGAGAAGGTGGGGCCTCGGGGGCGTGGCCAACCCTCGATGGGCCTGCGTGGGGGCGTGGCTGGGGAGGGGCGGGTCTTTGAGGCGGAAGGCGGAAGCGGCTGCGGAGTCACGTGAGCGGTGTAACATGGCCGCTGCCCCTTGAGCGCGGCAGGTGCTGCACTGGAGCTGGTTGTGTGAGTCTCCGGGGACAGGTGTACGGGGGCGGGGTCCAGGCTCAGGTTCCGAATCGGCGCGCGTGGCGGAGCGAGGCAGGCGGGCCGGGGCGGCGTGGCCCATGAGCCAGCGCCGGAGGCAGCGCGGAGCCGCAGACTGCCCTGGTCCCCGGCGCAGCCCGGGCAGTCGCGGGCTGAGGAGTCGCGGGGCTCCGGGGGGCACCCCGAGTTGCCACCATGAACCCTGAAAAGGACTTCGCGCCGCTCACGCCCAACATCGTGCGCGCCCTCAATGACAAGCTCTACGAAAAGCGGAAGGTGGCAGCGCTGGAGATCGAGAAGTGAGTGCCGCGGGCATCCAGGGTTGGGCGCGGGAGCGGAGGCGGGACCCGCCCTGGCTACGCGGGCGCTCAGCTCCCTGGGGGACAGCTCACGCCTTTCTGCCAGTGTTGCCGCCCCAGGTCTAGCCTTCAGCGCTGTGTTAAAAGAGCAGGAGACTGGAAGTCCCAGCTTTGCTTCAGACTGGCTGTGTGACTTGGGCCGAGTTATTTAACCTCCTGGTGCCCAAAAGGCTGCCGTGGGAATGAAGTGACATAATGTATGTGTAGTGCTTAAGGCCGCAATGAGAATGAAGCGACATGACTTATGCTTAGTGCTTAGCACAGTGCCTGGCACATGCGTCCTCAGTGTGATGGGAGGGAGGTGGGAAGCATGAGAATTTGCTAACGAGTTGACCTGCCTTATTTCTTACTCATTCTGAGAAGTGAAAGGGACAGTTAGGTGACCAAGTGAAGAAATCAGTTTCGAAACCTCAAGATCTCAAGGTTCAAAGGGCCGTTTATTTTATCTGTCATGTCATCTTTCCCTACAAGTGGAAGTAGGAATAATTTTTTCTTTCTTGCTTCTGCAGTCTTATTATATGTGTGTGTGACCATGATGGGACAGTATGCTTTATTTCCCAATGTACAAAACAAAATCTTTAACTGGCAATGTTTTATTACGATTTTTCTTCTACTGTTTTACATTTCTGTTTTCTTCCAGTCAGATATTTGTGATAAAGTCAGGTGGTTGAGCGGGGGATTTCAGAAGAGTGGAAAGAAGCAGGCTGTGAAACTGCAAGACCACCAGTCTGAGAGTTACGGAATGTGGATTGTATTTCTGCCCTGTCCAGTAGGGTAGCCACTAGCCATGTGTGACTATTTACATTTAAATTATTGAAGGTAAAATTAAAAAATGTAATCCGGTTCCTCAGTCACACTGCCCATATTTCAAATGCTCAGTAGCCACATGCTATTTGACTACCATAATGGACGGTGCATATTTTAAAACATTTTCATCCCTGTAGAATGCTGTTGGACAGCTCTAATCTAGTCCATAATGTGACACTCATTCTTTTTTATCCTCACTCAATGATATGTTTTTTATCAATTTGGGAGAGAGAGAAACATCGATGTGAGAAAGAATGATCAATATGAGAGTGAAACATCGATCAACTGTCTCCCACATGCCCTCCAACTGGGGATCAAATCCAAAACCTAGGTATATGCCCTGACCGGGAACCAAACCAGCAACCTTTGCCGTAAGAGACAATGCTCCAACCAACTGAATCACCTGGCCAGGGCATGACATTCATTCTTTGACCTTGGGCAAATTCCTTAACTCACAGTTTCTTAACCTCAGCGCTATTGACATTTTGAAACAGATCATTCTTGGTAGTGGTGGGCTGCCCTGTGTATTATGGGAATTTTAGCAGCATCCCTGGTCTCTACCCACTAGATACCAATAGCACTCCATCAGTTGTGACAACCAAAGGTGTCTTCAGGCCTTGCCAAATGCCTCCTGGGGGTGCAAAATTGCCCAGATTGAGAACCACAGCCTTAACTGCTTTGTGTTTTAGTTCCTCTTCAACTAAAGAGCTTGCACTTTGCTAAGAGGACCCTCCCATCCAGCTCTAACATTCAATGTGTCCAGAACCACCTAGCTTCTTCTCTCATCAAGGACTAATTTCTTGACTGCTTCTTGATTATACCCTGACTGTCACTAATGCTGGCAACTCTCAGTGTTGAGTATTGCTATACTGAGTAAGAGAGCAGAGGTGATGTATAGACGTGCCTCCGTGTCCATGGGTTTTATTGGCTTTGAAGATGCATTGACATTTGGTTTTGTCCATCACTCCCTCTGCTTCTCAGGAATGTCTGGTTTTATCATTGCTTGAATCATCTGTTGAGCCCTTGAATAGAGGCATTTCTCTCAGCACTATTGTTGCCTGCAGCACAACTTGTGTAAGTGCTTTCATTCTGCAAGCCGTCCTGTAAGGGTTTTGTTTTTAATTGGGTTCAATTTGTATTTGACATTGCCCTTGTTTTGTGGAATTTGGAGAAACCCCCAATGGCCTTAACTGGACTAGGAACTCCTTAAGAGCAGAAACCCTGTTGTATTTATCCTCAGCACTTAGCACAGCGTCTGGTGGTATTTGACAGTTGGCATCTAAATGAATGGATGGCCATACATTTTCAGTGGGGAAATAACATTGCAGTCTAAGGGCTTTGCTAGTCAAAAGCGTAGCCCACAGACCGGCGGTATTGGGCTCACCTCGGAGCTTGTTAGAGATTCTCCAGCCTTCCCCCAGACCTGTGAATCGGAAGATGCATTTTCACAAGATCCCTGGGTGATTCGTGTGCATATGAAAGTTTGAGAAGCACTGGCCTAGAGGACCCTGCAGTCAGTTTCTAGCCTTCTTCAGTCTTATTTGGGATGAGGAGTGTCCTGTTTGGTAAGTTCCTTAGACTATAGTAGCCGCCCCTTACCCACGTGGAATACGTTCCAAGATCTCCAGCGGATGCCTGGAACCACAGGTAGTACCGAACTCTATATATACTAAGTTTTTTCCTGTGCATACATATGTGTGATAAAGTTTAATTTACAAATGAGGCACAGTAAGAAATTAACAATAACCATTAATAAAGTAGAACAATTATAATATCCTGTATAAGGTTATGTGAATTTGGTCTCTCAAAATTTCTTATTGTACTGAACATATCGCTTGTATACATTGGACAAAGGGATGATTCACATCTCAGGCGGGACAGCACAGGATTTCACACTACTCAGAACGGCAAACAATTTAAAACTTATGGGTAGCTTATTTCTGGGATTTTCCATTTAGTATTTTCAGACCACAGTTGACCACGGGTTACTGAAACTGTGGGATGTGAAATTGTGGATAAGGGGACCACTGTACAGTCACAGTGGGATTTAGGACTTCAACATATGAATTGGAGGGGGGCCACAAAATTCAGTCCATAACAGTGATTTTTTTAAAAGTGATCACGTGTAGCCCTAGCTGGTTTGGCTCAGTGGATAGAGCGTCGGCCTGTGGACTGAAGGGTCCCAGGTTCGATTTCAGTCAAGGGCACATGCCTGGGTTGCGGGCTCAACCCCCCAGTACAGGGCATGCAGGAGGCAACCAATCAATGATTCTCTCTCATCATTGATGTTTCTATCTCTCTCTTCCTCTCCCTTCCTGTCTAAAATCAATATAAAAATATATTTTAAAAATAAATAAAAAATAAAGTCATCACATGTAAAGGGCTCTTTGCCTGATTTGTGGGGAGAAGGAGCGAGAAGCTTCCTTTTGTTTGACCGTTGTATACCCCTCATCTCATTTGCTTTGCATGACTGTCCTATGAGCTAGAAAGTGTTATCCCATTTCACAAATTTGGAAACAGGCTCCTTGAGGTCAAGTAATCTTGAAGGTTTCACAACTAGAAGCTACTTTAAAAACCCAGGTTCATCTGTCTCAAAAGTTTTCCCAACCACAATGAGTAGTTTTCCCCAAAAAGGGAAGCCAGCTTCCCACAGAGCCTAAGGACATCAGAAAAAAGCTGAGAGAACATGTGACGGAAGCCAGTAGGTGAGAGCTGGGGTGGAGTGAGATGCAGATACAGAGGCTGGCAGCGCCTGGAGGCAGGTGAGAACCCCGGGGTTTCTTCTCACTGCAAGTGGAAGCCAGCAGGGTGTGTTAGGAAGGAGAATGACTGACATTTTCACGACCTTTCTGGAACAGCGATCGCCAACCATTGGTCCACGGACCACTGGTGGTCTGTGAGATCCGAAAGGTTGGCGACCGCTGCTCTGGACACTTGTGGGAATGTGAAGAGAGAAACCAGTTAGGAAGCCTATACTGAAGGCCAGGTGAGAGACACTGCAGGTGACCTGGACGAGGGTGGTAGTGGCAGTGTAGACAGAAAAGTGGATGTACAGAAGACACACTGGAACACGGAGTTGACAAGATTTGTTGGAGGACTAGGTTGAAAGGGAAGCCATCAGGAAAAGGGGGTAATCAAGGATGATTCTTAGGTATCTGGGAGCAACTGGGTGGAGGGTGACATTTCCTAAGATAGGAATCTGAGGGGTGACTGGGTTTGGGGTGTGAAATCAGGAACCTAATGCTCACCTAGGGATAGTGACATCATTCATTCATTCATTCATTCATTTACTCTGCATTGATTGCTCTCTTCTTAGCACTGGGACATCAGCTACAAACAAGACTGCCTTTAGGGAGCTTACAGTGTGTGCAGAGCAAGATACTGTGGGTTGGGGGCTGAATGGGGATTAGATGGAGGAGACCTGGCTTAGTCCGTATGTGTTGGTAGTGTGTGTGTCAGAGATCCCAGTGTGTACACATTTTGACAACCAAATCTGAAGATGGGTGAAGCCTCACCTCCAACCGAATCGCTTTCTTGATGCTGATGGGTTTGGAGGGTTGGAAGTGCACTTGCAGGCTATAGTCAGCCTTTCGGGGGATGGTGCCCTGTGGCAGGACATGGAGAAGTCCTCACCCAGGTGCTCCAGGTCAGGCCACAGGCAGGTCTGTGACTGTGGAGAACTACTTTGGATTCTTTTCTGCAGCGACCAAAGACATTTTGTCAGTTTCTAATGATTTTGTTATCCTCTCTAATAAAGAGGGAATATGCTAATTGACCATCACTCCATCACAAAGATGGCTGCACCCACAGCTGAGGCCAAGTTCCCATAAGGGGCCTTAACGAGCAATCATCAGGGACCTGAGGCTACACCCTCCCCCACCCCCGTGGGACTTGACAGGGGACCTCAGGCCACGCCCCCCCCACCAGGCAGGGCTTGATGGGGGACCTCAAGGTGCGCTTCCCGTCCTGGTGCTGGGCTAGGGGACCTCAGGCCGCACCCCCCCACCTGGCAGGGCTTGATGGGGGACCTCAAGGTGCACCCCCAGTGCTGGGTCAGGAAACTCAGTCTGCGCCCCGCCCCCCACCTGCGGGGCTTGACGGAGGACCTCAAGGCACTCCCCCTGCCCCTCAGGCCATGCCCCCCATCCTGGCACCTGGCCAGGGGACCTGAGGCTATGCCCCCTGCCCAGCAAGGCTTGACAAGGGTGGGACTGGCCAGGTCTGGATCTAGCCCAATGGGGGGAGGGGGGCAGCTGGGTCTGGGTCTCACACAATTTTGAGGTGCATGTGGATGGGCAGAGACTTGACTCTGGGTCCCGTGGTGAGCCCCAGACTCTGACAGGAGGAAGGTTTTCATATACATTTTACTAATTTTCTTTCATCTCTGACACTTCTATTATAGAGAAAGGGCAAATAGCAATATTAAATTATTTCCTCTAATTAATCCCCTTTCAATGTGCATGAATTTCGTGCACCGGGTCACTAGTATTATAATAGGTCAGAGGAAGCACTTCTGGCTCTTTCACTTATAGCTTGGTTTACTAATGAATATTTATCAGGAAATGGGGCCTGATGATATTGTTCAGAAAGGGGACATATATTTCATATTAAAATTTTCACACTTGAGCCCTGGCTGGGTGGGTTCAGTTGGTTGGAGCATCATCCCATACCAAAGGTTTCGGGTTTAATCCCAGGTCAGGGTTGAGTACAGGAGGCAACTGATCCATGTTTGTCTCTCACATTGATGTTTGTTTTTCTCTCTCTCCCTGTCTCTCTCCTCCTCCCCCTTTCCTCTCACTCTAAAATCGATTTTTAAAAGTCATATCTTTGGGTGAGTATTTTTTTAAAAATGTTTTCATACTTGAGCATCTCCATGGTTGTTTTAACTGCCACTTTCAGTTTTCCAAAGTCCATCTGCTCAGGTGACAGAGCCAATACTGCATATGGTATTTCAACGAGGGATTGAAATTCTGAATAAGAGAGGGTGATGGCAGACCTCTCAGACACTAAAAATGCAGAGATGGGTGCTTGGCTCAGCTGAAGGACCCCTGGACTCTAGAATCTCAAGACCAGCCTGTGTTCCGTGACCAGGATCAGATGGCTAAATGTGTGAGCTTGTTGTGCACAATCCTGGAGAGCTTTTACCCCCACAGGCTCGCTCTAACATGCTCCACACAGTTTTCTAAAGGATATGGCCCTTAGGCTAAGATTTTAGAGTGGCTGTTTCAGGTTTTGTGGGCTCTCAATTTCAGGGAATATAGTCTGATCAGCCCTGACAAAAAGTTGGTCAGACCCAGGCTGTGCTCTCCAGGAGAGTTGAGTGTGGGAAGAAATACCAGCAGGCACTCAGATGAATGGGGTGATGCTCGCTCAGTTGAGGGTGCTTATTGCTCCGCCTGGGGTACTGTGTCGCACAGGGTGGTGGCTGGGCCCCCTCACTGCAGTCTGGGGGAGATGATGGCCTTCTTGGTAACCAGGAATGCCAAGTCTCTAGTGTTCCTGAACGTTGAGTTCCAAAAGCCCACAGATGGAGATGCCCAGGCCATGCCCTTTGAGAACACTGAAGGCCGGGAGTCGGCTTGTGGGATTAGAGCTTCTGAATCATGGCTTCTTGCCTGCTGGTGGGGAGAGTGGGGAACAGGGATCCCTGGCACTCTGTGATCAGATAAAGGTTGAACTGTTGAGTTTGACTTGGCTCTTTGGAGCCTACCCCCTCTGTGGGGAGACATACTTATTACCAAGTGGCTTAAGGCAATTTTTGGAGTGTGGGTCAGAACTCCACCCAACTCAGCTCTGTATTAGCAGTGGGATTCTCAGCAAGCCTGTTTGATTTGGCCTGGATCACAGGGTATTTTACTTTATTTTATTTTATTTTTTAATTAAATCTTTATTGTTCAGATTATTACAGGTGTTCCACTTTTTTTCCCCCCATAGCTCCCCTCCACCTGATTCCCCACCCCACCCCATGCCCTTACCCCCCGCCACTGTCTTCATCCATAGGAGTAAGATTTTTGTCCAATCTCTTCCCGCACCCCTCACACTTGCTTCCCCTGAGAATCGTCAGTCCACTCCCTTTCTATGTCCCTGATTCTATTATATTCACCAGTCCATTCTGTTCTTCAGATTTTTTATTCACTTGATTTTTAGATTCACTTGTTGGTAGGTATGTATTTGATGTCATTTTGTTGTTCATAATTTTTATCTTTACCTTTTTCTTCTTCTTCTTCTTAAAGAATACCCTTCAGCATTTCATGTAATCCTGGTTTGGTGGCGATGAACTCCTTTAGCTTTTTCTTGTCTGTGAAGCTCTTTATCTGACCTTCAACTCTGAATGATAGCTTTGCTGGGTAGAGTAATCTTGGTTGTAGGTTCTTGCTGTTCATCACTTTGAATATTTCTTGCCACTCCCTTCTGGCCTGCATAGTTTCTGCCGAGAAATCAGCTGACAGTCGTATGGGTACTCCCTTGTAGGTAATTAACTGTTTTTCTCTTGCTGCTTTTAATATTCTCTCTTAGTCTTTTGCCCTTGGCATTTTAATTATGATGTGTCTTGGTGTGGTCCTCTTTGGGTTCCTCTTGTATGGGGTTCTGTGCGCTTCCTGAACTTGTAAGTCTATTTCTTTCACCAGGTAGGGAAAGTTTTCTGTCATTATTTCTTCTAATAGGTTTTCAATATTTTGCTCTCTCCCTTCTTCTGGCACCCCAAAAATTCGGATGTTGTTTCGCTTAAAGTTGTCCCAGAGGCTCCTTACATTATCTTCATATTTTTGGATTCTTTTTTCTTTTTGTTTTTCTGGTTGGATGTTTTTTGTTTCCACATATTTCAGATCTTTGGTTTGATTCTTGGGGTATGTTGATCTACAGTTGAGTTTCTGTATATTCTTTATTTCAGACAGTGTATGCTTCATTTCTGACTGATCCTTTTCCATTTTTTTGGCATTCTCATTAAGGTCCTTGAAGGTCTCACTAAGCTCCTCAGAAGTGTCATCAAGTTTCTCGGCAGTTTTTAGAAGATTCTTGAGTAACCTTATAAATGTGATTCTGAACTCTATGTCATCCAGTAGTTTGCTTTCCTCCGTTTCTTTCATTCGTGACATGTTTCTTTGTTTCTGCATTTTGGCTTCTTCCACAGGGTATTTTAAATTGAGACTTTTCACCCAGATAGTGTTGTCCAGTGGGTGAGCATCGACCTATCAACCAGTAGGTCACAGTTTGATTCCCGTTCAGGGCATATGCCTGGGTTGCAGGCTCCATCCCCATGGGGGGCATGCAGAAGGCAGCCATGATTCTCTCTCATCATTAATGTTTCTATCTCTCTCTCCTTCTCCCTTCCTCTCTGAAATCAAGTTTTCTTTAAAGTAAATTGAGAAATTTCTCCACTGTGGCTCTGTGTGGCCTACATTCCCACATAGTAGATCTGGGAACCGAAGGGCCTCCCCTTCCCAGCCAGGGCATGGGCTTCCCAGTTTGCTTCCTGTGTGGGCAAATTCACCACACCCTGTCTTACATCCCTTGGCCTTTTCACTGGTACTTCTGCCTGGCCCCTGCAAGCATTTGAGTTGGTGAACTCTGGTTTAACCTCCCTGTTCCTCAGTTTCCTCCTCTTAAATAAATGCACCTTGAAAACATTATGCTAAATGAAAGAAGCCATCACAAAAGGCCGTGTACTGTATGGTTTTATTTATTTGAAGTATCTAGAATAGGCCAATCCATAGACAGAGTAGATGGGTAGTTGGTTGCCTAGAGCTTAGGGGGAGGATGTTAGGGGAAAATAAGGAGTGACTTGTAATGAGTACAGGGTTTATTTTTAGGATGATAAAAATGTTCTAAAATTGTGGTAATGGTTGCACAACTTTATGAACATACTAAGAAACACCGAATTGTACATGTTAAAAGAGTGGACCTAACGGTGTGTCAATTATATCTTAGTTTTAAAAAATAAGAATGCCGATAGTATTTTGTTACAGTGTGAGGGAAGCACTCATTAAGTGGTCCCAATTGTCATGTGAAATCCAACATGTCTGCCTTGGCTCTCCTTTATAATTTCCCCACTGATTATATCCAATAAATGCCTACTATATGTTGTCAGTTAATTCATAGGCCTTTCCAGAAGGCCTTTGGCCCTTCCTCAGAGGCAGGTGTTCTGCTTTTCCCATTGAATTATTGGAGACTAGTGAGCAAATGGAAGCCAAATTACTTAAATGATCAGTAGATGGAGATATTTACCTAGATTCTCTTTGGGAAATTGCTGCCTGGATATGCCGTCTACAGCATGTTACATAGAGAACTGGGATGGATAATTGGACCTGCCAGGGGGGGAAAAAGGCAGCAGCCCCAAATCCATGCTGTAAGTTTTATAACACAGGAATAAACACAACTCTAGATTTATCTTTTTCTATTATTTTTGGAACCAGGAACATAGCAGGTTCTCAGTCAGCATTGAGTGAATGAGCCTGATCTTGTGTGGTGTATATACAATCACAGTTTGTTTTTTAATTCTTATTTTGCTCTAATACTGTTATATGAACACTAGAGACCCAGTGTGTGGATTTTGTGCACTGATGGAGTCCCTTAGCCTGGCCTGCACCCTATCACAATCCAGGACCCCTCAGGGGATGTCAGATAGCCAGTTTCTGCCTGATCTCCACTGGCCCAATCCAGACAGGGGGGAGCCTGACCCCCGCAGGCCAAATCCAGACAGGTGGGAGCCCAATCCCCACAGGCCCGATCTAGACAGGAGGGAGCCTGACCCTGTGCATTGAGCGGCTGTCCCCTGGTGGTCAGTGTGTGTCATAGTGACCGGTTCACTGGTCGTTTGGTTGCTTAGGCTTTTATATATATAGACTAGAGGCCCGGTGCACAAATTTGTGCATGGGTAGGGTCCCTCTGGGTGGCCTGCAGGGATCAGGCCAAAACCCGCTGTCCAACACCACCTGCAGCTCCTACCTGCCATCCCCATTCATCCCAGCCCCACTGTGACTGCCATGGGCTCGCGCCCAGTCAGTCCCGATTGGGAGAGTCTTGTGCTGCTGCAGCAGTGCCCACCAGCCATGAGCCCTGCGTCTGGCGTCCTCCCAAGGAGAGTGGTCTGCAGGATTGGGCTGAAACCAGCTCTCTGACAATCCCCCGAGGGGTCCTGGATTGCAAGAGGGTGCAGGCCAGGCTGAGGGACCCCACCAGTGCGCCATCAGGTAGGAAAGGGCGGGAGGGCTCCAGGGCATGTCCGGCCCATCTCATTCAGTCCTAATCAGCCAGACCCCAGCAGCAAGCTAACCTACAGGTCAGAGCATCTGCCTGCTGGTGGTCAGTGTACATCATAGCAAGCAGTTGAGCAGCCTTAGCATATCATTAGCATATTATGCTTTGATTGGTTGTTCAGTTGTTCTGCCGTTCGGTCTATTTGCATATTACCCTTTTATTATATAGGATGTGCAATGCACAGCACATTACATGCACTATCTTCTTTAATTCTCCCAAAACAGGCAAAATCATGGAAATTATTAGCCCCATCTTTTGATCAAGGATGTCTCCTCTGAAGCCATAGGAACATGAATGCAGAAGAAAAACCTCTGCCACATACTGGCTGGGACATTTGGACATCACCAAATAAAAAGGGATTGGGGTGAAATGAAATAATCAACATAAAGTGCCTGGCACCCAGTAGGCATACAGCAGATGAGAGCTCTGATATGTGAGGAAGGGGATAGTATAGCATAGTGGGTAAGATTTTAGACCTTGGAGTCACAAAAACCTAGGTTTCATGCCTGCACCTACCATCTTTAAGTGGTGTAATCCCAAGTGTTTCTGAATGTCTCTGAGCCTTAGTTTCCCCATCTGTAAAGTGGGTATTAGAGTACCACCTAATTCAGTGGTTGGTTGAAGGTTTAAATTAGGTAATGCATGTGAAGCATCTAGCACATTATTTGGATACAGTAAGTGCTCAGCAAATGATTACCTATTTCCTACCTTCACAGTAGAAACCCAGTGCTAGGGCTTCATGTCAAAAGACCTCATCTGTACTCCCTGACCAGTGTGGCGAAATGTGTGGGGAAAGCTGCACCTCACTCAGGGCCACCGTACAGCTGAACTGGTTTAGGAGATGGGAGAGAGGAGCTGGGCTACAGCTGAAAGGGCATGGGCTTTGTAGGTGTATCAAGGGTTCTGATCCTCCATGACCTTAGGAAAAGGACTCGGTTTCCCTGAGGCAGGGTTTCAGGGGTCCAGTGAGGGACTGTGGTGGTGTTGCTGAGATGGTGGCCCCAGGCTCTCCTTTGGCTGATGATGATTCTGAATGTCTTACCCTGCCTGTGGCTCCTCCTCCTATCTGGGAGCAGGTGGGTGGTGTGGCACTTTGCACTTTGGGGTTGGGGCATATCACAGGCTTGGGGAAAGGTGGCTTCTACCATCCTAGGACACCTCTGGCCAGTGGAGAATGGAGGCGCTCTACCACTTCCAAGGGCACTTCGTCAGCCAGCATTCTCAACACGAGAGGAAGCAGTCTCTCTCTGACAGATGAAACAGTGACGCCTGTGACCTTTACGTCAATGAAGGTCCCAGGCATCTGTGAGCGTGAGAGTCTCTGAGCCAAGTATTAACTTCAAAACTAGTTCGGCTTCAGACCCTCCACCCATGGCTCGCCACCGGGAGATGAAAGAGGAAACGGTGTGGTCTTTTGAAGAGAAACTAGGCTGGCCCTTGTTCTGCCGCCCTTTGTAGTTGCGCTCTTCCCTCTCCATGTGCCCGGGAAGCAGAGGCCAGGTCCTGCTGACGGGCAGCTTTGGAGCCCCTGGAGAAGGCTTAGAGCATCCTTCACCCCTGGGCAGATGCCCTTCAGGGCCATTCTCAGTGTGCATTTTGGGATCCCGGTAAAGATAACTTGAATTATGCCCTACCTGGTTTGGCTCAGTGGATAGAGCCAGAAGGGTCCCCGATCAGGGGCACATGCCCAGTTTGCAGGCTCGATCCCAGTAGGGGGCATGCAGGAGGCAGCCAATCAATGATTCTCCTCATTGATGTTTCTCTCTCTCCCTCTTCCTTCCTCTCTGAAAGCAAAAAAATATATATATTTTTTAAAAAGATAACTTCTAAGGGCTTAGGACCATCTGAAAACTATACTGATTAACCCAACAGGTTAGATTTAGCTTAGCAGATCCCCCCTCCAGTGTCACCAGCGCGGCAGCAGAGTTTTGCCTGTGTTTGCCCTGCAAGTTGTGCCATCCTGCAGCCTGCTGGCTGTCACAGATCCATCCCCAGCGGGTGCTTCCCGATTCTTCACTCACTGTGTTCAGAGATGCAGGAATCCTGGCGCCGGTCTGTCCTCAAGGACTTTCTCAGGGAGCTGTGGAGACAGAAATGTACGCAGGAGAAGGAATCGGTGGCTTCACCAGTGCCTCATTGGGCCCAGAATGAGGGGTCCTGAGTCCTTCAGTGTTCCGAGGAGTGAGCTCTTCCTGGGATGGTCAGGAAAAGCAGGGGGGTGGATTTGAGCTGGGCTCTGAAGGCTGGATAGGATGTGGGGCAGAAGGGAAGCGTGTAAGGAGTAGAATGAGCTGGGCCCAGAGAGAAGGCGGGTCTGGCTGGAGTGGAAAGTTATGCTGGGCATCTGGGCATTGAGACTAGAGAGGGAGGCCTGGCCCTGTTTGAGTCGCCCTGAGTGCCAGGTAAGGAGTGTGGGCTTGATTCATGGCACAGCCCTTCCTGCTGTGGCCCAGAGGTTGACCCAGAGCTCTCTGAGTGGATGGTATTGGTGAGAACGTGTTCTCACGGTTTCCCCTCCAGAGGGAACCATTGTCAGTGTTTGTCTTGTCTTCCTGGACATGAGACTTTTCTGTCCCTAAGTTCAAGGTGCAGACCTTAGAAACTTGGGGTTCTGGGACCTCAGGATTTCGGTATTGGCCTGGGGTATCCTGAGTTAAGCCCTGGATTCAGGGTGGACGAGGCCTTCCAGCTGGTGTAGAGCAAATGAAAAAGGTGCTGCTGGGCCTGCACAGTTGGGGGAGTGGTAAGCACAAAGGTCCTCCTTCCCCATCTCCTCCCAGAGACCCCATTGCTCTTACAAGCTATCACCCCGACATTACCGCCCTGTTCCTCATACTCTTTCACCATTCAGTCCTGTAAGACTTTGTGGTCCTCAACGCTCCCTAAACACCATTCAAATCCATACCACTCACCATTGCAGATTACTCTTACCTTCCGGGGCTCCTTACTGCCACCAGACTTCAATTCCAGTTCCTTGGCCCAGCAGCCATCCCCAGCCCTGTCCCCACCTCTCCTCCACCTGTGTCCTTTGCCAAACCAGATGCCTCTCCCGTCCTCTTAGCCTTTGTTCATGCTGTTCCTCTGTCTGGGCTGCTTGGTCCTGAACAGCTCCGGAAAGAACACCTACTCATCCCTCAGAACCCCTCTCAAATGCTAGCCCTCACGAAGCCACACCTAATTCCCTTCCCTCCAGAGATACTAGTCATTCTCTTTCCTGCCTGTTCCCTCCTCACCTTGCACTCTCCTCACCAATGGTGTTTTCTTTCTCTGCTTTGCACAAAACTTCTTGTGAACTTTTGCGTTCTCTCCCCACACTCCACCTGAGCCCCTCGAGGGCAGGAAAGTATCCCGGAGCCTGACTCTAGAACAGGGACGAGTGCCCTTTCCAGTCCCTCAGGGACCATTTGTGACTTGAAACAAGGAGACAGGGAGGAGGTGTTTCCAGCATGGCCTGTGCTGCTGCGGGCTGGGTGTTTGAATCCCCTGCTTGAAACCACATTCTTGCTCCCACCCCTGGTGCTGCTCTGACCTGCGCGGAACAGAAACATGGCCCAGCCTCCTTGGGTGTGCTCTTGGCAGGCAGAGTTCCCAGCAGGCTGTCAGGGCAGGAGGGGAGGCCAGCTGTCTCACGGGGCTTGATGATTTCCCCCTGGACTCCTCAAGAACAAGGAAACACAGGTTTTAGATTTTTGTGGAATACAAGTCGTTCTCAGCTCTCAGACTATTCACTAATTCTTTAGGCAGTGTGAGATCTCAAATTCAACCTCCTAGGATTTAAAAAGCTTACTGCTGCATTGGCCGGGAATCGAACCCGGGCCTCCCGCGTGGCAGGCGAGAATTCTACCACTGAACCACCAATGCTCCAGCTGTCAGCAGCTGTGTGAGCACCTCCCTTTAATTCCAGTCCTGACTGGATATATACTGACTCAAAACATAAGGCCAGGCTCTAAATCTGCCACATCAGCACAGCTGGAAGCTTATGTGGAGGCAGAGTTGCGAGCGCGAGAGAGAGAGAGAGAGAGAGAGAGAGAGAGAGAGAGAGAGAGAGAGAGAGAGAGAGAGAGAGAGAGAGGGAGAGAGAGATGTGCCTTCAGACCTCAGGACAGAAACTAGAGCTCAAGTCCTCAGTAACAAAAAGCACATTGTAACTTTGGGTGACTTTCTCTCCTCTGATGTCTCTAATGGGTGGGTCCTCCCATTCCGTGTTCACATGTTTGTTGAGCTGTTTTAAGGTTCTCAGATTTCACCAGTTTCCTGCTGGAAACTGGCCAAGGTTGAGGGGGCGCAGCAGGAGTCCCCTCACTGAACAGCTCCGTGAAGGGCATGAAGGCCTCGGTCCCACAGCCAGCAGTGCCCCTCTGGAGAACCCTAATGCTGTTCACGCACTGGCTGAGCAGGAAAGTGTGGTTAGCTTCACAGCCCTGGGGCTGCTGCAGGCCTGGCAAGGTTGAGGAGACTGGCTCCTCCAGCGGGATCTCTGTGTGAGGAGGAAACCTGCCAGGGAAAGACAAAAAGAACAGCACTGCATTGGCCGGGAATTGAACCCGGGCCTCCCGCGTGGCAGGCGAGAATTCTACCACTGAACCACCAATGCTCCAACTAGTTGCTGATGCATCTTCAGGGCTTTTCTCAAGGGACTGTATCTTATCGAGGCACAGAAGAGGCCTAGCAGGTGTCGGCCTCACCTGGCTGGTTTGTCCTGTTTGGAAAGCCAGACTGGTTTATATAGAACCACGCTTGCTGGGCCTTATACTGCTTTGGGAGGGGCAGGGAAACCTATGAAACTGACATTGAGTTTACACCCAGAGGCCCTTGATTTATCCAAAACCTCAGTACAGTAGGTCCTTGGGTTACGTTAGAGATCCATTCCTATGGCACAACGTAACACGATTTTCTCTGTAAGTCGGAACCCACCTACATAAGCACCTACGTCACTCACATGGAGCACATACACAGCAGTAATGAAGTGAAACAGTAAAAAATATTTAAAAGAAAGATAACAATTCCTGACCTTTACTTGTGGTAAATAAATAATAAAAAACATAAAGCACATATGTACATACGTCGAAATGACCGAATTTTTTTTATAAATAAATGGGACATGGCGACGTAATCTTGAAACTACGTGACATACATCGAGTCTGACGTAACCCGAGGACTGTCTATACCTGGATGGGCTTGGTGGAATCTCATTCTCGAAAGAGCAAAGGAAGAGGCACCTTACAGGCCATTGCACAGCCCCTTCCTGACATGCCCGGCTCTGCTCTTACATCCACCAGCTCAGGAACCAGCCAGTTTGCTCACCTGTTCGCACAGTGCCCAGCACAGAATAGGTGCCCCATACAGCTTGTTGCATTAAATCTTTATCAATCCCTCACTGAACAGCGTTTTTGCAGGCATGGTCACTGCCTCATAGGACGGCACATTTATCTTTGGACAGCCCTAATTACTAGCAGGTTCCTGACACTGAGCAGGAACCACA
Source organism: Corynorhinus townsendii (assembly GCA_026230045.1). NCBI lineage: Eukaryota > Metazoa > Chordata > Mammalia > Chiroptera > Vespertilionidae > Corynorhinus > Corynorhinus townsendii. Next base: position 18,526,336 of record JAPDVU010000011.1, read on the forward strand.
TAGATTAACTGATACCTCTCGGACTTGATGTTCTTTAAAATTCTTCAAGCAAACTTGCCATTTATGCAACAGGCAAGCAGTGTACCTGCCATGATGGGCGCAAAGTGATCAGAGAGTCTAGGCAGCTGCTTTGAAAAGTCCCTAATCCCTAAACCGCCCTCATCCCACCTTCATCTGCTACACTGGTCCCTCCTCATCCATCTCGGGCTTCTTGATACTCTTTCTGAAGGACATAGTGTCTCGGCCTTTGAGTCCACTGGGTTCTGAAAACAGAAACTGGCCCCCGATGGACCTGAGCCTCCTCCTCTCTCCTCCACTCAGGGCAGGGCTGCCTTGGGAGCATCCCCTAGGTGACCACAGGCGCCATGAACTCAGACCTCCCTTCTCCCTATTAGCGTCCCTCACCAGGCAGACACCTCAGAGCCACAGTTATACTTCCTCTCCTGTGTTACATGGGCTTCTCATGCTTTTCTGTAGAAAGTAAAACAGTCCCTCCCTATTCTTTCCCATGCCTTGGCCATACTGCAGCCTCTCCTTCCTGACCCTGATGGCTGTGGGGCTCTCCTGTGGGGATTTTCAGTTTCCTTCTGTCAGCCCAGCCTTCCGGGCTGCCCCCAGAAGCACTGTATATCAGCACAGTTCTGAGTGAGTCACCCCATTGCTGGCAAACTGGCACCGGCTTGTCGTTTCCTTTAACTGTCTCTGGTCACTCCTTCCACACACCAGACTCCTTGTCCTTCCCTAAGCATGCATGTCTTTTCAGAGCTCCTTGCCTCTGCTTCCCTGTCCCTGAGATATGACGCCATGCCTTCCTATCCCTTTACCTGAAAAACACTTATTGATCTTCCTAAGCTCTGACTCAAATGGCACCTGCCAGTCAGCCCAAGAAAGTTAGCCCATGGCACTTGTCTTGCTTTTGTCGCATCAATGTGGCTTCTGTAGCCACTTTGCTACAATTTTGTGCTTGTTTGTGTGTGGATCTTGCCCATTGGATGGGGAACTGGTTCAGCACCATCCCTGGAAATAATGACTCAGACCCAGGAACCTCTGGCCCTCTGGCGTGCCCGAAAGGAGGGTTGAGCAAGTGTTGAATAAAGATGGTTGATCAGCTGATAACGCATTGTAGTTTTTGTTCCCCAACAAGATGTTCACTTGCGTTCTGTCAGATTCCCAGAAGTGAGCTAGCTCCACTGTTCCTCATTCTGTTGTACACGAAGGGAAACTGAGACCCTGTTCACTTGCATTCTGTCAGATTCCCAGAAGTGAGATAGCTCCACTGTTCCTCATTCTGTTGTACACGAAGGGAAACTGAGACCCAGAATAGGGAACAGCCGTGACCCAGCCAGCGCCTCCCAGTCAGTAGCAGCCCTGGGAAAGGCCTACCCTGACGTGCCTGCTCCCAACTCCTGTCTCTAAACCAGTCATCTCTCCCACTCCTGCCAGCCCAGGCCCTGGAGCAGCAGCCGGGATAGGCTGATTGCACTGGTCCTGCAGCCCCTCTCCCTCTCTCTCCAGGCTGGTCCGGGAGTTCGTGGCCCAGAACAACACCGTGCAAATCAAGCATGTGATCCAGACCCTGTCTCAGGAATTTGCCTTGTCTCAGCACCCCCACAGTCGGAAAGGGGGCCTCATCGGCCTGGCTGCCTGCTCCATCGCGCTGGGCAAGGTGGGCCTTTCTCCTGGAGGGACAGACACACCAGCCATGGCCTTGACTCTGACCAAAGACCCTACAGGGCTTTGTAGACCTGTGTTTTATTGCCATTCTCTCCACACCTAAAGCAGCAAGGTTGCAGCCTTATTCCCTGGCCTGGCCCCTATCCTGGGAGGCCAACCTGCAAAGAGCCTTTAAGCCTAGCCCCCACAAAGACCTGGGATGTCAAGTGGCACCGGAGGCTTGGGGGGGGGGGGGGGGGCGGGGCGGCCTAGGGGCTGGCCTTTTTTGAGCTGTTTCTCCTCCCCACTCCAGGACTCGGGGCTCTACCTGAAGGAGTTGATCGAGCCGGTGCTGACCTGTTTCAATGACGCAGACAGCAGGCTGCGCTACTATGCCTGCGAGGCCCTCTACAACATCGTCAAGGTGGCCCGGGGTGCCGTGCTGCCCCACTTCAACGTGCTCTTTGACGGGCTGAGTAAGGTGACAGCTCCTCACTCTGGCTGGGCTGAGCTCGCACCACCCACCTAACTGGACCTTCCAGGACTTGAGTGCTTGGGCCCCTTTTCCCAGATGCAGGCCGAGCAGATAAACACAGAGTTGCCAGGGACACTTGTCTGTTCGATCTAGTGATGTTCTTAATGGGCTTGTATTTACATATTTCCCATTTCCCTATTAATTTACCCTTACTGCATTTTTTGAAAGTACCAGTCCACCGTAGATTGGAGGGGGAAACTGATAGTTTGGAAAGCCTACACTTCCCTATAGAAGGTGAAGATGGTGCATCCATATACAGAGTGTATTTCCCCTTTGAGGAGAGCACTAGCCTGTAAGGGCTGGGAGAAGGGCTATGTAGGAAGGCTTTGGAGTCCCCAAGGTCCTCCTCAGCACCGCTCTCAGTTCATGGAGCTCCCTTCCAGGCACCAAGCTCTGCTGCCAGCTGATGCCATAGTCACTGCTGGAGTATCGGCCTCATGGCTGCCTTGGTCCCCTCCTCCAAGAGTGGAGAGAGGACCCACCCAGCAAGTTAAGATCCAAAACCCTGAGAAAGGCCGACAGGAAGCAGCCTCCTGACCCAGGGGCAGCAGGTGATGGGACTTCCAGCAGGTCCCAGAAGTCCCTGACAGAACGGGATGTCCACCCAATCTCAGTCCTTAGCCAGGTCCCATTTTGCCCATCCCACTTCTCCTACTTTCCTTCGATTTATTCACCGAAAGAGGAACCCGTTCAGTGTTCCGAGCTGCGCCAGGGCCTTGACCGTGGTTTCTCCATAGATGTCATGACCTCTACCATCTCTCTTCTCTATGTCTCGTAGTTGGCTGCTGACCCAGACCCCAATGTGAAAAGCGGATCTGAGCTGCTAGACCGCCTTTTAAAGGTATTTGTACTCGATTTGTTTATCCTTACCTTGGCTGGGCTTGATGAGTGTATGGACTTTTGTCACCGGCACAAGCAAAATACAGAACCGTTCTGTCACCCATTTTCCTCTGTGGCTGCCTGACCCCTGGAGCCAGCCCTAGGCAGGACTTGGGCCAGATCAGGCAGCCCCTGCCTTTGTCGCACTCAGCAGCTAACGCGCCTTTGATCCACAGGACATCGTGACGGAGAGCAACAAGTTTGACCTGGTGGGCTTCATCCCCTTGCTGCGGGAGAGGATTTACTCCAACAACCAGTACGCCCGGCAGTTCATCATCTCCTGGGTAAGGGCCAGCCCCACGCACTTTCTCCAGCTGTGATGAGCCTCTGGCTTGGTATCATCTGCTCTCTGGACACCTGGCAGGTTCTGTGGCTGCAAAGAAGCCTCATTATTAATCTCATAGCCAGTGACACCAGATAATCTGAACACACGTTTATTCAGCTTGTCCCTGGTGAGGATACAGTTCTTTCCTTTTTCTGAGAAACTCCAATTTCCCTTTAAAGCCAATAGGCTACTTCTGGCAGTCACACCTCTTCCAGCTTGTCTGTCCCTTTCCATGTACTCCCTGCTCCCCCATGGCATCTGAATTTCCTGGTGGTTACATTACTGTTCCCCTGCACTTTTTTTTTTTTTTTTTTTTTTTTTTTTACAGAGAAGAAGGGAGAAAGATAGAGAGTTAGAAACATCGATCAGCTGCCTCCTGCACGACCCCTACTGGGGATATGCCCGCAACCCAGGTACATGCCCTTGACCGGAATCGAACCTGGGACCCTTCAGTCCACAGGCTGACGCTCTATCCACTGAGCCAAACCGGTTTCGGCTCCCCTGCACTTTTAACTAAAACCATAGCTGCTAGCACCTCTCTGCCCGCATGTGCAGGGGGTCACCTGCAGTGCCAGGAAATGCTGCCTCAGCAGGGCCCTTCTCACTGCCCGGGCCCAGCGGGTTGGGGAGGAGGAGGCGATGGCTCCGGGTTGGTGTAACATTCCCTCCTGGTTTCTTCCCCTGGGTCAGATCCTGGTTCTGGAGTCCGTGCCAGACATTAACCTGCTGGATTATTTGCCAGAGATCCTGGATGGACTCTTCCAGATCCTGGGTGACAACGGCAAGGAGATTCGGAAAATGTGAGTGAAGGAAGGAGGCAGGCAGCTGCCACCGTCCGGGGCCCCTCAATGCGCACACATATCCCACACCAACAGGCAGGTGGCAGCAGAACAAGAAGTTCCTGCTTTTCTTCCTGGTTTATGTGCTGCCCACCATGAGGAGCTAAGAGCTCAGCCTCCTGCCTCTGACAAGTTCATCTGACAAGTTCAAAGTGTCGTTCCCTCTGGGTGGCCAACCCAGAGCAGAAATGGGCCCTGGCTGCCATATGCTACGTCCCTTCTCCTCTCATTGGCAGGTGTGAAGTGGTCCTTGGAGAATTCTTGAAAGAAATTAAGAAGAACCCCTCCAGTGTTAAGTTTGCTGAGATGGCCAACATCCTGGTGATCCACTGCCAGACCACAGGTGAGTGTGTGAAGGCCCAGGTACTGCACCCCCTCCGGAGCTCCTTTCTCTCTCACCATCTGGGAAAGAGTCCCGGTAGGAGTAGGAACCAGCGCAACACAATCTGGAGCAGTGGAGCACCGGGTCCTTGTGAGAGAGATTCAGGTTCTCTGTCAGCATGGAGGCCCTTTCCTTGGCCAGACCCTGGAGGGGTGCAAAATCTGGAGGCCCTCTTGGTGGGAAGCCCGGCCTTAGCACTGTGTATTGAAATCCTTGGGGTTAGGATTGTGTTTCCATTAGCTTCTGTTGTGGATCAAACCACTGCAAAATGGAACTGCTTGACACAGCAGACTTATTATTGGTCACGAGTCTGCAGTCCGCTGGGTGATTCTGCTCACCTGGGCGAGGTATGGCTGGGCTTGGCCATGCACCTACAGTCAACTGCAGGGTTAGCTGCAGCTCCATGGTCTAGGGTGGCCTCACTCGTGTCTGGTAGTTGGCTGGCTATCACCTGGGTCCATGTGTCCTTCCAGCAGGCCAGCCCAGTACACTCATATAGAAGTGAGCAAGGCCTTTTGAAGCTTAGGCTTAAACCAGGCACATCATCACGTTACCACCTTCTGTTGGCCAAAGTGGCAAGGCCAGCCCAGAGTGAAGAAATGGACTCACTCCTTGATGAGAGACGCTGGGCAACCCCATTGTAGTGGGCACAGACGCAGAGAGGGGTAGAGAATCGTGGCTGCTCTTACAGTCTGCCACAGGTTGTTGCTCCATTCCAACATGAAACTGTATGTACCCAGGGTAGACAGAAAGCAAGAGTGAGAGAGTACTGGTGAGGCCAGCAGCAGCATAAGCCCTCTGGACCTCCCAGTCCCATCTGTGGGCATGATCAGTGGGAGGGAGCATTTCGCTGCTCGTACTGACCGTCCTGGAACCCGACCCTCCCTCTGCCAGACGACCTGATCCAGCTGACAGCCATGTGCTGGATGAGGGAGTTCATCCAGCTGGCCGGCCGGGCGATGCTGCCCTACTCCTCTGGGATCCTAACCGCCGTCTTGCCCTGCCTGGCCTACGACGACCGCAAGAAAAGTATCCTTTGCTCTGAAGAAAGGAAGCGAGAGCAGCCCCACAGGGCGCTGTAAAGTTGCAGGACCCTGGAGTGGGGTGGGTCTCCCTTGTGATGGGGCACCTCCAAATAGTCCCTGGGATCAAGGGAACAGGAGACGTTGCTGAACACAGACTGGGAACGCCAAGACAGCACCAAAGCTGTCTCTGCTTACTTACAGATCTAGAGCAGCTCTCCTGGGCCCACGCTTCCAACCCCTGAGCTCACACTGCCCATCCAGGGTGGGGAAATCCTGTTGGGACATCCACCAGGAAGGGGCCTTACAAGTCACAGGAGCATCTTGAGGGGACACCAGTGTGGCAGGAGGACATGCACTCTGTTCAGACTGCCGTCTGCCCACTAACATACCTCTGAAGAGGACCAAGCCCTGACTGATGCCAATGCACTCGGGCTTTGGGAAGCCCCCAGATGGGAATGCTCCTTACATCAGTGGACCCAGGCATCAAGGAGGTAGCCAACGTGTGCAACCAGAGCCTGATGAAGCTGGTCACCCCTGAGGACGATGAGCCTGAGGAGCCAAAGCCAGTGGTGCAGAGGCAGGCAGACCCCAACCCCGACGACTCTTTGGCGAAGCAGGAGGGGACAGGCAGTGGTGAGTAGGCTTTGCCTCCTGCCCCTCACCTCCCAGGTCGGGCACCAGGGAACCAGAGGTCGTAGTTGATTTGGGGCCTCACTAACTACTTTCCATATGTTAACTCATGACAACCCAATAAGGTAGGAAGTGCTATTATCCCCGTTCTACAGACGGACACGGGAAGATAGATCACACGACCAGGACCTGGCAATTGCTAAGTAGCAGAGTTGGGATTTGAACCCTGGCAGTCTGTCTACAGAACCTGTGCTCTTAACCCTTTTGCTTTAAAAGCCATTACTCCTCTCCTGAATCCTTCCCTGGGCTCAGCTGTAGAAATCGTTTTCCGTGTGGGAAGGGTGGAGCGTGACAGTACAGGTCTCTTGAATCTTGGCTGGCTGCTCTTATTGCGCCCGTCATTCTCACAGAGGGAGCTTATTCAGTCTGTGGGAATTCTGTCAAAATCAGTATCTTTAAAAAATGAAGTGGCTCTGCTCTCCTTTCAGACTCCTTTAGCATAATTGTCTTGTTTCTCTGTAACATGAAGAAAACCATGTTTCTGCCAATTGGAGTCCAGAGTTTGACCCTCTAACTATCATCCAGAACTGACTTTTTCTCTCTCTCGAATGTCTGTCCTCACTGAGAGGTCACTGATCAGCTTTGGGTGATGTGCTCCTTTACAGAATCAGCCAGAGAGTAAATTGATAAGGAACCTACTCAAATCTGTACGTCTGGGACTTTCTTCCAGGAGCGAAAGAATCACGAAAGCATTTTCTCCCATGGCCATTCTATCTGAGCATTTCAGGCACACGTGCCCCTGGCCCTCCTCCCATGGGTGTGGCATGCTGGATTCTTTCAGGTGTCATGTTACAGCAGGGCCTGGCCTCTGTGGGCCACAGTAGCAAAACAGCTGGAGGCAGAGCAGCACACAGCTGGAGCATTGGTGGTTCAGTGGTAGAATTCTCGCCTGCCACGCGGGAGGCCCGGGTTCGATTCCCGGCCAATGCAGCGGCTGGAATCTTTTTTGGCAGCTCCTTGAAAAAGGAAACTTGGGGAGATAAGTTAGTAGGAGCCTCCCAAGGCAGGAGCTTGCTTTCTGAGAGATATAGAAGAATCTCGGGCATAGACATATTTTGTGAACTTTCACTGATGTATGAGAATTTTTTAATCTTTTCATTTTTTATTCTCGTTTTAGAAAATTTGGAAAGTGGGAGGAAATATAAAGAAGCAGGACTGTTCCCACTAAGAGGCAATCAGTATTATAATTTTGGCGTATTTTTTGCATTATATGTATTTGAGGTTATACAGCTTATATAGGGTGGGGTAAACGTAGGTTTGCTTATGTGGCAACCAGTCAGGCCTCTGGAAAGGAACCACCATCGGGTTGTCGAGGTAGCAGCTGGGAAACCAGCTGGAGCGTCAGTGGCTCAGTGGTAGAATTCCTGCCTGCCACCCAGGAGGCCGGGGTTCCATTCCTGCCAAAGGCGGCATAATTATCTCAGGTTTTAGATAGCTTTCCTTAGCTTTCTGGAAACAGCTCCCTGCTCAGGAGAATCTTATCTTAACCAAGATGCACGCAGGCAACTTGGCTTCAGATTTTACTGCCTCATGGCAGACACAAAGCTCACTTTACGGTAGTTCCCCGAGATGGCAACAGCTAATTGGGGCCTCCGCATCCACTCCAGTCCTGCTTGTAACTAACCAGCACTTACCAAGGTGCCAGGAGAAGGTGCCAGCAAGCCGAAAGAGTGATGATTTAACTAGTTGGCGGGTTCATCCCAACCTCCCCCCTTCCTCCAGTTATTCTATTCCTCTCTTCCAACCGGTTCCTCCTGGAGAAGGCAAGAGCCTCCTGCCTGCTCTCCCTCATCTCATGTCTCCCTCCCGGGCTCAGTCTGTGTTGCTGCGTCCCACAGCACACCTCGTTCTTCACCACACACCTCTGGCCACACCTATGGGAGGCTTGTCAGTCAGGCCTTCTGTGCATGAGCACTCACTCACACATACAAACTCACACACACTGCTTCTTCCTCGCTTCTCACCACGGGGCTCCGGTCGGGACAGGCTCACGTGGGTGCCATGCTGCTCCCAGCCCTCTCTGCTTTTTCTGGCTCTCCCACAGTCCTGCTGCTGGTGGGGGTCCAGTGCAGGGTCCCTCTCTGACTGAGTTCCTGTGGCACATGATGTGTCTTCCCTGTCCCTCTCCGTGACATCCCCTAATTATCTCGTGACCTGGATTCTGGGGCCAAAACCGCCTGCCGGTGTCCTGGCTCTGTTAACCTCCTATCTGTTGCCCGTGGGCAAGTGGCTTGGTCTTTCTGTGCCTCAGATTCCTTGTTTGTTAAATAGGGCAACAGTGATGACATAGCCCACAGTGTGAGGGCGAGTTTCAGACACGAGTTTTGCACGTAAAGCTCTTAGCACATGAGAGAGGCACTTAGTTACAGGTGCTGTAGGGTCTGGTTGCTTTCATTCCAGTTGTAATAGATCCATCTCTTAGCAGCATTCTCCCTTGTTTTTATCACTAGCCTTGCTCAGGTGGGAATGGGCCCCTGCTGGGGGTTGAGAGAGGGTCAGGGGTTGAGGTTCATGTGGCAAGTGAGGAGCAGAGCTAAAAATAGGGCTTCCATGGAGGGCTGGTGACTGTAGGGCAGCATGTGATAGATCCGCCCACTGCAGAGTTCCGACACAATGGGTGTATCAGCACCTCCTATGGGCTCTGCAGATGCAGGCGATGAGGTCAGGCGATGAGGCCTGGAACCTGCCTGCAGGAGCTCAGGAGAGGGCTGCAGGTGAGTCGCCATGTGACTCTGGGCGGGGTCACAGGGCCCTGTCAGGCTTCAGGGAGGTTATTTGAACTGGATCTTTTCTTTCTCTTTAGCTTCCACTCTCCCCCTATCCTCACCCCCATTTTATACTCTAATTATAAAGGAAATACTTTTCCCTGTAGAGATTTTGGAGAAGAAACAGACATTCCTACTGGGCGAAAACAAAAAGTAAACAAGTTAAATATATTGTCTGGCAAATACATTTAGCAGCGTGCATCAAAAGCCTAAAATATTTAAGAATTTTTTTCTTAGGAAATAGGTAAGGTTTTTTCCTTTAAACACCTAACAGATGGTAGCCCATTGATTGTCATAGCAAGCCTGTGGTGCCGACACTGTCATTACCCCACTATTCAGGTGAGGAACAAGTCAAGTGACCTGCCCAAGGGTCGCACAGCCAGAAGGAGGGGAGTCAATGCTCACACCCAGTCCCAGGGACCTCAATCTCTGCTCATAGCGATGTCTACACTGCAGTTCTCTGATGAGGAAATTAATATATAAGGGCAGCTGAAGGTGCTTGGCCTGACTGGCTACCCAGAATTGCAAAGGAAAACAATGTGTAATTTTTATTTGGCTTGGCAAACATTTAAAACAGTGGTCGGCAAACTCATTAGTCAACAGAGCCAAATATCAACAGTACAATGATTGAAATTTCTTTTGAGAGCCAAATTTTTTAAACTTCTTCTAATGCCACTTCTTCAAAATAGACTCGCCAGGCTGTGGTATTTTGTGGAAGAGCCACACTCAAGGGGCCAAAGAACCGCATGTGGCTCTCGAGATGCAGTTTGCCGACCAGTAAAAGATTACTGGTATCCCTGTGGGGGCTTTGTGGGAATGACTGTTCCTCCATTCTTGAATATGTATCAATAGGACCTTCCAAAAGGGCCCCTTGGCAATATTTATTGGGGTGACAGATGCCTGACCATTCTACCAGCAGCCCCCGTGTTCAGGAGATCTGGAGAAATGCTTACCCTCGTGCATAAGGAAGCACGGAAGCATGTAAACGAAATTAGGAAACCATCGAAGTTAATTGGAAGCCAGTTTCCGACATCACATCATTTCACCTATAAGGATGTGTGTTTCTGAAAGACGAGAGGGGAGAGGCCGCCAGAGGCATGGAGCTCCAGCTGCTTTTCCAGGCTGCTGGTCCAGGCCGGCCTGCCCCCCCTTCACCACACATCCTCCCCTGTCCCTGGGGCTGCTCAGCAGGTCCAGCTCATGCCCAGCTCTTCCCGCTCCCACTGCACTGTGCTACATCCTCCAAAGGTTCTCTCAGCTCAGATTTTCTGTTGAACATGGAAATAAAGGTCCCCTAGTATGGTAGCTTCACATCCATACCTAGAATAGCACCAGTCTAAGACATAGTACACAGTGGGAAAAGCAAGTAACAGAAGATAGTCTCTGATTCCATTTATGTTTCCAAAACAAAAAGGAGGATTAGCAACAGATGAGAGGGTACCTGCCTAACTGGTTCAGTAGTTTCCTGCACGCAGAGTGAATATCAAAGGCTGGGGAGCGACGGGCTTGGCTTTGTTTTTGACATTTTTAGAGTGAGAAAAGGTTTCACTTGTATAATTTAAAACTGTTCAGAGGCCAAGGCTGGTACCATTTGAACAATATACGTAATAATAGTTTTAATTTTAACCCACAGAATAAAATATCTGTGGGTCCATAATGATACAGATGGATGGATGGATGGATGGATGGACAGATTGCTAGATAAATGGAGAAGAGGCAGCTCTTCCTTATAGCTGGCAGCTGTTTAGCCTTTTCGGGAATTGCCAGTCTAGTTCCCATTCCCACCAGCAATGTCTTTAAGGCTTCTAGTTTCCCCACATCCTCACCACCAAGTGTTACTATTACCTCTCGTGTATGTTAGCCATCCAAGTGGGTGTGAAACAGTATCTCATTGCGGTTTTGCGTTGCATGTACCTGGTGGCTAATGATGTTGTGTGTCCCAGAAGTCACTTTTAACATCCATTGCCCGCGGGCCAGAAGTCTCTTCTGACCTTTCCCAGATGTGTCCGGTGCTGGTGTCCCTCTCCTTGTGAGGTCACGTGCCTAAACTCGTCCAAGCATGCGTCCTATCCCCACGCTTTGGGGAATGAGCAGCCTTGGGTCCTCAGGGCTCCAGGGCCATGTTCCTTTTCAAGGGCTGGAATCCAGGTGTGGGGGACCGAGTGTCTGTGTTTTTATAACCGGGATATTGTTCATTCAAAAGACCCCAGCAGCCTTTGGCATGACACATTATTCCTCTTACTCTCCCAGGAGGCCCCGAGGTTTCTTGTGACTCCAGCTTCAGTAGTGGCATCAGTGTCTTCTCTCCAGCCAGGTGAGTGCGTTGTTCAGCCAGAGGTGTTTGTGGAAAGCGAGCAGCCTAGACCTTTCTGGGTGCAAACTGCGTGGGCCTACCGCTTATGGGCACAGGAGGTGCCTGCTGAGGGGATCTGAGACATGGAGCAAGCCCACCCACCCAGCTCTGATGGACAGATAGCTGTCTGAGGGGAGTGGGGATTAGAAGTTCCTGGAGGTCAGAAGCATAACTAATACGTGGTGACTACAGTAGGACACCTGCAGACACCGCTGCCCAGCACCTTTTGCTTGTCCAGGAGGATGTGGGGCTGACAAGACTGACAATGGAAAGGCTGTGTGAGGACAGTCTGGGATACAGGCGGCAATTGGTGGAGTCTAAGAGTGCATGGACATGGACTGTGTGGGCAGCAGGGGTGTCCTCTTCTAGGCTCCTGGGTCGGCTGTAATTGCACAGCCTTCCACATGGGGGCAGTGCAGGCCAAGTATGGAGATCATTCCCCTCCCTAGTCTGCAGGGTGATGGCATTCCCCTGGGGAAGGAATTATCACCCTGCTGTCCTTGTCTGAGTAACTCTAAGGATATGGCCTATCTCGATTTTTCCTTGGGTGGAATTGGCAATGGTGGGGCTGGAGTGGCGATTCTCCTGCAAATGGTTTCTTCCCTTTGAACTCAGGCCTGGAAAACCAGTCACTCAGGAAGGAAAAATGTGCACTCAGTCCCAAGAGGCTCTGTTCTCCCCAGACCCTTGGATCTTCCCTCCTTTTGCATCATTTTCCACTTATTCTTATCTCTAAAGACCCTGTGCATGTTTTCTAAGCGTGCAGGTGCTGATTATAAACATGCACTACTCCTGGGACCATTCGCAAGTTGTTCAAGCAAACCAGTAAGCATCTTTCATTCACTTGTTTCAGTTAGTTGTCATGCGCTCCAGCACCTGCCTGTGTTCAGCCCTGCAGGTTCCGAGGGGGAGATACCGCCCCTGAACATGGTCCTTGACCTTGAGGTTCTCTGTCGGGAGGCAGAGAAAGAATCAGGAAGCTACCAGAAAGGGTAGTGATTGCTATGACGGGACTCCGGTGTTGGGGGCAAGCGATAGCGCCTGAGCTGCGGCTGGCATGGTGGCTGACAGGGATGAACATTCTGTGGCTGCGTGCTTCCTAAGCCCTTGCCGTGCCAGCTACTTTGTGTCACATCATTAGACTTTGCTGATGTTTCAATCCCATGGGGTCCGTGGTATTATTGTCTCCATGTTAGGGCTGAGGAGGGACAGGAGATCCCGGAGCTGCTGTGCAGACAACTCACGTAGGAAGGACTCAGGAGGGTGCAGACTGGTCAGGAGGGCTAGAGGCTCAGCCTGAAGAGGTGGCAGCATAGGGAGGAAGTTGGATCGATTTGAGATCTGTTTTGAAGGTAGAACTGACAAAATCTGCTAATGGGATTGAGTGAAAGGAGAGAAGTGACAGAAAGAATAACTTCTGGTCTGGGGCTTGAGCCAAATCAGGATACTATCCCTGGTGTCATTTCCCAAGCCGGAAGGAGGGGCAGGTGAGTGAGGGCCAGTCAGGAGCTCTGTCAAAGGTGGCTCTGAACATCCCCTAGAGCTGTTAGAGGGGCAGGTGTGGGTGGTGAATTCTGGAACTTGGGGGAGAGGTCTGGATGGAGAAGCAGGGAGACAGTGTCCCACAGAGGATATAGACTTGTGTTCTGAAGGCTGTGGGAGCCAGCAGTACAGGCGGGAGTGAGGGAGCAGACCTGTGGTTTAGAAGACCCTCTGGCAGCCGGGGGAGGATAGATGAGGGAGAGGGCAAACTGATAGCTGAGAGGCCTGTTGCAGACATGTCACTGTAACCTAGGCTACAGGGATGCCCTCGTCCAGTGGTCGGCAAACTCATTAGGCAACAGAGCCCAATATCAACAGTACAACAATTGAAATTTCTTTTGAGAGCCAAATTTTTTAAACTTAAACTTCTTCTAACGCCACTTCTTCAAAATAGACTCGCCCAGGCCGTGGTATTTTATGGAAGAGCCACACTCAAGGGGCCAAAGAGCCGCATGTGGCTCGTGAGCCGCAGTTTGCCAACCACGGTCCTAGTCCATGGGAGTCTGTGCACACCCCCCCGCCCCCCTTCTCTCTTTCTTTCTCTCTTACTGCACCAGGCAGGTCCTCCTCTCTCGTAGTGGAGTCCCACTTTCTAGGCGTACATCCTGGCTCCACCTTGCCTGGTGTGCGGCCCTGGGCAAACAGCTTAACCTCTCTCAGCCTCGGCTTTCTCTTCTGGAGACTGGTGATGATGGTACTGACTTCATAAAGGCCTGTGCTTAAGTGAGCTGAGCCATGTCTAGAGCATAGGATGGGCCTGGCCCACAGAAAGCACTTTACACACTCTAGCTATAATTGTTATTATGGGAACCTGTTATCAGCCCCGCTTTACCAATGAGGAAACAGGCCCAGAGAGGTTGACTTTTGCCCAGTCATTCAGCTAATTAGTGGCCAGGGTGGAACTCCAGAGCCCACTTGGTAACCTCTGTTGCTCATGGCTGGAGAGCTGCAGGAGCTCTGCATATTGGCCCCGTTAACTCCCTGACCGGGAGCCCTGACAGGCTTTCCGTGTGAGCAGGCTTCTGCTCTGATGCTGAGGCCGTGGTGTCGTCGGACCTTCAGTGCAGGTCCCTGGAAAGCCAGGGGCCCTGTCCACAAACTAGGCAAGCACATATATAGATCTAGAAATCGTGCTTCCCAACTTTTAGCATCTGCTGATTGGAAAAAAGGTAGAAACAACTCTCTCTTTTTTTCTTTTTTTTTGGGGGGGCGAAGGGTTAGCTTCCTTTTGCTTTGGTTAGAGATGTGACATAAAAATACTATAAAGAGTTATTACAGAAGTAATGTGCTGCCTCCCAGAGAGAACCACTGGAATTTGTCGTTATTTATAGGTATTATCAGAAGCATTGTTCAGTAAAGAGGTATTTTAATAGCCACTGTAGCGCCATGCATTTGGAAATTGTAGCACATATACAAGTAAGACATTCGTTATGAGATGCTTTATGAAAAAACGCTCACCGAAAATGGGGTTTTGCAGACACCTTGAAATAACTCAGAAGCCCCAAGAGTGATTAGTCTAGACTTTTTGGAACCCACACAGAAACGTGTTTTAAACTGAATAAGCCAGGGCGGGGGTGCCCCATCTCAGGCTCCAGCCCAGCAGCTCAGGGGCTGAGCACGCCACGCAGCACACGCTCTCCAGGAAGGGCCCATGTTTCCAGAGTCCTTGCTCCCCACTGAGCATGCTCAGAGCCCAGCACACAGCAGCCTGCCCCACCTGGTGAGCAGCCCAGAGCCGCCTCAGAGGCGGGTGGGATCATCAGTTCTCCCTTTCCCAGCACTGAGATCGGTCTCCTGGTGTGCGCCTGCTTCCCTCAATCTTCACCTCCAGCCAGTCACAGGAAGTGACACCCAGGGAGAGTGTCTCCAGCTGAGAAATGAGTTCTCCGTGCTTCTCTCAGCCTCAGTTTCCTCATCTGTGCATTGAAGGATCAGGGTACATGAACTGTGAGGTCCTTTCAGGTATATAGCTGTCTGAAAGTGCCCATGTCTGGGAGGTGTGCTGTGGCTGGCGTTTGCTGTGAGAAAAGTCAGAGGCTCTTATGCCAGTTCGCATACAGACTCCTTAAAATCCTCCCTTTGTTACTTGGCCCTGACAGTGCCACCTGAGGGAGATGCCACCATGGGCTGGTTCTTGCTTTCTGACCTCAGAGACACTGAGCTGGCCAGAAGCATCTCAGGACCACTGTGAATGAAGGAACCCGGCTGGCCAAGGGACTGTCCAGCCTGGGGTCCCCTTCAGATCACTAGATTTGGGGTGTCCACCATAGACACCAGTTTCCCCAGTGTCCTTTCTCCCTAATGGAGACTTTGTCTGCCCTCCTGATAAGAAGATACACTGAAAAGTGTGTGTGACAACTCCTTTCTCCCTCCACCATGTGGGGCTGCCATCCTGCTGCCCCTGCCAGGGGACAGTTGGAAACAATGCCACCGTGGACTCTCCTGAGCCTGGTCCTTTCGGGCAGTGGGTGCCATGTGGTCAGGGAGGCCAGCTTGGACGCAGACTGCCCAAATTCAGATCTCCAGCTCTACCACTTCCTGGCTGTGTAACCTTGGACAGAATGGTAATAACATTGTATGGGCCTCTGAGGGAAGTAAGTGAGGCTCTGCAGGTACAGAGCTCAGCACAGAGTATTTACCCAAGAAACGTGAGTTATCATTTCCAATACCACGTCCTCTTCATTGTTATCAGAGCCCTGTGTCTCTCCCACCCCCCAGCCCAAGGTTCATACACACCATGGGGCCTGAACTGCCAGTGGAGTGGGCGGTGGGGGGGGGGGGGCATTGCGCTGGGCTTCCTCCCCACCAGCAGCTCAGGACAATGCTACATCAGTGCAGCTCTGAGTCCCCAGGCAAGTAGAAACAAGGCCCCTCCTCCCAGGGGAGTCATTCTAACTAAGAATGGGGCAGGCACAGGGTACTCATTCGCAGGCAGCCGGCAGCCAGAACGTGCCGCTCCTGCTGGGGAAAGGGACTCACCCAGGCCTGACCTGGGGCTCAGGGAGTGAGGGAAGCAGGGGCGGAGGGTTGATTTCTGTTCATTCCCACTGCCTCCGAGCTCCTGCCTTGGTGAGGCCTTGGGCTGTGTAGGCTCCTGGAGCTCCTGCAGCCCCGGGGTCCCTCTGGCAGGGAGAAGAGCAGTGAAGGAGCTCACCGCAAAGAGCCGGTAGGGGGCCAGCAGGATGGGAAAAGTAGGACTTGGAGATAAGACAGTAAGTAGATCTGGCGGGAGAGGGAATGTCTAGGAAATTGTTAGACAAAGAGAAAATGCTTAGGAAGCCCTGGGTGGGCTGCCAGCCTGCTGCTGTGGAGCTGTACTGTCCACGCAGAAGCCACTGTCCCACGTGGCTCCCGAGCTGTGCAGTCACCATGAAACGCACTGGGTTTCAAAGCCTGGGGCACAAGAAAAATATAAGGCACCTTGTTAGTGACCTCTATGTTTTATATCAGTTACATGTTGAAAGGGTAATATTTGGGGTATATTGGGTTAATTAAAATGTGTTCATTTCCCCTGTTTCTTTTTACTTTTTAATACAAAACCAGAAAACGTTAAATTCCACATGTGGCTCCCATTATATTTCTCTTGGACAGTGAGCATGAAAGAGAGGTTGAGTGAGGGGGTGATGGGAGGCCGCAGGTGCCGCCCCAAGTGGTCTGTGCGGGAGTTCCCTGTCTGTTTAAGGCCACCAAGGTCCTAGATGCTGGGTGTCCTCAGGAGACCCCAGGAACTTCCCATCTCGGGGCTCCCGGGGAAATCTCAGTGGCAGCTCTGGCCAGAGGCTCAGGCCTTGTGCTGCCAGAGGATGGAAGTGCCCAGTGTAGCCCCCGAAACGAGCACTGTGGGGAATCATCAAAACATATTAAGGAGCAGTTCCGTTTAGCACTTACAAAGCTCAGAGCTGTGCCCTTTAGGAATTCACATCAAATGAGCTTCAGAGAAGCTGCAGGCGAATTAGGGAAGCACAGGCATTGAGTTCCTGGTGCAAATGAATAATTGAGCAGCCTGGAAATACCACGGAAGACCATTCTGTACAGGTGGGAACTAAGGCCCGGCCTGGTCCTTGGGAAAGGCGGCCCTGTCACTCCTGTCGTGGCACCCATGGGCGAATGCAGTGTGACACATAGCCCTTCCCTAGCATCCTCGGGTTTTCTGCCCATGCCGTCCCCATCCGCGAAAACTCCAGCCTCTGGGCCCATGCTTCGGGCAGAGGCCTGATGTCCATGTCCCAGCAGCACCAGCCCTCTCAGCTGCCCAGCAGGGCTTTGGCCAGTAAGGCCAGCGTCTGTGTCCCGCTGAAGCAAAGCACATCTGAACAGCTGCGTTTCTCAGGCCGAGGCCGACTTCCCCCGCCAATGGGAATGTCACAGTTTCAGAGGCAACTCAAGGCTTCTCACTTAGGCTGCCCCTGTGCTGAGTGCCCTGGGGGACGACAGACAAAAAGCCACAGTCCCTGTCCTCCCTTGAGAAATGTTCTTCGGGTGCCTTGGGAAGGCGCTGTGGGGCTAAGGGGTGTTATCAGGGCCTTTTCCTGGACTTTGTGGACGTGGTGGCGTTATTTATCACAGAGAGTTTGGACTGAATGTGCTGAGGGTGCTCCCTAGCCTTCAGCCCTGAGGTCTGCGGGGGCCAGCTCAGTGACACTCGAGAGGTTTTCTACCATAGCAGCCAGGCTAGTGCTGGTCAAGAAAAGGGGGAGTGGGTAGGCATCCAGCAGCCTGGCCCTCTTCCTCCCGGTCTGGTTTCCAGAAGGGAGAGAAAAGGCCTGGCAACCGAGTGTGCCGTCTGCGCTCTACCCCAGGAGAGCAGGCAGGATGTGGTTCTGAGTGTGCAGGGCGGGGTGGTGCTGGGCTCGCTGGGGAGGACTGCAGTGGCCTCAACTCCTCGGTCTCACCCCCAGTGCTGAGAGGGTCCCGGTCACCCTCCATCTCGACGGGATTGTGCAGGTGCTGAACTGCCACCTCAGCGACATGGCCATTGGTATGATGACCCGGATTGCCGTCCTGAAGTGGCTTTACCACCTCTACATCAAGACTCCCCGCAAGGTGAGCCCCAGCCTCGTGGACCCAGAGGACCCTCCCAGCCCGGGGCGCTTTCCGGGTCTACCTTGGTTCTGAGGGCCTGCCCCTGCATGGTAGGTCTGGGTCATTGCAGCTCTGGAGAAACCCTGACAAGCAGGGGAGTGGCAGGTGCTTGAAGAACCTTCGGTGTCGGGGGTGGGGAAGGTGGTCCGTGCAGGGGACCCTGTCTGAGCTGAGTCCAGGCCTGGAGCGAGGGAGAGCTCACGGTGCCCTGCTCTCCACTCCACAGATGTTCCGGCACACGGACAGCCTCTTCCCCATCCTCCTGCAGACGCTGTCGGATGAATCTGATGAGGTAAGTGCACAACACACCTCCCCTGTGACATGGCTTCCTGGCCGTCCCATTGAATGACGTGGGCTCTTGTAGCTGAGAGGTGCTTGTTTTGTTCTCTTAAAGCAACACCCAGAAAGTACCCTGTTCCTCATACCTGGTAAGATGCACCAGGCAGAGGGAAAGGTGTGTTTGCTGCCCTTGGCTTTGAGAGTAAAGACTCCTCTGTTGGCACCTTGGGTCAGGACATCCGCAAGGAAACCAGTCTGCACAGGGAGCTCGCTGGCCCAGGATGGCAGTGGAGAGAGACAATGGGGAGCATGACTGTGGGTCAGGCGCCGAGCGCTAGATCTGGCCTTGCTTCATTGCCTGAACTTAAGCAAGTCACGTCTTGACCCTGTGTCTCCTTTCTCCCATGTTCATTAGGGTAGTAAGAGCACATGGGTGGTGAGAATGAAACACTTCTCGGAACATGCCTCGGTGCCAGGCTGCGCACACGCTGAGCACTGTGAGTGCTGGTCATGCTATTCATTGTAGCTGGGCTCCATTTTGACCTCAAGTTTGAAGTTGGAACCTTCTGCTTTGCTTTGTTGGGGTCACCAAGAGCTGCTAGTGCAAAGGCACAGAGTCTGGCCCAGATTCCAGGCAGCGAAGTAACCCCGAGTGGGAAGCTGGCCGATGTAGGGGAGCTGGGCTCTGGGTCCTTCTGCCATCTGGGGGCTCCTCCAGCCGCACACCTTTCCCCACACCATTTTCAACAGCGTTCTGTTCTGGGGAGTTAGGGTAGGTGAGTCCTTTTTCAGGGGCAGGATTTGTAGCTGAGCATTGCCACTTGCCAGGGTGGCATCCCGTCTCTACCCACGCCAGCTCCAGGCTGCAGGTCAGATGCTGGCTGCTGTGCCTTCACACCCCTCCTTCCTTCTTCCAGGCCCTGGGCAGCCATGGGCTCTAGGCAGAGCTGTTGTCCTCCATAGGCGTGGGTCCCTGACTACAGACTCCCACGGTGCTCACTGGGAACGTGGGAGTGGACAAGGGCTGGAAGGGTGGGGGAAAGGGACGTGGCTCACAGCTTCCTATGGAGTAAGCCACCTCGGTCCTCCCTGGGCTGGTACCAGGCTTGTGTGGGGCCCTGTACCATGGCAGCTGTCCTCAGCCTACACCTGAGCTGAAAGGAGATGCAGACAAGCGGATGTCTGCCCCTAGGTCCTCTAAGGCAGCGGTTGCCAACCAGTGGCCTGTGGACCACTGGTGGTCCGTGAGGTCCGCAAGGTTGGCGACCGCTGCTCTAAGGTAATCGGTGTTTCCAGAAAAATATGAAACAGATGGTCTGGGAATCTGCCCTTGACCCCTCCTGCATGCCCACCACATACACACACACATTCAAGCAGCCAGACACGTGTGCACACACACCCTCTCTCCCTTTCCCCCACCACCACTGCAGTGCAGGCCCAGGTGGACTTGGCCCCGTTCTGCCTGAATTGAGAGTGACTCACTGCACAGTCACAGCCCTCATTTCAATACAAAAAGGAAGAGAAGAACTTGGCTGATTGGCTCCTTCTCCAGGATCTCACTGGAAGCAGCTGAGTTTTCAGTCTTTTAAATGGAGTTGTTTAATCCCATCCAGCTTTCTGCTTGCAGTTGGTTTTGTGTGCGTGAGCCTTTAGAGGGAGTGGGAGGAGATGCAGTCCATTAAACAGCTCTGTTCGGGTCTCGGCTGTGGAAACTCCATTTGCTGAAGCTCCAAATGTTGTCAGAGCTTTGGGGCACATCTTGTGGATCTCGGGTGCAGCTAGGATTGCACCTGCTCTTGGGGACAGTTGCAGGGGTGGGGTGGGGAGGAAAGAGTCCCTGCTTTCCCCCTAGGGAATGGTTGGGACCTCGGTAAACAGTGGTGAGTCCTGATTCTGCCACATCCTGCTTCTTCACCAGAATCACATTCCTAAGCACCCCCTGCCCAGTCTCTTTGGCAGCTTTGAGGGCTTACTGGGTACTTGGCAATGGACAGCCAGCCATGAACAAGACAACGTCCCCCTTCTCCTGGGATATCTAAAATAGCCCTGATATCAACTCAGATCTCCCTGGGGTTCAAGACCCTGAAGGCCATTCAGTAGAATCAAACTATAGCCAAACGAGGGTGGGGGTGGGGTAGGGGGTGAGGGGACCTTCATATTAAAAGCTCCTGGAGTCTAATGGACACAACAGTCCCTGCGAGGTTCTTCCTCCAGCCCGCGGCCTCAAGGCACAGCTTTTCCCACGTCTTGGATGATTCTTAATAGCAGCTTACTGTCTGAAGCCATTACTCTGCCAGGGACTGCTGCACCCTTCATTCGGAGTATTGAGAGAGGCCTCAGCAATTCTGTGGGAGAGTCCTTTTTGCAGTTCAGAAAACAAAGGCCTTGGGAGGTTAAGTAGCTTGCACACAGCTGGGACGTGGTGGAGCACACTCAGAACCAGGTCTATTGGACTCCAAAGCCCATTCCTTTAGTCACATAACTACCATGCCTGTGTTTCACCACATGCGGCCTGGCTACCCCCTTCAGAACCAGCTGGGGAGATGGGGAGGTTGTGTCTAATTGTATCATCCTCCTCATTTCTGGCCACTTTCTCTTGTTCTACAAGTTCTTGAGAAGAGTTCTGTTTGGGGTGTTAAGGGGTGTGTATTCTGAGAAAGGTCTCCCTTTAGCCCCCAAACCCTTTGTCCACTTTTCTTATTGATTTCTAGAAGCTCTTTGTATATTGGAGACATTAGATTCATCATCTTGTTGCAAATGTTTTTCTCTCCCAGTATGATTGTGATTAACGCACGTGCTTCTCGCCCTTGGTGAGAGCCTCTGGCCTCAGGAGACAGAGCTTACGCAGGTGTTAATGATGCAAGAGCTGGGCTCAGGGAGGGGCGGGCTGCAGAGACCTAGCTCTGCCCTCCACCAAGTTCTGTAGTCCCGCCGGCACCTGGCCCCACGGGTATGTCTTGTCTGCTACTAGTCCTCCATTCTGTCCCGGTGCCAGCTCAGTAGTACACAGCCTTCTGACATCCTCAGTTGTCTGTTTTCCCGTTGTTCAGGATAAGTGGCTGTTTGCTCAGTACTGCCTGCTCCTTGCAGACTTTGTCTGAAATTCCCTTTCATCAGAAAGAATTTGAAGGTGTCATATTGATATTCTTAGCACCAGAATAGAAATCCTCCCCTTAGCTAAAGATCCACTTGTTTTTACGTGACATTGCGCCCTGATTCAACAGCGTGGAATGTAGGCACATGCTCAGAGCTTCCTACTGAACGCTGGTGGGGAGCTGGGGCCCCTTCTTCCCCTGCCGGGAAGATGGAGTTGTTGGCTGCCTCCCAAGCCTGAGCTACCTGAGTGAGCTCTACCCATGAGCCCCAAAGGACAGGTCCTCTCCATGTTCCTGATGGTGTGGCTGGCCCAGGAGGGGTCTCAGGTCACTCCTCACCCCCATCCCACTCCCAAGCACAGCTATCTCCCACTCCGTATTTAAAATCTTCGAGGTGTAACGGTGGGTACTTGTCATTATACATTTGTCCAAACCCACAGAAGGTATACCAGGAGGAGTCCTAATGTAAACTATGGATTTGGGGGGATAATGATGGCATCAGTGTAGGTTAATCAATTATATCCAATGTGGTGGGGGATGGTGATAATGGGAGAGGCTATGCAGGGGCAGGTGTATGTGTCTGTGCCTCCCGTTCAGTATTGCTGTACACCTAAAACTGCTCTAAAAAATAAAGACTATTTCAAACAAACAAACAAATGTAGCACTTTTTTTTTTTTTTTTTTTAAGTATCAGTCTTAGGAGAGACATGGAGGGAGTCTGGTTGCCTCTGACTAGACGTAGCGTCCAGGCAGTTGGCCTCCAGACCTGAGCTTGAATCCTAGCTCCCGCCCCTTCTTCCCAGGGACCTTGGGCAGGGAGTCCAACCTCCCTGATTTGATAGATGGGACTAATGATGTCTACACTTGCCTCATAGGCCATTGTTTAAAGGGATGGTGAGCCCTAGCTGCTTTGGCTCAGTGGATAGAGCATTGGCCTGTGGACTGAAGGGTCCTGGGTTCCATTCCCGTCAAAGGCACGCATCTCAGTGGCAGGCATGTCCATCCCCAACCATGGTCACGGCTCATGTGGGCGGCAACTAATCACATCACTGTTTCTCTCCTCTCTGTCTCTCCCCCTCTTTTCCACTCTCTAGAAAAATCAATGGAAAAATATCCTCGGGTGGGAATTACAAAAAATAAGCAAATAAAGGGATAGTGAAAGCTCCTGCCCAGAACCTGGGCCATCGGAACAGCCTGTCTGTCATTACAGGTTCTTTAAGGAGAAGTTGGGGAATGGGCTTTTTACTGTGATGAATTCTTCCCACCCGGAGCAGGACTCATCCCGTTACGTAAGTTGTCTAGTAAAGTTTCAGGGTCTTACTCATTATGAAGTTTACTATTGGTATTTCATATTTTTGTTGTGATTTTGAGTGGCATCCCTTTCTGGTAATATTTTCTCTGCAGCGACAGAGCAGCCTGGTGGTGAAGAGCAGGGCTGTGGGGTCTAGAGGTCCCAGAGTCCTGTCCCTGGCTCTGCCACATGTTGGTTGGCCTTGAGCAGGTGACCTAGCCTCTCCAAGCCCAGTTTCCTTATTTGAAAACCAAGAGTAATAGTGGAACCACCCTCCCAAGTGAGATCATGAATGTAAAATGCTCGGCACAGGCCCAGCACCTGCAAACAAGTGGTAAATGTTGGCCCCGCTGGTGCTGGTAATGATTTCTGTGAAAGGGCCCAACGGCAGGACACTGAACTCAGGAAGATGGGCTCTGTGTTGCCCCAGATCCTTCCTGCCTTGGCTTCAGCAGCAGAAGTCGGGACAGAAGCTTATCTCTGTCTGCAGGACCACACAGGACCCGGGCAGATGGCCAGGGTGGGCAGTGTGTTTGGGGGCTCATCATCCATCTCCAAATCTTAGAAAAAAACAAAGGCAAAACAGTAGGCAGCAGAACTGGTGCCCTTCTCCCCTTTTCCACCTCCGGGTGCAGCATGACCCTGTGGCGGAGCTGCCTGGGCAGGAGCAAGGCCCCACTGTCAGCAGCTTGTGTTTGCAGCATCGCAGGTGGGAGGCTCCCAGCTGCTGCTCGCTTAGGGAAAGGAGGAGGAATGACGTCCTTGGTGGAGCACTGCATCAGGGCCTCTTGCAGCTGCACCCTTGCTCAGAAGCAAAACCTTCCGATTCCATTGAGATCCAGAGGGCACACCTCCCCAGACTTTGCTCAACACCTCAGAACTGGGGTGTCCTTAACACTTACAGCAGATGTTTCCAGCCTAGAAGAAGTGCCCTTTCTCTCCCTAGTTTCAGAGCAACCATAAAGAGAATTGCTGATGGGAGTTCAGTCACACAAGAGAATAGCTTATGTGACTGGTATAGAAGCAGGGAAAAAAAATAATGAGAACCCTGGAAATTTGGAGGGTAGGATTGTGAGGGCATTATTTGTGGCAGTGCTAGAGTTTCCAGCTCAGCAACCTGCTAACTGCAGGAGAGCAAGGCTGGGGTGCAGCATGACTTAGGAGGCCGGGTGCAGCATGATTAGGAGGCTGGGGTGCAGCCATGACTTAGGAGGCCGGGTTAGGGGGTAGGTCTAAGGAGTGATGTGAGGCACCTCACAAAAGGACTGTGTACACCCCAGCAGGAGTGATGTGGCCTGTCCAGGGCAGGCCTGGGGCCTTCCCTGTCCTCAGTCCCATGGAACATCTCACACGTGCCCTGACCAGCAGGGCAGGGCCAGCACTGCTCCAGCCCTGGCTGAATCCTGAGGGAATGGGGCCATCAGCTCTGCTCTTTGGTGTAAAAGTAGCCCATTAGCCCACTCTGCTCAGGACACTCAACCCCTCACCTGTGTGTGTGGGGGGGGGGGGGCGGGGGGGAGGCGGAGCTTCAGAGAATAGGCAGGGCTGGATTTGAGGGATCGTTTGGGGTAGTGGGAAAGGGCTTCATCTGTTTTCAGGGTCCAGGTCTCGGGAGAAGTGGAGCAGAAGTGAAGGGCTTCTCAAACTTCTCACAGGAGAGCTCACCAGGGCCTGACAGAGAAACAGGTGGAGACTCATGTTAGAGGCCAGCAGGGTGGGTGGCACTGTGCTGTGACAACACTGCTCACTCTGCCACCCTGACTGGCAGCCTGGGCCCAGGCCCCGGGGCAGACTGGGGCGCTGCCTTCGGCTCCCTGTCTCGGGGAGCAGAGTCCTGTGGTCCTATCATGTCCCTTGACTTTCCTTCTCCTAAGGAACCCTGTCACTTTGGTCTGGTGTGTTGGTCAGCTGGGCCTAAGGACTCATCTCTCTGTTTAAGGGAATTTAGTGAGTGACAGCAGGGACTCCTGCATGGGCTTCCACCAGGGGAGGCCCCAAACCTGAGAGCTGCGCTGTGAGGAGGGGCTGGGAAGGCTCTGAGTCCCCACACGTGCCTGTCCTGACTCAGGTTCCAAGGTGACTGGGCTGTGCTCTCCTGTCCCAGTGGGAGAGCTGCTATTGGAAATTGGCCATCCCTCCATGTCTGCCCAGAAATGAGGGCTCCCACTTGCTTAGAGGCCCCTTCGTTGGAGGGCGGCTTTGAGAGCCGATGACAGCCGCCCAACACCCCCAATGCTGGCTCTGTTCAGAAACCATGGTGGGTGCTGTGTGTCAGACCCCATGTGTCCATGGAAGGAGACTGGGACAAGGAGAGGGCGAAAACCCAAGTTTATGAGGTGGCTGTGCTGTTTGGGGGCATTGCATCTAGTGTCTTAATGAGCCTGCGGCGGCCTGGAGTGGATTTAATTTTCCCCAGTGTGACATAAAAGGAAATGCAGGCGTGAGGAGGGAACTTGCCAAGGTCACACCGCCAGGAGCCAGAATTGGCAGTCGCGTCTGTCTGATTCAAGAACATCTAAAACCCCACACAGGGTGTGCCCTCACTGCAGAGCCCCGGCCCAGCGGGTGGGGGCACCGCGTTATCCAGGCCACGCCTCCCACTGTGCCGTTTAGCGTTTTGTCCTTGACAGAGCGACAGTCTGGTCGCACCTTCTCTCTGAGCAGTTGACTATGACCTGCCAGGAGGCTGCCTTGGGCTGTGTGCTGACCCAGGGCCCCCAGCTCCCACCAGTCCCATCCAGGAGTGGGCCAGTGGCCGGGACGCAGAGGGGCGGTGTGGGAAGCGGCTGGTGGGGAGCAGGAGGGTGGGCCTCTGGTCCACGCTGCCCCGCTCTGTGAGACCAGCAAGTCCACGGCATCTCCTCACCTCAGTTTTCTTCCCTAAAATTCGGTTGGACTGGATTGTGTCAGTCCCATCCAGCTCCAGCTCTGTGTGGTCCTGACCCCGCTCCCCGGAATACTAATGCGGCCTGCTAAAAAGTGGACAGTCTTCCAGAAGAATGGGGCTTATTTTTCCTTCTCATATCCTTGCCTTGGTTTTTATTCCGCTCCCATTTCCATTCCATCCACTCTCCAGAACAAACCAAAACAACCCCTCAGTTCCGAAGATTTCTTTCCCGTCAGATGGCATGACTGGGTCAGATGCCAACCCAGAGAGCCGAGGGGTAGATGTCAGAGCTCAGAACTTGGTTCCTCTTGCCAGCGGCACCCCCTGTCCCCCAAGGTGGGGAACAAGCTGGGCCCCACAGGATTATCCCAAATGAGAGGCATGGACCCGTTCCTGCTGCACCCCCCGCGGTCCTGCCAGAGACACGGAGCTCTTGTCACTCAGCTCTCCCTGTGGCTGACCTGTGGCAAGGAAGAGAATGGGACCCCAGTCACAGGCCCCAGAGACACCAGGCCCCCACAGCCAGCAGAGAGGCACTGGCAGTCACCGCTAGGGGTCCTACAAGGACTAAGAGCCTTTGGCAGGGAGGAGGGACCAGCAGAGTAATTGTCCCAGAATCAGGCCTGGCGAGAGGGACTCCGCTCCGTGTGTCTGCACTTTGCGTTTTCGGTGCCCCACCTCAGCCACCTTCGAGGAAAGGGAGGACCCACAATCATTGTAGCTGGCCTGGCAGTATTCACTCCGGGATGGCAGGTTTATGTGCCGGGTGTGTTTTAGTGTTTATTCTGTCTGGATCCCTTCCAGTGATGAGTAAGTAAGGACCCAGAGCCAGCACAGCAACTGGCTGAAGTGGGTTGTGCTGGGGGAGCCTGCTGCCTGGCCCCCTGGCTCCTGATGACAGAGGTGGGACTGAGTTCTTCCCCATCGGCACAAGAGCGAGTCTACGAAGGGGAGCTGGGCAGAAGCCCCACAGCAGAGCCACCCAACCAGGGCTGCCAGCAGAATCCCTGGAGCTTTTAAAAATCCAGCTGCTCGGGCCTCAGCCCAGACCTCCTGACTTCCCTCAGGTGGGCCTGCTGCCTGGGCGCTGGCACTTTCCACAGGCGCCCCCCCCCCCCACCCCACCCCGGTGGTTCTCATGCACTTCTCCGGTGGGGAACCGCCGAGAGGGACCAGTGTTAGGATCCTGCTGGGCGACTCCGAGCCCTGCCCCTGCTCTCAGCCCTGATGCCCTCCCTCCACAGGCCTCAGGGCGGCCAGGCCAGGACCCTGTTTTCACCCTGTGTCCTACTCTCAGTGTTTGTGGCATCTGCAGAAACCAAAATTTCTCCCAAGATGTAGTCAGTTTTTTCCCCTCTGGAGATGGCCACCGCTGAGTCAGCTGAATTTCCCTGACAGCGTCCTGCTGGCAGCTCACAGAGCCCAGAGAGGCTGAGATGAGGTCGTCTCCCCGCTGCTCACAGGAAGAGCCGCCCCCAATGCTCGCTTCCTCCCCACCAGCCCCTGTGCTGGGCTTCACTGAGTGTGCGTGGTCCTGGTTCATCTCTGTTGTGTTCCCCGCTTTACCCAAGAGGAAACCGGGGCTCAGAGAAGTGAAGTAACTTGGTCAAGAGCTCAGCTCAGATGCTCCATGAAACCATGTTTGTCATGCACATACCCCCACTCTTCCTGCACATGTGTCGGAAGTCCCCTGTGCATTCTCTTAGCCCTCATCTCACTCTGGGGACAGGCTGTGTCCAGAACCTAGCAGGCACTCAGAGACATTTATGAGAAAGTGAACAACTAGGAGGTAGGGAGGGTGGCGAGCTGATCGCACTCGGCCTGCCCCGCTCCCCTGAGCCCTCCTGCTGGGACCTGGCCATGCCGAGTAGACCAGAAGCTGGGCCCAGAGAAGAGCCTGCCTCCTTGGCCGGCCAGGGCTCAGTGTAGCAAGTGCACAGGGTTAAGCAGAGACCTGGAGGCAGGCAGGATACCAGGGAGCTTTGCTGTTCTCCTGGTTGCCATGGACCGGTGCCCTGGAAACAGCTGGCCCCTCGGCTCATCGCCTGGTAACTGAGCTGTAATGGTGCCTGCGCTGCTCCAGTGCTGCCCTCGGCACAGCAGGCCCTTCCCCATCCCTGCCTGGCTCCTGGGGAGAACCATAACCCTGGGAGCAATGACTGGCATCAGCAGGAAGGAGACCCTGGGGGTGAGAGGGAAGGGGAGTTGGGGGCGTCAGGAAACCAGCTCCAAGTTGTCTTGCCCCAGGCTGGCCTTTCTCTTCTCTACCCTCAGGGATGGCGGCTGGAATGTTTTAAGCTGCCAGAACCCACACTGTTATCTACTGTTAGTAGAACTTCGCAGTAAGATTTAGGTGCAGGCCTTTTGCATATTTTTGCATATATGGCACAGAACTAGGGAAGGATTTCAGTTTATTAAAAATGAAAAAGAAGAGAGAGGAAGGAGTTAGAGGCCCCACAGCTTCTGTGCCTCTGCCCTTACTCTCGGCTCGGCTTCCAAGATTCAGGAGCGGCCCGGCCTGACCCAGATCTCAGGCTCTGCGCCCACTGCTCTGGGAAGAAGCATCAATTCAGCCTGAATTCACTCTCCTGCCAGCACCTAGCGTGTCCCTTGGAAGCACTGTTGCAGCATCCTCCTGGCCGGGACTGGAGAGGGCCCGGCTTGGGGATTTCCTTCACTCTTCACGGCTGGGAGGCTGAGCCATGGGACATCTGGGGCACAAGCGGCTGACCGGTGGCACAGCCACACTTTGGACCCAAGTTCCTTAGAGATAGTGAATAGCGTGAAGGGGGCGGCCTCTCCAACCATCCCCGTGGCAGAACATCTTCCATCTCCTGCCTGGCACTGCAGGTCAGCAGGTACTTATCCAGCATCTGCCAATGCCTCCACCTGGGACCTCATGGTCAGGAGACTGCGTGGGAGGCGAGGATGGGCCTCCCAGCCTAAGGGCCTGGCTGTGCACAGCTCTGGGTCTGCAGCCGTTCCTACATGGTGCAGGAGCAGGCAGCACGTAGTGGGCAGAGAAGGGACCTCCTACCACGAGAGGTTTTCCAGGGCTGGTCTGTGGACGAGGTGCTGGGACAGGGAGTACCTGGGCGGACCATTAAGAGAAGGAAAGGAAACAGCCGCCATCCCAGAGAGACTGGCCCTGTCGTGCTGGACGCAGCAGGTGGCAGCCTGCAGTGGCCCCATCCGGATGACCCCTCTCTCACTGAAAGGTGCCCTTTGCTGGCGTCAGGTCACCTCCTACAAGGAAGGGCTTTCTCAGGAATGCCCTGGCTCCCTCGTTTTTGCTCCCCAAGCCCTAGCAGGTATGAACCCCTCACTACCTCCTCTGGGGCCTTCCCCTCAGAGTTGCTTTGTCAGATGTTTTGCACACCCAGTTGCCACTGACCCTTTCACTCCACTCCAGGATGAGGGACCAGCTGATGTGCCTTCCCCACCCCCCAGCCCCCGCCTGTTGCCATGGTAATGGCAGGCACTCCTGTTCCTGCAGAATATTGCTTTCTTGTAACCTTCCTCTTCCCCCCCCCCCCCACTTCTTTCTCTCACACAAAAAGAAAGCACAAGTGTTTTATATTCATTTTGCAAAAAGCTGTGTAGCGCATACTAATTGGCGTGGCTTCCTCCTGCTTGAGCCTTTCCCGTTCTTGGAGCCAGGATTAGAGGCCAGGCAGGCATGGGCCCAGCCACTGCTCGGGAAGGAGGGCCAGCTTGGTTTCTAGAGGCCAAGCAGCCATCTGTAGCCAGGGCCTTTCCCCCAGGTCTTAGGCAGGTGCCTCGTAAGCATGGCTGCTGAGGTCACCCTGTCCTTGTCCTAGAGCTTCCTATGGGGTCCACAGGGGGTGGAGCACCAAATCCCTGGCTGGACACACAGACTCAAAGCCACATCCAGCTGGAGGGTTGTCCCTCTTGCCCAGTCCCAGGGCCCCTGTTGGCATCACCTCCCAAGGCCTTCCCTCCCTAGGGCCCTCCTGGCTGCTGAGGCAGAGCCTTGTCCGCGGCCTCAGAAGTGTGGATCTGAAGCATCAAGTTCAGCCCCTGGGCTGAGTGGGGTTTGCTGGTCAGCTGGGGGAGGGCCAGTGATCCTGGCTGTCTGAGAGCCACCGTGCAGCCCCAGAGTGGCTCCTCAAGGCATTCCTTGCCCTCCATTTTGACAGCTCCTTCCCCTCCTTGCCTGCAGGAGGCTGGGGGACTGAAAGGGCAGTGTGTGTGTGTGAGAGAGAGAGAGTATGACTGGTGTAGTGGTGTGATCCCAAGCTGGGCTGTCTGGGGACCAGAGATAAATTTTTTTATATGTAAGCACAAGGGAGTAGCTGGGATTGCTGCAGGAACCTGTAGGTAACATTTCCGGCTTTAATTGTGCAATTGAAGTGTAATTTGCATTCATTTGCCATTTGGTGTTAAACTTCCTAAAATAAGAGAATTCGCAGTGTGAAATATGCAGCGTTGCTGGCCTCACTCCCCAGTGGGGCCGGAGGAGGTGGTGCAGAGACACGCAATGCAGATCCTCTGGGGGAAAGTGAGGTCTGCAGCCCTCATGTCTGCACCGCTGTCCCAGCCCCGTCCCTACGCCAGGACTTGCTCACTTGCTGTATTTGACAGCCAGGGTTTGCTGCCTGGAGGCTGATTGCCCCTGTGCACCTGCTCTGCAGGCCTGAGAGGCGGGGCCTGTGGCTCCGAGAAGTGAGCGGCAGGAGGGGTGCAGTGGGGCTGGAAGGTGCCAGGAGGTGTAAAGGCACAGAGGTTGCCCTTCGACCCCCTTGGCCCTCCTGTGAGTCTGAACCAGGTGTGAGATCATGGGGGTCATTGAGGATTCCCCACTCAGGCCATGGGCTCAGCAAGAGCAGATGCTCAACAAGTACCACTGGATTGGGAATCAGGGTGTCTATTTGGGATTTTGACTTGGGTGTTTTTTGAGATAGAATCCACATACCATAAAATCACCCTTTTAAAGTATGCAACCCAGCACTGTATACTGCATGAGTATACTTTGCCAATGAGGTTGTGCAACCATCACCACTAATTCTAGAACATGTTCATCACCCCAAAAAGGAACTCATTAGCAGTCACTCCCTGTGTCTCCCTCCTCCTGCCTCTGGCAACCTCTAATCTCCTTTCTGCCTCTGTAGATTCGCCTGTTCTGGACATTTCACATAAATGGAATCATCATACAGGATGTGACTTGCACATCTGGCTTCTCTCACTCAGCAAAGTTTTTGAGGTTCATCCATGTTGGGGGTGTATCAGAACTTCATTCCTTAATATTGCCAGATAGCATTCCTTGGCGTGGACATTGGGGTATCAGTCATTGGACGTTTGGGTTGTTTCCGCTTTCCGGCTGTGATGTGTGCTGCTCCGTGAGCATTCCTATGGAAGCTTGTGTGTGAACATGTTTTCAGCCCTGTTGGGAGTAACCGGGTTTCACTCTTTGAGGCACAGTTGGCCTGCTTCTTGCCTCACTGTTTGATTTTGGACAAGTCACTCCCCCACCTGGACTCCCTGGTCTCCTTCTGCCTCCCTGATGTTTACACAGCGACTTGCTTGGATAGTTGAGCATCCGAGTGCACATCCTGCGAGGTGGGGCTCGGGCTGCTCCGTCGCTCAGCGCCGCACTCACTGCTCTGCTGTCTGTTCCCACACCTCACCCTCTGTGCCCTTCCTGCCACTGTTGGAGCAGAATGCCCTCTGGGGGCCTCCCTCGATGGCAGCAGAGGCCTGGGCCTTGCTGCTTCTGGACCTAATCCTACCCGGGCTCTTGGCCTGAGCACCAGGCAGGCAGCCCTTGCTCCTGCCATCCGTCTGGACTGCTTAGCAGCCACACTTCTCAGCCAGCATGGATGCGTTCTCTGCAGGCCCTGGGTGGGGCGGGTCTGACTCACCTGCAGCCCCAACACCCAGCACAGCACATGGGAGGGACAGCTGGGATGCCATGGCCCACCTGGTGAGGCTGGTGTAAGGCAGGGCGGGGAGTGAAGTTACTGTCTCTTGGAGATTTTGTGCCGAACACACCAGGCTGCTGGGAGAACACTAAGGGCCAGAATGGACCAGCAGGTACAGGGCTCAGCTGCATGGCCAGGCTGCAGAGGGGACTCCAGGAGAAGTGACAGCAGGGGCAGGGAAGGATGGGGTGCTGGCACATTAGTTGCCATGAGACAGGAACTGCTTTCAAACTTTGGAGAGGTTAGTAGCTTTTTTTTTTTCTTTTGAGATACAGTTCTCCCTTTTAAAATACATGTTTCAGTGGTTTTATTTAGTATATTGATAAGGTTGTATAACCAGCACCACAGTCTAACTCGTGAACATTTTCGTCATCCCACAGAGAGCCCTGGAGCAGCTTGACCTTGACTGTAGTCACCACATTCCACTGGCTGGCCTGGCCTCCCATACCCGGCCCACCCAGAGCTTTCTGTCATTTCCACTGGTCCAGAGATCTCTGGATTGTAGGGCAGCCCTGGGGGACCATGTGACACAGCCTTGACTTGAGCGCACACTGGGGACTGTTCTCTGTGCTCACCTCTGCATCTTCCTTGGAAGAGCTAGGCAGGCAGGGGTCAGGTTCAGGGCCTTGCTCCACTAGCTTCTGTGTATGAGCGCTGCAGAGGCAACGAGAACTGAACAAGTTAGGAAGTCTTCCGTCCTGGAGCGCAGAGTCACACCCCACATGTGGAGGGTCCTCTGGGATCTGCCATGGCCTGGTGTCTCCTCTGCAGAAGGATTTGTCCTGTGACCTGATGCTGGGCTGGGCCATGGCTGCCACACCCAGGAGTGTGGCTGTGAGGGCACTGCTGGGTCATCGTCGGGCACAGGCAACCCAGGAGCCCTGAGATGTGTATCCCACAGGCTGCCCTGGTGCCTGAGTCCCGCATCCCCTGGGGTCTCCTCTCGTCCCCACACCAAGGACCAGAGAGGAGTGGTCATGGGAAAGCTGGCTTCCAGGTCTCAGATTCCAGCTTCCTTCCTGCAGTCGCTCCTGTCCACTGCCTGTGTTCTCTTCAGTTCAGTCCTTCGTAGAACATTTTGGGCACCATTATAGCCATAGTCTTTGCCACTCTCTCCAGACACAGTGACCTGTGGAGGTCCTAGTCCGTTATCCTCTGCTTTTCTCCCCAGGTTATCCTGAAGGATCTGGAGGTGTTGGCAGAAATCGCTTCCTCCCCTGCAGGCCAGACAGAGGACCCAGGCCTCCTTGATGGCCCTGACCTCCGGGCCAGCCACTCTGAGCTTCAGGTGCCCACCCCTGGCAGGGCCGGCCTGCTGACCACTCCCAGTAAGTATTCCCCTGCTGCTTCCAGCCTCAGGGACCATGGGAACACTGGTGCTCAGTCTCGTCCTGGACTGGGCCATCCTCGGGGTGTCCCTCTCGAGCCTTGGAGTTCTGCCAGGGTGTGAGGGTCAGTGACGGCCATTGTCCAGGAGGCAGGTGGACCTTGCCATGCTGCCACCTCCTGGCTCACACTCCAGCTCCTGTAAGAGACGCTTTGTCCCTTTTCCTCACCTTCTTACACCTTTCACCCGTTCAGCCACTGGCTTAATGTAAAACCATCTGAGTCAGCCTATGGCTTCTCCCTGGGGCAGCGTCTCCCTGGTCAGGAATCAAGGGGCTTTGGAATCAGGGCTCACAGGTGGGAGACTAGGCAGCCATTTCCTTCCTCACCGAGAGGCTAAAAATAGCTCTCAACATGGCAGGCAGCCCAGGCAAGAGACAGTATAATTCAAACAGCATGTTTCCGGGAGTGCTTGGCCATGAAGGTGGTGTGGCGTTCCTGGTGCTCCCCCTTGGAGCTCCTTCCAGACATCAGGTGGCCCTTCTCCCAGGCCAGGGCTACTCCCAGCACCTCCCTCCCAGGCAGACACCAGTTCCCTCCAACGACACCGTCCTGGAACATGCCCAGGGGTGTGAGTCCGTGGGAAAACACCCAGCGGGCCTTGGGTGTTTGCCAGGGGTGTCTCTGTCCCCTGTGCGGCTCTTGACACCAGGCACCAGGTCCTAGACAGCCCCTCCTCTGGTGCAGAAGCCAAGTGTCAAATACATTTGGGGACCATCAGCGGCAGCTCCCCTCCTGCAGCCCCACCAGGCTGGGCCCGAGGACACCTGGAGTACCTGCAGGCCTGCCTGCGCCGGGCTGCGAGGTCGTCACAGAGACCACTCATGAAAGGCGTCTCCCGGTGACACTTGGCGTCAGGCCCCATCCTGCCCTTGCAGCAGGGTGTCCCGTAGGACCCCAGGCTCTAGGCTGCCACCGCTTCACATGCTCTGCCTGCAGCTGCTCCCAAGTTCCAGCTGTTCCTGTAAAGTAAGGAAGGAGTGAGGGGCTAGCAGTAGGCCAGCTTCCTTCTTGTTTCCCCAGGATGCAGGGGTTTCCTTGCCAACAAGCTGGTTTCCTCTGGGCAGTCAGAGGCCATAGTCAGGGAGGCACCCACATCCTGACTCAGGACCCGTGCTGAGGTTCCCACCCTCTGTCCCACAGCCTAGGACTCCGTTCTTCATCCTGTGTCCCCAAGTCAGCACTTGAGGGTCAACCTGACGTCCCCAGGACTGCTGGCAGGAATGCCACAGGTTGAGTGTGAGGGTAGGGCCTCCATGAGAGGGGAGGAGCAGCAGGCTCCTCCTTGGAGAGGGTGGGCCTGGAGGGTGGGGACAGGGTGGCAGTGATACCTTACTACCAGGAGAAAGCGCCCCAGGGCCCAGGCCAGCCTCATCCCCTTGTGGGAGCATCCGCTCTCCCTGGTGGGAGAAGCGAAAAGCTGAGGCAGCACAGCCCCAGGCAGGGAGGACACCTTGACCTCCCACGACTGTGCTCCTTCTACAGGGTGGCTTTTCTCTTCCTCCCTGGCACAGAGAAGTGCCAGCGGAGCCCTGCAGGCCAGCGTGCACCCAGGGTCTGCTGGCTGGGCTCATCATGACTGAAATGCTTACTTGCTGTTGGAGGCATGAGCTAGAAAGAATAGCTGTGAGTGGCCCAGGTCACTCTGGAGCCCTAGGGCCTGACCCAGGGAATGCCAGGAGAGGCCCTGTGGGAGCAAGCCCTTTCAGCCGCTAGGGAACAAGGGCCGGGGGTACTTGGATGGCAAAGCACTCAATCCCTGCTCCTGTCCCCACCAAGATGGGTGGGCCACTGATGAGTGTCAGGCCCTAGTCTCATCAAGGCTGTAGGACCGCTCACATCAGCCTGGGGCTCACCCTGATGCATAGACAAACCAAGTGTGCCAGACGGGAAGAAATTCCATCCTGGGAAGAACACCAAGGAAGTGCTGCAGCCAACAGTGCTTCTTGCTGCGTGGAGTCACAGCACCGAGGGCCACACGCTCTCAGCCTGAGACTCGTGTGCACTTCAAGTAGTGGGGACCACCTCTGCATGTGCGTCCACAGCTGGCACAAGATTTTTCAAATGGGTCCGTGATTTTAAAAGGTCAAGTTCATAGCAGTAATAGAAGAGCATGGGAAGCCAGAGCTGGGCCGCAGCCGCCTTAGGGAGGGCACGCAGCAGGCCCTCATTGTTGAGGGCAGCTGTTAGGTCCGAAAGCACTCATCCTTTCGCAGGCTGCTCTTTGTCAAGTTGCTTTTAAGGCATGCAGCAAGGGGGGCATTCTGTTTTCATCTGGCTATGCACATTGACAGTGGCCACAAGGCCAGACCCTCTCCTGTTTGGATTCTGTTTTCCTCTGGCTCTCCAGGGCACAGCTCCGAGAATTCACAGACTGCAGTGCTACGTCCCTTTAGGGTAGATACTCCCACCCCATAAAGGAACTTTCTGGAAAGCCAAGGAGGCAGGAAACCTAGCAAAGATGAAATCAGTGGTGTTCCTGGGGAATTGAATGGCCTGCCTGTGTGTTGGGTCCAGAAACTCAAATGGTGCAGATTGAGTGCAGTGGTGGGGGAGTGGGGCCCATCGCACGCCTGGATGGTTCTGTGTTGGCCTAAATGTGCAGCAGCAGTCCCCGGGGCCGCAAGGCAGAGCTGCCCACACGGGATTTTCCTCTCGCCCGTCCCAGTGTAAACATCTCCCTCCTGTGCAGAGCTGTGTGGGCTGAGGCCGTGGTGTCGCTTCTCGCACGCCCCCTTCATTCCTGACCTTTGCAGAGGCCCCGGCTGGGAAGAGGGCCGCCGCTGGTGCAGTCAGGAGGGAGCCAGTGGAGGGACACAGTTTCCCTGTCTCCCTAAGACTGATTTGGTGAAATGAAACAAACAACCTTGGTCTCCTGTGACTTGGCAACTTCTGTGCCTTCTCTGCCTATCTCTACTCGGGGGAACGACAGCGAGGCTATGCCAGGCTCTGGGAAGAGGAGATGCTGCGCCCACCTCAAGCCAACCCAGGGCCTGACCCTGAGCCTGCACAGGCGGCCAGCAGGAGCAGGCGGCTCTGGGACCGTTCTGTTAGAGACGTGCCTGGCCGGCTTGGGGCTTGGACATCCCAGCTGCAGAGCGGGAGCCGCCTGCCAAGCACAGCAGCAGTGTGGCAATCCGGGGCCAGAGGTCAACTCAGGACTGATATGTTTACCCCTAAAACCCAGTCTTCCCTGTCCTTCCCTCTGGCCACGGGCCCATTCTTGGTGGGATAAAACTGCTTACATCAGGGATCTCTGGTCCAAGGTGGAGTATGACCCCAGCTCTAAGAACATGGACAAAAATGGAATGTTCTGATTCAGTTTTGTTCCTTATAAGCCCAGGCTGATATGGCCAAAAGCAGAAAGAAGTTCTAGAAAAAACCTAGAAAGCAATCCCTGGGCGTTTTTCCCAGTAACAACTGTGACTGTGATGTGTGGAGCTCTCGTGAGGACCAGGCTGCTCTGAGCGCTCCCCACGTGCTCAGCACCTCACTGTGAGCTAGCTCAGCCCTCGCTGAGAGACCACCGCTGCTGTCACTGCAATAGGCAGGGGTGCCGACCCAGGGCCTCGCCGAGCCTGCTCTCTTCTCCCCACACTCAGGAGCCCCCGTGAACTCCAGCCTTGCCCAGCACTGGACTCTTCCACTGCCTGAGGGAGGAGCAGAGCAGTGGTAGCCAGGCTGGCAGTCTCCTTGTGGGTACGGGGTCGTGACCCCAATCTGACAGTTCTTGGGGGTGGTCCTCTTCGCAGTGACTTCAGGGATTCCATTCCGGCCTCAGGTGACCTCTTGCACTTCTTCCTCCATCTCCTGCAGCCACACCAGACGGGGTCCCAGGTCCCAAGAGCCTTGCTCTTGGAGCCTTACCAGCCCTTCTTCCCACACGCTGTGTTCAGGCGCTGGAGTTGGGAAGATCTAGGTTCATAGTCCATCTGTGCCCCACCTGCCCTGCAACCTGGGGCAAGTGTCCTGCCCCGGTGCCACCCCTCCCTCCTCCGTTAATTGGGCAATGGGTGCTTGTGGGCTCCATGAGCTCTTGCGTGGAAGGCGCTAAGACACGTGTGAGTGCTGCCTCTGCTTCAGTCCTTATGGGAGCTCAGGTGCTCTCCTCTGTGGGGCTTTCAGGAGAACCGGGGCCAGACTCCTCCCGCCTCTGCCCTCCCACCTGTCACTGTGTGCATGGGTGCTGGGGGCCACTTCTGTTTCCCTCCTGGCCATGACCTCTTAGACCCTGATTTCTCAAGGTGCAGGCTATGCAGCCTCAGTGTCGCCTGGAAGGTCATCAGAAATGGAGGCACTTGGGCTTACCCTAGACTCAGAATCGCATTTTATCAGGATCACAGGTGCTTTGTGTGCTCCCCACAGTTAGAGAAGCACCAGCTCAGCCAGCAGGATCTGTGGTACTCACCTCTGAACCCCACATTAGTCAGTGCCATCTTTCAGAGCCATTATAATGGGGGCACCAGAGCTGGGTCTGAGGCTCACCTAGCACCACTTCCCAGGCCTTTACTGGCCACCAGATGGAGAACCCGGCCCCCTCCTACCCAGGCCCATTGCTGTTGACAGTCTGAGGGCCCTTCCCCCTTCCCTGTCTCCAGCACTGCCCGTGGCCCCAGCTGCTTGCTCGACAGCCCTGCAGCTCTCCCCTGGTGCAGCCCTCTCCACTCCCATATCAGCTTCTGGTTCCTCTCGGACCCCGCTGGGGCCCATTAGCTTATCTCTCGCTCTGAACCAGGCAGCTGGAAACCTCCTGGATTTGGGTGGCTGCCCAGGGCAGAAGGCTCCCTGACCTCAGCTGGGCTCGCCCCCAGATTCCACAGGCTCCACAATCCCTGAGACCCTGTTTCACAAGAGCCCTTGGCCTCCCTCTCTCCCAGGGAAGCTAGCCCCTCCCCACTTGACCCCCTTGATTCCAAACTAGCCTCCCAATCCCACAGCCCCCTCCTCTGAACACTTCCTGTGCTAGGAGCCGTTAAGCTCCTTCTCCCTGTGAGGCTCACAGACAGGAACCGCCACCCTGGAGAAGGTGTCACTTCCTGAGACTGCCCTGCCAGTTAGCGACAGGACCTGGGTCTCCTCTGGGTCCCCTGGCCCTTCCCCGCATTCTCAGGGCAGGGGATCCATTCCCACTGGAGGGGCCAGGGGGAGAGAGACAGGAGGGTGGGAGTGAAGCAGGACCCTGCTGGGCCTGGGCTGGGCGGCTAATGTTTTCCCATCTGGTTTTGTTGAACTGTAACTCACGTTGTGTATTGAGGCCAGAGCTATTTTTATCCTGACATGTGAGGCTCCTTCACGTCATAGCCACAAAACTCAATCCAAAACATCCCAGGGAAGGTTGTTTGTGAGCCGTTCTGCAGATTCTCATGTCGCCACATCAGGTTTCACTTAGCAACATCTGCAGGGGCTGGCTCCCTGGCCGCCCACCCCACCGGCCTGGTTTTGTGTACTGAGTGCTCCCGACAGCATCTGTCTGCCCCTGGATCAGCGGCCGTCACGTGCGCTTCCTGCCAGAGCCGCTTCTCCAAACCAGAAAGGCGAGGCGAGCGACATTTGGCTGCAGGACTGGTCCTCAGCAGGATTAGGGAATGAAACTCCTCAGCCCCCCAAAGGGCACCTCACTCCTAAGACCCATGGGCAGGTTGTTCTCTTTCCCCTCTTCCTGTGCCCCAGCCAGACAGCTGCTCCTCATCTCTGGGCCGGAAAGACTACGCTGTCCATGTCACCAGAGTAAAAGCCTCTTCGTCCTCAGCAGAGCCTCAGCACCGGAGAGAGTGTGCGGAGAGCAAGAGCCAAAAGTGGGCTAAGTGGCCGTGGAGGGAGGTGCTGTGAGCTCCCACGGGCTGCAGCAGGCAGGCATGCGTTCAGTGGAGAGAGGCCTGGAGGAGCCTGGAGTGGGTCTGTTTCTTCTACCCCATCTCCTCCTCCTGTGTCTGCAGCCCTGCCTGAGAAGCTCTTAGTTCCACCTCCAGCCAACAGGGCCTGAGGGCCAGGGAGGTCGGAAAAGTGGCCAGTGGGCCGATGGGAGGCCGAGGCTGGGAGATGAGGCCCACACCCCATCCATGGTGAGCACCGAGACGAGCCCAGCCTTGACCAGCCCACCCAAAAAGTGTTCCCCACCCCCAACCCCACCCCAAGGACTGCCTGCCCACACATGTCTGCAGTTGGGATGGGATCTCGCTGAGCTTTACTGGCTCCTACTCTCTCCTGTGAAGGCTTCAGCCCTCGAGGGCAGTGGCTCTGACCAGAGTCCTTCTGGCATGTTGGAGCCTGAAGGGCAAAAGGCTCCACCCCAAAGCTGGAGGCCCAAGCAGGCGAGGCCCAGACAGCTCCCCCACACTCTGGCATCCCGCCAGCCAAGTCTCAGGAAAGGTGGCAGCCCTGCGCTTTGTAGTCTTAAGTGGTGGGAGGCTGAGCCCCACAGGCTGTCCCAGCAACCACTGCACTGTGAGAAGGCGAGTCCCTGCCGGCTTCTTGGTGATAGGGCTCTGTCCTCCACCTCCCACTAAGGGCCGCTGCCCCAGGGCCATCTCGCAGCCTGGACTTAGGGAGTTGCTGATTTGGCCCTTGGGGAGCTGTGGCTAGGAGAACTGGGAATATGTCCAGAGTAGCCCCATGCTTTCTCTTCTGCCATCTGTGGTCAGCCTGTCAGCTGCGAGGTAGCAGGTCTCCCTTCCTGAATGTGAGGTTGGTTAGGGTTACAGGTGAGCCCCTCTCCTCCTTGCAGCCTCCCTACCTCCCAGTTCTGAAGTCTCCCCACTCAGAGACAGTCTGGACTCTCCTACAGCCCTCAGCCATTCGCTCTGAGACTCAGCGGGAAGAATGTTCAGTATCTGGATTATGGCACATTTGCTAATAGCTGTGCCCTTATTTATTGGACCATGTGGCAGGCTCCAGGCCCAGTACATTACATGTTTTGTCGCATTTAATAGGGGTTCTTGTTGCCCCCACTCTACAGATGAGGCTTAGACTTGGCCATGGTTGCACAGCCAGTTAGTGGAAGAGTGAACATCTGACCTGAACTCAGGTCTGATGGACTCCCAAGCTGAGCACTTAAACCCATGCTCAATGCTTCCCACTGCCCCTTGGAGGCCAGAACAGCCGGCACCTCTCCCTAGTGCCTGCCCAAGACACCCTGCCCCCAGGGAATGGAGATTGTGGCCCCAGCTGGGGAGGATTTCTTTATGGTTTTTGTCTGTGTTGGTCCCTTTGTCCTTTGGAATGCTTGGGAGCCTAAATGGCACTAGGCCTAGAAATGGGGTGGGGATGGGAGTGCACATACAGAAGCAAGAAGGAGACAGGGACATCACAAACAAGCACCCAGTGAGCTTGTCCACACCCACCTCCAGTTAGCGAGGGGGTGGCCTAGCCTCCAAGCCAGGCCACCACGGGCAGCCCAATTCATAGCCTCAATGTGGGGACATGAGGAGGGGCTGAGAGGCAGCTGGGCTGCCTCAACAGCTGTACCTGCAGCCACCTCCTCAGAGATCAACTCCAGCTGGGCCTGGGGTAACATGATCTGTAAGAATGTGACACTTGATTCTGCAAACAGCCCCGCTGGGCCAGGGAGCGGAGACTGTTTGCCATTCCAGAGTCACCCAGGATCTCCCGGGCCAGGCTGTTCCGGGCAGGAACCCAGAACAACACACTGCAAACAAGTTCAATGAGGCCCACGCTTGAACTGGGCTTCTCACGCGGCCCTACACGGGACATCAGCTGTCTAGGTGGTTCTGAGGAGAGAGGACAGTAGTTTGAAGGTGTGGCTCCTGATAAGAAATCCTTCCACAGTAATTCACAAGCTGCATTTCCAGTTCCCACTACTTGCCCAGAAGCACCAGGGGAAGATGTAAGGGAAGTCTGAGCTCAACAGAAAGATAGATATAGGGAGAAGGTTGGACTGCTGCGGCCTGGCCATGGCACCTAATGAAGTCACTCCTGGGAGCCCCTCTGTGGGCTTGCCTCCAGTGCTCTGGGTGGTTCCTGCTTGTGCTTTGGGCTGATCCTCCTGGGAGCTGTATCCCCTCGCACAGCCAGGCTCGATTCCCAGTCCCCACATCATGCCTGTTTCACGCCGGAGTGTGGCCATCCTCTCCCTGGTCTGGAGAGGAAGTCATAACGGCCAGAGAGAGGCCAGCCTGGAAAGTGATGGCCCAGATCCTCCATCAGCCCTCGACCTCCTCCCGAGTTCTCCCTGAGTGCCAGACTCCAGTTGAAGCTGAACAAGTTCTGAGTACCTCACATAGTGTGGTAATTATAGTTAATAATACTGTATTATATACTTGAAAGTTGCTAAGAGTAGATCTTAAATGTTCTCACCACAAAAAAGAATGGTAATTATATGAAGTGGTGGGAGTGTTAGCTAATGCTATGGTTGTAAACATTTTGCAATATATAAGTGTATCAAATCAACAGCTACACAGTAAACTTACACAATGTTATATGTCAATTTCATCTCAATAAAGCTGAAAAAATTAAAGTACAAAAATAAATAGAGCATCTACAAAAACTTTTTAAATATGGGACAACTGGATATCCATCCACATGCAAAAAGATATTAACTTGGACTCCTTCACACAATATTAAAAAAATTTAAATGGGCCAGAGACCTAAATATAAAAGCTTAAAAAAATTTTTTTACTAGAAACCGTATCATAAATCTCTCTGACCTTGGATTAGATAGCAGTTTCTTAGATACAACACCAAAAGCACAAACAACCAAAAAAAGAAATAGATAAGTTAGAATTCAGTAAAGTTTCAAAAATTGTGCTTGAAAGGACATCATCAAGAAAGTGAAAAGACAGCCCACAGAATTGGAGAAAGCATTTGCAAATCATATATCTGATAAGAGACTTGTATCTGATACACAGATAACTCTTACAACAACAATGAAAAGATAAGTAACCCAATTTTAAAATAGACCAGTTGCTCAGTGGTTAGAGCGTCGGCCCTCAGATTGGAGGGTCTTGGGTTTGATTCCTGGTCAAGGGCACATACATCAGCTGCAGGCTCAATCTCTGGCCCCGGTCAGGGCACATGTGGGAGATAACCAATCAATGTGTCTCTCTCACCTCTCTCTCTCTCTCTCTCTCTGTCTCACTCTTCTCTCCCTTTCCCCCTCCCCCCATGCACTCTCTCTTAAAAAAAAAAATCAATGGGGAAAAAATCTCAGGTGAGGATAAAAAAAAAAAAGTAGACACAGGGTTTGAATAGACATTTCTCCAAAGAAGATACACAAATAGCCAATAAGCACAAGAAAAGATGGTCAACATCATTAATCATTAGATAAATTCGAATCAAACCCACAATGAGATACCACTTCCCATCCACTCGGAGGGCTATAATCAAAAATAGATAATAACAAGTGTTGGCGAGAATGTGGAGAACTTGGAACTCTCATACATGGCTGATGGGAATGTAAAATGGTGCAGCCACTGTGGGAAAGTCTAGCAGTTCCTCAAATGTTTACACATAGAGGGTGACTATATGATCCAGAAATTCCTCTGCTGGGCATATACTAGTAACCAAGAAAAAGGAAAACATGTTCACACAAAACCTTTTATTTGCATATTGATAGCAGCAGCATTCTTAATAGCCCAAAAGTAGAAACAACCAAATGGTCTACCAACTGATGAATGGATAAAGTATGGTTTATCCATACAGTGGAATATTCTTCAGACATAAAAACGAGGGGGAAATGGAGAATGGCAGCTAATGGTACAGAGTTTCTTTGGGGGATGACAAAAATGTTCTGGAATTAGTGCTGATAGATGCACATCTTTGTGAATATACTGCACACCACTGAGCTGTGCACTTTAGGACTTGATGGTATGTGAATTATATCTCACTTGAACTGTTCTCTTTATAATGCCCTGTTGATGTCTTGGGCAGACAGAGTGAGGATTCCTACCATCGCTAACACCTCTTTCCAGCAGTGCTTGTCGGAGTCAGTGTGTGTTAGAAAGGAAAGAGGGGGAACCCAAGGAGTGTATTGGGGTGTGTGACTACACTGTGTGGGGATCATCCATACATTCCATCAGCCCTGCCCTTGTCCCCTCCTCTCCCTTCCTTGGTGCTGGATGCTGGATGCCTTGCAGAGGGCGACGTGGGGAGGGGTGGCCCTCAGTGTGTTCTCAGCTAGGACATATCAGAGGGAGACCTCCAGTGTGCTTCTGGTTGGTTCTAAGGCCAACTGCGGGCTTTGAAAGTTTTCAGAGCATGACTCTAAAAGAGCATCTTTGCCTGAAGATGAGGAAGAATGTCTGATTTCAAAACATTGGGTGCATCCCTGACCCATGTGGCTCAGTTGGTTGGGTGTTGTCCTGTGTACCCAAAGGTCGCCAGTTTGATCCCTGGTCGGAGCACATGCCTGGGTTGTAGGCTTGATCCCCAATAGGTGACCTGCAAGAGGCAGCCAGTCGATGTTTCTCACATCAATGTTTTTATCTCTCCCTCTCCCTTCCTCTCTCTCTAAAACCAATAAAAATATATGAAAAAAAGACAGTGGGTGCAGAGTGAAACATCGGTCACATTTCATAGCATGTGCCATCTCTAATTTCGTGGCGTGGGCACAATTACTTTTTATTCAGTCACGCTGGGAAAGGAGTATGGTTTTGCCTCTCCAGGTGTGTCAGTTTTGTTAACCATTGAGATTGTGGGCCTGTCTTTCCCCCTTTTTTTCTCTTTGACTCGTCATTTGTCAATTGGCCAAAATAAAGGCCAAGGCATATTTTATTAATTGAGATAATGAGTAGCAGTTTATTTTTTAAATTATGTAGCCCCTAATAGAGGGTCTTACAGACAGGCCGTGTTCACTAAGTGGCCGGGGTTGACTGCGGGGCTGGACAAGTCAGTGGGTATGTGTGTAGTAAGGAGAGTTGCTTGGACATACCTGTGTAGCCCTTGTCTTACTGCTGTCACATGTGGCCCTTGATTGAAGATTTTCCCTCGTGTTGTTC
This sequence comes from Corynorhinus townsendii, assembly GCA_026230045.1. Classification (NCBI taxonomy): domain Eukaryota; kingdom Metazoa; phylum Chordata; class Mammalia; order Chiroptera; family Vespertilionidae; genus Corynorhinus; species Corynorhinus townsendii. Next base: position 18,570,237 of record JAPDVU010000011.1, read on the forward strand.
CACACAGACCACCACCACCACCTTTTTGGCATTTACAACTGTTTATATTCTGGGGAGTGGGCTGCCCATCATCCTGAGGACACAGAATAAATTCCAGCTCCATTCCTTTCTCTACAGGTACCAAAGGCTTAGAATGTTCTCCTTCCACTCCCACCATGAACTCCTACTTCTACAAGTTCATGATCAACCTTCTCAAGAGATTCAGCAGTGAACGGAAGCTCCTGGAGGTCCGAGGCGCCTTCATCATCAGGTTAGCATCACATACTCTCCTCCTCACCCTGTGAGGTGTCCCATCCACCACTTTCTCTTTCATGTCACTTGTCTCCTTTTCCTGACCTTTGTGTTTGTTCTTTAAAGAAACAAAGAAGGTTCCCCCCCCTTCACACTGGTGGTGGTACTGACTTGAGGCAGGTCAGTGTCACCATTTTCAAACAAATGAATTCTTTTTTCGCTTGTGCGACAATGTTTCCCTTTGAGGTTGAATATCGTCTCATTAAATGCCCTAGTGGGAGTCTTTGAGGAGTGAGGGAGTAGGTAAGCCAGATGGGGCATGAACCAGGCTGTGCCAGGTGACCCACTGCCAACACGGGGGCCCAGGGTTGCTGGCAGCAGTGGAGCCAGATACTCGAGTCATGCGAGCCTAGACCTGGATGGTGCCTGGGCCCCAGCCCCAGTCGCTTAATGCCTCTCGAACTGTCATCACCAGTAGCATGGCCAGGTCTGGCCATTTGCCACCTACTCAGCTCCAAGGAGCAGAGTTTCCAGAAGACTGACCTTCAGACCAACAAAATCTAGATCTTCCAGGGGGAAAGACTTCTCCAGGATAGTCTGAGCGGCAGTAGCTCTCAGCTCTGGCTGTGTTAGGTCACCCAGGAGGCTTAAAACAGAAGTCGATGGCTGGCCCTCCCCTGATCAGTGAAATCAGAACCTCTGGGGTGATGAGGGTGTTAAAGCCATCCAGGGTGCTTGGGGGACAGATAGACTAATGTGGCCCAGGAGTCAGGGAGGCTTCTGAGGCCATCGGGAGGACTGGCAGTTGAAGGAGTGCCTGGCCTGTACTGAGCCTTCAAGGCAGGGAGAAGCATGGAGCGTTCATTTTGCCGTAAACCAGAGGCAAAGGCCAGAGGAGCTCAGCCTTGTGGGCCAGACTAAGGATTGGGGGCCTTACCAGAGATCACAGGAAGCCACTGAAAGGGCTTGAGCAGGGAAATTGTGTGACCAGATTTCTGGTTTAAAAGATGACTGTGCTGCTGGGGCATGATGGGGGGAGGGACAGGATGGATGTGTGGGAGGCTGCTGTCCCGGTGAGAGATGGTGGCAGTTGTTGGAGGGGAAGAAGCAATGGGATTCAAAAGTACAAGATTTGGTGATTGGCTGTAGGAGGGAATGAGGGAAGGGGAAGGGAGGAGTGACACCCAGGACCCTGCTGTGATGGCAGGTGGATGGGGTGGCAGTCCCTGGGATGGGAGCCCTGGGGGAGGAGCAGGGAGGGAGGAGGAGCCTGTATTTGAATGTAAATTGCTTTGGGAACATCAAAGGAAAGGTTGAAGAAGCAGTTTCTGTACCTGTTTCTCAAAACTGGGGCCTAGGCCTGAGATACAAATCTGGGTATTGATGGCATAGGCATCCATTCATTCACTCATTCATTTATTCAACAGATTTGACTGAATACTGATTCTGTGTGAGGTACCATTCTGTCCTCATGTGCTTGTGGGATTTTCATTCTTAGGAAGTGAGAACAGTCAGCTCTAAGAGGCAGAGAGGGAAGGGCAGGGGCTGAGCTGAGCCTGAGGAGCTCTGCTGTTCCAGTTGGGAAAAGGAGAAGCCAGTTAGGAGACTGAGAAGAAGGACCTGGGAGGTAGGAAGAAGCAGAGGAAAGGGGGATGGCAGGAGGCAATTGGGGGGAGATGAGGCCCCAAGAGAGTCTCCTGGGAGGCAGGAGGAGAGAGCACCAGGCCCTCGCTCAAGGGCTGAGCTTGGCAGTGAGGGACCTGGAGAACAGGCAAAGGATTGAGGCGAAGAGGGGACAGGCCTGCCTCGCCAGAAGGACAAATAGCAGGACCACAGAGTCCCTGCCCTCCCACCAGGTGGCTGTGGGGGTGGGAGGTGTCACTGCACTATTGGCATTTGAGGTCAATCCTTCTTTCTGGCGGGGATTGTCCTGTGCAGTGTAGGATGATGAGCAGCATCCCTGGTCTCCACCCACCAGCTGCCAGCAGCACCACCGCCCACCCATTTGGGACAATCAAAACTGGCTTCAAACATTTCCAGTGTCTCCTGGGAGCAAAATTGCCCTGAATGAGAACCAAGGTTAAGAGGGACAGAAATGGATTCTTGTCCTCAATGGCCAAGGGAGGAAGATTTCCACAGTTTTTCAGCACCTCAAGCTGGGCAGTCAGTCGGGGATTGAAGTAGAGGTTAGATGTGGTACAGGAGACCCCCCCCACCAGGAAAATGACAACCTGTCCCCACATGAGTGACAGTTGGCTGTGTGTGGTTTTCCAAATTGCAGAGGTGCCAGCCCTCTGAGGAGCCCTCCTTGCCTGGAAGACTTTCAGGAACCAGTGGAGACAGGCCTTTGGAAAGGCATTCATAGCTACTATCCTCCCTAGAGAACGGGCTGTAATAGGTTCTCCCATCCTCTCAGCCTCAGAGGCCCCGTCAGGGGCTGGGCAGCGGGAACTCAGGGGAGTGAGCAGCACCCCCAGACTGCACCAAGCTGCAGTGCGGCTGGGGCCCTGCCACCGCCCACCTTCCCATTTATGACAGTGAAGCTTCGCTCGCTTTGCATTGTCTCCCAGGCATCCGGAGATGGTGAGAATCCTCACTTTGCAGAAGGGAAATGAGAGGAAGCCACGTACCCTTCCCGCTTGGTCGGATCTAGGCTGCAGACCCCTACACTCCGCTAACTCCGCAGCTGCCACTTTGCCCCTTCTGTGAGAGGGCCGAGTCCGGTACCCTGAGGGGTCTGGACGGCCTGAGAGCCAGGACCAGTTGGGGTCCAGCTTCTCAGAGGGGCTCCTCCCTCCTGGTCCAGGGCACTCAGTATAGCCAGCATGGTGATCGTTCGCCATTCTGGGGCTCACACCCTTCAGGGACCATGCTGGGGCCTCCTGGGCGAGAGCCTGGCCTCCCCACCCCCCCACCGCCCGCACAGCCCCAGAGGCCTCCTGGCCCTTGTCACTCGCACCGAGAACCAGGGCTGGGCCCCTCACACATGTTGTCCCTCTTAGTCCTTTGCTTCAGTTGTCCAGCCTGCTATTACTCTAAGCAGCACCAGCACCTGTCAGTCCGTGTTAAGGCCGACAGCCACCTGGCCCTTCTGGGCCACACCAGTTCTGTGAACCTGCTGCCTGTTAAGCCAGCGTGCCGGGTCGCAGCCGGCCAGCCCAGGTCACAGTCCAGGCCACCCAGGCTGGCTGTCAGGACACACACCGCACAGCATCAGATTTGGAGACGGCCTTGAAGGTGTGCTTTCCTCTTCCGCAGAGATTGCTGGGATGAGCCCTCGGAGTGGCAGCCTGCCTGCAGGCTCCTCGTCTCATTTCCTTATGTTCTGCTGAGGGCTCTAAGGAGGAGCGTAATAATGGTACATGCCGGCTGCTGAGATGAAGCCGTGGGCCTGATTAGAAACAGTAAATGATCAAACCCTCCGGGTGTTATGGAAACTATAAGTTGCTCCTCTCAACCCCCAAGACCAACCGTTGGAAAAAAAAGGAAAGGTTCTTCTGGCAAACCATCTCTGTGGTAGTGTTAGCTCCAGGTCCAGGAGCGGCTGCATGTCTAGGGCAAAGGCATCTGGTCTGGAGGCAGACATCTGGTGGGGGTCCTGGCGTTGAGGAAGATGCCTGACTTCCCTCGGGACCCAGAGTGTTTCCTCTCCCCCACAGCTTTCCCAGGCTGCACCTCCGAGGGGGTTGGGAATGGGGCCCCGAACTCCAGCCAGGCCTCTGGGTGGGTTGGAGAGCCTCTCTGGATCCAAATGGCCTTGTTTCTGGTGGACATAACAGTGTATACGCCTTTTGAGTTTGGGGAAGCCAGTGGCTCCAAAACCTCATCTCAGCCAGACTTTGTAGGAACTGCTCACAAGTCCACATATGGAGGGAAGACAGGATAGGGTTAGGGGAGCTGGTACCGGGAACTCCCAGCCCTGCCCACACCCACATCCTCCACAGGCATTCGGCCAATGGGCCTCCCACAGGCACTCAGGGCAGGATTAGGAGGGAGCTTCTGGAGTGAAACTGACTTGGGTTCGAATCCTGGATCCTCCAGTTTTTAACTACGTGACCTGTTTCCAGGACTGGTTTGCTTTGCCTGTAAGACGAAGACGAGGGTGCTGCCTGTCATTTGCGGAGAGGGTTACATAAGACCGTGCGTGTTACAGCTCTCAGCACGGCTCAATAAAGGGAAACTGTTGTTCCGCCTGGCGATGTGGCCTTGGCCTCCCACAGTGGGCTGTGGGGAGGGGAAACCGGACTTGAGAGGGTGAAATAATTGAACCTTCTGTGCCAACAGCTGGCTCCGGTGCACCGGGCCTGCTGCCCCAGCACCCAGGGCACCCATCCGCGGCCCGGCCCCATTAAAACAACTCTGCCTGGGGTGGGTGTTCGTGTACATTCATTTCCCTCTTCCAGCCTCTTCCCGCCCTCCATGCCAGTGCAGGCAGGACAAGCGCGGGCCTTGTTTTCCCATGAACTGGTCACTTACACTGAGTAGAAAAGGCGAGGAGGGAGAAAGCGCAGCCTCTTTGATAAACTGTGATATGAACTCCAGCGTAATCTAGCAGCTGGGGTCCTTACAAGGCCTGCTGTGTGCTGGGAAGGGAGCGGGGTGAGGACGCCCCACTCTGCCGGCCAAGACGGCCCTCTGGCCAGCCGTCCTCTGCCTTAATCAGCTGAGCCTCTTCCCCTCCTCTTCCTCCCTGTCGCCTGGCAAGGGGACTGACCGGAGAATGCTTTCTTTTTAACCAACAACTGTGCTGTGAACGCGAAGGCTCCAACCCCAACCAGCCCAGTTGTTGGTGGGTGAGGTCCCAAGCACCCTCCCCAGGGAAAGCGGTGCCTCTAAGAGGGGCGGGTGTTTAGAGAGCACGGGCTGAGGGCCCAAGTTGAGGTGGGGGCAGTCACGAGGCTCCTTCCGTGAGACCCAGGCCCCCCACTCCCTCCCCAGGGTTTACATAAGAGCCCTGTGTCAGCCGTGGAGTAGGGAATTGATTGGCCGCTGAGGTGGGTGGTGGGGCAGGGGAGCCAAGGCCTAGGAAGCCACTGGAAACTGGACTTGTTTTTAATTGCAGGGGCTGGGGGGAGGGCCTCGAGAGAAGAAGCTCTTTCATGCTGTGATTGGGAAATTCCACTTTGCTATCCTTGTGCGTTCCGCCTAGGAGACAAGCCCTTGGCTGGGGCCAAATGGCCACTGTGGCTGGGGCAGCCCTCACCCGCTGATCTGCCTGACTCTCCTCGCTCTCTGTAGCCTCTGTCTGCACCTTTATGTGTCTCACCCCCTCACCTCCCAGTCTTTCCTTTCGGAAGCTGCTTTCCTAAGCCCTACGTTTTATATCTCTTTCTCCGCTTCTTCAGAAAGGGCACCCATGCCCCGCCCCCTCTGGACTCTACTCCATCTGCCTTTATAGGTGCCACTTTAGCTGCCCCAGGGGCATTGGCCAGGCCCCCGAAAGCCCATGTGCCGATGCTAATAGAGGATGGGGCAGAGTAAAGTGGCATCAGAAAAGCATGCTTTGCCTCCGGCCCTGGCCTGCAGCAGAGGGCTTCTAAGAGGTCCCACTTGGACCTCTTCCTCTTATAACTCAGAACTGAAATAAGTTGCTGTGACAGACATGCGCCAACCTCAGTCTGTCTGCTGGCAGAGGCCGTGGCCCACCTGCCCAGGAAGAGGTAGGCTGCATCTATGATCAGTTCGTGGTTGTGTTGTTGGCCCCCGGCTGCGGGGAGGAGGCAGGCATTGCACAGTCTGGAGGAGTTCTCCCAGGGAGTGGCCTGTGTCCTTCTCAGGAGCTTCTCTCAGGTCTTGCCAGCGGGAAACCAGTTGGCCCCGCTCCTTGTGTGACTCTTCAGGAGCTTTCCACAGTCATCCCCGTCCCCAGGGCCAGGGCTGGGGTGCTTTCATTGAGATGCAGGACATCCAAGGGAATGTGTGGCAAAAGCTACTCTGTGTGGTGTGTGTTTTTTAATCCTCACCCAAGGATTAAGAAGGATTTTTCCATTGATTTTTAGAGAGAGTGGAAGAGAGAGGGCAAGACAGAGAGAAACAATGATGTGAAACACATGGATTGGTTGCCTCATGCACGAGCCCTGACCAGGTACGTGCCCTTGACCCGAATCGAACCCGGGACCCTTCAGTCCTCAGGCTGACACTCTATCCTCTGAGCCAAACCAGCTCGGGCGCAGAAGCTGCCTTGTACAACCAGCTCTTGGCTCTGACCGAACTGGGGACAGCGCTGAGGGAATGAATGGCAGGCGCGATCTGACACACCAGAGAAAGAGACTTGCCTCAAAGACAGAAAGGTGTCCTTTGAAGGGCAGAATTCAGGGAGCCCTCCTCACTCTGTTTCCACTGTCCCCAGTTCGTGGTGAAGAGCCAGCTTCCAGCACCTCACACCTGTGACCCAGGGGTGACAGGGAGGGCTAGGGAAAGCCAGTGACGTTGCTCTGCCTCCTCCAAGCAGCCCCCCACTGACCCTTTAGAGCCGCTGTGCTGCACGCTGGCCCTGCCTGTGGAAGCGATGTTTCCTTCCGGAATGGAAGCATGTGTTGAGCCTCGCAAGGCCAGAGTGGGGGCAGTGCTAGCCAGAGGGAGCCCTGCACACTGTGCTCTGGGAGTCTGGGAGCTTTAGAGGGAAGTGCCCCCACGTTTCAAGGGTCCTCCTGGATCCCTGTGATGGGGGAGGTGGAAGGAGACCAAGAGCCCACTCACTCTGAGCTGGGCTTGTGGGAGGTGAGAGGTCACAGGTGAACTTGGCTGGGGGAGGCATGTGACCCAAGCAGCCCTCCTCCCACAGAGCCAGGCCTTCACCCCAGCATCCTAAAGCCCCTGGTGGGGTGAGGACTCAGGAACCATTCCATGCCCACCGCCAGGCATGCCTTTTGGACTCCTCATCACATAGGTGCCGGGACCTGCTGGGCCCTTGGATTAAAAGGTATCAGCTCGCCCTAGCCGGTTTGGCTCAGAGGTTGAGCATTGGCCTGCGGACTGAAGGGCCAAGGGTTCAGTTCCAGTCAAGGACATGTACCTTGCTTGCAGGCTCCATACCATTCCTGATCGAGGTGTGTGCGGGAGGCAACCAGTCAATGTGTCTCTCTCACATCAATGTTTCTCTCTGTCTCTCCCCCTCCCTTCCACTCTCTCCAAAAGTCAATGGGAAAACATCCTCAGGTGAAGATTAACAACAACAAAAGCATCAGCTCCCCAGCCCATGGCTCAGGCAGCCAGCAGGACCTGGGGCGTGATTGTCAGGAACTGTTGCCAGGGCCTAAGAACTTGATAATTAACTTCTTTCTGAAGTTTGAGGGGTCAAGTTTCTGGGTAGACTCTACAGTCCTCTGGATTTGTCTATATTTTATCTAAGGATGCCAGGAATCGAACCATTTTGACCTTGGTAAATTAGCTTGGTTACTTAGCAGTAGCTGATGAGTGTTGTATTGCCGCATCGTTATAGCTGGTAGGTTTAGAATCAGCCCCTAGATTTCATTCCCATCCTCCTGCCTTTTTGGGGTAGGGCTGCATCTGAGCTAGGACAGGCACAGGGGTGTCCTTAGTTTTCAATGTGCTTTAAACTCCTCCGCAGCAGCAGTTACAGTCTCCTGTTCATTCACTGTAGATGCTCTCATCCTTGACCACCTCAGCTCAGGTGTCCTCGGGCGGCCTGAGGGCCTCTGTGTACTCCCACAAGTGGTTTCTTTTAGCAGGTGGCCCCAAAGATCACACGTGCGCACGCACACACACACACACACACACACACACACACACACACACACACACACATGCTCTGCCTTCAGAAAAACTCACACAGTTCTGTCACGTGCAGTTTGTGAAGGGCGTCCAGCCCAGCTGCCCCTTCCACACAGGAGAGTTCCTGGCTCGTCGCAAATGGTTGGCCTGGGAGGACCATGGCCTGGGGCGCCTGCACCACTGAGAGTCTCTCGGGGTCTGAAGTGGGTGATGGAACTTTCTTTAGAGGTTTGCAGCTTCAACTCCAGGAGAGCTTGGTTTAATTCCCCTGCGGTGCCAGAGCATCTGCACCCACTCCCTCACGCCAAGGAGGAGCTGCGTCACCATCCAGAGAACCAGAGTCGGGATCCTGCTTGTCTTCCAGACTGTGGTGGTGGAAACCATTTGGGAAAACTGCCCAGTTTCCAGTCTGTACTTTGCTTTCCTCCACCCTCATTGGGAAGAAGCTGGGCTCTCTCATGGAATCTCCATTTCACCCAGCATCATTCACCCACAGGAAATCCCCCCACACCCATGCTGGTGTGACCTCCTCCTCCTCCTCCATCTTCTCTTCCTCCTCCTCCTCCTCCTCCTCCTCTATCTTCTCCTCCTCTACTTCCTCCTCCTCTTCTCCCTCCACCTCCTCTTCTTCCACCACCTCCTCCTCCACCTTCTCCACCTGGGCTCATCTTGCTGGCTGCCACCTCTCAGGCAGAAGTGAAAAGCTGAGTAAATCTGTGTCCTTCCCTGTCTTCCTTCTAGGCCCCTGGCCCTCCAGGCTCCTGTGGTCCATTAGCCTGGCCTACTTCCGGTCTGAAATTAGATGACTCAATCTCGTTGGAACTGCCTGGCACTTGGACAGTGAATGCCTTTCTTGGTCTAAATCTCCTATTTGACTCTTGCTCAAGAGGACATGTCTCACCCCCTCCTTCCTCCCAGATTATTTGTTTCTCCCTCTGGTTTATCAGTCGCTCACAGCAACCCATGTTGACCCGTCTCTGAAGCTGAGCTGAGATGGACTTCAAGTGCACTCCAGTCTCTCATTTCCCCTAGTCCTACACCGGGTGTCCTGTGCCGCTAGAGCCTCACCTTCCAGTCTTTCCTTTCGGAAGCTGCTTTCCTAAGCCCTAAGTTTTACATCTCTTTCTCCGCTTCTTCAGAAAGGGCGCTCCATGCCCCGCCCCAGCATGTGCTGCAGTCTTGTGTCGAAGCTGCAGCCATCACACATAACCAGTTTCCCCAAGCTTGGGGCCCTTTGAGCCTCTTTATTGCTCCCCCAGAGTGTGTCTTCTTTAGTCTTATCGTGTCTCCATTACACCCTCAGCCTTGTCATGGGTAAACCCGTGGCCCTGGATGGGCCCGCTGCTCTGCCCCCGCCCTGCTGCCTGCATATCGGGCCCTTCCCCTTGCAGCCCTTCAAGTGTTGCTTCAGAAAACAGTCTCAGAAGCTCTGCTGTGTCCTCAGACGTTTAGGCTTGTTCTCTGCTCAGTTTTGCCATCTCTCTGGTAAAGCCCTCTCTTTCTTAACCATGGAACACTTTTTGCGTCAGTGTCCCAGATCTGTCTTCTTTCCTTTTCCTGACCAGGGCCAGGGAAGCCTTGCTTCCCTCCCTGCCTCAATGCCTGTGATGCTTTGTTCGTGTAAATTTTCACTAAAAAGCATACTATTTAGAAGTGTATAAACCAGTCAGTACATGCACTGCAGCTCAGTAGCCATTTAGTGGCTACTTAGTTTTTGCTAATTGGCTACATCCAAGTAAGGAGCACTCAGATCAAGAAGTCACTCAATGGTTAGAGCATGGGCCCAAGCACCAAACGGTCACTGGTTCTATTCCCAGCCAAGGGCATGTACCTGGGCTGCAGATTCGTCTCCACCCCATTAGGGCATGTGCGGGAGGCAACCAATCAATGTGTCTCTCTCACACTGATGTTTCTCTCCCTTCCCCTCCTCCTTTCCCTCCTCCTCCCCCTCTCCCTCTCCCTCTCTGCTTTCCTACCTCCCTTCCACTCTCTCTAAAAATCAATGGGAAAAATATCCTTGGGTGAGGATTAACAACAACAACAACAAAAAAAAAGTGGAATACCCAGAGGGTCCCTTCCATGTCTCCTCGCAGTTACTGCCCTGCCCTCCTCCCCAAAGGAACCACTGTCCTGACTGCTAGGTTCATTTTACCTGGTCTTGAACTTCATATAAACGGAATCATACAGTTTGTACCCTCTTACAAAGTCTGGCTTCTTTGACCCCCCCCCCTTATGTTTGTGAGACTCATTTGTGTTACATGTGACAGTAGTTCACATTTCTGTAGTGTATTCCACTTATGAAAACACCATGACTCATTTACCCATTCTGCTATTAATGAGCATTTGGGTTGTTTTCAGTTCGGCACTATTATGAATGTCTTTTGGTGAACATATACATACATTTCCCTTAGATGTAGACCTAGGAATTGCTGGAACAGAGCCCATACATATGTTTAGCTTTAGTTGCTGCACCAATTTCCACTCCCCTCGGAGTGTGTGAGTCCAGTTGCTCACATCCTCACCAACCTTGGTGTCATCAGGCTTGGACTTTGGCCATTCTCTTAGGTGCTGGTATCACCTGGTGGTTTAAATTTGTATTTCCCCGAAGACCAAGGAAGCTGGAGAACTTGTCATTGCTGGTTGGCCTTTGGGATATCCTCTTTTGTCATAAACCTGTTCAGGTCATTTCCCGCTGGGCTTCCATTGTTTTTCTCACCGATTTGTGGAGGTTCTTTCTGTATTCTGGATTTGAGTCTCTCTCAGATGCATATACTGTAATTATCTCCTCCTACTCTTGAGTGCTCCCTACATGGTGCATTTTGATGACTAGGAGTTCTTTATTTTTAACGGAGCCCAGGTGACCAGTTTTTCCGTACAGCTAGCATTTTTTGTTTTGTGGTGCTTTTCCAGGGATTAGAAGAAGCTCATGAGAGCTAACCATAAACCTGCCTGATTCTGGTTGGTATTTGTTAAGCATCCCGTGAGCTGACACTGAGTATAATCCACCTAAACCCACCATCATTACTCTCAGCTCTGGATAGGGTCTTGGAGGTCACCTAGTTCAGTCTGCTTATGCTTTGTCAAAACAAAGACTCCTAGCTACCTTCCACCCCAGCGACTGAATCCCAGGAGCGCTGGAGCCGGGAACCAGTAATCTAACTATGTTGGTCAGCACTCTTGTGTGGCAGGAGGCAGGAACCCAAGTCAAAGTCACCAAAATGAACAAGGGCCTTCACTGGCCTATGCAGCCAAACCAAGGCCAAGGGCAGCAAGACCCAGGAACTCGGGGTTTCTCTGTGGCGCCGTCTCTCTTCTTGACCCTTGTTTGAGGTCAGCCTTGTTGTTTTGGTTTCTTCAAGTGGCAGAGACATGGCCACCGCATCACATGGCCATCACATCTCTGCAGGTGACGCTCTGGAGGAAGCTCTGATTGGCTCACACAGAGTCGCAGCAGCCCCAAGTGAAGCCCACGTGGAGTGGGGAGCAGCAGCTCTCTGAGCAAAGGGCCGCTGTCTCAGGAGAAAGTGGAAGAGATGCTGAGCCATGGGCCGCAGGGGCCCGCCGTGCGGCTGCCTTCCTGAGCAGTTCTCTTGCGTGATCATCACAATCTCCTGCTCATCCTCAGGAGGTTAAGTGACTAACAGACGTGTGCTTGGAAGGGCCTGGGCCTGGTAACTGCATGAGTACCAGTAGCGGCTGTGATGCCATTGTGATGAGTAGCATCCACCCTCTCCCCACTGTCCAGAGAGGGGAGGCCCTGGGGGCAGGTGGGTCATGGTCTCAGCTGGGCCTGCCCCCCTTCTCCCCTTCCCAGCCCTCGCTCCCTCTGAGGCAGCCTCAGGCTCGGCTCCTGAGAAGATGTTCAGGCTTGACTGCACTTTCTCTTGTTTTCTAAAGATTGGTAAGAAGGGAGCCTCTGAGCAAGCTAAGACTTGACCCCAGGTGTCTTCCCTTCCTCTACCCCTCCCCCCAGCCCTGCTCAGAGCTGCCCAGTCAGCACTCTTAAAGGCATGTGACCAAAAAACACTTCTCACCCACCCTTATGTTGAAAAAAAAATAAAGGTAGTGTTCAATCAGGGGCAAGGATGGCTCATTAAAAACTAAAAGTGTGCAACAAGAGCCCTCAGGACCCGGTCTCCCCCCCCTCACCTCCACAACTGGCTCTTCCTCCTCTGCAGCCCATTCTGGGCAGGCCGTCCACCCACCCAATGGCATGAGGGACACCAGCAGCTCGCGCCCACTCCTGTCGCTCAGCACCCCAGCCTCAGCAGCAGACCCAGCTGGGGTCCAGTGGACCCGTCACTGTGGCCAGAGAGCACCATGCCCTGATGGTCCAGGACAGGTCGTGTGCCCACCCTCAGGACACACGACCAGGAGGAGCAGTTGTTCATGGGAAAACACAGTCCTGGAGCCAGAACCCCAGGCCATGAACATTGGGGAGGAAGACCGAGCCAGTGGACCCACTGTGAAGGTGGCCACACAACTCTTCAGCAGCCAAATCCTCCATCCCTCCATGAAGGCGGGGCGGGGGGGGGGGGGGCGGGTGAGCCTAGTCCTTCCCAGAGACCGCCATGAGGGTGGGACATGGGGGCATCCCTTCCTTAGGGGAACATGGCTACATGGCACCTTGCCAGATGCCAGGGACTAGAGTTGCCTGCTGTGTGGTCAGGTATGGAGCTGGGAGTTAGACACTGCTCAGAGTCCGGGCAGTGATTGGAGGCCAGGAGAATCTCAGTCTGGATTTTAGGCTCAGTTCCGAGGGGGCAGAAGGGACCTTAGAGTCAGCTGAGTTCTGTCCCACAGGGAGGACACCGAGGCTGATTTCTCAGGAACTGTTTACCACGCACCGCCTGTGTGCGAGGCAGACCCAGGTGCGTGGCCGCCGTCCGCAGAGAGCACTCGGTGTGACGGGAGCATTCCAGAGGAAAGAGTCCGTCCCCACAGGGTCCTTCTGTGACTCTTCCTGGAGCAGGCGGCAAGCCAGGCCCCACGCCAGCCCTGGGCACACACAGGACCGAAAGCCAGTTCCTGCCTTTACCAAGGTGGCAATCTAGTGACACAGGCAGACAGGTGACCAGTGAGTAAGAAATGTGCGTCCCAGTGCTATGATTTGTGCTCTGGAGGAAATGGGGGGGGGGGGGGGCACGGTCAGGCTCAGCCTGGGGGAGGTGGGTGCCCACGGCCTCAGCAGTGACCCAGATCCCGTGTTTCTCGGAGCAGAGATGTGCCCTAGTTTCCCTCTCCACAGGCTCAGCCGAAGCCGCGCCAAGAATTGGCTTTTAAAGGCTGCCCGAAATGTGGTTCGGAGCCAGAAAAATCTATAGAGTCAGTGCATTTGTGACCTTGTTGAAAATGCTTACTGAGACAAATCAAGGGGGTGGGGTTTGTGTTTTGTCTTCCTTTTTAAATTAGTATTTTTTACTAATTTGGCCCTCCTCACCCCCATCCCCTCCCTCTTGGCACATTCCCTTCCCGGCCACCTAACTCCTCCAGCCCCATGGTGCTCATCTTCTCCACTTGTCCACACCCCTCCCCCCAACCCCTCTCCACCTGCCAGGCATCAGGGATGAAAAGTACCAGTGGGTAAAAATAAGGAGCCTGGGTATAGCCCCGGAAATGAGGCCACAGCTGTCAGGCCAAAGAGTCAGTGTCTCCCAGGAGGAACTGCCGGGAGCAAGGGCTCGGCCCCTCCCCTGTGAGGGTAGCTAAGAGTCAGGAAGGGGCGGCTGCTGTGCTGGCGTGGGGAGGGCCAGGAAGTGCCATTTGTCCTTGAGCAGACCTGTCCTGTGCCCACCGGCAGGAACACCGCAGTGGGCAGAGCTGGTCCCTGCCCTCCCAGGAAGAGTCACAAGGCAGGGAGATGGAAGCGTGATGCTGCTCGGGGGAGCAGATGGGATGGGGGAGGGCCCAGCCCCGATGAAGAGGTCCAGCAAAGCTCTGGAAAGAGGCTGTCTAAGCCGAGCCTGAAAGATGAGTAGGAACAAGCTGGGGTGGGGTGGGGTGGGGTGGGGAGAACAGGTGTTTCTGACTCATGAGCAGTCTGCTCAGAAGCCCATAGGCCAGCCCCAGTGGGGCACTGGGGCCAGGTCCCTGGCTGCCTCGCAAGCAGCCCTGAGGAACCAGTGACCCACCTCCCTGGCCAAGAGGGACCTGGGCATCTGTGCAAGGCCTCACCTCGGGGGAGGGGGGAGGGGGGCAAGTTCAGTGCTGCGGTCCTCCCAGCACTTCTAGGGACAGAGGGAAGGGGGCCCAGGGCTCCCAGGGTGGGGTGTGGGGTCTCACTTATTTGCTGTGCCGGCTGCGCCTTTGGCTCCTCCCTGCTCTTAGCGTGAAACACCAAAGGCTGGTGAAGGAGTGGCTTGGGAAGCTTGCTGGACAGGGGTCTGGCTGCTGCGTCGTTCCAGAAGTTTCAGTGCTGCTGGAACCATCAGTGAGAGCAGATAACCTGGACTACGTTTAAAACCTCCTCAACCCCCAGACATCCCTGTCCTGACTTGTGTGGCTTTCTAGGGGCGCTGCGTTTAGCCAGCTCATCCCCCATGCCGTGAATCCAGCTGACACGCCTTATCAGTTCATCGCTCCAGGGAAGTCAGCCTCTGCTTCCTCCTGTGTGCTGAGCCCGCGCTCCTGACAGACCTCAGCCCCTTTCTTGGAGGAGACCTGCTCCCCCTTCCCCCCCCCCCCCACCCCCGGGGCCCACCTCTGCCTGCCCCTGGCCCAACAGTTGGCAGTTCCTGGAGTTACCTCACTTCCTTCCTTGAAGCCTGAGCGGCCACCCCCAGTCCAGTTCCTCCAGCGTCTCCTGACCCCCCAGTAGCAGAGTAATTGGTTTCTCAGATCTTCAGCTGTGCACCCCATCTGTGAGGATTTCCCGGTCCCCTGACCCCTCCACAGGAAGGCGTGTGATCCTACTGCCTGAGGTACCCTGAGGGAGGGGCCAGGAGCCGAGGCTGCTGCTTCATTTCTCCGCCCCTCCAGTCCCTCTGCTCCTGCTCCTGCTCGCCATGCCTGAAATAGCAACCCCACTACTTTCTCTCCCAGCCCCACCCCCGCAGCCCAAGGTCACGCTCCCCCCAGGCTGGGGCTCGGGGCCTGGTGTGATAGAGCGACTGCCCACGGAGATCTGTCTCCAGCCCAGCTCCTGAGATGAGTATCTGCAATTACAGCTCTTGGAAGGTTGCCGCTTTCATTTCATTTCTGTGGTGTTTGGAGAAGAGTTCAAGCCTCTCTTCACATGTTCGGTCTTCCCGAGCCAGCTAAGGGGTTTCCAGGAGAGAAGAGACTGCATCAAAGATATATGCCCACAGGCCAAGCACAGTGGCGGGGAGAGCGGGTGAGCCGGGCCCTGAGAGGAGAGGCCAGAAAGGAAGGCAGGATGGATGGACCCTGACCCGGACAGGCGTGAGTGCCGGAGGGGAGGACGGAGGCTGGCACCAGCCGCAGCGTCCTCTCGCCACAACTGTGCTGCCTCCTCCAGCCTCACCTGGCAGGAGGGTGCCTCCCTGAGACTTCATCATCCGAGTCCTGCTGTGCCCATCCCTGTCTCCCAAGCCCACCCTCTTCCTCAGCCTGGCCTTGGCTCGGCCCGTCCCCTCAGAAGGGCAGCCCCAGGACCCTCTGTACTTCACGTTGGGAGAAGGTGGTTGCAGGAGGCAAAGTGATTTAAATAGCAGCTTAGAGGGTGGTGGCCCGTGCACTGCTTTGATGGTCTGTAGACTCAGCTGTCACCGTGTGGCCCCAGCGCCCAGGCCCTTCATTGAGAAGACTCCTCTCTCTCCTCCATCCAGCTTCTGGAAAAAGCCTCCCTGGAGCAGAGAGTGGAGCCAGGCCTCTCCTCCTGCTTGTGTTATGCTAATCGCTCCTTGCAAACGGCAGACTTTGTAGAGGTTTGCCTGGTTTCAGAAGAAACCCACGCCTTTGAAGCAAAGAGCCACAGTAGCTAAAAATACAATTTCCCGGCTGTTGATCCTCTCATTTGTAAAATGCAAGTTTCCATTGTTAAATCTGCAAATCGGCAGCAGCCCTCTCTCCCCCTGGGGGGGAGGGAGAGGGAGGCTCTGCCATCCTCTGGGGAGGCGCTACCTCTGAGCCCTGCTCCTGGCTCTGCCTCTGAGAGCTCCAGAGGGAGTCCAAGATCATCCCACAATGTAGAAGATTCTAATTTAAAAAAAACAAACATATTTATTGTTTTGAAAAAACTTAAACTATCTAAGATTAAAAGAAAACAAATGATGCAGGAGAGTATCGCATAAGATGTAAAAGACCTGAACCACCACTTCCTCCCAAAAAGTAATCTCTGTTTTCAGTTTCATGTATTTCCTTCCTTCCAAAACTTTGTCTTTGCGTTTATAAATGTACAACTCCGTTTGGCTTTGGTTGTAGTTGTGGGTTTTCCAGGATTCTAGACCCAGAATTTGTTCTGGCCTTGTTTTCACTCCCTCGCGTCTTTCCACAGAGCGCCCCTCCCTCAGGATCCTGACACGTTTCCGTCAAAGCAGAGGGGCTCAAGGTCTCTGTCCCTTGTCAAGGCCGCCGCATCCATCGCCCGTCTCTGTGTGGTGGCCTGGTCTCTGCTGGGTGGGCAGTGACCACGTGATGCTGGGGGATGGGCAGGGTGACTGGTCCCCAGCAGGCCCCTCTCCTGGCACAGCTCTGCTGAGGGCGGTGGAGGGGGAGGGCTCACCTATAACCGGGACCGGGACTCCTCAGACACCTCCTGGACCCTTTCCCCAGAGGCACTTGCACGGGCCCTTCCTCATTCTGGTGCATTTAATCCGGTGAAGACTGCCTGGGCTGGAAAGGAACATTCGGTTGAAAGCCCATTTCACGCATCTTAAAATTCCCTGAGAAGGACGATGGCGAGAGGGCTTTTCCAGCCTCCGGGCAGGGGGCGGAGGTAGTGGGTACAAATAAGAGAAACCCCTTCCATGTGGCCTGGGAGAATGGAAGGAGTCCCCTCCATGCTCTCTGTGTCCCCCTCCTGCTGTGGCCCTTCCACTGCTCAGCCCTTTCTCCCTGATCTTTCCACCACTTTCCCAGACACCAGCAGGGAGGCCGCCCTGGTACTTGCTCTTTGTTACCAGCAACGGCATTATTGTTTCTCTTCCGTTGTTTTCTGATGCTTGTCTCAGTGCCCTTTAAGTAGGCATTTGTAAAGAGCTACAGAAAGTCTCAGTTCGCAGGGTTTCGTAAAACCCCCACACTAAACATTTGGAGGCCAGAAAAGCACGATCTAGCTCCCTAATCAGAGACTTCAGTGGAAGCCAACAATGTAGCCAGAATTTCAGGAGAGGCATAAGCCACAGGCTGGGCCTCCTCCCCCAGGGCCAGGGAGACAAACCCAGGCCTGGCTCCTGCTGGTGATAAGATGAGAGTGGCATAAGAGGTCCTTGAGCAGGCACGGGTCTGGCCTGAGAGATTATCTCTTTTCCCTTCCTTTGAACAGAGCAAGTCGGGGCCTATGACCCTGCTGTGTGGCCTTGGACCAGTCCGTGGCTTCAGTGCCATGCGCTCGCAACCTCTGAGGGCCTCTATGAGCCTCGTAAGCCTGGCTGGAGTTGGCAGGGCAGGCAGGTGTGGGGCCAGGAAACAGTTTGCCACCTTGTTTGTGTGTTTGCGGCCTCTTCACAGGCAGGGCCACCAGTGGGGAGACGATATATCTTTAGGAGCAATCCTGCTTGGAAGGCGGGAGCACAGAGGGTTCAAAAGGGACAAAGGTCCCATTTGTGCTCTCTTTAACAGTCAACCTAGAGGACAGCAGACATCGAGGCTCAGAGATGCTGTGTCCCTGGCAGTGCTGGCCTAGATTCAGAGCATCAGCCGTAGAATTGAAATCACGCCCCTCCACCTACCCCTGGCCCAGGACCCAAACTTCAGAGCGGCGTCTCCTAGCAGAGGTTTCTGGGAACCTGCTGCTAGTCACCCCCATAGATGTCCCTGTTCCCAGCCCTTAGGTCTGAGTTTGGGTTCTGGCTTCAAGCTGTGGACGCAGTTCCCAGATTCTGCCTCCCACCCAACCCCTTGGCAAAAGAACAGCACCCCAGCAGGGCAGAGCTAAGTGTGGGCACAGGCCAGCTCTGTGCCGGCCAGGTGTGGTCAGGGTCTGCCACCCACAGAGGTAGCTTCAGGGAGAGGATGAGGGAGAAGGAGCTGGTTTGCAGATAAGCTGCCTTGGAGCCATAAGAAGGTTCTGGAAGAACTCCGGTTCCAGTCCATCAGAAGGCCCAGTGATATCTAGCCATGGTGCCCCCAAATCATCTGCCTTCCAGAAAAAGCACATCCAAGCCCCTGTGCTGTGGGCCCTGGCGCCTGTGAGCCCAGTGCATGGTGAAGAAGCAGCTGAGAGCTTGGTGCCAGGACGGGGCCAGCTGGGACCTTGGCCAGGCCTTGATCTGCTTCACTCTCGTTCTCCGTTAAAAGGGGACCTGGCCAGTGTTAAGCGGATTTGAGGGATGCAATGTGCCTCATGTAGAAGTGCTCACGAGTGTCTGTTCTATGTGCCATTGTTGGGCAAGAGGCCGTGACACAGCTGGAAGGAAATCCCTGTGACCAGAGAAGGCAGGAGCCGGCCGCTCTCAGGGTTTGGCACGTGTTGGCCTTTCTTAGAGTTGATTGTCATGAAGACAATAGGATTTCCTGTGGTGGCCCGTCCTTCGGTCTTCATTTGCTCTGGGTGTTCAACAGATGACATACTCAGAAGCTGTGGGCTTCCCTACCAAGGGTTTGAGACCCCGCTCACACTGCCTCCCCTGCTGTCTTCACCCCCGCCTGCTCCTCCCAACACTGCCTTTTCCTCCAGCGCCCAGCACCCCTCAGCTGAGTCCCCGGGTCTTCCCTGCTTGTCTCCTGGTGTCCTACAGCCTCCTGCCATCTGAACTCCATCCAGCCATACTCGGGGTACCTTTGTGTGAGCTAGAAGGTGCAACCTCCCGTGGGACACACAACCTGGACCACATCTGTAAATCAGAACCCTGCTGAGGCCCCTGTTGCAAATTTTGCAAGTGCTTCGACCAGAACCAGACACTGGGCAGAAACCCAGTGTGTGAAGCCGCCTGCTCCCTACACCCCTGAATACCACCACTAAAGTCATCTGGGCCACCTTGCCTCTCCTGGCGATTAACTTTCTATTCCACAAGCATCTGCCTCCCTGCTGCCCACAGGGGCCCAAACCTGGGCCAGGCCCCATGCGGTTTCCCATATCTCCTTCCTTGGGGAGCCTGGGTCAGGACAGGAGACTCACTGCCTGGGGGTGTCAGGAGATGGAGCTCAGGAGGATGGAGGGCCATGAGGAGCTGGAGAAGTGCCTATGAATGGACAGGGAATAGCCTCAGCCAGGCTGATAGTAGCACGTGGAAAATGAGCCCAACTAGGTCAGCCGGGCTGTGCACAGGAGATGGCTCCTGTCCTGGGAGCAGGCAGGGCTCCTCCCGTGGCAGGAAGGCCCACCTGATCCCCCTGGTGGTGGAGGAATCGGTCACCTCTCCTGGCTCTGTCCACTCTCACCTTGGTCCCTCTAGCAAACCCCAAACCTGGAGAGAAGGGCCAGCCGGGCCTAGGGCCTCAGCCCGCTGCCTCCAGGAGACCCTTTGGTTTTCTTGGCCACTCCTGCCCAAGTGAGGCCTTCCTCAGAGGTCTCCAGGCAAGCCCAGCCCAGGTGTCTGTGGCTGACGTCTTCAACAGAGGGATAGAGAGCTAGGTGGCCAAAGACCCCTTTCTTCCTCTTCTTCCTCCGCCTCCTCCCCATTCGCGGTGCCCCGCCCTCCATCGCCTTTCGCCAGCTCCCAGCAAGACCCAGAAAAACAAGTCCTCGTGCCGCCTCCTCCCACTCCCACCACCCTACCCCAAAACTTTTAAGTGCATCAGACACATCGACTGCATTAAACACGATGAATTTTTAAGGCATGAGTTGACAGGTTACCATGGCTGCCTCTGCCCTGAAGGGCACACTGCCAAGGATTGATTGAAATAAATAAAACAGATTTACAGTTTTCATACTTAGGAAGCAGAGCTGGAGGGGAAGAGGAGTGAGGGAGGGTGGGGGAGGGTGTGTGAAACCTGGAGCTTCGGAACCTCAGATGGGAGACCACGCCCTCCTCCACCCTAACATTACACTGGCTGAGAGCTTCTTGCTCTGTACATTCCTACAGAAGCCCAGCTGTCAGGCAGGGCAAGGCCAGGAGGGTCCTTTTCCTGTGGGAATGGTTCTGGGTCCCTGTGTTTTCTATACTTGACATTAGGCCGCACTTCAGAGTTACAGCTGTGAGACTCCAGGCATCTCCCAGGAAAGCTGTGTCCCATTGGCCTTGACCACTGAGAGGACATGGACACCAGCTAGAGGCCAAAGGAGAGAGGAAGTGAGGGCCTGTCGCTCTGTGCACGGGATTGGCCTGGTCAGGACACAGCAGCAGGCAGCTGGGGGTGGGTGCAGGAAGGAGGCCAGGCTCGAGGGAGGAGGGAGGACCTCAATCAGCAACACTCGGGGGCGAAGGCAATGATTTGGCCCTGCCCTCCATAGTGCCTGGACCAGAGGGCCTAAAGCGCGTTGCCTCCCCGGCTGGTTGGCGCAGCCCTGAGGCCAGCTTGTATAGGGCCATGGAGTCTCCCCCACCCTGAGCTCTCCTCAAAGGCAGCGTCCAGTTGCAGCCTCTGAGAAGAAGCGTGAACCAGGGCTGCCTGCCCAGTCACCTCCAGAGCTGGCAGCGGCCAGGAGGAGAGCAGACCTCCCACCTCCCCTCCCCCCAGTCCAGCCAGCACCACAGACCGGAGCTCGCAGGCCCAGGGCTGAGGAGCTGGACCTGCCTGGGTGGGAGACAGGAAGGGCGGGTGGTCCTGATGGAGAGGACCAGGTGGGGCAGGGGGCTTCTGTGAGTGTCAGGGAGCTGGCAGGCAGTCCTTCCTGTGTCAGGGAGGCCTTTTGTTGGGCCCAGCCCCGCAGGAGGCACTGAATGAAATCATCCGCATGCCTGCCTCTCAGTGGCACTGACCCAGCACGATTCCTGGGGGTCTGGACGGGCCCGGGAAGAACTCGCCCCCTGGATCACACGGAGCTGGGGGCATTGAAGAGCTGGACACACCCGCCCACCCTGGAGCTTGGCATCTGAGGCTAATTCTGAATTCTCTGTTTGTCACGGGGCAGTGAGCACCAAGAGGAAGGCAAGGGTTGAAGCAGGACAGTATTAATAGCAACTGGGAAAGATCAGGGGTGGGAGGCGGGTGCCCCCAGCCTTTCCACCCATCTCTCAACATGGACATCTCTGTCCACTCAAATGGGCTGGAGTCCAGTCTCCCCACCAGGCCAGCTGTCCTGTGCACTGTGCTCTGGTCACCCATCCATGTGGTCAGATAACTGCTTGGGACAGGCCTGGGAGGAGATGGTTGCCCGGCCTCTGTTTCCCCTTCTCTGTAGTTATCGGTGCCCTTCCCCCGTCCCTGTCCAGGATCCCTGCCTTGGGTCAGGGGACGCCTTTTGTCTCTTAAAAAGGCCAGGCCCAAAGAAGGATGGGGTGGGAGAGAGGGCAGCAGCTCACTCCCCCGGCCCGCCCTCAGCTCTGGCTCAGCGTCAGAACAGGCGGGCGTCCGCATGTCCTTACTTGGTGAGGGAGCTGAAGAGAGCCCAGAGGCCAGCTGAGCATCTCGAAAGGGGCCAGGGACCTCGGGAGGGCCTGCCGACATGAGGGTGAGGGGCTGTTTCTGGCAGTGGTGACCTTGCTGGTCCTGTTTCCAAGGGGCGAGGGGAAGTGGGGTCATGGAAAGAAGTCTTACATCGTCTCCGACGCACATGGCAGAGTCAGATTCCCCAGAGCCCACCCGGCAGGGAGCCAGAATGCTTCCTCCCACAGAGAGCACCGTGCTCAGGCCTCCAGGCCCACCCCTCACTGTGGGGCCCCTGCTCTTGCAGTGGGCCTGGTCCTGCCGGGGCCCCAGCTGTCCCCACCCTATACCACCCACCCACCCCCCCTGCCTGTGTCTGTCCTGAAAGGAACCATTCACACTCCCCCTTTCGCCACCCCGCTACCTAGACAGGCCTCCAGTGCTCAACTGCCCCTCGTGCCCCGCCTGGGCCCACAGACTGAGCCTGGACACCAGGGAGAGGCATCTGGAGGCAGAAGCAGCTCCCCACCTTGCTCCCCCGGAGAGCGGCACCTCCTCCTGTCCACACTCAGCCGGGGTGGGGCTCGGAGCCACTGGGAGGTCTTGTCCTCCACACCAAGGGCAGCCTTGCCCATGCTGGGGGCCTGCCCAGTCCCTGGAGGCGAAGCCCTGTGTGGCCTCTTCCCCACACCGAGGACAGGGCGGAGGAGAGCACCAGGCTCCCCATTGGCCTGGCGGGGACCAGCCTGTGCCCAGGCCTTTCTCCCAGGACACGGGCAGCAGCTATTGCCTTATGGCAGGCCGCCTCCTGCCCAGTCTAGGCCACCTGGCCTCAGGGCATGGCCTCAGTCTGGAGCCAGTTGTCATCCTCCTCCTTCCCCCCAGTCTGGCACACGTGTCACCTAAAGCCACGGCTGTGGGTGGGTGTTGGGGGGCTCGGCGAGCACCTTCCACCGTGGCCAGCCCTGAGGCTGGTGGCCTTTCATGGCTGGCATCTGCGGCACAGTGGATGCTTGGCCAGTGTTAGTGTTGAAGGGGCCGTGACATGAAGCTCACAGCAGCGTGGCAGGTGCAGCCACTCCCAGCAGGCAGGGCTGCAGAGGGCCTTCCCCTTGGAGGCCGCCCCACAGGATGCAGCAGTCCCCTGGGGAAAGTGGGGCTCCCTCTCTTGTGTCTTGGGGCTCCAAAGCAGGCTGAAGACAGGTCGCTCCCCTGAGAGCCCCTGGCATATGACAGAGGGACCAAAGAGAACGCAGGCCTGGAAGTAGGGGGTGGCTGCCCAGGCGGGTAGCAGGAGGCTTGAGGAGAGGAAGGCAGGACCCCGACCCCGGGGACCCCGTCTGAGTGTGAGGGCTCACATGTGCACCCCTGCCCAGTGCAGCACTAAGGCGGGTGTGAGACCCCGTCCAGGTTCCCTCCCACCCCACCTATGCCTGGTCCCCAAGCATTTTCTAAACCAACCGGTGGTCCATGAGGTCTGAAAAGTTGGCGACCGCTGTTCTAAACCATTGTCTCATGAGTAGTAGCACTTTAATATGGGTATTAAAAGTCCAGGCAAATGTTTAATGCTTACAAGCTGTGCTCCATTACGGAGCTGTGCCTGAGAGCCAGGCAGGCAGCTCGGCCAGGATGGGCTGGGCAGAGAAGTGATGACGCAGCAGCCCTGCGGGGCAGCCATCTGCCAGCCCCACCGGGTGGGCGGCCCCGGGTGCCCGCTCATAATAGGCACCGAGGAGGCAGAGCGGTAAGCAGGGGCTCACTCACGCTCTGGAAGTCGGTTCTTCAGGGTCGAATCCGCCCTTCCTGCTCCCTGGTCTGTGGTGTGGCTGGAGCAGGGTCCTCTGTGGAGGAGGGGTTTATAGCGCCCCGTGCCCATGGTTGTGTGAAGACCTGGCCAGAGGTCTCCCTGGGCAGGGCAGCCAGGCCCCAGGTGGCAAGGGTGAAGGTGGGACCTCACGGCAGCTGCGCTCTGCAGACCAGAATGCACACAGGTGTGCAGAGGGCTGGCTGGCCTCAGCACAGGAGTGTCTGCAGGCACACCTGTCCATTAGCATAAGCCTTTCATCAGCGTCAGCGTGGCCCCTCCGCACAGTCACACTCAGCTCTGACTGTTGAGCCCTAGCCGGTTCAGCTCAGTAGATAGAGTGCCAGCCTGTGGACCAAAGGGTCCCGGGTTCGATCCTGATCGGTGCAAGCAGGAGGCAACCAATCCATGTGTTTCTCTCACATGGATGTTTCTGTCTTCCCCTCTCTTCCACTCTCTAAAAGATCAATGGAAAAGTATCCTCGGGTGAGGATTCACAATAAAAAAAAAAAAAACACAGTGATTATTGAGTGCCAGGCCCTCTTCTTGAGGGACATGGGGGTCCCCGACAAATTCTGGTGGGAGACACAGCCAGGGACCTAGTGAACAAGTCCATCCCCCAGGTGAGCTGGGTAATGAGAATCGCTTGGAAAGAAATGGGACTCACTTAGAGCTGAGACCTGGATGGCTGGAAGCAGCCAGTCCCTAAGCAGTTCTCCAGGCCGGGGCAGAGGGCAGGACAGGAGAAAAGTGCCAGAGGCCAGTGCATTGTGAGGGAGGGAGCACGTGTAAGGGCTGAGGTTGGAGAGGAACTGACCAGAGAGTGTGGGATCCTGGAGCTAGGGTGAGGGACTGGGTTTTATTATATCCAGCAGGAAGCCACTGGGGAGTGCCATGCTCTGATGGACACTTTTTAAGGACCCGCACTGGTGCATGGAGGGTGAATTCTTCAGTGAGAGAGGCAGGGAGGCCAATCAGGAGCCGGCCTTGGAGTTGACCGGGCACCAGGGCTGGGGTAGTTGACACAGAACCCGGAGGAGGCAAGATGTGCCCTGACGGCAGAGCTTCCTGCCCTGTCTTGCGGTGGACCCAACACGGGCCAAGGGGATCAAGGATGACTCCCTGGTTTGGGCTGCAGCCAGCTGGGTGGGCAGTGATGCCATTTCCTGAGATGGGGACAGTCGGGGGACCAAGAGTTACACTGTGGCCCTGCCGAGTTTGAAATGCCACGCAGGGCTGTCCACCAGGCAAGTGGCTGCCCCATCCAGAGCTCAGTGGGGGTTCAGAGGCACATGTGGCAGCCCCTGAGCTATAGGCATCTTTGAAAATAATCGTGGACCAGATGCCACCACCAGGAGACAGACTGGAGAGCGAGCAGGAGAGCTGCAGAGCACTACGGGGGAGCCACTGGAGAGGTGGCAGAACCAGTGGAGCACAGGGTCATTGTGGCCAGAGAAGAGCATTTCCAAAAAACTCTGCCATCCCGGGCCTTCTGTAGCTCCACCAGTGTTCTCCAGGTCTTAGGGACACCAGGAGCCTGGGTGCCCTCTTCTCCTCATGGCCACCCCCTCTGCCTGTCCCTCCGCACCCTCCCCGGCCGTCCCCGCCGGCCTGTGGTTCCTGGAGGCGCTGCCTGGCAGCAGGCTCAGCTGCTGGCCTCTGTCATGGAGACGGCAGCAGCTGCAGGCGACGGGCATTTGTGAGTATTTGTCAGAGCGCTGCCCTTCCTCCCCAGCCTGCCCTTCTGGAACATTTCTCTCCCATGGCCCTGGAGACGGGGCTCCTGTAGGGCTGGGAGGACCAGAGGGGACAGAGGCTTGTTCTCTGTGTAAGGGCCAGGCTTTCTCCTGTGAGCTGGCTGTTACCCCAACTCGTGTTACCCAACCAGGGGCCCCATTCGCCATAGACTGTACCCCACACAAGCCATCCCTCTCTGAGCAGCCCCCATTGCACAGGTGGGCAGTGTCGCCAGGTGGGATGTAAAGACATTGTCACATAGACAGTGGGTCACACAGCTGGGCAGGAGCACCAGGTTCTGGGACCTCTGCTCCCCACACACACCCCACATCCCAGGCAGACAGGGGAGCCCCAGGTGATGGTAGAGCTCCACCCATCCCCTCAACAGCCCTGTTTCCATGTCTCTGGTGGTTTCTTGCCCAAGTCTGCTGATTCCAGCTGGGCCTAGGCTGGATGGAGCCTGCCTGCCCACTGTTTATACTTCGTGGCTTGGGATTTGGAGGGCCTGGGGAGTGGGAGATCTTCTCCAGCCTGGCCCCAGGCATGATTAGTATTTACTGGTAGAGGAAAGCAGGAGGCCAGTCCCTGATGCTGCATTTACTGTGAGGTCAGTGACCTGGGATGGACATGTTTCAGGCCCCAGACCCCTGTCCCCACCAGCCCCAGGCATGGTCTGCGGGCTTCCCTGGAGCAGAGACTAGAAGTCAGAGAGGGGCACCCACCCTCCTCACCAACCCCTCGCCCACTCGGTGCGGCCCTCCCTGCTCAGGAAACCTGGACTCCCAGGGGCCCGCCATCCCCTCCAGCCAGGCCTCCGTGGGCAGAGGGACAAACTCGGGAGGTCGACAGGCTTCCTCCAAACCCATCCTCGCGACCACCTGTTCCTGTTGGCCTCACCTTGGCCCAGGGACCCTGGAAAAACTTTTTCTTTACTCCCTGAGTTCTCTGTTTTCCTGTTTGTAAAATGGGACTCCTTTCCACCAAGGCCAAGCCTTATCCCCCAAGATTCTCCCTAGAGAAGAGACAGTGGAAAGAAAGGAGCCCTAACTGACCCCATGACCTTGGTCAAGTCACCTCGCCGCCCTGTGCCAGCAAAGGTGAAACTCGGGGTGTCCATAGGTTCACTCATCCCACAAGTGCCGCCTGAGCCCGGCCGCCCGCACGCACCTCCAGGCGGGGTTGCAGTGAGAACTGCACAAACAAGTTCCTGACTCGGGCTCTCGTGGGGCACGGCGGGGGACAGGACACAGTGACCAGCACGTGTAGAAGCTGTAGAAGCTGGGCAGCAGAGAGCGCCGTGTATGTGGGGGTGAGAGCCAGGGCTTGCCGCTCTCTGAGAACCGTCTTCCTGGGGCAGAGTCAGGGACAAATAGACTGGGGCTCTGGAGTCACTGGGTCAGAGTGAGTGGTTTTGGGAGGCGTGGAGCCAGGCCCGCTGTGAACAGTGCCCAGTGTCCCCCCACGGTCCCCATACCAGCCCACTCAGGTGTCCTCGGGATGCGGAGACCGGGGAGGGGTCCAAAGTGAGGCCGGGGGTTGCCGTAACCTTTGCTCTGCCCACTTTCCAGGCAGCTGTGCCTCCTGCTAAACGCCGAGAACATCTTCCACTCAATGGCGGACATCCTACTTCGAGAAGAGGACCTTAAGTTCGCCTCGACCATGGTCCACACTCTCAACACCATCCTGCTCACCTCCACAGAGCTCTTCCAGCTGAGGAACCAGCTCAAGGACCTGAGGACACTGGTACTGTGCCTGCGGGCTCTGGCTGGGGAAACCTGTGTGCACGCGGCACCCGTCCTGCCAGCCCAACCTCAGCCCCAGGAGGCTCTCTGGGAGGAGACCAGATGAAATTGGAGGTCTCCCTGGGCCAGTGTGAAATCCGGACGCCCCTGGGTTGTGTACAGGAAGCGGCACTGTGGGAATGAGTCACAGCTGGTTCCTTGAGCAGCACTGTGGAGGCCTCTCAAGGAGACCGTGTGCTCTACTCGGGTCCACGTGCCCTCCCTGACCCATCAAAGGCAGTGCCTTTTCTCCATTGACACCCCACTCCCACCCTGGCACTGGCCCCTGGCACACAGAGTTCTGGGTCCATGTGGGGGACCCAATGGGTGAAGCCCTCTGGATGCCACCTCCCTGTCAGAGCCAGGCCTGTGGCTGTCACCCTGCCAGGGGTCAGGGGTTACTGCTCTCGTTGCCCTCCTTGGCCCTGGCCGAGTTCCCCAACAGCTAGACTACGTGTCTCGAAAGGCACCCTGTCGGAAGCCAGAGTATCAGGGCTGCCTGTCCCAGGCTTTGGGTGAGTACCTCCCCAGGGCTCATCAGAGAGCAGGAAGTCACTCAACATCCTCCCATCCTGCGCTGGGGGCCGTGGCAGGTGGCCTCCAGGGGTTTCGTTCCCCTATCTGGGCTGTAGCCACCATCCCCACGCCCTCCTTCTCAGCTCAGACCCTGCATCCACCCCTCTCAGGGTGCCTCCAGGACAGCCAAGCCTCGTCTGAGGGCATCTGGGGCCAAGAGCTCGGAACGATCCAGGCCACACCCCTGCCTCCTTCCTGTGGTTCCTTTCAGACATTCTCAGAGGCCTTAAGAATTTTCCTCAGGGCAGGGGCTCCTCCGAATGTGGGTTCAACTCCTGGGCTGGTTTCCGAGTGCAAGGTGGGCCGCAGAGAGGGAGGAGATGTGCCAGTTGAGGACGAGGGGTGGGTGCTGCAGGGAACCACCTCCCCACCCGCAGGCTGTGCCCTCCCGCACAGCCCTCCCAGCCCCACTCACTCTGGACCTTAGGGTCCTGGAGGGGACAATCACTGTTATTTGCCGAGCAGAAATACCAGCACAGAGGCCATGCTCCCCCCACCAGGGCCTGTCACCACCATGTGGCTCTGTGGGGCCCAGAGTAATGACAGGGTCCGGGAGGAACTGTCAGCGTTTCCTTTGTGACAGCGCATTCCCAGCAGGGCTGCCAAACAGCTGGCTCCTGGCTCCCCACAAGGGCCCTTCTGGGTCAGGTCCCCACATGGAACCCGGGTGGGAGGAGCAGGTGGGGAGGGGCGGGCCCTCAGCTCACTGCTCACACCTCCCCCAGGAGAGCCAGGACCTGTTCTGCTGCCTGTACCGCTCCTGGTGCCACAACCCTGTCACCACGGTGTCCCTCTGCTTCCTCACCCAGAACTACCGGCATGCCTACGACCTCATCCAGAAGTTGTATCCTTCGCTGTCACGGTTCTCTTGGTCCAACCGCTGGACGGGTGGGCCCACTGCCATCCTCCTGCCCTCGGCCTGTGACATCAGGACCCGATGGGTGCCTTGAGGGATGTGTTTGCTGTAGGCAGCAAACGGTCATCTGGGCCCTCGTGGAGGAGAGCTGGCCCTGGAGAAACCGCGTAGGCCTGGGATCAGGGCTAAGCGGGCCATCTAGGTGAGGGTGCCAGGGAACGAGCAGGTGCACCTCCTTGCTGCAGGTCGGCTGGGTCCTGTGCTGGGGCGGGCGGGAGACAAGGCCTAGAGCAGGAGGGGGGCGAGCCTGCGGGCTGAGCTGAGAGTTGGTGGTATTGCTGCTGTTTAGGTACCTTCAGGAGCCACAAAGCCAGAGCCAGAGCTCGGCGGTGACCCAGCAGGCAGAGCGGGCTGGCCGGGAGGCCTCAGAAGAGGGAAACCCCCCAGCCCAATCAGGGCCTGCCTCAGCGAAGGGCATCATGGTCAGATTTTGTTTTAAAATACTGTACAGCAAACCAGCCTTCTCCGGGAATGCCTGGTGTGTGACCCTCACTGGGAGAGCTGCTTAGATGCAAAATTGGTCTTCCCTGAGGGGCCTGGAGTTGGGGTTCAGGAAAGAGGGGCCCTGAGGGGTATCCTTTGAGGGTCAGCCATGGCCTTGCCTGGCTCCCTCAGGTGCTGCTCCCCTTCCACACCCTAAATTTGCTTCTCTCTGTCATTGGTGACCAAGGGACCACAGGCCACACCTGCCGCAGCCCTGACCTTGGCAGGGCTGGTGGCGTCCACTCAGGCGGGAGCAGGCCCTTCCTGCCCAGCCCTTCCCCAGGCTGCAGGGCCTCGATAAGTTGAGAGCTTTTCAGAGCCCAGATCGCAGGGGAGGGAGCTGCAGAGCAGAGCCCGGGTGCAGCGGGGACAGCTGTGCCGCCTCTCATTTAGAGGGACACAAAGGCAGAAGGAATGCCCTTCAGATGCGGAATCCAGCTTAGGCAGAAGCAGGCTCTGTGCCTCGGGAGCCGGACCGGAGGGAGGAGGGTCTCTCTGAGCCGCTGGGTCAGGCCCTTGGGTCCCAGCTCTCCAGCTGCCACCCCTCCCCATCAAGGCCCCTCCCTGAGACTTTCCTTGACTGCCCACCAAGCGGGGATTTGGAGGTCACTGTGGACTTCCTCACGGAGGTGGACAAGCTGGTACAGCTGATTGAGTGCCCCATCTTCACATGTAAGGGCCCTGCCTCTGGCCTCTGGCCGGCCTGGAGTGAGGCAGGGGTAAAGCCACACTCAGAAGAGGGAGGGGGAGGGCAATCACCCAGGGATACTCTGGAATGTCAAGAATGTAAGACCGGGGAGGAGATCAGGTCTGAGGAGACCAGCCGCAGCAGGGCTGGGACATGTGGCATCAGAACCTGCCTGTGTGCCTCAGGGGGGTCTTGTGGACACACCAGCGCCCGATAGCAAAACCCACTGAAGGTAAGTTTCATCGCTGCCGGGAGAACTGGAGCAGTGCCGTCCGAGTGCTGTGCCCGGCCTCTCCCCTAAGCACGCCACTCTCTGCCCTGGCTCTTGGAAACTGCAGGGACCCTTGGCCCACCTGCAGGCGCTCCTGTGTGCCCAAGAGCCACACACTCATCTCTCCGCAAAGCAGAGTTGGCATTTGCTGGGAGCCGATGGGTGGGAGCTGCCTGATCGTAACACCCAGGCTGAATGTGTAAAAGTGGCAGCTGGCTGGCACACACAGCTCTTGGTGCCTCAGACACGGTGACTGCATGAAACTCAGTGCTTTCAGTGCTGCGATGAGAAGCCAGCCACCCAGGCCTCCTGCTCTCTGGCAGCGCCTGTGACCTGTCAGGCTAGGCCAGTGGTCGGCAAACTGTGGCTCGCGAGCCACATGTGACTTGCGAGCCACGGTTTGCCGCTCTGTTGACTAATGAGTTTGCCAACCACTGGGCTAGGCCATCAGCCTTCACCCTGGAGCCAAAGGCAGACGCAGGGGCCAAAGACACCACCCCTTATGCCCATCCAAACGGAAGGCAGCTTATCCCAACAGCCAGGCACATGCTGCCCGATGCCTGTGGGACAAAGAGCAGGGGGAGACCCTGCTCCCCGTGGAGTACACCTGAGCCTGTCCCAAGTGGTCCCCTGAGCTCATCTCACTTCCCTGAGGGCTTCCCAGGCAGCCAGGCACATGCTCCCCTTAGGTCAGATCCATCCCGACCCTAGAAAAGCGACAGCATCTTCTCTCCAGGCCCAGGGCTTTGTTGGGGCGACCACAGCAGATGCACCCCTGGTGCTGCCGAGCACCCGTTCTAACTGTGGGAGGCCTAGACCCAGCTTCCCCCAGGCCCCAGGGGTTTGGACCCTGATAGGCCCACGCTTCTGCTGGAGTTGCAAGGCACGGGGATGACTGCTCAGGTCTCCCCTGGTGCCCCCTGCCACCTTGGAAGGGGAGGCTGCAGGAGGCCCTGCTTCCTAGCTTTCCCAGCCTGGGGCCTGGCTGCCCCCTACTCATCATCAGCCCAGACGCTGCACAGCTGCTGTTGGTGGCGTGGCCTCTCCGGGATTGTGTGTCACCCTCCACAGGGGGTACCCAGCTGGGCCTAGAGACACAAGAAGGTAGAGCCAGTGACTCTCCCAGAGGGGCTCAGAGAAGAGAAGGCTGGGCCTGTATAGTTGGGACGAGTGCTGGGCAGGGCCAGGGGTGTGTCTCCTCCCACCTGGCGGGGTGGTGGCAGGACTGGGATCTGAGGTGGATTCCAAAGTTCCTACCAGACACGTGGGGTGTGTTTCAGCCCCACAAGAACGTGCTTTCCATCTTGCTCTCCCTCAGCGGTCCTAACCCAGCCTCTTCAGCCCACCTACTTATAGCTCGTGTGGCACGGACGGGGACCTTACCAGGGAGGCAGTGAGCATGGGGCAGTGACAGCCCAGGGCAGGTTGGGCGTCACCAGGCTGAGGTGACTGTTGGGAAGATCAGACGGGCAGTTGGGTAGGAAGAGAGAATGATGAGGTCAAGGGGACAGCTAGGCGCTACTGGATGGGGGCAGGAGTGGTACCTGGCTGTTGAGCCCAGTTCTCTGCCACGGCCCCCTGGCTGGCCCTGTCCTGGCCAGGCTCTTAACCCCTGACCTCTGTCCTCCTGCAGATCTGCGCCTGCAACTGCTGGATGTGAAGAACAACCCGTACCTGATCAAGGCCCTCTATGGCCTGCTCATGCTACTGCCCCAGAGCAGTGCCTTCCAGCTGCTCTCCCACCGGCTCCAGTGTGTGCCCAACCCCGAGCTGCTGCAGACCGAGTGAGTGCGGGCAGGGGCCTGCGCCTGCTGCCTCCATGGGGGGAGGCATCGCCACCCAGCAAGGGCAGGGCCAGAGGGGCCTGGTGAGGACGCTGTGCCTAAGGGGGCTACCGAGGGTCTCCTTGCCTGGGCATCACACCCCTCTGTCACCTCAGACCCTGTCCACCCACAGCCACTTGCCCATGGGCCTCTCATTTCCATAGCAGAACACCAGGCTGGGGGATTCTGGGAGTAGGTAGCAGTGAGACCTTCTCTAGGAACCAGGGTTAACCTAAAAATCAGAGGTAGCGTGCACCTGTGGCTGCACTGTGCGGTGCTGCCCACAGGAAGAACAGGTATAGATAGACACACCTCCGCCAAGAGGCCCAGCATGGGCAGCTCTGGCAGGAGGCTGCGGCCCCTGGGGGGTCGAGGCTCCCACCCGAACACACTGCTGGCCTGGCCCCTGGAGCCTGTTGGGCCTTGTCTATATTTGGTAACCCTTGGAGGCTTCGCCTCATCCACAGGCATTTGGCATCCGAGATGGAAAATTTCACTTGTCAGGTCGCCATGGAAACAGGCAGAGCCACTGAGAAGATTTACGCTGAATGGAGCGCGCCCAGCTTGCATCAGATGCCCTGTGTGTCTAGAATTCCCTCCCAGGCTGTTCAGGCCACTCTGCAGGCCTGGCGTCTCGCTCCTGGAAGGGCCTCGCGCCTTTGCCGTTGGATGCAGCAGTCTTGAGATGGGCTTGCCCCACACTCGGCCCCTGCAGGGCTCAGCCCACCACCCCTCCCACTGGCCTGCCTCGCCGCAGGCTGGGTGTGGGCACCTGACTGCTGGTCTGCCCTGGGCCAGCTGGAGGGGCTTGAGCTCTCAGCAAGAGTGGTCTCCAGACCAAGGCCCAGCTCCTGCCCATCCTGACCCTCTCGCCAGCAGCAGTTCTCCAGGACAGCAGTGCTGGCACTATCCTGCTGCTCTTGGTGCTACCAGGGGATCCCCAGGGGAGCAGGGAGCAGCTGAGGAGTTGGGTTGCATTTGGGGAGAGAGGCCCTGAAGCCACACTGCTTCGCTGGCCTCCTCTACACTGGCCTTTCCAACACCTGGTAGGTATGAGGGTTGCCCTGGCAAGCACTGAGGAAGGGGGTGCGGTGGGAGAGGAGGAGGAGGCAGACAGGCTGCTGCCCTGTGAACTCTGGTACCCCCCTTTCAGGAACCAGCCTGCCTTGCTGGGGAGGCCTCAAGGCCGGGCCATGGACCCTGTGCTGTGGAGGGCCATACCCTTCTCCGAGCTCTGCCCACTATCCTGATTCAGAATAGAGGGACCCTCCCTGCGCACCCCAAGCCAGGGTAGAGCGAGTCTGCACAGGGACACTAGGGAAATGAGCGTTTTTTCAGAGTCTCCCGTGGTCAGTCAGGGGACAGCTCCAGGCCTAGATAGGGACCTGGCCCCAGCTCTGACCTCAGGCAGGCCCCATGCCCCGCACTTGCTCTGGGTGTCCTGATCGGGAAATGAACATTGGGCCCAAACGGTTGCTTGAGGCTCTGCCCAGTCTTCAGAGCTCTGTTCCCACTGTTCTTAGCAAGGACCCAGGCGGACAGGCAAGGAGCAGTAGGTGGCGGGGGGAGGGGGGGAGGCGGGCCGGGAACAGCTGGGGAGGGGTCAGATTGCAGGGTGGGCGTAGAGGGACAGCACACACCCTGGAGAGGACAGTCTCCGCCTGGGAGGGACAGGCAGCTGGAGGACAGCGTGCCTGACAGGCCTGCAAGCAGGGAACAGCTGAGGGAGTTTCTGGGCCCTTGCCCTCCCTCATTCTGTGTGCTCGAGGCGCCCACAGGACTAAGGGAGGCTGGCCCCCCTCAGGCTTCCCAGCCACTCCCCAAAGGCCATCTCCTCGGTGGGGCTGGAGAAACCCTCCGAAGGAAAAGCTGTGACGCTCACCACAGTAGCCTGGTGACAGGTGCGTGGGTGGAGTGGCAGGAGAGGAGCCCCAGCTCTGTGCTGCTGGCGGTGTCCTCCAGGCATCACTGCCTAAGGGTTGCCAACATGAAGGAACCGTGCGAGGCCCCGTGGTGGCTGTGCCCTCTGCGACTCAGGGAGAAGAGCCCTGACCCCCATGGGACATACCCCTCCCTGCACCCATGACCTCAGGCCAGGAAGGGTCTACCCACAGGGAGGCTGAGTCACTGGGGACAAGACTAATTGCTTATAGAGCAAAGTACAGCTCACTCCTCCCGACCCCCACCCCTACCCTGGCCACATCTTTGCATATCACCTTGGGTTCGCCATTCACTGCTGGCATCTCCATGGAAACCCCTCATCTCACTCCTGGGCCTAATGCCTTGGCTCACCAGGAGTGTTGAGGGAGCAGCATACAGACCCGTGGAACCCCAGCGTCAAATGACATGCTTCAGGGTCATCTCTAGCTTCATGTTTACAGGCCTGGGTTGGGGTAGCATCCAGCCACCCCCTGAAGTTAGAGGTCTGAGCTCCAGGGTGTCTCTCAGCCTCCTCAGAAACCTAGGTTTCTCTCTTGGGACAGTGGCACCTGTGCCACAGAGTGACTGTGACAGGCGGTCCCTGCCTGCATTCTGGCCCCTAGAGCAGCCCCACTCTTTGATCTTTGTTGAACTAATGTTCAGCAGCTCAGGAGGCAAGGCCTGAGGCCCAGAAAGCAGCAGCCCAACAACCAGCCAAGGTGTTTGCAGGTGATGCATCTTCACAAGAAGGCAGGGAGAGAGCAGGATGAGGGGAGTGCAGGGCCACTTCCAGGCTCCAGATGGCCGACCTTGGAAGGGTTCACGCTGCCTGGCGCTGGCCCAGCAGCCCGGTGGAGGGTCAGCAGTGCCTTTCAGGCTCAGACCAGGAGCCAAGCTCACTGCCGAGGGGTCCGTTTGGGTGAAGCACCATCGTGTTTCCCCCAAAATGAACTGAGCAGCTCATGTGCCTCCGGCTGCCGGGCCCTGGCTGGTCACCTCCGAGGGCAGAGTTGTAGCCACGGTGGCTGCCCATCAGGTACCTAGGCGGGGGCTGGAGAAATCCCCCTTTACAGATGAGGAAACTGAGTCACCCAACGTCCAATGGCTAGGAAATAAATGGTCGTGTTGCCATTGGGTCATATCTGTCTACCTCCTGCTGCTGCCCGGACACCCCCATTGGGGTCTGTTCATGAACTCACAGGACCCAAGGATTGTCACGAACAGCCCAGAGCCTTCCTGAGACCCTTTCTTTAGAGCTCCAAGGGCCCCCAGGCCTCGGGAGCTGGAGGAAGGTAACTGCCAGCACACAGATCTGCCCTCCAGGCCAGTGCGGCTCCGTGAAGGAGAGCAGAGTCTATCACGGGACTGCAGGGATGGTGAATGGGACGGGCCTGAGGGGAGCTAGTCCTCGAGGGCAAGCTGAACACTGAGTTGAAGGGGCAGCAGAGCTACTAGCTTGCACAACTGTAGGGAGGACCAGGCACACTGTACTAGTAAGTGTGCAGTGCACCACGCATGCTGCTGCACCAAACAGCTGGGGAGGATGGTAGCAGCCAGAGTGGTAGGAGCCATGGGCATGCCCAGCCATGAGCCCGGCTTTCCTTCCCCAGGGGCAGGGACTGCCTGCAGGCTTCTGGGCCCCAACACTCAAAAACGTGTCCTGCCAATTGAGGGCCCAGTAGAGACCCTTCAGCCCTCCCTGCTGGCCCTAGCCCTGCCCCAGAGAAAGGGCCAGGCCGCCTCCTCCCCCACCCCGACCCTGTTCCAGGCCCCAGCTGGCTTCCTGGCTGGCTGCAGGCCCTGGCTTTCACCCCAAAGGGAGCCACTCGTAAACAGGAAATGCCTCCCAATGCAATGCCTGCTCTGGGCGCTGTTGCCAGCCCACAGCCTGGAGGCCATATCCAAGCCGCAGTGTTGACTGGTCTCTCCAACTGCTGGGGCGGGGAAGCTCACAGTGCTCCTCAACTCTTTGGGGCTGTTGGGGAAGGGGTGCTGGGCCCGAAGCAGCAAACTCCCCGCCATCCAGTTCCAGCACCTGTGGCCCTGCCCTCCTGTGTATGGAGCTGCGCCCCTCCAGCAGCACGGGTGCCGGGACATTGACACTGCGCCCTTCTGCTCCCTCTCCCCAGAGACAGTCTGAAGGCAGCCCCCAAGTCGCAGAAAACGGACTCCGCCAGCATCGACTATGCGGAGCTGCTGCAGCACTTTGAGAAGGTCCAGAAGAAACACCTGGAAGTGAGGCACCAGCGGAGTGGGCGTGGGGATCACCTGGACCGCAGGGTTGTCCTCTGACAGGCCTGGCATGGAGAAGGGCCCAAGGAGTGGTCCCATGGAGCATTGGGATCTTCAGGCCCCTTCCCACAGAGCCTGAGGACCTGCCTCGGGAGCAGGCTGGCCCTGCCACAGCCCAGGGATGGAGCAGGGGTGGAGGCTGTTCTGTTTACCCGAACTCTCACCACCCAGCCCCCTGGCCGCCAGCTCTGTCCAGCATTCAGATAGAGCTGGCTTCCCACCAGGGTGGGGCCACAGCCTCAGACGCCACCTATCCTCTGGAATGGGTCTTTCTAATAACCTCTGTGAAAGAGCTTGACCTCCCAGCCCACCAGAGCTCTGGCCTCATGCAATGTGTGTATACGTAGCTGTGTGCACATAGGGGCCAGCACAGAGCTCCGTGTGAATGATGCATTCCCTGCCCCAATAAAGAAATGACAGGAAACCCTCAGCCTGCGCCTGCCTGCTCCTTCCCACTGGCGCCCGACCCTGCCTGGTGTGGCATCCCAGAACCTTGCACCTATCCTGGAGACAGGTCTGGTGGCTCCAAGGAAGGCTAGCTTCGTTGGGAGTCTGGTTACTACACACTCACTTGACAGGTGTGGGCCCTGGGGTTCCCAGCTCACCCCTAGGAACTGCCTCTACTTCCTTCCTGGAGAGCACCAAGCACTGGCCTGCCTGGAAACCGGAAACCCCTCCCAGGCACCTACTCTGACTTCCATCCTGATTGCCTCAGGGACAGTGGGACACGTCCCCACTGGACAGACTGACTGGGCGCACCTCCGGAGTTCCTGAATGAAAGGGCATGCGCACTGCAGAACTGCAGCTCATGGGAGTGGGAAGGAGGGCCCAGACCAGTGCAAGGAGGGAGGACATGCCCAGGTGCTTCCCCTTGACTTGGCTAAATGAGCCTCACCTAATCTCACCTGTAGGCCCTTGACCTCACACTTTGGGAAGCCTCTGATTGGCCTACGGGGGGGGGGGGGGGGGTTAAGGGGGGTAAGGGGGCTTTTCCCAGAGCAGCGGCTCTGGGAGGGTGGGTTTCACTGCTGGAATCTCCAGGGTCAGGGTGCAGGACGCGGCCCACTTATGCCCTACTGGACCCACATGGTCCCCACCACCCCAAGAAAGATTGCCTGAGGACCAGGTCACTACTCCCAAACGCCAGGCACCCCATCAAGCTGTCATCCGCGCCACTTGCAAAAGGAACCAAAGAACTTCTGGAGGAGGGTCCGAACTCCTCTGCGCCTGGGATGAAGCGCCCCAGGGCAGGCGGCCCTCGGGACACCTCGTGCAGTGTGCGGTGTGGCCGTCCTCGGGATGCTCCCAGGGGACCCCAGCCCTCAGCGGGTCTGCTGAGAGCCCGGGAAGCCCCAGACCAAAGACCCCGGGCTGAAAGGCAGCGGTGAGCCCCTTCACGGGGGCGGGTAGCCGGCAGGCCCCGCCCCAGCGCCGCCGCCGCCGCCGCCCGCTCGCCCGACCAGTCTGGCCGCGCTGGGCTCGGATTTCAAAGCCGCGGTGCCTGGCGGCGAACGGGCCTGCGCCCGCCCGGCGGTTCCCACAGCCCCTCCCGCCGCGACCCTCTACCCCCCCCCGCGTCCCCCTAGCCGCGCCCACGTGACGCCCGCGCCGCGGCGGCTCCGATTACCGCCGCCTCAGTCCCCGCGCCGAGGCTGCGCCGCCAGCTGCCCGCGCCGCGCCCCCCGGCCGCCGCCAGCCCCGCGCGCCATGGCCTGCGCCGCCCCGCGGTGGCCCGCGACCCCCGAGCGCGGCGCTGCCGGCCGCTGAGAGCGCCCCGAGGCGGCAGGCCCGGCCGGGCCCGGAGCGAGCGCCCGCCGCGGCCCGGCTCTCCCGCCGGCTGCCCGCGACCCGCCTGCGCCCCGCCGCCCAGCCCGAGCATGGAGACGGCGGAGAAAGAGTGCGGCGCCCTGGGCGGGCTCTTCCAGGCTATCGTCAACGACATGAAGGTAACGGGGTGCGCGAGCGCGGATGCGGGGTCCCCTTGGGGGCGCACGGCGGCGGCCGCCATGCCCCGCTGTCTGTGCGCCGCGGGGTCTGTGTGTCCTTGGCTGGCCTGCGTCTGCTGTGCGCCCGGATTCCCGGCCGCCTGTCTGGGGGTGTGGGTGCTCGTGTGTCGGGGTGTCCGTGTGGTCCCCAGGGTCCATGCTCTGGGTCACCCGAAGCGCAGCGCCCCCATGGGTTCGCCAGCGGATCCTGCGCACACCCGGGCTCCCTGCTCCCCAGACCTTCACACCATGAATGAGGTTTGGCTCCTGGGGTGCCTCTATAGACCTTTAACAGGTCCGGGGTCTCTCCGGCCTCCGCCCCCTACCACCACCATGCCCCCCCCCCCCATACCTCTAAGGCTGCTGGCCTTGAAGCCCCGTCCATGCTGTCACCACCAAAGCAGGGAAAAATAATTAAGCGGAGAACCGTTAACTCCTTCCCCACCGGCCTTGGCCTCTGTGCTGACCCTGCGACTGTCACCCTCCCTCTTCGGCCACCCAAAACAAGCTGTAGAACTCCAAGGTCTCCAGGCTGAGTGTCCCTGCGTACCAAGGCCTCTGTCCTTACCTTGGGAGGAGGAGCAGAGAAGGTTGGGATTGGCAGAGCAACCCCAAGGGAGGGCCTTCCCTACCCTACTTCCACCCCAGGCCTCAGCTCCAGCCCCTCCCCATGATTGCCCACCGTCAGGCTGGAGTAGGCCACCCATTCCTGGCCCACCATTGGCTCACCAGGTGGGGAAACCGAGGCCAGGGAATGACTCAAGGTCATTTAGGATACTGTTAGACGCTGTCCCTGACCTCACCCCATCGTTGTCGATCTAGGAGGCCAGGGGCATCCTTCCCCAAAGAGGCCAGGTGGCAGGGCTGGCTTGGGCTGACAGGCAGGATGGGGTCAGGAGCTGTTCCTGCCCTTCTCCTTTGGGGTGGGGAAGGAGGAAGGAGAACTGGGTTCCCACAGGAACTCCGAGAGCCCCCACCCACCCAGCCTTTCACACTTGCAAGTACACAGCACAACCCAGGTGACATCACAGGCCCAGGAGGAAACACCACTGAGTGAGGTGCTCAGGCAGGCCCTCAGGAGGTGGGGGATTACAGGCGTGCCAGGGGCTCCTGTGCTGCCAGGGCACAGCCCAGGGGCAGCTGCCAGGGACCTGCTCCCCACAAGAGGCCCGAAGCCCCCTGGCCTGGGACTACGGGTAGGCAGCATGTAGGTGCCCCCCACCCCCATATGGGATGCTTCCCCTAAGACCGTCATCCCTTGCAAATCTATCTCAGCCCTTCTGGCCCGGAAGAGTGCTGGCCTCTCTCTGCCTTCAGCAGCTCCTCCTGCCCTGTGGGCATCACAGCCCTGGCACCAGGATCCCCTTCTGGGACCCGGCAGCCCAGACCACCCTCCCTCCCAGCCATTCCCAGGGCCGGCACCCTCATTCCTGCTGGCAGCCTCTCCAAAACACTGCCGAGAGCAGCAGCTCTTGCTCAGAGAGGTAGGACCCTCTCTCCCTGTCCAGTGTACCTGCAAGGAACTTGGGGATAAGACAGAAGCAAACGGGCCCAGGTTCTAGCAAGAGATTCAGGCAGGATTTTCTGACCTGAAGGCAAAATGGGAGAGGTTTCACCTGGGGTGATGCCAAGCGCACATATTCCCCTTCCTATGACACATGCATATGTTCTGGCCAGGGACAGAGCAGGAAACTGGGCCACCTGGAGGCCCATCACCTGGCTTTAGGGCACCACTTCTGTCTTCCACAGAAGGGTGGCCATGTCAAGAGAATGACCTTGCCCCATGAGGCTTCTCCACAGCGTGTCCCACAACAGCCCAGCCTGGCCCTTCTGAAGGACCACACCTTGGCTTGAGGACTGGAGGGAAGGGCTCCCCGAGCTGTGCCTGGAGCTGGAAGGGTGTGGAGGCGGGCACCCACTCAAAGGTGGGGAGGGGGCTCTGAGGAGCTTTCCCTGCTTGCTGTGCCTCATTGGACTCAGCTCAGATGCCCACTTGGTGCCAGGAAGCCCACTGAGGCCCAGAGAGGGGCAGGAACTTGCCTAAAATGACAGGCCTGGGCTCTGCTTCAGTCCCTACCTGCCAGGCAGCACCTTCAGCCGAGTGAATGGGGCCGCCTCCAGCATGGCCCATCCAGAAAATGGGGCCATAACTTTTGCCTGCCCTCTCAGGAGTGGTGAGTATCCCCCAGACAGAGGCTGGGCTCCTGGCAGGGAGGCAGGGATCCCATGTCCCCGTTAGCCAGCATTAGCTGCGCACTTAACTAGGTGTTGGCGCATGCTAAGTGCTTTCCAGGCAGTGCCTCCTCAAGTCTCTCCAAGCATGTCAAACTCATGGCCGGACAGGCCGCGTGCCTCATTTATACCATCTGGCCACGAGTGTAACATGCTTGCTCTACATTGACCCCACGAAGGAGATATACTTCCCATCCTGATTTTACAGGTGAGGAGACTGAGGCTCAGAGAGGAGTCCCTGGCCCAGGGTCACCTGGAAAACCCTCTCTCTGGGGTTGTAGCCTGGGTCACTCACCTGCACAGCCAATGCTAAGATCACGTCCAGCACCCAGAAAGAGTCTCGGAGGGCCAGGGTCCCCAGGGCCTCCTCATTGGTCTTATCCTTCCCACTTGGACACCTCTAGGGACAAGCATGTCACCTTCCCCTTCCTGAGCAGTCCACTGTGCTGGAGGCAGAGCTGGGAGTTTCTCCCATTCCTGCAGTCCCTGCCCTCTCCCCACCCAGATGCCCAGAGACTCATCTCCCCACAGCTTCTACCTGGACCACAGTGACCCGTCAGACAGGGATCAGATCCTGACTGCCACTCGGCAGCCTCGGGCAAGCCTAACCTTCATCTCTTGAGCCTCTCATCTCTAGAATGGGGGTGATCAGTATTAATTTCACAGGGCCGTTGGGAGGATTCGATGCGATCACACAGCGACAGGGCTCAGCACTCCTCAAGCACATGATCACCAGCAG
This sequence comes from Corynorhinus townsendii, assembly GCA_026230045.1. Classification (NCBI taxonomy): domain Eukaryota; kingdom Metazoa; phylum Chordata; class Mammalia; order Chiroptera; family Vespertilionidae; genus Corynorhinus; species Corynorhinus townsendii. The sequence goes on from JAPDVU010000011.1 coordinate 18,611,039, forward strand.
CGATCACTGTCACTAGTGAGAACATCCCAGCGTCTTAGAGCCTGCAGCCAGGCGCAGTCCCAGGGAAGACTGAGGACACCCTCCTGGGACACTGGCTGCTCCAGCCCCTCAAATCTTCATCTCTGGGGCCCTTTATGAATTACCGGTAGGAGTGGAGTCCTCGGTCCATCTGCTGAGAAGGAACGGGGCCTGGCCTCCTCACGCCCCATCTTGTCCCCTCTGCACGAGAGAGCGAGACTTGGGAAGGTCTGAGATGGAGTGAGCCTGGCTGGGTCGAAGCTGTCAAGATGGGCCTCGGCCCTGTAGGGAGGACGGACTTTGCCTGGTTTCACCTCGCCCCTTGCTCTCTCGAACTGCCCAGGGTCCTCCTGCAAAGGTTTCCTGGGGGCCAGGACGGCTGCCTCTGGACAGCTGCCCTGCCCCCACCCCCATCCCCTCGCATCGTCTTTCCTCCCTGGAGGTCTCATCTCAGCAAAGGGCTGGAGGGGTGGGGATGGTAGGGGGGTGCCACCTTTCAGAAGACCCCTGGGGGTGCCAAGGTGAGGGTCAGCTCCTCGGGCCTGCCAGGGAGGACTCTTTCCCCTGAGCTGTGCCCAATGGTGACAGCCCACCCACAGCCTCCGCCTCCCCCTCCCCCTCCAGCTCCAGCCTGTGTGAACTTCTCAAATATTTGCTTTCCCTGGGCACTGGTTGGGCTGGGCTGGGCCGAGAGGGGAGGGAGTTTCTGAGGCTCCCAGAAGCCGCCCTGTCTCCTGTCCACCCCTGCAGGCTGTCCTCGGCTGAAGAGGCCATTTCAGAGCTGCCCCTGGGGTTCCAGCCCAGCAAAGCCTCCCTCAGAGACAGGGCAGGGTCTCTGCCTCCCTTTTTCCTTAGGATTAGCCACAGCACCTCATCCCACATGGAAGGGAGAGTTGGAAACCCATGGGCTGGGGCTTTGCTGGCCCCCAGCTCCCTTTCAAAGGCTGAGGCCTCCACAGAGCACTTGGGCCAGGACCCAGCGGCCATGGGAAGGCACGTTAGCCGCCCCTGGGCCGGGGCTGAGGTTTCTCTGGGACCCAGCGGCCATGGGAAGGCACATTAGCCGGAAGAGCCCCTTGATTAGACTGGACAGCTTGGTCGCCAGGAGCCTGGCCTCCCTACTGGGACCCCCCCCGCCCCGCAACTTGGAGCTTTGGGCCAGGCTGGGATAAAGGCCACACTGTGTCCCCAGGAGGGGAAGGAGGGGAGCTGGGGGTGGAGAAAGGTGGCTCTGTTGGCCGCACAAGGCCCCATTCAGCCCAGGGCCTGGCTGTCCCGGGCAGGCTGGCCGGGCCCTGCGGCTGTCACACCCTCCCCAGGCCTGGGAGCCACTGCTGCTGGCAGGGATGGGTGCTGGCTGGGCTGGCAGCTTCCAGGGCACAGAGCAGGGCCCTCGGGGGCCCCAGTAGAGACCTGGAGTGCCTTGAGCCCTGCCCCCTACACGGTGCCTCTGCCCGGGGAGCATCCAGGGCCACGTCCAGGAGAACATGGAGCCCCTCATGCGGCTCAGCCCAAATCCCCTGCCAGGTCCGGGGCAGCCCCAAGGACACAGGACCTGCCATTTACTGTTTTCACCTCCCGTGAGGGAGGATGTGACTAGACGGGAGGCCGAACTTCCTGATTGTCAGGGAGGAGGGAAGCACAGAGGCATCTGTTCCCAGGGCCAGGACTTCTTCCTGCTCCTGCCTCTGTCCTTGGTCCTCTGTCCCTCCAGAGGGCCCAGGAGCCTCCCTCTCCCGGGGGCAAGGGAACCCTGCAGCCCTGTGGCAACTCACTTCCTCCCCGTCTCCTCCGCAGAGCTCCTACCCCATCTGGGAGGACTTCAACTCCAAGGCCACGAAGCTGCACTCTCAGCTAAGGTGAGGCTGCTGAGGGCGCCCCGACTGGGGAGGGAGGGGCCGGGGAAGTGAGGACACCTCACCACAGACCCTTCACTGTCCATCTCCCCAGGACCACTGTGCTGGCTGCTGTGGCCTTCTTGGACGCCTTCCAGAAAGTGGCCGATATGGCCACCAACACCCGAGGTGGGAAGGGCACGGCTGGAGGTTGGGGGGCCCGGGGTTAGGCTCAGAGGCTGGGACTGTGAGCCAGGGAGAGGACACCATGCCCAGAGTCGGGATCTTGAGTTCTGCTCCCTCACGGAAGGGGCTGGCTGTTGAGAAAGGGACCCTCTCGTCACTAGAGACATGCAAGCAGGAGTGGGTGACGGCGTTAGGGATGTCACAGGGGCTTCCATTCTTGCTATGGGGCGCCCCTTTGACCCCTCAGCCACAGTTGTTCACCCGTCTGTACAGTGAGTCTGAGTGTGGCGACTTACCACCCCCTCATCTGCCCTCAGGGGGACACGGGGCAGTGAGCCTTCCCTGTTGGCTCTGATGTCTCCTTTGCTTTCTGATCTGAGGAGCAGGGACCTGGGTCCCCTGTTCCTTCAGGTGGTGAGAACCAAGGCAGTAGGCTGGTGCTGGCACTCACACCTACATCTGGGCACACCTGGGGTGATTCCTTGTGGGGGGAGGGGACTTGGGCTGGCTCTTTGGCTGTCTGGTTCTGACCTCTCCCAGCTGAGCGAAGGGCTCCTGACCACAAGAGCACCTGCAACTGCAGAAGGCTGGCATGGCCGGCATGGGCAGGGCCTTGCTCGGTAACTCCTGGGGAAGATCAAATGCCCTGGGGACCGGACCGGCAGGATTGTGGGATGCTGGGGACAGGATGGGCGGGACGCGGCCTGGCCTTCGCGGGCCAGCGCGCCCCCTTGTGGCCAAGGCCGAGAGTGCAGAGGTCCTGATGGGCCCTTTCCCATGCCACGCGCTTGCCTCGCCAGGGGCCACACGGGACATCGGCTCGGCGCTCACGCGCATGTGCATGCGCCACCGCAGCATCGAGACCAAGCTGCGGCAGTTCACCAAGTGAGTGGGCGCCGCGGGCGGGCAGGGGTGTCGCAGGAGACACCCCTGCTGGCCCTAACCTGCACACCCATGTCCGCAGCGCCCTGCTGGAGAGCCTCATCAACCCGCTGCAGGAGCGCATCGAGGACTGGAAGAAGTCCGTCAACCAGTTGGACAAGGATCACGCGAAAGGTGAGGCTGGGGCTCCCCCGGGTTTCCACCCCCACGCTGCGGAGACCCCAGCACAGCTCTCCTCTCTCATCACTTGCAGAGTACAAACGGGCCCGGCATGAGATCAAGAAGAAGTCTTCAGACACGCTGAAGCTGCAGAAGAAAGCACGCAAAGGTAGAGCCCAGAGCTGCCCGACCGGGCACAGCCCCCTGGACCCCCACTCCATGGACCCCACTGCCCTCTGGGGTGTCCCAGGGCATCATCCTGGCTAGAGGGACCCTATCCTGGACACACGACCCTCCGACCTGTTGGGTGGGACAGAGGGAGCCTCCCTGCACCCAGACCAGGCCCAACCTCCCCTCTCAGGAAGTGGCCGGAGGCTCCCCCGGCCCAGGCGCACGTAACGCCCACCCCACCCCCCACCCCCCACCCCCCAGTGGCTCTGTCCATCGGCTGTCTTTCACACATTCTCTCTTTCTCTGTCTCTCCTCTTCCTTCCACATCCTTCCTGTAGAGCTACTTGGTAAGTCAAATGTCCATCTCTCCAGCTGCTTCTCCCATCCTTGTCGCATTTGTCTGTCTCCCCAGCTCAGGGCCATTGGAAAGAGCTTCTCCCAGCTGAGGTGGTCGGCCTAGCAAGGGAGGGGCCTGGGGCACAGTTCCCCAGGGGCCCCGTGGCCAGGGATGACTCCAGGGCCACTGCTGGGTCAGTCTGCCAGGTCAAGAGGGGTTGGACCGCCCGGCGGGGGGCACACAGGCCTTGTCTGTCTTGCCCCGGCCCGCCCGCCACCCAGAATTCTTACCTGTCACCTCCCCACTTCCTGTCTCATTGCTCCTCTACATCCTCTTCTCACCTCTCTCTGCCTCTTGCTGCTTCTTGGTGTTGCCATTGCTGTCCTGTGCATTGTTCCCTGAGCTGAGTGGGGGCCCACATGGAGAGCCCCCTCTCCCTGCTCCCAGAGCCCAGCCCCTGCTTTCCTGACCAGGGCCTGGAGGACAGCTGAGCCCCATGCTCTACTTTGCCCACCCCTATCCCTGCCAGTAGTACCCTAGGAGGCGAGAGGGTGCCATCCTGCAGGTAGTGAGAGTCCTGGGGTGGAGGTCTCCTCTGGGCCCGCCTGAGCACAGCTGTTCCAAGGAATGCCCTGGCACTGCCCAGGACTGTGCCCGTCCCAAGGCCTGGGTTGCTTTGCAGCTTTGGTGTCTTTCCTGTGTATGTGCCTGTCTGTCCGTCTTCTTTGCCTGCTCTGGGGACCAGCCCCTCTACAAGTCCTGGAGTCCTGACTGCCCTCCCCAGGTCCCTGGCCCCCATGGCAGTGCCCAGCCCCCAGCCAGGGATACCACCATGGGGCCTGAGCCATGGATGCAGTGAACGGGCTGGGTCCCCAGCGCGGCCTCTCCTCCCCACCCTCCAGGGAAAGGCGACCTGCAGCCCCAGCTGGACAGCGCCCTGCAGGACGTCAACGACATGTACCTGCTGCTGGAGGAGACGGAGAAGCAGGCGGTGCGCCGGGCCCTGATCGAGGAGCGCGGCCGCTTCTGCACCTTCATCACCTTCCTGCAGCCTGTGGTGGTGGGTGCCTGGGGCAGCGTGGCATTAAGGCATCCCACCCTTGGCCTGGCTGGGGTCCCCTCGGTTGCTACCATCACCACATCCAAGAATCAGGATTTGGGAACTACTGGGCATGCGCCCTTCTTTTCCTTTTTAATATATTTTTATTGCAAGGAGAGGGAGAGAGAAAAAAACATCAATGGTGAGAGAGAATCACTGCTGGGTTGCTTCCTACACACCCCCTACTGGGGATCGAGCCGGCAACCCAGGCATGTGCCCTGACCGGGAATCCAACTGTGATCTCCTGGGCCGGGAGTTCTTGTTGGTGACTTGGTGTCAGCAGGCTGGGCCAGGCCCAGGGTTGACCCCTTGACCTTGGAGAAAGGCCACTCTCGGTGGTCCCTAGCTGGGTGCGTCCAGTGCTAAACACTCCTACCCAAAGGCCTGTCTCAGCTCATCATCACCTGTGTGTCTGGCAGACAGTCACGCCAGCCCCCAGCTGTGCAGGCCCAGCCTCCTGCAGCCCCAGCAGCACTGGCTGTGGGGAAAGGGTGAGGGAGGAGGGGCCAGGTGAGGCCTGTTCCCCCAGGTGGGCAGGCACGGGCAGGGCGCAGGGCCAGCGGCCCTCACTCACTCCTTCCTCAGAACGGCGAGCTGACCATGCTGGGAGAGATCACCCACCTGCAGGGCATCATCGACGACCTGGTGGTGCTGACCGCAGAGCCCCACAAGCTGCCGCCTGCCAGCGAGCAGGTATGGCCAGGCCTGGGCATGGAGAGGGTGGGAGGGGGCGGCCTGCCCTTGGCTGGGGGCAGTAGAGGAGAAAGGGGGACAGCATTTGGGGGAGACGGCTGAGGACAAAGGACCGGACATGTCCTGACACCCACTGTGGGGCATCCAGGGGCACCCGCCCAGGTGAGGAGCTTTTATTAGGAAAGGGCTAGGGGGGCTTCAAACTCCTGGGGGTCTCCTGCTGGGGCCGGGCTCTCAATTGAGAAGAGAGTAGGAGGGCCCTGGGCCTACCAGCCTCTGGGGGACCCCAAGAAATGATAAGGCCCACGATCTCCATTCCTGTCCCTGTCCAGGTGATCAAAGACTTGAAGGGCTCAGACTACAGCTGGTCCTACCAGACCCCACCCTCGTCGCCCAGCAGCTCCAGCTCCCGCAAGTCCAGCATGTGCAGGTCAGTGGGGGGGGGGGCCGGGGGGGGCAGGCTCAGGGAGGCTCCCACTAAAACTGCATCAGGAGTTGCTCCAGGCCCCACGATTCACACGGTTCCTGTGTCGCTGAGGGATTTGCAGACGTAGAGGAAGGGTACACCCTCAGCACAGGGCTGCCGTGGGGCGGGCGGGCGGGGTTTGTGCAGGAGCAGCTGCATTTATGGGGCCATGCTCCGTGCTTCATGCATTTTCTTCACTGACTCCTAACACACTGTTGGGTATGGGGTTGTCCCCATTTCATAGAAGGGGAAACTAAGACCGAAGACCCAGAGTCTCAGCAGGTAACCATTGACTCTGCCAGGCCCAGCACAGGCTGGGGGAATCGTAAGAATTTAAGGTTGGGGAGAGGCGTGGAGGCTTCTGGAAGCGTGTGCTAAGGCCACCCAGCTGACTGATGCTTCAGCTGGCTGGTTCCCGAGAGCTGGTGCCTGGGCGGCCGCCACGGGCCCAAACCCCAGCCCGGCCCTGGGTCTCGTTTAATTGCCGGGCACCAGGGCAGGACATGGAGAAGATATGTAAGGATCAAGGCTCCTTGGGTGAGAAAGCAGTGAGCAAAGAGCAAGTTTCTTGTTCTGGGGGAGCCCCCTGTGCTGGGCACCCCTTTCCCAGCACCCCCTCTGGCTGGGCACCACTCCTGCAGGGAGAGGAGGGCCCAGGTCTACTGGACCTGGGTGTCGGCATCACAAGAGGGAGTGTGAGTGCAGAGACACCCCTGACCAGCGACGGGGTGGGGGGGGGGGGGGGCGTCAGGGTCACACTCAGGAAGGCAGCCTGCATCGCCCGGGGGTGCAGTGGATATGAGCGGCAGGGGTGGCGGGACAAGGCAGTGGTGGGCCACAAATCCAATTAGGTTTGTTGGCAGTTGGACTTGCAGAGGACAGTGTGGAAGGAATCAGACTTGTTTCTGGTTCTAGCGCAACTGGAAGCTGATGCCTGGTGACTCAGTTTCCTCATTAACCTAAGGCCGACTGCTCTAAGGGCAGCATAGGAGGCAGAGAGCCCGCCTCCCCCCGGCGTGCCCTGATGGCGGCTGCTTGTATGAGCCCGAGGGTCTTCGGTGCTGTCCTCTGTCCAGGCCCACCCTGTCTGACGATCCCAGAACCCAGCTCCCCTGGTGCCTGGGCCTCAGGACCTTATAGTCTAACATTGTCTTTTCCTTCCTTTGCCCCTCACCTGCCTCCCACCTTCGTCTTTCACCTTCCCTCCCACACCCCCCCGTGTCTCCCTGTCTGGCCGCTGTCCCCCCCCCCCCGTTCACTCCCCCAGCGCCCCCAGCAGCAGTGGCAGCGCCAAGGGTGGCGGAGCCCCGTGGCCTGGGGGTGCCCAAACATACTCACCCAGTTCCACCTGTCGCTACCGCAGCCTGGCGCAGCCAGCCACCGCCACCGCCCGCCTCTCCAGCATCTCCTCCCACGACTCTGGCTTCGTCTCCCAGGATGCTGCCTACTCCAAGCCTCCCTCACCCATGCCTTCAGACATCACCAGCCAGGTGAGGGGGTGTCCGGGTCGCTGGGATGGGCACGCTGGCCTCATGCCAGCATCAGGTTATTCACGTGTGGGTCCACCACACTGGGGACAAAACCAGTTCACTGCCTCAAGGCTCTAAGGGGATGTGGGGAAGGTCTTGGAGCAGCCACACGGCCCCAGCAGTGTCAAGAGGAGGCTGGTGGCCCCGCATCCTCGCCTGCTCTCTTCTGGCCCTGGGAGCTGGGTGGGCAGCGGGCCAGCTCACTCTAAACCTGAGACTGGCCTAAGGCCCTCCGCAGGTGCAGGCCCAGTTCCTGCAGCCTCCGTGAGATGGTCAGGCCACATGCCCGGGCTTCCACTTGGGCTCAGCACACATCTCTGCTCTCTGCCCAAGGATGTCCCCGTGGCACTGACCCCTGCCTGTGCCGGCTCCTTCCTGTCATCACACAGACAAGCTCTAGTATCATCTTAAAGGCCCTCCTTCCCCACCACCCCCCCCCCCCAGGCCATCAAGACTCCTTCACAGCAAAACTTCTCAAAAGAGTTGTCTACACTGCCCATCTCTACCTCATTTCCCATTCCCAACCCCAGAGAGAAAGATAGCCATTTTAAAAATAGTTTATTGATTTGAGAGAGAGAGACAGAGATTTGTTGTCCCACTTATTCATGCAGTCAGTGGTTGCTTCTTGAATGTGCCCTGACCGGGGATCGAACCCCCAACCTTGGGGTCCTGAGACGATGCTCTAACCAACAGAGCTACCCGGCCAAGGCAGGAAAGTAGCAATGTTTTTGTAGCTACTCTTCAACAGAGTAAAGAAGGCTCTTTCTGTTCCCAGTTTAAGTGTGGTTGGTTTTGTTTTGGGTTTTTTTTCATGACTAAGTGCTGAGTTTTCCTCATCCTTTTTTTTTTTTTTTTTTTTAATCCTCACTGAGCATCTGCCCTGGGAAGCCCCAGCCCCATGTCTGCCCATGCTTGTATCTTGTTCATTCTTTTTTGTTTTGAGTTGGGGCCTCCCACAGGGACTTCTGCTCCCACATTCTACTGAAACGGCTCTCGAGGTCCCACGCTGCCCCTCCGCCCTCATCGGCGCCCCCACCCCCCCGCGGCACAGCTGACCCTGCTTCCTCCACTGATCCCAGAGGTGTCACCTGCTTCTTTCCTCCCTCACCAGCGGCTCTCGTCACTCTCCTTTGCTGGACCTTCTTCCCAGCCACTGGACTGGCGGCCTGAGGGCCTCCAACCTTTTCTCTAGCTCCTCTCACCACGAGGTGACCTCATTCTGTCCCACAGCTGCTGCATTTGTGGCTCCAACCCCGACTTCTCCCCGAACCCTTGACTTGTAAATACAGTGGCCGCCGTGAGTGAATGCCTAACAGGCAGCTCAGCTTAACAGGTGCCGGAGGGAACTCTGGACCCCTCCCTTTCCCAGGCCGGCCCTTCTCAGAAAACCGACACCACCAGCCAGCTGCTCACGCCAGACCCCCTGCTGCCACCCTGTCTCTCGTTCCCTTGCCCACACATCCAGGCCGCCAGCTGCAGGCCTGTCACTCTTTCTCAAAACGGGCCGGGGCGGGGTGGGGGCCAGAGCTGGTGGTGTGCGCTCTGGTGCTGAGTTCTGCTGCGGGTGCTCTCAGCTGTGGCCCTGGTGGGGGGGCGTGTGGCAGGGCGGGTGCTGGTGGGACCCCTGCTGCATGCCGCCATGACCAGCTCTGTTCTCTCCTCCGGCCTCCCCGCCTGCCTGCCCGCCTCTGCATGGCAGAAGTCCTCCAGCTCCGCGTCCTCCGAGGCCTCGGAAACCTGCCAGTCGGTTAGCGAGTGCAGCTCCCCCACCTCGGTCAGTGCTCCCCACCTGCTACCGGGCGCAGGGAGGGCCCTGGTCCACCCAGCGGTGGTGCACGCAGCCCCTCCCCACACACTCACGTCTTTCCCTCCTGGGATCTGTTAGCCTGACCCTGCCCCTGGCGGGTCGGAGGGCTCACAGCACCTGCCATATTTTGTCCGTGATTGGGAGCCTGAGGCCCCACTTGGGCCGGAAACCCGGACCCTCAACTACAGTGAGGGGCCCCCTGACCCGCCTGCCATGCCCTGCAGGACTGGGCCAAGGCCGGCCCCCATGAGCAGCCTTCCACCCTGCAGCGGAGGAAGGACCGCGTGGAGCTCCTGAGAGACACAGAGCCAGGCCCGGCCAGCGGGGGCAGCCTGGGCCCCAGCGGAGAGGAAGCACCCCGACCCCGCATGTCCCCTGCCACCATTGCAGCCAAGGTAGGCGGCAGCTCCCTGGGCATCCCAGCCGGGCCCCACCTTCATTCCCAGGACAGGGCCAGGCGGCCAGGCGCTTGGTCTCAGTGCCGGCTCTGCCCCTGGTGGGTACTCCCTGGAGTCCAGGTTGAGGGGGGCTGCTGGGGAGCAAGGCTCAGCCTGCAGTCTTACCTCCCAGCACGGTGAGGAGGTGTCCCCGGCGGCCAGTGACCTGGCCATGGTGCTGACACGCGGCCTGAGCCTGGAGCACCAGAAGAGCAGCCGGGACTCGCTGCAGTACTCCAGCGGCTACAGCACGCAGACCACCACGCCCTCCTGCTCGGAGGACACCATCCCCTCCCAAGGTAGGCCCCGGGGCTGGGGCGGGCTCCCGGGCCAGCGGCCCCCTGGCCCTGGCCCACTGCATCCCATGCCCCCAGGCTCCGACTACGACTGCTACTCAGTGAATGGGGATGCCGACGGCGAGGGCCCGCCCGAGTTCGACAAGTCATCCACCATCCCTCGCAACAGCAACATCGCCCAGAACTACCGCCGCCTGCTCCAGACCAAGCGCCCGGCCTCTACAGCGGGGCTGCCCACCGCCGGGCTGCCCACCGCCTCGGGCGCACCTCCTGGCGTGGCCACCATCCGCCGGACGCCCTCCACTAAGCCCACCGTGCGCCGCGCCCTGTCCAGCACCGGCCCCATCCCCATCAGGCCGCCCATCGTCCCTGTGAAAACACCCACGGTGCCCGACGCCCCCATCTACACAGGGCCCACCCGGGCGGGCAGTGAGGAGTGCGTCTTTTATGGCGACGAGGCCGCCTCGCCCCTGGCGCCGGACCTGGTGAAGGCCTCCCCCAAGAGGCTGAGCCTGCCCAACACGGCCTGGGCCAGCCCGACCCCCGAGCCTGCCGGCTACCCCGGGCCGGGGGCTGAGGACGAGGAGCAGCAGCAGCTGGCCGCCAACCGGCACAGCCTGGTGGAGAAGCTCGGCGAGCTGGTGGCCGGCGCCCATGCCCTGGGCGAGGGCCAGTTCCCCTTCCCCACTGCCCTGTCGGCCACCCCCACGGAGGAGATGCCCATCTCACCCGCAGCAGCCGCCAGCGACGCCCCCGCCGAAGACATGCTGGTGGCCATCCGGCGTGGGGTGCGGCTCCGCAGGACCATCACCAACGACAGGTCAGCGCCCCGCATCTTGTGATGGCGCCACTCCCCGCCTTCTGGCCCAGTGCGAGGCAGCTGCCCAGCCAGGAGAGCAGAGCCAGGCAAGCATTTTTCCCTCTCAAGTCACAAGGCAAAGCCACTTCATGGAGGACTCCACATTGACACAAAAGTGACTTCTTACAGACCTCGCGGCGACGGAGCTGCAGGCCTGGCACTGGATTGGGAGCCTATTTTATACTCTCCTGGCCTCCTCCCTCCTCCTCCTCCTCCCCGCAGGCCCTGCCCTCCCCATCTCAGCGAGCCCCAGGCGGCTCCCCTGCCCGTGGCCTGGCCTGGGCTGGCAGTGCCACAGCCTAGCTAACCTGGCCGGCTTCGCCCCAGGGCCTGCAGTGCCTCAGGCCTTTCTGAACTGAGCCCTTCTCCTTCCCTCCCCTGCCTCTCCATGAGGGAGGCTGTAGGGGCACAGCTAAGGTAGCAGGTGTAACTGAAAAGGTGAGCAGAGTGGCTGGTGGTCTCAGGGGCAAGTGATGTTGGGAGGCCAGCCCGCCATGGGGGCTAGGGGCCTAGGACCCAGTCTGCAGGAGAAAATGCAGGGAGCCTGCCTGGAGGGGCTGGGTTGGGGGGCAGGGAAGGAGTCAGAGGCTCTGGGCAAGGGGGCCAGCCCCGTCCTTGATTGGGCACGTCAGGCCTAATTCAGGTGGCACTTGGCTCACAGCTGCAGCCACCTTTGGGGGTGGGGGGTGATTTTACCAGTATAATAAAGTGGAGCTGCCTGGACAAGGACTGTGTGTGGGAACAGGGTGGACGATACAGGGTGTGTCCAAGAGTGCCTGAGGGACAGGGCCCCACAGTGGTCTGTCTGGTGGGCCCATGGCAGGAGGAGGGGGACCGATTGGCTCCCCCAAAGCCCAGTGGATGATAGCTGTTCTCTCCAGCCTGGAGCCAAATCAAGGGCGTCCGGCTGGTCAGGGGTGGGGTCCTCTGGCCAGGCCGGGCTGAGGGAAGTCCAGGAAGATTGGCTTTGACTCTCTGTTGCCAGAGGAGACGCCAACCCAGGATGCATCCCTCATCCTCCATGCACCACGTTGTGCCAACTCTGAGGTAAAAGCAGGTGCGCCTCCAGAGAGGAGGGCTCCCTGAGGCCCGCAGGCCCACAGAGCTGGGCGCGGGGCAGGGCCAGGGCAGGGACCTCCTGGGTAGGTCAGCTTTACCTGGTCTGGATGGGATGGGGTTGGTCGGAATCTCCCCGCTGGAGGTCTTGGTGGTCCTTGTGCTGGGATCCAGGTGGGGCAGGGGAACCAGGGGCACCTCCGAGTGGATGGAGCCCCAGCTCCGGGGATGATGGAGAAGGTACCTGTAAGTCGCTAGGTCAGCACAAGCTTGCTGAGGGCCCGGGCCAACCCTAGGGAGGGCCCAGGGCGAAGGGGGCCTGAGGACCAGAGAGCAGGTGGCCAGTCTGAGCGGCCCTGGAGCGGGTTACACTGCCCCCTCCCTCAGCTGTCAGGCTGGGCCTGAGAGTAGGATGCAGGATGTGTGATGGGAGCAGGTGCAAAGCATTGGGGGGTGGCTGAGTCCTTGTGCCCCCAGAGGAAGAACTTGCCTTGGGGGGGGGTGGCTTTGGAGGTTCAGGGAGGATGTGCCCCTACTTTGCTCGTCCCCCTCCCCTCCCAGCCAGCCCGGGGCTGTACATAACTCATCCCCTGACCACCTCTCGTCCATTTAGTGACCACCCCCGGGATCCGAGCCAGCCATCCCGCGTCAGACTTTGGTTGGGGACTTTACGTTTATTTTTCATTTTGTACAGAGGCATTCTTTTCAAAGTCTTTTGACTGAAGTAACTTTTCTGGTGCTGTTGTTAACTTGTTCCTTCTTTTAATTTATTTCCCTACCCTAGGCCTCCCTCCTGCCTCCCACTCAGCCTTTCTTCCCTTCGTCTCATCCCATCTGAACCATTCCCTTTCTTTCCTGTGGGTTTTGGTTTCGAATAAATTATCCTCGCCCTCCAGCCACCCTGCCCCTGATTTAATAGTCACGGCTACAAGTAACAATGCACTGTGAAGATCCAGTATTAATAAAGTTGTACTGTAATTAACACCTGCCTCCCCTAGCTTCCTGCCTTCCCTTCCCGCAGCTCACCTGCCTGCAGCACCCCTGCACCCCGCCCTTTCCTACCTGGATCCCAGCCTGCGGGTGGGGCTCCCCGGGCCCAGGGCCCCATGCAGCAGGGGCAGGAGTGGCCAGGGCTGTGCCGGGACCTACACCTTTGCAGGCTTCCGCTCCATCCCTGCTGGGGGCTGTCAGGGCAGCTAGAGGGCAGGAGGCCTAAGGCACTGCAGGGTCAGCCCCCTGGGGCGGGGCTGCAAGGAATTCAGTCCCTCAAATGCCCACCGTTCTAGCCCCTAGCCAGGCTCTGGGAGACAGCACCCCCAGGCGCCAGCCCTCCAGCCCTTCCCAGCCACACGTGGGCTGGAGGAGGGGAGGGGGGGAAGGACTCACAGGTTCACCCTCCCAGATGCAAAGCAAAACAAAAACAAAATAAAGTGGGTGTTTAATAGAAAAAAATGAACTGGCAGATAGCACACTGTGGCAAGATATGGCGTTTGACTCTGTCCTCTCCCCAGCCTGGCTGAGTCCTGTGTCCACACCCACCTGCCCACCTGGTTCAGCTCCTGGCCGGTGCCAGGAGGGGCGACGAGCTGTCTTGTTCACCTCTAGGTGTCCCCAGGCCCCCACCACTCCCCGAGACACCTTGTGGGGCACTGAGGGTGAGAAGCTGAGCCTGCCCCCCCCAAAAGGATCCCCCAAAAGGAAAAACACTCCCCCTGGGGCTCTCCCAGGGGGGGCACCCCCCACCACCCACCGACATCTCAGGCCCAGTCCGATGTGGGAGCACCTCCACGGGGCACTGGGCAGGAGGCCTCTGCCCTCAGTAGCTACAGTGAGCCTGGTGGTCTTGGAGCCGGAGCGGGCCAGGGAGCGGGGCTGCTGGGGCGGAGCGCACAGCTAGGCGGCCACACACTGCGACAGGGGCTCTGGGCTGTGGGGCTGAGGGCTGGGCACCTTACAGTCCTGCCAATTTAGGATGGATGTTTCTTTACCTGCAGGGGAGAAGGAAAAAATAAAAAAACATAGGAGTGGTCAGCACTCACCTTGTCCCCAGTCCAAGGCCTATTGTTCCTGTTCCCACACCCAGAGCCCATCTCAGCTTCCAGAAATGGCCCATCACCCTGCGGAGCGGAGGGCACACCCAGGAGTGTGCCAGCTCTGCCCCCCCCCCCCCGCCCCCGCCCGGCCCCACCCATCCACCCACCCCGGGCTCCTTACAGCAGGAGCAGTACAGCAGCTCCATGACCCGAAAGCAGTTGTCTAGCAGGGCTTTGGGCCGCACCAGCTTCAGGCTCAGCCCCTGGGCACTCAGGAGGGGCAGGGACAGTGCTTCCACCTGGGGGCTGGGCTTCACAACCTGGGAGAGAGGGCACTGTGAGGCACAGGCCAGGGAGGAGCCGGCCACAGACTGGGACAGCTGTGGGTTGTCACATCTGGAGCCAAACACAGAAGACAGACAAGCATTCCTGTGACCAGGAGGCCTGTGAGCAATTTCTCTCCTTCTTCCTCCAGATGCCGCATTCCCAGGGGAAGGGGTACCCCGCAATGTCCCTCACCCAAGGCAACACAGAGGCTTCTCTTTCCCCATCTCTGAAAAAATGACTACCCTGCCCAGAGGCATCGAAGAGCCACTAAAGAAGTCCCTGGGGCCCTAACCAGTTTGGCTCAGTGGATAGAGCATCAGCCTGTGGACTGAAGGGTCCCGGGTTTGATTCTGGTCAAGGGCAGGTACCTCAGTTGCCCAGCCCTGGTCAGGGGCAGCGGGAAGCAACCAATCAATGTCTCTCTCTCACATCAGTGTTTCTGTCTCTCCCTCTCCCTCCCACTCCCTCTAAAAACCAATGGAAAAAATATCCTCGGGTGATGACTTAAAAAAAAAGAGGCCACTGGAGCTCCTGGCCTTTGTCAGAATTTGGAGAGCTCCCCAGTCAGGCCCCTAAGCCGGGTATCCTCAGAAGCTCACAGTGGCTGTTGGGTGTTCTGGCTGGGGAGCAGTGGGGGTCCCTGGGGCAGGGGGTACCAGGGGAACAAGGCAACATGGGGGGGTGTGGAGGGATCCCACATGCCTGTAGGGGCACACCCTCACCCAGTCACCTTACTCGTCAGGCTTCTGTGGGGACATACCTACTCAGAGGCCTCAGACCACCCTGCTGAGCAGGCAGCCACTAGGAGCCGCTCTATTATTATTGTCGTTGCTGTTACTGAAGCCCATAGTTTACATTAAGGCTCACGCTCGGTGCTGTGCATTCTATGGGCTTTAACAAACAGATGCATACTGTCACCTGCTCACTCTACACTACCATACAGAAGCGTTTCATCGCCCTAAACACCTCCTGTGCTCCGCCTAGCCATCCCTCAAAGGAACCTCGCTTCCTAGTTGCAGAAACAAAGCCACAGGGTTCAACGACTTACCCAAGATTGCAGAGCTCAGCAGAGCCTGGAGCACGGTCTCAGGCACACCCTGCCCCTCCCCCACAACCCAGTCCAGCCCACCCGCTGGTCATCACGGGCTGTCTCCTCCTCTTTCCCATTTCTCCCACTCCCATCAGGACATGCTGGAACTTTCCAGGTGTTCACATCCTCCCTTGATAGCCGTTGGCCACCATACCCACCCACCCACACACACATGCAGGCAGGCACACATGCATGTACATACTCACACATGCATGCCCAGCATGCAGGCGCACACACACACGTATGCAAGCACACTCACACATGCAGGCAGGCAGACACACACAACATGCATGCAGACACGCACAACATGCATGCAGGCAGGCAGGCACACGTACACTGCCTGCCCACATCCTGGCCCAGCTCACCTCGAGGGCCTGCTTGACTTCCACCAGTAGAGTGTGGATGTCCTTCAGGTACTTCCAGGACGGGTGGCCTTCAAGCAGCACCTCCTGCACAGCCTTGGTGGCGCTGAGACTCACCCAGACCCACAGGTAGCGCAGCTCCTGCTGGCTCACCCGGGCCCTCTGCTGTGGGGACGGGAGAAATCATTGAAACCCCAGACGGGCCTCTGCGCTCTTCCCACACTGCTGACACTGCCTCCAACTTGCCCGGGTTTCGGGAGCCGACCACCAGAGTCCACTGTGGACTGCAGACAACCCTGGGCCTGGGCCTGGGCCTGGGCCTGGGCCTGGGCCAAGGGCGAGCCTGCTTGAGGGACCAAGAAAGGCCCCTGGCAACAGGAGCTGCCACACATACCGATGGCTCTCAGGGGAGGCCAGGGTGCCCCAGGAGACAGGGGCCGCCCAGCCTGGGGGGGTCCTCACCAGCCTCGTGATGTTGGCCGCTCTGAGCACCCCTTCGTAAGGCATGCTGACCCTGTAGTTGATGGGGAAGTACAGTTTCTGGGGAGGTAAACAAAAACCATGAGACCAGAGTCAGGGACGGCTCAGACAGGTACTCCCAAGCTGCCCCCGCCCCGACACTTTGCTGGAGGAGGAGGGTCCCAGGAGCCGCCCTGTGAGGGCAGAGGTGGCCTCTGGGAGAAGGCACTTGGCTCCCGTCAGGGTGGGACAGCTGTCTTTCCTCTGGGGCTCGGGGAGGGATGAGACAAAACACGCAGATGCTGTTAGGGCAGACGTTTCAGCCCAGAAATAGGAGGAGGGACACCCCACCCCGAAAGCAGCAGATTCCTTGGGGGAGGGGAAGACTAAAGGGCACTCAAAAACGTGTGGTGACGGCTGCCCAGCTGTGCAAGTACTAAGCCCACGAGGTGCGCGTACATGAGCGAATGGTGTGAATCATATCTCAATAAAGCCGTTTACAAAAGAAACATGCCACCTGGGCTTCCCACCCTGTAAAAAGAACCAGTCCCAGTGTCTAGGTCCTTATCTCCCTGCTCATAGTAAGAAGTGTCTGTCCCCCACGGTTTCCTGGAGTCCAGTCCTGAATCACAGGCTGAGTGCCACATGGAGATGGGACCGAAGGTCAGACCTAGTGGGAGCAGGGAGGCCCCAGGGACGGCCGGCAGGAGGGAGGGGGACGGTATGTGCAGGCCAGGGGACGGGGGCGGGGGGCGGGGAGTGGAGAAAGGCAGAGAAAGGAGCCTGTAGGCTCAGGGCTGACACAGGTCCAAGGAGGGACCCTGAAGGTCCAGACCCCCACATCCCATTAGCCAAGGGGCTTGGGTTGGGGGGCACGGCGGGGGCCCATGGTTACCATGTACTGAAGGCGGTTCCTGTACTGCAGCTTGTCCCGCAGAATGCCAGTGATGGCGCACTCCTCCAAACCCTGGTCCCCCAAGGCCATGCCAAGGAGGATGCCGAGATCTGTGGACCGTGCCCAACAGGAACACATGAGCAACCAGCCCGCTTCCACACTGCCCAGCTCTCCCTCTTCCCGGTCACAAGTCCCCGTGGGAGAGGCGGGAGGGGTGGGGGCTCCAGGACAGCGAGGCCAGGCTGGCAGGAGCCATCCCGCCTGTCTGCTCCTGGCCAGAAGCTAGTTTCCTCTCCTCCCCACGCTGCCCCACAGGCAGGCACAACCCCCCTGCGGGGGCCACCTCAGCACCTCCCGCAGTGCTGACATATTTCCAAAGCCTGTTGCTGCATTTTCCACCTGGGGACTCAGGAGGCATAGGCTCCAGTTCCAACCCTAGAAATGACTCTTGGTGACTGCAACCATTTTTCTCCTGCCTACCTGACCTTGGCATCCACCTCAGTCAGATGCACCAGTGGGTTTGTAGCGGCCCACCTGGTTTGCTCATTCTGGGATGCTAAGCGAACCTCACTCAGGTGGTTTCTCGCACTCCTTCCCAACAAATGAGCTGCCGCCTTCTGGATGTTACCAGCCTTTACCACTGGGGGTCGCTGTGACTTCAAACATAGCCTGTGTGATTTCCTGTAACTGAGCCGACTTACCAAAAATCTCTAGGATTTGCAAAATGTGTGTGTGTGTGTGTGTGTGTGTGTGTGTGTGTATGAACAACAACTACATCAATCAGAGCAGAAAGAACAAAATATAAATGGACAAGAGACGTATCCAAAAAAATCAACCTCACTAATAAAGATAAGGACATGCAGGCCCTAGCCAGTTTGGCTCAGTGGATATAGAGCACGGCCTGCGGACTGGAGGGTCCCAGGTTCAATTCCAGTCAAGGGCACATGCCTGGGTTGCGGGCTTGATCCCCAATGGGGGGCATGCAGGAGGCAGCCAATCAATGATTCTCTTTCATCATTGATGTTTTGATCTCCCTCTCCCTTCCTTTCTGAAATCAATAAAAATATTTTTTAAAAAAAGGTAAGGACATTCACATTAAAATAATCTCATTTCACCTATCAAAATGGAAAATGGTTTTGTTTTAATAGCAGTTGGTGCTGGCAAAAGTAGTAAGGCGGATGCTCTCATTTTGGAAAGCAATTTGGCAATTTTTGTTATTAATGGAATTAATAATGTCCACACCCTTTGACACATTAAATTCATTTCTAGGAAGAAACCCAAAGGAAAACAAAAAAAGAGAGCTGTCAACCAAAAGATTTACAGACAAAGACTTCCATCACAGCATTATTTCATAATAGTGACCTGAATGTTTAATAAGACTTAATGCAGCCAATAAAAGTCACATTGTGAAAGAATGCTTTCTGACATGTGTCTGTGATAAGAAAAGTGCTCCGGATATGCTTGGGGAAGTTTTTTTAAAAGCATGACTCAATATTCTATCTGAGGATATAATTCAAGTATGACTTGAATTCTGTTAATTACACGTGTGCCTGCATAGCAAGTGTGTGGGAAGACCTGTCCCAAATTATGTTCTTTATGCTTTATAGGATATATTTTCTATTCTACAGTCAATAGCTATTATTGTTATAGACAATAATATAGACAAAAGCAATCTTTTCTCTTTTTCTTTCTTTTTTTCTCTCCAAAAATCAGCCAGGCGGGCTGAGTCCTCTCCTGGACCCACCCTGGTTATGAGCAGGTATTGCTGACGGACATTCCCCACTCACTTCCTGGTCCTTAGGAGACTTGTCCTGGACCCTACTGGCCTGGGCCTGCTCACTGTCACCTCCCTGTATCCTTCTTGCCCCGCCGCCAGGCCTTGGCTCCTGCTGGGCCCTCACCAGGAGCGCCCTCGGGTCCACTCAAGCCCTGTGCCCCACGGGCTACAGCCCACCAGCCCTTCCTCTCCCGCAACTCTGACCACCACGTTTCTCACAGGGTTGCACATTTGCAACCCATCCTACACTCCCTCGCTCTCTTTCTCTCTCTTCCCAGGTGCTCAAACCAGTATTTGGACAAAGGAACAGATCAGCACAAGCAGAACCAGCTTGCTTCGGGTCTTGTCTCTAAGCCATTGACCTTCTCAGCTTGGCATCCCCACAGGTCAAGGTCATTCTTGCGTCAGGTTTTGCTCACACTTTGTGGCTGCCCTGGGTATCCTCTCACACTGCATACCATCACCCAGACCGCTGCCCTCCCCAGGGTTTACCCTGCCTCACCAGCCCCCACCGATCCTTGTCTCTAGCAACATCTGTCCATTCACTTACGATCTTCACCAGACAACTTAGCCCCTAGTACGTAAACACATGATTTGGTAACCACAACCCGGGCTTGTTTTGGGTTCCCCTCGAGCAGGGGAAGGGTAGCAGGCATCTGAATCTCGGGGAGGGCGGGCAGGGCCCCACCGGAGGGGCTGACTCAGCAGGTCAGGGTGGGGCCAGAGACCTGGCATTTCTAAGCGCCCAGGTGATGCTGCAGGCGGTCTGGGGACCACACTTTGAGAACCGCTGACCTAGAGGCCAGTTGCAAACTGGTGTCCCAAGGGCCACACTGGTTCAGAGATTTCACATAAAAACCTGAATTCCCATCTTTTCTCTAAAAGTCGGCATCTGTCCACACTGGGTCTTCTTCCCCAGGTGGCAGTCACCATTGGCTGCTCTCCCCACCCCAAGTCCTGCCCTGGCTGCCCCCAGCTGTGTCCTGGTCCAGAGCCTCCAGGACCTGGCAACTGTGGGCTCGTAGCCAGGACTGAGTCTCAGCGAGCCAGCGCCTCCCAGCCTGGCACCCGGGGCTGCGCCAGAACCCTGCCCACAGGGGCTCTCGCCCCCCCGCCCCCACAGACGGCCTTCCTCCAAGTCGGCTGTCCATTTCCAATTTTAAGCTTCTTTTCTGCTGCCTCCACCCCGAGAAACCGGCCAGCAAACAGGTGCCCAGGCAGGGACAGCTGATGGCCACACTGCACCCCGGGAGCCCTACAGCCAGGCAAACTTGACCGTGGTTGAGAGACCCGCCTTGCCCGCCCCCTCCAGAGGTACCAGGCCCAGGCCAGAAAGACAGAGAGGCGGCTGGAGAACGGGCAGCGTGGGGAAGGGGCTCCCTCCTCCCCTTGCCATTGTTCCCGGGGTTGGGGGCTGCGCCTCTCCACAAGGCAGCCCGTTGGTGCATAAATAGGGTTTGTCCACCACCATGTGCAGGGGGGTAAACAGCACCCCCAAAATATTCTCATTTACCAGGACCTCAGATGCAACCTGTTTTGGAAACAGCCTGCAGATGTAACGAAGGCCCTCCCTGATACACTGAGGGGCGTTGCTGTAAGAGGAGGAGGAGGGGACACCGAGGGAAAGACCATGTGAAGGCAGGGGCTGGGGTGATGCTGTCACAAGCCAAGGAACCCCAGGAGCCACCAGAGGTGGGAAGAGGCAGGAAGGACCCTCCCCGGAGGCTGCAGAGGAAGAGTGACCCGGCCACACCTTTTCAAACGTCTGGCCTCTGGCGCAGAGACAGAATGAATTTCTGCTGTTTTAAGTCAAGTCTGTGGCAACCCAGCCCCTCCGCAGGCCCACGGCCTGCAATCCAACCCTCTCACTCCACACCCAGACCTGCCATCTGCTCCCCCAGCTCTGTCCCCTATGCCACGCCCGCCATCCTCACTCCCATCTCCGGAACTGGTCCTCATCACTTCCTCTCCAGAAGTTGGCAACAGCAGCTCCTGCAAGTACCGCCAGAGGAATCTTCCTAAAGCAGCGGACCGTAATCACGGCCCCACCCCCAGGTCGGACTGTGAACCTCCCAGCAGCCCCTGCTACCTCACGCACCAGCTCTCCATCCTGCCTCTGGCTGCCTGCTGAGCCTCTGCTCACACTGGCCCCTCTACCTGGCCACCTGCATGGACACTGCCCCCTTCCAGACATTTCAAGTGGCATCTCACCCACGCTGTTCCACCTGCCCCTCCTAACCTGGAAACTTCCAGAACACGGGGTCTCTGTCCCCGCACTGTTCTAAGGGCTCTGACCCTTTGTAAGATCCTTCCACAAGGACCGGACTGGACCCAACTCCTCTGCCAGTTCCTCGAAGGGTCCTGCCCCGACCTGGTCCATTCCGCCCAGAGCTTGCAGGGCCTCACCGTGCCGGGCTCGGGGAGGGAGGCAAGCAGCCCGGGCCCCGGCACCACAGGCCTCCTCTCCAGTGGGCACATGGGAGGCACCAAAACACGTGCTGCGTTTGACTCACTCACATGGGCTCTCAGAGTCTGAAGGGATCCGGGCCTGGCTTCCCGCCAGCAAGCTCCAGAGGTTGCTAGGCCCTTTCTTTCTGTCCTCATTTCAACTTATTTTTCTTTTCCCCAACTCACTGTTCTCCCTCCGCCTTTTAATTCTGTTCTTCATGAAGAAACAAGCTGCCTTCTGAGGCACCGGCTGCACTTCTCCCACGTCTTGGGGACCAGAAGCTGTCACATGCCCCCACCGCCTGGTGGCCACACCCAGGGCGGCTAGAAATCCTCTCTCTGCCACCTCTGCCTCTGCAGTACTCCTAGCACCCAGGAGCCTGGGAAGGTACTGCTGCCACCGACCCCCATGCCTGCCCCGGTCCCCCATGCCTGTCCCGACCCCCCCATGCCTGCCCCACGGCCACCACTGCCTGCGCCCACCCAGCGCATGACTCACACCCGCCATGCCCTGAGCTGGGTCGGCTGGAGATGGGGTGGAGAGCAGGCCAGGGAGCCCCCGAGGGCACCGGCACTAGGCTGGGAAGCATCTCAACTTCTCACCAGCAAGAATGGACCAGTTGCCATGGTTACGGCAGAGCCTGGCTCTGGGCCAAGACCTCCCTGGGGCGGTTCCCCCCCCCCCCCGCCCCAACCCCCAGTACTCACAGTGGAGCCACGCAAATCCCCGGGGCATGGTGGTGCACAGGGTCCCCCAGACTGCAGAGGCGGAGTCCCCGGTGGTGTGTCTGTCCCCAGAGGCCCGAGGGGGCCTACATGGCATCAGGTCAGCACAGGTAGCCCCAAGTGGAAGAAGGGCTGGCCAGGGAAGATGGCCTGGCAGGGGTCGCAGGTGCTCCGGGGGCAGCGCCACCCTTATCTGCTTGGCCGTGCGGAGGACAGCCGGGGGGTGGCAGCTGTGGGCTCCATGGCAGCGGAGACCTGGCCCGAGAGCGGCCTCAGGGTCTTTCCTCGGAGCAGGAGTCCCCGCCGGCCCCTCGGAATCTGAGGCTGGTTGTGCTTTCTCTGATTTCTCCGTCTGCAGCTGCTCAGTGTGAGATCTGGCTCTGGAGAGAGAAAGGAGGAGAGAAACCAATTATGTAAGAGCAGCGCTGCCACTCAGCCATCAGCCCCAGGCACATGAGCCTGGCCTGTGGTGGGTGTTGCACCCACTGCCCAGAGGGCCCGCCAGGGACAGGCCCGGGTGCTCAGCCCTGCTTGCCCTGGTGGCTGCCTCCTCAGCAACAAGCTCACACACAAGAAGTGACTTCAGACACCCAAAGGGCAGCATCGGCCCGCAGTCTGAGCAAAAGCAGGACCCAGGCTGCCAGCACCCGCAGTCAGTACCTTTCCCCGGGCACCCGCAGTCAGTACCTTTCCCCCGGGTATTCCCCCAGGCACCCACAGTCAGTACCTTTCCCCGGGCACCCGCAGTCAGTACCTTTCCCCGGGCACCCACAGTCAGTACCTTTCCCCGGGCACCCGCAGTCAGTACCTTTCCCCCGGGTATTCCCCCAGGCACCCACAGTCAGTACCTTTCCCCGGGCACCCGCAGTCAGTACCTTTCCCCCGGGTATTCCCCCAGGCACCCACAGTCAGTACCTTTCCCCCGGGTATTCCCCCAGGCACCCACAGTCAGTACCTTTCCCCGGGCACCCGCAGTCAGTACCTTTCCCCAGGCACCCGCAGTCAGTACCTTTCCCCAGGCACCCGCAGTCAGTACCTTTCCCCGGGCACCGCAGTCAGTACCTTTCCCCCGGGTATTCCCCCAGGCACCCGCAGTCAGTACCCTTCCCCGGGCACCCGCAGTCAGTACCTTTCCCCGGGCACCCGCAGTCAGTACCTTTCCCCCGGGTATTCCCCCAGGCACCCGCAGTCAGTACCTTTCCCCCGGGTATTCCCCCAGGCACCCGCAGTCAGTACCTTTCCCCGGGCACCCACAGTCAGTACCTTTCCCCGGGCACCGCAGTCAGTACCTTTCCCCGGGCACCCACAGTCAGTACCTTTCCCCCGGGTATTCCCCCAGGCACCCACAGTCAGTACCTTTCCCCCGGGTATTCCCCCAGGCACCCGCAGTCAGTACCTTTCCCCGGGCACCCGCAGTCAGTACCTTTCCCCGGGCACCCGCAGTCAGTACCTTTCCCCGGGCACCACAGTCAGTACCTTTCCCCCGGGTATTCCCCCAGGCACCCACAGTCAGTACCTTTCCCCGGGCACCCGCAGTCAGTACCTTTCCCCCGGGTATTCCCCCAGGCACCCGCAGTCAGTACCTTTCCCCGGGCATCAGTACCTTTCCCCAGGCACCGCAGTCAGTACCTTTCCCCGGGCATCAGTACCTTTCCCCAGGCACCGCAGTCAGTACCTTTCCCCAGGCACCCGCAGTCAGTACCTTTCCCCGGGCATCAGTACCTTTCCCCAGGCACCGCAGTCAGTACCTTTCCCCCGGGTATTCCCCCAGGCACCCACAGTCAGTACCTTTCCCCGGGCATCAGTACCTTTCCCCAGGCACCGCAGTCAGTACCTTTCCCCAGGCACCCGCAGTCAGTACCTTTCCCCCGGGTATTCCCCCAGGCACCACAGTCAGTACCTTTCCCCCGGGTATTCCCCCAGGCACCCGCAGTCAGTACCTTTCCCTGGGCACCGCAGTCAATACCTTTCCCCGGGCACCGCAGTCAGTCAGTACCCTTCCCCAGCTGCCAGGTACCTTTTGCATGGGGCTCCTTTCACCGGGCATGTGGGTTCTGTCAGGGAACTGTGTGTATTAGCAGTTTGTTCCTTTTCCTGGCTGAGTATTCCATTGCACGGCCAAATCGCTGTTTGTTTGTCCATCCACCAGTGGAAGGGCATCTGGGTTTTTTTGAATTTTTGATAATTAGGAATGAAACCCCCACAAGCCTCTGCACACAGGTTTGGGTGGGGCTGGAAGTTTGCATTTCGCTCGGGCGGATCCGTAACTTGAATGTGCTCCTCATCCTCAGAACATCGGAGCTCTGCATGCGGACTGTGGGGTGGTGACCGCGGGGTAGTGACCACGGGGTGCTGACCACGGGGTGCTGACTGCAGGGTGCTGACTGTGGGGTGGTGACCGCGGGGTGCTGACCGCGGGGGTCCAGGCAATGGTCTCCTGTCCTGTCCTGCTCCACGACTGGAGCATCCCTCAACCCAGACCTCACCAACCACATGCACACGTCAGGCTCTGTGCCCCGGCCACACCCCACAACACTCCTGGCAGCCTCCTCACTCAGAAACCTCCCGGAAAGGCCCCAGTGTGGAGCCCCACCCTGGACCTCAAATCCTGGTCCACCAGGCCCTGATGGAAACCCTGAGGAAGGGAGAAACGGGGTCATGGTCGCCTTCCCGCCATGGCACATAGTCCTGGGCTCCATCTGTGGTTACACCCACCCTTTGAGCCCCCTGAAATGAGGGGGATGGGCGGGGGGATGTAGGGAAGCCAAGGAGGACACAGAGAGTGAGTTTACCTAATGACACAGGAGCCGGAGCCAGAGCCACCCACCCCCAATCCATCCCTGGGGCCTAGAACAGCCGGCGGGAAGCCTGTGCAGGGAAAAGCTGTGTAAGAAAATAAAAGTTGGACTACTATGTTGCCCAAGTCATTTGTGAATAGCAAAGTCGCAGTAGTAAGTAAAAAGTGAACATTAACAGAATCACGACTCACGGGAGCTGGGAGGTCAAGGAGCTGGGGAGGCTGCAGTATGTAAGGAGGGAACACGGTGGGAAGCCAACAGGTGATGCCTCGAAGGAAGACGTGGCAACATGAGCGCATTATGTAGAAGGAGAAATACATGTATTGCTTTTTGAAAAAGTTGCAAGTCCTATGTCTGGGGAGCAGGAAGTGGGGAGGAGGGAGCAGACAGAGCCTGCTGTTGTTCATAACTGGGTCCTTCTGGACAGTTTGATTCTGTAATTCAGGTGCAGGTATAATTCTGATTTAAAAATATAAAACTAGACTTATGCCCTACCAGTGGTCGGCAAACGCGGCTTGCGAGCTACATGTGGCTACATGCAGCTCTGTTGACTAATGAGTTTGCCGACCACTGGGATAGAGGCTTAATCACAAGGAACAACAGCAGCCTGTAATTACTGGAATCGAGAGTCTAGGTCGGTGGTCGGCAAACTCATTAGTCAACAGAGCGGCAAACCGGGGCTCGCGAGCCACAGTTTGCCGACCACTGCCCTAGCCGGTTAGGCTCAGTGGATAGAGCGTCGGCCTGTGGACTCAAGGTATCCTGGGTTCCATTCTGATCAAGGGCACATGCCCAGGTTTCGGGCTCGATCCCCAGTAGGGGGAGTGCAGGAGGCAGCCAATCAATGATTCTCTCTCATCACTGATGTTTCTATCTCTCTCTCCCTCTCCCTTCTTCTCTGAAGTCAATAAAAATATATTTAAAAATATAAAACTAGACTTTTCAAAACGGCATTTCGGTGCGGCAACTGCACTGCCTTGTTCATTCAGGTTAGGCAGCAAGGGCCTGGTCTCCAGGGCCTTCTCTGTCCCCTCCTTTCCCAAGCCACCTCCTCGGTGCAGGAGCCAGGAACCAGACTAGAGTCCAGCAGCTAAACCCAGAGCCAGCCCAGCCTGACGAGGAGATAGAGGTTTCTGTTTAGGACACACACATACTCTATCAGCAGTGCAACAACCTCCCAAACTATAGTGGCTGAAACAATCATCATTTCTTATTTTTCACGAATCTTAGCTTGGCTGGGACTCGCCTACCTGGATTGGGCTAGGCTGGGCTGGGCTGGGATGGGCTAGGCTGATCTAGCCTCGGCTCACTCACGCTGGTAGGCTGGTAGAGTGCTGGCTGATCTCGGGTGCCTCAGCTGGGATGACTCCCCTCCAGCAGGCTAACCTAGGTTTGTTCTTGTGACAGAGGCAGGATTCTAAGAAACTGGAGCAAATGACTAAATGGCCTGAAGGCTGAGGCATAGGACAATAGCACCATCACTTTTACCACATTCTACCCACCAAAGCAGATTGGCAGGGGAAGGGAGTAGGGGTACACAGAGTCCTTTTTCTTTTTTTTTCTTTTTTTAATTGACTTCAGAGGAGAAGGGAGAGGGACAGGGAGAAACATCAATGGTGAAAGAGAATCACTGATTGGCTGCCTCCTGCACACCCCCAGTGGGGATTGAGTTCGCAACCTGGGCATGTGCCCTTGACCGGAATCGAACCTGGGACCCTTTAGTCCTCAGGCCGACACTCTATTCTTGATGAAAGGAGCTGCAGAACATCATTGCAAAAGGCATGGATGGGGTGTGCATGTGAAGAATTGGGGCCACTTTTGCAACCAATCTATTACACCTACACAGAGCATCCTTCTCCCCAAAGTAGCCAGGCCTGACCTGAGGCCCAGGGGACACAGCGTTGGACCACCTGCTCCAGCCTGACCACTTCCCTGCAAGCAGCGCCGGGCCACAGGGGCCTCTGAGACATTCCATGCAACCCCCACATCCTAGAGATGAGGAAACAGGGTCTCACGGGGGAGGCAGCTGGCCCCAGGCCACACGCCCAACTTCAGCCTCCTCCTGTGAATCAAGCCACTCTGTCCTTTGAGAATGTGGGGAGGGACAATGAGCAGCCACCAAGAGTGAGTCACAGATGTTCTATTCAAGAGGAGGTGGAAGGAAAGTAGAACTGAGTTTAGGCCACAGAAAAAGAGAGACAAACAAAAGCAGAAACAGGAACGAATTATTCTGGTGAATTCCATTAGCCCAGGGTCTGTATTTCTGAGTAAAATTTCACCCACCACCTCTGTTCTCTAAGTGGAAAGACGGCCCTAGACCTGGGGCACCTGAATAACACAGGACCCACCCATGGCCACATCTGTGGAGTCAGTCTCATCGGAGAGGTACGCCGGGTCAGAATGCTTGCACCCTTGGCTCCCGTTCAGTACAAGTCCAAGCTGTAAAGGAGTCCCTATTTCTCCATCCCTTGACTCTGGGTTTGGCCTTGGGACTTGTTCTCACCTAGGGATGTGCTTGTGCCTTGAGGCTTATCCTCTCTTCGTGGCTTGTAAACAGCTCCTGGCTAGCCTCCTAGAGGAGGTGCTGCTGAGGTCCCAAGCATGTGAGTGAGACCAGCTGGCCCCAGGCAAGTCAGCCCAGAATCCCAGCCACTACACAGAAGCATGAGAAACATTCAAGGTTTGCTTTCAACCCTAAGCTTGGGGGTAGTTTGTTACACAGCAAAAGCTAATCCCCACAGCATGGCAACGCCCCAGTGTCTGCAAATGCCCTGTCAGGAGCCAGATGGATTCTCACCCAAAGCCTCCTGGGGTGAGGGGTGGGGGTGGGGGGTAGTTTCAGGTGACTCAGCTCCTCAGAATGAAGCCCTTCCATCCGAGTTCAGGAGGTCTCCAGGGACAGAGGTGCTGGCACTGCCCGAGGCCCAGCCAGAAGCTTCTCTTGGAAGAACACTTTCTGGGATTCAGTGCTAATCAAGATGCTCGTTCTTCCTCTGCCACACTCAATTCTCTTGTAAAACTTTTTATTATAGAAACTGTAGACTCATGTAGTGGGCCCCCCATATGACCATTATTCAGTTTCAAAAATGATTAGCCCTGGCCGGGCTGCTCAGTTGGTTAGAGCGTCATCCCGATACATCAGGGTTGTGGGTTTGATCCTGGACAGGGCATATATAAGAAGCATAAATAAGTGGAACCACAAAGCTATGTCCACCCCCCCCCCTTCCTCCCTTCTTCTCTCCCTAAACTCAATTTTTAAAAAAATCAATCCTCTGACATTCCTGTTTCACCCATCCCCCAATTTTTTCCCTAGAGTATTTTTTAAAATATATTTTTATTGATTTCAGAGAGGAAGGAGAGGGAGAGAGAGAGAAACATCAATGATGAGAGAATCAATGTTCAGCTGCCTCCTACACGCCTCCTACTGGAGATCAAGCCTGAAACCCAGGCATATGCCCTTGACTGGAATTGAACCCGGGACCCTTCAGTCCACAGGCCAATGCTCTACCCACTGAGCCAAACCAGCAAGGGCTCCCTAGAGTATTTTAAAGCAACTTTCAGACGTTCCATTTTACCAGTATGTAAGGATTTTTTGTTTTGTTTTGGGTTTTTTAAACATTTTTTTTATTGTTTCAGAGAGGAAGGGAGAGGGAGAGAAAGAGAGAAACATCAATGAGGAGAATCATTGATCGGCTGCCTCCTGCACTACCCCTACTGGAGATCGGGCCCGCAACCCCGGGAATGTGCCCTTGACCGGAATTGAACCTGGGACCCTTTGGTCCGCAAGCTGATGCTCTATCCACTGAGCCAAACCAGCTAGGGCAGGATTTTTAAAAATATATAATCACACTACTATTACTGCACATTCTCAAGTCAATACTTCCTTATATCATCCAATATAGAATCCATGTTCAATTTTCCCTGATTGCTTGAAAAATGTCCTTTTTAAAGTTGCTTTGCTTGAATTGTGGACAAAAAAGGGGCCACATACTAAACCTGACACGCTCAGGGGTCTGGGTCCTACAAACTCAGACCGAGAGTAACCACATAAAATGGTCTAAGCGTAAAAATTTCTAACTAGAAGCAGGTCATGCGGGTAGTCACATCTGGGCATGAAGCACCCTTGACAAAGGTCAACCTTTACCTTAAGTGAACCTATCTTTTGTCTTTTTGCAACTAAGATAACATACTTTTGAAATGTCCGTGTAATCTCCTTCTGCAATCACCAGACCTCAGACCCCTCATTGTTATCTTGTTCCTCGCACTCCACCTCTATGTGCTGTAAATGTCAATCATTAACCATCCCGCACCCACCAGTGTAAAAGAAGTGGTTATTTTCTTTTGCCTTTTTATCCAACCTCAGAGATTTCCCTGCTTTGCTTTCTCCTGCCCCCTTAATCTACCACCAACGGACTTCCTATTAACCCCTCCCCCTGTGTCTCTTCCTTCTATTCAAATATATAAAATAAGCTGCAGCCCTAGCCAGTTTGCTCAGTGGATAGAGCATCGTCCCATGGACTGAAGGGTCCTAGGTTTGATTCTGGCCAAGGACACATGCCTGGGTTGCGGGCTCAATCCCCAGTAGGGGGCATGCAGGAGGCAGCCAATCAATGATTCTCTCTCATCATTGATGTTTCTATCTCTCCTTCTCTCTGAAATTAATAAAAAAATATTTTTAAAAAATAATAAAATAAAATAAGCTGTAAAACTGCCATTCTCCAGAGCGTTTTCTCAATCCATTGAGATTTTCCTTCCTGGCAACTGCCAGCTTGACTCAAATAAACCTACAAAAAAATCTCTACAGGTTTGGATATTTCTTATGATGACAGAATCAAGAGCCCCACAAGGTGGCCCACCTAGTACCCTTGATTGATGTCTTTTACCTTAAAAAAAATTTGAGATATAGTTCAATGCCATAAAATTCAACATTTCAAAGCATGCAATTTAGTGGGTTTTTGCGTGTTTTTTTAGTATATTCAGAAAACTGTGCAACAATCACCACAATCTAATTCCAGAACAGTTTCATCACCCCAAAAATAAACTCTGTATTCATTAGCAGTCACTGTTTATTGCCTGTTCCCCAGTCCCTGGCAACTACTAACCTGCTCTACGGATTTGCCTGTTCTGGACATTTCATACAAATGCAGTCATATGATTTGTGATCCTTTATGACTTCCTTCTTTCATTTAGCATAATGTTTTCATTCGTCTTACAGCACATTGTGAACTGAATGTTTGCATCTCCCCCCACAGATTCACAGGTCGAACCCCTAACTCCCAATGTGATGGTATTTGGCAACGAGACCTTTGGGAGATAATCAGTGTTGGATGAAGTCATGGGGGTGGGGCCCTCATGATGGGATTAGTGCCTTATAAGAAGAGACACCAAGGGCTTGCTGTCTCTCCCTGCTCCCACAGAGGTCATGTGACCACACAGAGAAGGCAGCCTTCTGCAACCCAAGGGGAGAGTCTACACGAAACTGACCATGTGGCTCACACAGACACGGGGTATCCAACTGAGAGAACAAAACTGCTCATGGAGACAGAGGACAGGAGCAGGTGAATGGCATCCATATTTGAGGCCAAACTAAGCAGGTCTGGGTTCTCTGGCTTCTGTATGATTCCCTTTCATTCGTCGTATTGAAAAAAAGAAATTCCCTGGACCAGATGCGTCAAAGCTGAAGGCCCAGGACCAGTGAAGAAAGCCTGGAAGATATTTGCATCAAATCACCCATATCTATCTCCTCCTCAGCCAGGTCCTGTCCACAGTCATGGGGGTCTTTTTCTTGGGATCAGAGAGGAGGGTAAAAGCTTCTCCAGCTTCCCTGAACTTCTCCTCCCGCTCCAGAGCTTCTCACTGGGTCCTCTGCGCCCAGCCGCGTGGTGCATCAAAGTCCACTTCCAGTAAGGGTTCTTGATCTTGTCCTCAGAGGCTTTCATGTCCACTCCCAGAACCTTGTAGTAGTCTTTCCTTTTTATTTTTTATTTTTACTTATTGAGGGAGAGAGCGGGGGGAGGAGGGAGAGAGAGAGAAACATGGATTTATTGTTCTACTTTTGTATGTATTCACTGGTTGCTTCCTGGCCAGGGCTAGTGATCTTTCCTTTTACCCTTCTTCAGTTCCAGCTGTGCATTTTTAAGTTGCTCCTGTTGGTGTTTCTCCACCTGATACACGTTTTCATAGGCCTCCTGCTTCTTCAGACCCTTGATCTTGTGTACCTCAGTGCCCACGTAGCACTGAAGCTCTTCTCCAGAAGACTTTTACACACGTGCCACTGAGCTTCCCTGCACCTGTGCCGTCTTCTATTGCATCATCTAGTTCCCTGAGCTTGGAATGAACCATACCCGATTATGGTAGAGTTTAGCACTTGTTTTTATATTGTTGGGGTCTATCCCCAGGACTTCTGTGGGCTGTTCCTATGCTAGCTTCTTTAAATGCTTTATTCCCATCTCTCTTTGCTTTAAGTGCTTTGGCATTTCTGCAAGCAACGCAGGCCTTCTCGTGGTCAGGAGCCATCCTGAGAGCCTGTACAAAACACTGAGCCATCTTCTCAATATGTCCTTCGTAACACAGGCAAAGACCTCGGACACACGGAGCATCCCCGTTGGTGGATCCATTTGTAAAAATGTCACCGGCCACCGACTGTGCTTCCGGAGAAGGACCCAGCATGGCTAAATGTTCTGCTCAGAGGGTTCTAAAGCAATGCAGGCAGGGGCAGATTCTAGGGCACAGGTCTATGCAAAGAGCACCTTCCAAAAATCCCACTTCCCTAAATCCGTTTCAGCTATTTTCTCCTAGTCCTCCACTGCATTGGCGTTCTCGAACTCCCGCTGTGCCCGAGCATTTTTGTGATCCCGTTCTAGGGCTCTCTGGAAACTGACAAGCTGCCACTGCCATCCCTAGACACGGGCGGCATTTGCCCTCCTGTAGACTTCCCCACCCAGCTGTCATCCAACCCCACTGACGGCTGTGCATCTCCCAGGGCTTCCTAGAACTTGCTGAGCATCATCAAGGCACTCAATTCCCGTAATATGGCTGTGGTTCTTATATAATAGTTATAAGCTTCATTGTAATCTTTCTTGGCAGGGTATGCACTTCCTTGTTCTTTGAAAGATCGCTTCTTCGTCATCCAGCAGCTCTGACTCAGTCACCACCACGACCACACTGCACTCCCGGGCCACTATCTTACCACCAGGATCAGTACTCCATTCCTCTTTATTGTCAAATAATATTGCATTGTATGGATATATCACATTTTCTCTATCTATTCATCAGTGGATGGGCACTCAGGTTATTTTCATATTTGGGCTATTATGAATAATATTGCTATCAATATTTGAGGACCAGTTTTTTTAAAATATATTTTATTGATTTTTTACAGAGAGGAAGGGAGAGGGATAGAGAGTTAGAAACATCCATGAGAAACATCGATGAGCTGCCTCCTGCACACCCCCTACTGGGGATGTGCCCGTAACCAAGGGACATGCCCTTGACCAGAATCGAACCCGGGACCCTTCAGTCCACAGGCTGATGCTCTATCCACTGAGCCAAACAGGTTAGGGCTGAGGATCAGTTTTTGTGTGGACATGTTTTAAACTATCTTGGTATATGCCTAGGAATGGGGCTGCTGGGTCACAGGGTTGCTCTGTTTAACTTTTTGAGAACTGCCAGCCTGTCTTCCAAAGCAGGTATACCGTTTTATATTTTCATCAGCAGGGTATGAGGGCTCTGATTTCTCCACATCCTCACCAACACTTGTTATTACCTACTGTTTTTGTTACACCCATCGCAGTGGGTGTGAATGGTACTTCATTGTGGTTCACTCTTCATCTTCCTGACGCTTCATCATGTTGAGCATCCTTTCATGTGCTTATGAGCCATTTGTGTATCTTCTTTGGAGAAATACCTATTCAAATCCTTTTCCCAAATTTAATTGGTTTATCTTATTTTTGAATTGTAAGAGTTCTTTGTATATTCTGGATATTAGACTCTCTTCAGATACATATATTTTTTAAAATATGTTTTATTGATTTTTTTACAGAGAGGAAGGGAGAGGGATAGAGAATTAGAAACATCAGCTGCCTCCTGCACACTCCCTACTAGGTATGTGCCCGTAACCCAGATACATGCCCTTGACGGGAATCAAACCTGGGACCCCTCAGTCCGCAGGCCGACGCTCTATCCACTGAGCCAACCCGGTTAGGGCCAGATATATGTTTTGTAAATATTTTCTCCCATTTTGTGTGGTTTTTTTTCACTTTCTTGATAGTGTCCCTTGATGTACTAAATTTTTTAAGTTTGATGAAGTCCAATTTATATTTTTCTTTTTTTGGTGGCTTGTGCCTTTGGTGACGTATCTCAGAAGTCATTGCCAATCCAAGGTCACAAAGACATGTTTTTTTATTCTAAGAGTCTCATAGTTTTAGCTCTTACACTTAGGTCTTCGATCCCTTTGGAATTAGGTTTTTATTATGGGGTGAGATACAAGCCTAACTTCATTCTTTGCATGTGGACATCCAGTTGTCCCAGCACCACTCTTTGAAAAGACTTCTCCCCAGAAAATGCTCTTGGTTCACACAGAGGCATAAACAGATACGAATTTATTTCTGATTTCTCAATTCTATTCCATTGTTCTATGTGTCTACCTTATGCCAATACCACACTGTCTTGATTTCTGTAGCTTTCTAGTATTTTGAATTCTCAAGACTCT
This sequence comes from Corynorhinus townsendii, assembly GCA_026230045.1. Classification (NCBI taxonomy): domain Eukaryota; kingdom Metazoa; phylum Chordata; class Mammalia; order Chiroptera; family Vespertilionidae; genus Corynorhinus; species Corynorhinus townsendii. The sequence goes on from JAPDVU010000011.1 coordinate 18,644,494, forward strand.
TAAATATATAATTTACTTTTCCTTTTTGTTGTTGTTGAAGAAACTGGGTCACTTGTCCATAGACTCCCCAGATTCTGGAGTTGGCGGGTTACATCACTGGCATGTCATTTAACATATTTATCTCTGTACTTCTAATATTCAGATTGAGAAGCGTCACTGGGCTCAGGTATAATTTTCCCAGGAGGTATTGCATTCCATCAGGAGGCAGAGAATGTCTGCTTGTCCCACGTTAGTGAGCTAATGTCATGCTCTTTCTTGCTGATCCACCCACTGTAAAGTTCTCCATCAACCTTCACCTGGCATCAGACAGTGATGACTATAGCCTTGATCCGGTATTTCGTTAGGTGAGGACTTTCTAACTCTCTCTTTCCTTTCACATGTGCTACTGTGATTCTTCTATAACAGAATTTCCTCCCTCATCTATTTTCCTACCTTAGAGCAGGATAAAAGTTTGATTCTTTCCATTCACTTCCCAGCTAGCAAATGAGTTGTTCCGTAGCATCCTCTAAAGATAATCAATAATGTTTTTCAGTATAATTTTGAATTCATTAACTTTTTTATTTTTATATTTCAATCCACTGAAATTACTTTGAAATCAGGTTTATTAAGGTATAATTGATGTACATGAAAGTTCACACTCTTGCCCTAGCTGGTTTGGCTCTGGATAGAGCATCAGTCTTCAGACTGAAGGGTCCCGGGTTCGATTCCAGTCAAGGACACATACCTGGTTGCAGGCTCCTTCCCCATCCGGACCTAGTCGGGTTGCGTGCAGGAAGCAACCAATGGATGTGCTTCTCTCACATCGATATTTCTCTCCATCTTTCCCTCTCTCTTCCACTCTCTCTGAAAATCAATGGGAAAATATCCTTGAGAATTTTCAAAAAGTTCACTCTTTAGCTGTACAGTTTGATGAGTCTCAACAAATATTTACACCAACACCTTATCAAGACACAGAACATTTCTATCATCCCCAAAAGTTTCCTTGTGTCCCTCCCCCACCCCACACTTCCGGCAATCGCTTATCTAATTTCTTTTCCTAGAGTTTCATCTTTTCCATATATAAAAATATGGGATCATAGAGTATGTCCTCATTTCTGTCCTGTCTTCTTTCACTTGACAAATGCGTTAGGAGCCCATCCATGTTGCTGAGTGTATCACTAAGTCTGTTCCTGTCATTGCCGAGTAGTATTCCATCGCACCAGGGCTTTTCAAGTATGAATAGAGCTGCCACCCACATCTGCATACAGGTATTCTGAGGACATAGGTTTTTATTTCTCTTAGGTAACTTAGGTCTAAGTCCCTGGAGATTAACAATAAGAAATTGCCAAGCTGTTTTCCAAAGTGGCTGTTAGTTATTGCTTGGACTATTCTGATTATTTCTTCACTTGGCTGGTGTGAGTTCCTTCCCATAGGTTCCGATGCTGTTGGCATGATTCCAGTCGTCTTCGATAGCTTCCTTGCTTTCAGGTATGACTAGAGGTTCCATGCTTCTCTTGTATATTTTCTGTCTCAGACTTGAAATCAGCTACTTTTCCAAATAACCCTTTTAGTGGGAAATGGTACTTAGAAACCACAGCCTGAATACTAAGTCTCATTACTACTCAGGTGTCAGTGTGCATGGGCCTTTTCAGATCTAGGAAATTTATAAATTTTTAGAAATAGGAAAATAAATCATTGGTGTTTACATAAATCACTAGAATTATAAGGGTTTTTTTTTTAACATCTTTAGATTATTATTTGCATCTCTTTTGTCTTGTGCTGAAAATGTTGTTTCCTAATGACACTTAAGATAATTATCCTTCTCTCTATGCAGTAGTTTCAAAATGGTAACAGTAATATAACTTAACAATAAGACAAGTCTGTGAGATTTCTTTGTGACTCTTTCTATCTTAGGTTATATTCCCACTGGGGATGTATAGTCAAAAGATCTTATACTTTCAGCCCTCACGAGGTAGCTCAATTGGTTAGAGTGTTTAACCAATACACCAAGGTTGTGAGTTCGATCCCCTAGTAGGGCACATACAAGAAGCAACCAATGAATGCATAAGTAAGTGGAACAACAAATTGATGTATCTCTCTCTCTCTCTTCAATCAATAAAAAATTTTAAAAGGTCTTATATTTCAATTTCTCTCTTATTTTTAGGGATTTTTAATTTGTTGTGTGTTTTAATTATATAAAGCATTTATATCATTCCAAAGTAAAAACTATAAAAGGTATGTTCAGAAAGGTCTAGCTTCTAGTCTCTTTCTCCCCCATTTCTCCCTCCCTGATAAATAAACATTTTTATTAGTTTTGGTTTATCCTTGCATTCTTTATATTTTGAAATAGAAACATAATTTTTATAGTTCCCTTCTTTTTGCCTATAAAAGGTAGCCTATTGCACATTTTACACGTTGCTATTTAAATGTTTTTAAATAAAACATGGATACATAACCAAAAACAAATGTATGGTTTCATAAATTATTGTAAGAAAATCACACCTTATAACTACCACCCAATTAAGAAGCAGAACCTGGCCTGCCACCCCCAAAGGCCCTCTCTCCGTAAGCCCCATCCCAATCACAGCTCCCCAAAAGTAAGCATCACCTGGCTGAGCTTCTTTCTGGTTTTATCAACCAAGTGTACATCCCTAGACACTACAGTTCAGCTGTTAGCTTCGTCCATTTTTCAAGTTTCATTTGTCTTTTACGTCTCTTTTAACCAATGAGATGTCCCCTCCTCCTGTTCTTTCCCTTACAACTCATCTGCTGACGAACCCGGGACATTTGGCCTGTAGAGTGTCCCATCTGGGCTCTGGTGGCCGCACACTCACCGTGCACTTCAGCACGTCCCTCAGTCCTCTCTATTTCTGCACATGGCGGTTGGATCAGATTCAACCGCCATGGTTGAATCTGATCCAACCTAGGTTCTTTCAACAGGAGACACGTAACGTCTGGTTTTTCACTCTCTTGTGCTGTTGGCAGCCACTGACGCTTAGAGCCCAGACCCATGAATTCATCAAGGGCTGCCAAGTGTGAGCTTCCTCCTCACCTTGCCTTCTGACCAAGCCTTTTCCCATGAGGCCAGCAGAGGCAGCCACAGACCCAGAGCTTCGCTCAGGTGTCTGATGTGAATGACACATTGTGCTTTCCTCACACATCTGACCTCTCTCTGGAATGACAGGCTCTGGGCTTCTGTGGTTTGTTTTCAAACGCCTGCTTCTCAGAAAAGGATGGGCTGGGCTCCAGACAGGCACTGCCTTCCACCTTCTTCTCCTTGCAACAGCTGTGAGAATTAACGCTCCCATTTTCTCAGAAAAGCCACCCAAGCAGTTTTATTCAGCGAGACGCACTCATGCCTGGGTGCCGCGGGCCAGACGCAGCAGGCGGGACACTCCTGGCAGGTGCCGCGCTACGGGATCTGTATCACCACATCTGGGAGGTTTGGCACCCACACCAGATGCCTGGGGCATCCCGAGGCTGGGGTATTGTCTTGGGTGAAGCAAAACATGAAAACCTGCCCAGTGCTACAGACACAGAAGCATGAAACAGCAAGATGCCTTACTCAGCATTTCCTAGCCTAGAGCCAGGTGCCTAACAACACTATTCAGGCCATATCTACGTATCTTTTCTTAAAAATATTTGTATTGATCTGAGAGAGGAAGGGAGAGAGAGAGAGAAACATCAATGATGAGAGAGAATCATCGATTGGCTGCCTCCTGCACGCCCCCTACTGGGGATTGCGCCTGCAACCCGGGCATGTGCCCTGACCAGGAATCCATCTGTGACTTCCTGGTTCATTAAGTTGAACCTCAACCACTGAACTACACCGGCCAGGCTCAACTTTTTATTTAAATTGATTTGCAAAAAAAAACAACTTCATAACATTTTCATTAAGAGAAAAACAGTTCGGCTTTCCGTGCTGATAGAGCTCTCTTAGAAGCCACCGGACTTTCTGTGGGATGCGTGGCCAGCATCACCCCCACAGGGCAACACAGGGCAAGAAGGGCAAGAATCCTGTGCGCTCAGAGGAAATGGCATTGGGACAGGAAACACAGTGGCCATGGTGGGCAGGCCAAGCCAATTTTCCACAAAAAGGTTAAGACCACGAAGAAGATTGTGCGGAGGCTTGAATGCGTTGAGCCCAACTGCAGTTCTGAGAGAATGGTGGCCAGTACACGATGGGAGCATCCTGAACTGGGAGGAGCTAAAAGAAAGGGCCGAGTAGCAGTAAAAAAATAAGAATCTCTTACCTTTGAGACGGCATGGAGGGACCTGGAGAGTATTATGCTAAGTGAAACAAGTCAGAGAACGACAAGTATCACATGATCTCACTCATATATGGAATCTAATGAACAAAATAAACCGATGAATGGAGTGGATCCAGAGACATGGAAGCATGGAACAGAGCTCAGCATCTCAGAGGGAAGGCGGGGGAGGGTGGGTGGGAGGTCATCAACCAAAGACCTTGTATGCATATATGCATGGCCCATGGCCACAGACAACAGGGTGGTGAAGGCTGCCCCACCCCACCCCCCCACCCCCCCACCCCCGCGCTGAAGGGGATCACTGGGAGAACAAAGGGGACATATGTAATACAAATAAATAAATTAATTACATTAAATTAAAGAGAGAAAGGGCCAAGTGATCCAGTTCTAAGCTTCATGTTTTGTTTTATTATGTGACAATAAAATCTTGAGGATGTGTTCACTTCAAAAAGAGAGAGAGAGAGAGAAACAGTTTTCACTTACCACAATGAGAAGGTAACCCAGGGAAAGCTACATAATGAAATTAAATTCTAGGCAGAAAGCTTTGCCTGCTGATGGCTCTGAGCTAGGGATTTGCTCTTTTTGGAAAAGAGGGGTTAGCAAGGGCTAAGGGGGTGCTGAAATGCATTAGCACCAGGCTGTCTTTGTCCCAGAGCAGTTCTCAGCCTAGAGGCGGATTTCTTCTCCAGGTGACATCGGCAATGTCTAGACACATTTTGTCTGTCCCAGCTGGGGATGGAGGCCAGGATGCTGTAAACAAAGTGCAGGGCAGCCCCCTCCCCCCCAACCACCACCGCCGCCAAAAAGGAACATTTTGGCCCCAAGTGTCAATAATGCTGAGGCTGAGAAACTGTGTTTTAGGGCATTAAGAAGGGTTGGAAAAGAACTGAAAAATCATTTCCTCCCTCTGGGAGTCCATGCTATTTGATGCAGGATCCGGGTACTAGGTACCACCACCCACTAGCCAGGGCGCCTGACCCCCACTCAGAGGAAACTGTCTACATACGGGATGTGGTGGGAACAAGGGCAACACCGGCCACTGGTGCTGAAAGAATGCTGTTATTGGGAGGCTGATCTCAGGGTCGTCCACAGGCCCAGGGGCAGTGAGCCAGGACAGTGAGCCAGGACAAGGGGAACAGGGAAATGGAGGCAGAGAGCTGAGCAAACTACAGCAGATACAGAAGGTCACCTCCCTAGGGATAACCTCTAGGCCTCTGTTGTATTTCAGCTCCAGACCCAGAAAGCAGCCAAACCGGGTGGGCAACGCCAGGACCCGCTGTGATGACCAACGACCCCTGCCCTGACACTGACCCATCAGGGGAGACCACCACCCTGAAGGAGCACATCTAGAAACGGATGAATGTTCTACTGAAACCCCCCTCCTGGGACCTCCCCGAAGATTCCACCTGCAGGAGAGACAAAGCCTCAAGACAGAGGACCCCGTGCCCCCTCTCCCTCTGGGGAGCAGCACCTGACATCCCCTTTTCCCTCTTCTTCCCTCTCTTCTCCCCCCACAGACATGTGCCCCCTAAACTCTGGGAGAGCCCACAGACGTGCAACCTGGGGAGTGATGGGCAGGGGCAGCTCCTTGCAGGCTAGTCCCCTGAACCTGTCCCCAAGGCCCCCTTTTCTCTGACTTCCCAGAGAGCCGAGGCAGCCCAGCCTAGGCCCTCCTGATGCTTCTGCTACACGAAGCCCTTTCTTGTTTTACTGTCCCCAGCTTTAGGGAATGTTCCCTCATAATTACCTGGACTTATAATGTGAAATTCTTCCTGCATGAGTCCCGATGACCCCACACACTACCGGCTGGTCCTGGGCAGACTTGCCAAGAGCCAGGTCCCCTTTCTGGTAACATCAGTGCCGTCCTTACAGTTAACATTTATTAAGCACCTACTCTGTGCAGTCACTGTGCTGAGAACTAGTCAGTCACTGTTCCAGTGAGAGTCACACCGGCCAGTGGGGGAGGCCAGGAGGTAAATAAATTAGCAGAAAGCAATATCGTGAGAAAGTGGGTGCAGCTCGCGGGAAGATGAGAAGCCACTGAGCAGGGGACCAGGGGGTGAGCTGGGGGTCGGAAACAGAGAAGGTTTCCCAGGGAAGGTGATGACGTGGTTCTTAACCCTCCCAGTGAGTTCCCCCTGGTTGAAAGCAGAGCTAATTCAAAACCAACGCATGGCGCCTGGCAGAGTGCATGGAGTCCAAACCCTTTCAACACTAATTTGTAGACTGGATAAAAATCCATAAGTATACACTAAAATAATCTTTAAAAAAGAAAAGCTGTAATACCCATAAAATATCCATGGCATTGCTATTTACACCTGAAGAAGGAAAAGTGGAAACAACCTGAATACCAAACCACAGGAAAGCAGTTAGCATAAGCCAGTGGTCGGCAAACTGCGGCTCGCGAGCCACATGTGGCTCTTTAGCCCCTTGAGTGTGGCTCTTCCACAAAGTACCACGTGTGGGCGCGCACGTACAGTGCGATTGAAACTTCGTGGCCCGTGCGCAGAAGTCGGCTTTCAGCTCTCAAAAGAAATTTCAGTCGTTGTACTGTTGACATTTGGCTCTGTTGACTAATGCGTTTGCCGACCACTGGCATAAGCTGAGAACTAATTGCTATTTTAACGAGTGCTGGCCACGTGGCAATGAGTTTACAATCAGTGTAGCAAAAACGATTACACCTTTTCTCCTGGTAGCAGCTGTGAGAATGCACCCTCCCATTCCCAGAGAAAGCCAGGCTCAGGAAAGAGAGGAGAAAGGGGCCTTGCCAACCAATGCTATGGAAACTATTGAATGTCCTTATACACACTCAAAACATTAAGTGTAACCTTTACCTCACACCACGTATACCTTGAAATGGACCATAACTTAATTGTAAAACCTAAAACTATAAAAATTCTAGAAGAAAACTTCAGGGAAAATCTTTGTGGCTTTGAGTTGGGAAAATGTTCTTAGATATGACACCAAAAGCATAACGCAATTTTTTAAAAATGAGGTTGGGCAGTTGCCACAGGAACAAGTTAGAACAGCATGTGTTGTTATCAGAGTATTCCTTCTATGGCTATCATTTGTTTATGGCAAATGGTGTGCGTTTCCTACTGATAAAGCAGCGTAAAGTGTCCTTTTGAAAGAAACGTGGTTAGGTTTCTAGAATGTGAATGACCGTGTGGAATACACTTGCAGGTGAGGATTCTCTTCTTGCCTCAGGTCCCTCCTCAGGAAAATGGCTTCATCTGAAATGCCGACCTCAAAGGGTTATGTCGGGATTCACCGAGTTTCTACAGCGAAAGCTTAGAACCGGAGCTGGCACGTGCCGTAGCTCAGGGCAGTAGGTCCTCCTTCAACGTTGTCCATAGGGTCCTGGAAACGGCGACGTTCAGCGAAACGATGTATATTGAAACCAGTGTTATTGCGAGCTAATTGAAATAAACAACAGCTAAGTTCCTACGGCATATTTCTGGTCACAGAAAATCACAGCACTTCTAAATAAAGACCAAAAACACCTCTAAGTATTAAACACTAAGGTAAGCATGAGCTGTACATACATTTAAGAAAGACTAATAAAAATAAGAAGGATCATTCTTTTCCAACCTGCTCATTCCAGTTCAGTGTCCCTGATGGCTGGATCCTCTCTGGGCAGCTCGAGCCACAAGGCGGGAATCACCCCTGGACAGGAGGGGGGGCGCTCACACCCACACCCACACCCACACCCACACTCGCTTTTAATTTTGAATGATTCCCTTTATTGCTGTTGCTCTGTGAGGAAAATACTTGATTACGAAAGACAGAAAGAAACCCAATGTGCCACTAGTCACATGGGTCCCCTGAATGCTCTAAAATAAACAACGGCTTCAAGCAGCTGATGTCCTTCTGAAGGATCTGACCTCTGACCTTCAGCCTCTGACTTCTGACAAGAACAAAGACTCAAAAGTGGAAAAACAGAGTGTGTCATCCTAGTGCCATTCTCAGAAAAAAGGGACAGTGGACAAAGGGACTCCAGCAGACCTCTGTGCCTGAACGCTTCCGGAGTGACAGGATAAAAAAGAAACAAAACAAAGCAGAAAAGGGAGGGAGGGAGAAGTCAGCAAGAACCTGGGGGGTCTTTAGCTCCTTGCACAGGAACCTCTGCAGAGGGTCATCCTTTCTATGCAGCAAAGCTAGTAACTGTCAACAAGAAAACAACCAACTTCACAGGGATGTGGAGCGATCGAGAGCCTCACGCATCATCCTTGTCAGTGTAAATCAGGACAATCACTGATGAAGACTATTCGGCAATTCTAATAAAGTGAAACACACAGCTGCCCCGTGACGCAGTAATTCCACTCCCAGTATTTAACCTAGAAAAATCAGAATGTATGTCCACATATGGATGAAGGGGGTCAAAAGTCTGAACTTCATCACAAGGAAAAGAAAGTGTTGAGACTATGCATGGTGACAGATGTTAACTAGACCAGTGGTCGGCAAACTGCGGCTCGCGAGTCACATGCGGCTCGCGAGCCATGGTTTGCCGCTCTGTTGACTAATGAGTTTGCTGACCACTCCCTCAGGGAAAAACACTTAAAAACATTTAAATAATGTACTAATGTCTTTAACCTGAAGTCAAAACTTCTGGGTAAGGGTAATGCCTTACACAGTGGTCGGCAAACTCATTAGTCAACAGAACGGCAAACAGCGGCTCGCAAGCCGCAGTTTGCTGACCACTGCACTAGACTAATTGTGGTGATCATTTCACAATATACACAAATAGCCAGTCATTATGCTGTAAACTTGAAACAAACATGACGATAAATGTCGACTACACCTCAATAAGAAAATCTGAATACATATATACGTCCACAAAAAGAATGAACAAGAATGTGCATTGTGGTTCTATTCACATTAAAAAGAATAAGCAGTTCCAGAACCTGAAAACAACCCAAATGTTCATCAATAGAAGAATGGGTATACAGACTGTGGTACAATCCCACAATGGAATACTACTCAGCGAAGGAGAGGAAAAACTACTGACCTATGCAACATGTCTGAATCTCAAAAACATTATTATGAGCAAGAGGCCAGACACAAGAGCACACACTATGCAATTCCACATATTTGAATGCAAAAACAGGCAAAAAAAAGTAATCTATGGTGATAGGAATCAGAGCAGTGGTTGTCTGACATGGACAGTGGTGGTAGGAATTGACTGGAAAGGGTCATGAGGGAACGTTTTAGGGCAGTGGTCGGCAAACTCATTAGTCAACAGAGCCAAATATCAACAGTACAACGATTGAAATTTCCTTTGAGAGCCAAATTTTTTAAACTTAAACTTCTTCTAATGCCACTTCTTCAAAATAGATTCACCCAGGCCATGGTATTTTGTGGAAGAGCCACACTCAAGGGGCCAGAGAGCTGCATGTGGCTCGTGAGCCGCAGTTTGCCGACCACGGTCTAGGGTGATAGAAACGTCCCAGCTCTTGATTGGGGTGGTTTTCCCATAGATATATATAATCATCAAAACCATCTAAACTGGGATGAAGAGTGTGCCCCCAAAGCCAAGTCCACCCAGAACGTGACATTATTTGGAAATGAGCGTAAGGTCAGACCAAATGAGGGTAGGCCCCAGCCCAATGACTGGTGTCCTATGAGAAAGAGAAAATGGACAGACACAAGGAGAAATACCACGTGACAATCGAAACAAAGTGCCTGGTATGTCCGCAAGCGTGGAATGCCAGGGACTGCATGCAACCACGGGAAGACAGAAGAGGCGATTCAGGATCTTCCCCTCGAGCAGTGGTTCTCAATCTTCCTCATGCCGCGACCCTTTAATACAGTTCCCCAGGTTGTGGTTAACATTTATGAAGCACCTACTATGTGCCGTCACCTACTATGTGCAGTCACATGGTCTTAGGCGACCCACAGGTTGAGAACCGCTAGCAGGGTCGCCTAAGACCATCAGAAAACACAGATATTTACATCATGATTCATAGCAGTAGCAAAATTACAGTTATGAAGTAGCAACGAAAATAATTTTATGGTTGGGGGTCACCACCACATGAGGAACTGTGTTAAAGGGTGGCAGCATTAGGAAGGTTGAGAACCACTGCCCTAGAGCCTTCCAAGAGGTCACGGCCTTGCTGACAGCTTGATTTTGGATTTCCAGCCTCCAGACATGAGAGAATAAAATCTGTTCTTTTAAGCCACCAAGTTTATAGCATTTTGTTATGACAGCTTTAGGAAACCAATATACCATCAAACACCATGTTTAAAAACTTTTGTTTTAACTAAATCATCCTCCAATTTGGGTTGTTTTTGTGTTTTGTTTTGTGTGTGTATGGTTTTGTGGTGTTTTTTTTTTTTAGTTTAGTTTTGTTTTTTAGAGAGGAACGGAGAGGGAGAGAGAGAGAAAGACAGAGAGGGAGAGAGAAACATCGATGGGCCCCGACCAGCTGTATCAACCCGCAACCCGTGTGTGCTTTAACTGGGAATCGAACTCCAACCAACCGAGCCACACTGACCAGGGCGTACTCCAATTTTTTAAAAACTGGAAACAGCAAGCTGGTGATGAAGGCTCCAAGGTGACTCTTGCTTGACCAAATTTGAACACCTGAAGGAGAGCCAGCCTGCTGTTCAGAATTCACACTGAGCAGGAGACCCGGCACTGCCCAGTGGGGCCCTACCCAGTGGCTCTCCCTTCATGCTCCACTGTGCAAAGCTGTTCCCTCTGCAAAAATGCCTCCTGCAGGTCAAGGTTTGATTCCTGGTCAAGGGCACATGCCCGGGTTGCAGGCTCGATCCCCAGTGTGGGGTGTGCAGGAGGCAGCTGATTGACGATTCTCTCTCATTATTGGTGTTTCTATTTATCCCTTTCCCTTCCTCTCTAAAATCAATAAAAATATATTTTTTAAAATGCCTCCTGCACTCTCTCAAACACAAATACTATAAGACTATGAGCAGGATTCCAGGAGTGCCAGATAGTTCAATATTAGGAAACTTCTTAATATAACATAATAACAGATCCTAGGAGATCCATAAATGTTGAATGAGCATTTGACAAAAGTCTATACCCTTTCCTGAATAAAACGTCAATAAAGAATCAATGAATAATTCTTTAACATGATAAAATATAAATCTCAGATAAAAGCCAGTAATTTGCTTAACTGAAAAGCATCAGAAACATTTCCACGAAAGTCAGGAATAATACACATGGGCACACTTCCATTGTATAGGAGGTACTAGCCAATGCAATAAGATAAGCTAAAGAAATAAGAGATGTAAGAATTGGGTGGGGGAAATATAATGTACAGCATGGTTAACAATACTGTAGTGTATATTTGAAAGTTACTAAGAGCAAATCTTAAAAGTTCTCATCACAAGAAAAACATTGTCATGATGTGTGGTGATGGATATTAACTTATTGCGGTGATCATTTCACAATATATACCTATAAAAATCATTATATTGTATACCTAAAACCAATATAATGTTATAATGTCTATTATATCTCAATAAAAATAAAGACTTGGATGGGAGGAGGTAAATTTTTTCCACTTATAGATAATATGGTTCTAAGACTTGCACATCTAAGGGAATCAACTGAGAGATGCCTACAAACAACAGCCGGTTAGAAAAGACGCCACAAAAAAGTTAAGCACTTATGAATAAACTTATCAAAAAATATGCAAGTTATATTATAAAAAACGATGAACAATACTGAAGGACACAGAAGGTGTAAACAAATGGAAAGACATACCATGCTCCTAGGTAGAAAGATTCAATGTTATAAATATGTCCATTCTCTGAAGTTAATGTGTAACTGTAAAACAATCCTAATACATTGCACAAGTTTATTTAAATGTCCAATAAATACATTTTTAAAGCAGTGAAACATATTAGTCATTAGAGAACTGAAAACTAAAATCACAATTAATTGCCACCCGATACACACACACACATCAGAATGGAAAAGTATTTAAAAACAACTGTCGTAAGAAGAGGGAGTAACTGAAATTCTCAGACACTACCGGAAGGAGGGCAAATTGTTACACATCTCTATGGAAAATAGTTGGGCAATGTTTTTTGAAGGTGAACACATGCCCATCCCATGGCCCAGAAATTCCTCTCCTCAGTGAATATCCAATGACATGTGGATCTATGAGCACCAAAAGCCATGTGTGAGAGCCAAAACCAGAACAACTTAAATGTCCATCAGCAAAAGAAGGAATTGAAAAGCGGCATAGGTGAACACCTAAACTGCTGCCTCGCACAACAATTTCAAAACTACAGCTAAAAGACAGAACGGACATCATCCAGAACCACAGGAAAGGTGGCTGAGTGGAAATTCTACCACTAGAAGGAAAGAGAGGGGCACACGGAGACTCAGAGGAGTTGCAAAAGGCTGAGGTACGGAGACACGCGCGTGGAGAGGATGGGCAGCTGAGTGCCTGGCTAGCTTTCTCTAGCAGGAGAGACATGGAAGCTCCCAACTGCACTGAACCCCAGTTCCAACTGCACTGAAGCCCTGTTCCAGGCGAGACCCTGGGGTCCCATACTCATACGGGGGAAGTCTGAACTGTCGGGAAAAGAGAGGCGCACATGGAAACTTAGGGGAGCTGTGAAAGACAGAGGTCTGGAGGTACGCGTGCAAGTGCGCACAGAGAGGGCTGATTGCTGAGTGTGCCGCTGGCTTTCTCTAGCGGGAAGAAGACAGAAGCTTCCGACTGCACTGATCTCCAGTTCCAGGCGAGAATCTGGGAATCCAGATTCATTGGGGGAGAAACTAGACTATCTGGCAGCAGGCGAAACTCGAGGGCGGCTTTCTCTCAGAGGTGCTTGCAGTGATTACCGAGGGACACTGAGACCCAGGGGCCTCATAGGGCAAGGCTGACAGGAAGCCAAGGCTGTCTGCTCAGCCCTGAGGCTTTGCCCCATCCAAGCTGAGCACAGAGGCTTTTGCAATTTTGCAAGTCTTGTCTCATAAGGGTGTCTCCAGCACAGAAGTTCTCCCACCATAGACACAGCTGATCCTCATAGCCAATTGGCCTGGAGGTCAATTCCTCCCAGTGATACCAACAACAATCAAGGCTTAACTACAACAAGGCTGTACACACAGTCCACAAAGGGGTGCACCAAGAGTGTCCACCTCAGGTAACTGGAGAGGCTGAGCCACTGTGCCCTAGAGGACACCTACCACACAAAGCTACTCTACCAACTCAGGGAAGCAGCCAAAATGCAGAGACAAAGAAACTGATCACAAACGAAAGAAATGGAGGAAAGCAAATGACTGGATATAGAGTTCAAAACCACGGTTATAAGGTTTTTCAAGAATTTCCTAGAAAAGGCAGATAAATTTAGCAAGACCCTCGAGGATATGAAAAAGGACCAACTAGAAATTAAATATACACTGACTGAAATAAAAAATATTATACAGAGACCTAACAGCAGACTAGAGGAATGCAAGAGTCAAGTCAAAGAATTGAAATACAAAGAAGCAAAAAAAACACTCAACCAGGAAAGCAAAAAGAAAAAAGAATCCAAAAAGTTGAAGACAGTGTAAGAAGCCTCTGGGACAACTTCAAGCGTACCAACATCAGAATTATGGGGGTGCCAGAAAAAGAGAGAGAGCAAGATGCTGAAAACCTATTTGAAGAAATAATGAAGGAAAACTTCCCCCACCTGGTGAAAGAAATAGACTTACAAGTCCAGGAAGCACACAGAACCCCAAACAAAAGGAATCCAAAGAGGACCACATCATAATTAAAATGCCAAGAGCAAAAGACAAAGAGAGAATATTAAAAGCAGCAAGAGAAAAACAGTTAATTACCTACAAAGGAGCACCCATATGATTGTCAGCTGATTTGTCAACAGAAACTATGCAGGCCAGAAGGGAGTGGCAAGAAATATTCAAAGTGATGAATAACAAGAACCTACAACCAAGATTACTCTACCCAGCAAAGCTATCCTTCAGAATTGAAGGGCAGATAAAGAGCTTCACAGATAAAAAAAAAAAATGCTAAAGGAGTTCATCAACATCAAACCAGTATTATATGAAATGCTGAAAGGTATTCTTTAAGAAGAGGAAGAAGAAGAAAAAGGTAAAGATAAAAATTTTGAACAACAAATACATATCAACAAGTGAATCTAAAAATCAAGTGAATAAAAAATCTGATGAACAGAATAAACTGGTGAATATAATAGAATCAGGGGCATAGAAAGGGAGTGGACTGACAATTTTCAGGGGGAAAGGGCTGTAGGGGGTGCGGGAAGAGACTGTACAAAGGTTGTACACCTATGGATGAGGACAGTGGGGGGGAGGTAAGGGTAGAGGGTGGGGTGGGAACCGGGTGGAGGGGAGCTATGGGGGGAAAAAAGAGGAACAATTGTAATAATCTGAACAAAAACATTTATTAAATTAAAAATATATATAATGTTGAGCCAAAGAAGAACTGGTGCATATATACAATGAAATATGACTCAGCCATAAAAAGAATGAAATCTTGCATCTGCAACAACATGGATGAATCTAGAGGGTATTGTGCTGAGTGAAATAACTCAGAGAAAGAAATGCCATATGATTCCACTTATGTGTGGAATCTTAAAAAAAACACAAGCAGAATAGAAACAGACTCATAGATACAGAAAACATTTTGACGGTTGCCAGATGGAAGAGGGGTCAGGAGGACTGTGTGAAAAGGGTAAAGGGATTAAGAAGTACAACTTGGTAGTTACAGAATAGTCACAGGGTTGTAAAGTACAGCAGAGGGAATACAGTCAATAATATTGCAATAACTTGGTAGGATGTCAGATGGGTACTAGATTTATTAGAGATGATAACTTTGTGAGTTATATAAATGTCTAATCACTGGATTGTACACCTAAAACTAATATAATATTGTATGTCAACTGTAATTTAAAAATAATAAAAAAAATTTAAAAACAGATATACTTACTGGTGAGCCAAAGAAGGCAGATCCAGAATCATCTATATATATAAAGTTAAAAAGCAAAAACAGCAAAACCCAATCCAGGACATAATAAAAAGGATGGTGATTACCCCTCAGAAGACGCTGAGGGGGGTTCCTGGGGGTCCTGACGCTAGTGACCCTCCAGTTCCAGCTCTGGGTTAAGGACTCACGTTCCTCTGTGTCCACTTTACGGTAACTCACCAAGCTGATACAGTTTATTCACTTTTCTGGAAGCGTGTTATACTTCAGTTCTTATTAAAGCAATTTCACTAAAAACACCAACCTGTGTGTGAGTAGACATTAGATTTTAAAGTCCAAATAGAAAACCAAGTAAACAACAATAGCCTGAAATGTTTCTAAAAATAAGAAAACAGTGCTTCCATCTGCTAAAAAAATATTTTTAAATATCGTAAAACTTAGTAAGCAAAACAGTGGGGACATGAATGAACATGAGCAGGCAAGGAAGCCAGTGGAAAAAGAGGATCAGGTTCAGAAATAGGCCCATGTGGGAATGGGACGAGCTGTGGTACGCGCTTCCGATATAGTGGCTTCAGGAGGGAAAGATAACCATGGGAGGAGAAGGGGGGCAGGAATTACATCTATACCTCACAGCATTAGGATGACTTTCAAATGGCTCAAAATGTGAATGTAAAATAATAGAAGAAAAAGGACACATCCTATTATCTTGAAGTGGGGATGACCTTTGTACCTGTGCTTCAAAGTTCAGAAGCCATAAAAGAGATGACTGATTATTTGACTGCATAAAAATAAACACTTGGGCATACAAAATAAACAAGCCACCAACCAAATAAAAGAGAAACCCTAAACTGGATGCAACTTACATCAACGGCAAAAGGCTCAACTCCCTATAGATAAACAGCCCCCAGAAATAAAAAGGGAAAAGGTGACAATTCCTTTTTCAAAATAAGCAAAGAATATGAGTGAGACGAGAGAGAGAGAGAGAGAGAGAGAGAGAGAGAGAGAGAGAGAGAGAGAGTCCTTTTAAACATAAGTTTAAAACTTTTCATAACAAATGTAAATTAAGACTCAGCTGAGTCACTGTTTATCACCTATCAGACTGGGGGAAATCCAGTAATGTGACTAAATTATGCATTGGCAAAGATGTCAGAAAACAATAACTTCTCATCCAAAACAGGGGTGTACATTGACACTAACCTTAGAAAAGGCAAATTGGCAACATCTCTCAAAATTACACACGCAGATACGTAGCAACCCCATTCCTGGGAATTCGTCGTACGTATATCACATGAGCCTGCAAACAGTGTCTGTGGTAGCAGATTGGAAACAGCCTGAGTGTTCGCCACAGTAATACAGCATGACCTAGTGAGTCAGTGAAACAAGCCAGGCAGGTTACTTGATTTTGTAAAATTGTGTTCAGCCGAAATGGCAAAGCGTTTTACCAGTATACTCATATATTTGTATTTGCTTGTATATGCATAAAGAGACCCTGTATTAGAATAATTCACACTCCAGTGTGAAAAGATAGGCAGCTTAGAACCTCCCAGAGATGCTGCACCCTTAAAAATAAAAATGCTTGTTAACCCAAATAAACCTGTCATGTGATGGAGTTTTTGTCAGGGTGATTAAATGAGTTGGAAAAATGCAAGTCCAGAGACTTGGGAGGTCATGAGGGCAGCCATACATGGGAGATTCCACAGCTTTTCCAGGATCAGCTCTGATTGGATTAGACCCAGTAAACTAAAACCAGTTGCCTGGGGCTGGAGGGTAATGGGTGGTTATAAACTTTCCCTCTGGTCCTCCTCTACAGGATGTTTAAACCATATGAATGTTTTATCTAATGCAAACGTTAAACAGTGAACGAGAAGAGTTGAAGTTCATGCGTTCCGAAGCCTTGATGCAAACCCACCAGATCCTCCCTCCCCCTCACCCCCCAGCTCCTGGCTCTTGTTCCGAGAGAGCCCAGCCCGTCGTGTATAAACAGGTAACATTCAGCATTTACAAGGAGTTTTATTACCCTATAAACAGCTCATCGGCTTTGCCATAAACATCTTAGGTTGATATCTCTACGCAAGACATCGTGAGATAGACAGACCTTGGGCAACTCACCTAAGCTCCCTTAAACATCAGCTTTCTCTTTGGCAGAGCAAAGATGAAGACAAAACATCCGGAGTTGCCTGAAGTACTGGCCTGTGAGCGTTTCAGGAAGCCGAGAAGCAGCACACAGCAGGCTCTTCGCACAACAGGCCAGCCTCAGGTAGAAGGACAGCGGTTCCACAGCCCAGCCTCGGAGAGCAGGCGTGAGGCTCGGAGCTTCAGGGCTTCTCAAAGGTCAGTGTTGCCCAACCCTCACCTGGAAAGGCGGCTAAAGCACAGCCTCCAGGCCCCGCCCTGCGCGGTTCAGGAGGCGTGGGGCCCATTAGCCTGAATTTCTAACAAGCTTCTTCTCCCGGGTGATGCTGATACGCTGGTTTGAGGACCACGTTTGAGGAGCCTTAGTCCAGAGCAGGGTTCCTCACACTGGGATGTGCATACCAATGGCTGGGCCTGGCAACCAATCAATGTGTCTCTCTCACATCCAGGTTATTCTTGCTCTCTGTTTGTCCCCCTCCCTTCCACTCTCTCTCTAAAAAAAAAAAAAAATCAATGGGAAAATATCCTTGGGTGAGGATTAACAAAATAATAATAATAAAATAAATAAATATTACAAATGGCCTGGGAATCCTGTTAAAACACAGATTCTGACCCAGTGAGTCAGGGTGGGAGGGACCTGGGAGACTCCATTTTTAACCAACTTCCAGGTGTTGCAGAGGCTACTGGTCTGCAGACCACACGTGGAGTAACAAGGTTCTGGAATATCCAATCCCATTCATTTTACAGATAAGGAAACTGTGCCCGGGGGGGGGGGGGGGGAATGATCTGCCTAAGGTCACTCGGAAGGTCAGGGCACAGATCGGACGGGGCCCCTCCAGTGGCTGCCATTCCTCAGAGGTGCATCCCCACATGTCCCCTGACCAGTACCTCAGACCTTCCTGAGCCAAACGGTGTGGACATTTACTAAATCATTCACAATTCTCCACTCTTCTGACAAATAAGCCACTTATTAGGGAGTTTAGCTCAAACCACCAGACAGTTCTAAAAAAAAAGCATTTTGGCAAAATTATTTCTTTAGCTGAGTCAGCTTTCCCTCCAGTGACTCACCTGTGACAGGCTCTGCTGTGGGAACCCAGGGAGACACGGGGCATTTCTCTCAACACGTGTGGTCTGATTATGGGCTGAGGAGGGTGAGGAGAGGCAGGACAGGGGGTGGGGAAGGTGATCCTTAGGAAAGCAGAGGAATCTGCTGCTATGGGGCTCCTTCATGACCTCAAAAACTGAAATGCACTGCGTGCATTTTGCCAACTCACTTTATCATCCTGACAGAAAGTCCAGCGAATTAAAAAATGTATTTGGCCCTGGCCAGTTTGGCTCAGTGGACAGAGCGTCGGCCTGTGGACTGAAGGGTCCCGGGTTCAATTCCGGCTAAGGACAGGCTCCTCCCCGGTCCGGGCCCTGGTCCTGGTCCAGGCTCACGCAGGAGGCAACCAATCCATGTGTTTCTCTCCCATGGATGTTTCTCTCTGTCTTTCCCACTCTCTTCCACTCGCCCTAAGAATCAATGGAAAAATATTGTAGGGTGAGGATTAACCAAAAAATGTATTTGGATCAACCAGATGCATTTGGATCTTTTCAAGATGCATTGTCTCTGAGCTGCCAATCTTTCACACGTCAGTGTGAATTATTCCAAGACAGAGGGAAGGGGGTGGAGTTCCAGACACAAGGTCTCTGGAATAATTAAGGGGGTGGGAGGGGCTTACCTGAGAGGAAGCCTGACCTGGAAGCACCGCAGCTGGTGCAGCACAGCGACCACATTCACCAGCAGGCCCCACCCTCATCCCTGGTCTTCAGGCTGTGAGTGTCTTGTGGGCCTGGTCCTGCCCCCAATTTACTGTGCGATTCAGAACATCACACTGAGTTTGAGAGTTTAGAGCCAGAAGGAACAACTCTCCCATCCCGGAACCCCAATTTCTAAACCACAGAGCACATGGCCTGTCTGGGAGTGGCTTCCCAGAAGCAGCGCCAGAGAAGGGGGTGACTGAGTTATGGAGGAAATGCTCCCAGGAGAAAGCTGCCAGGGAGCCAGAGGAGGAGGTGAGAAGGGCAGCCCTGGAGGCTCAGGGCATTTTTAAATGAGGCCAGGAGGCTGGGGGGTTGGTTCCCTGACTCACTCAATGGCCCACGGGGTGGGGGTGGAGTGGTGTAACCTCTCAACTATCTCTGGCAAGGTGGCTTGGAGGACACAGTGGACAGAGCATCGGCCTGAGGACTGAAGGGTCCTGGGTTCAGTTCCAGTCAGGGGCACATGCCCGGGTTGTGGGCTCGATCTCTCGTGTGGGGCGTGCAGGAGGCAACCAGTCAATGATTCTCATCATTGATGTTTCTCTCACTCTCTCTTCCTCTCTGAAATCAGTAAAAATATATATTAAAAAAAAAACACCAGACACAGGGTTAGTTGTTTGTGGCAGCCAGCCCCGGTTAACCCATAGCAGCTGGGAAATGGGTACAAAAGTGGGGAAGAGGGACCTGGTAGACACCACCCTTCCTCTTGTTCTGAGAGCCCCCCCAAATGTGTTTCTAAACAAGAGGCACCCCAAATGATAAAAGACAGACGGTGAGGGAATGCAATTCCATTCTTCACTTCCAGAGGAATCTTGGAATCTGCACTTAGACTAAATCCTACCTGCTTCCCCAACTGTTACCCTCACTCTCCCCTCCCCCTCCCCCCGCCCCGCCCCGCCCTTCCGCCCCGGGACATTTGGGCCGGATGCTTAGGAGCCAACAGAGAAGGAGAAAGGGGTCCGCTGAGCGCCCCCTAGCCCGGGAGGCTGGAGGACAACTGAGCACAAGGCCAGGATGGGGAAGGAGAGAAGCCACAAGAGTTTCCCAGGCTCTGTGAACCCTCTCCTCTCCCTGCTCCCACACTCCACACGGAGCCACAGTTGGCATCAATCCTGGGGAGAGCGCCACCTTTTGGAAAGGTGCAAACTGCTCCCCGTGACCAAAGGCATCTGGGCTCCAGTTCTAGCTCTGGCTCTTCCCTTCCCCACTTGCTCGCTTATCTGCGCATTGACACCAACTTACCCTCCCTCGCCTCTCGCGGTCTCATTATCTCTGCTTTGCAAGAGAGACTGAGCTGAGAGATTGCGCAATGGGCAGAAGGTCAAAAGGCTCATGAGGGGTCACCAGGGTTCGCACCAGCCATTGGACGCGTTCACCTCATCTCTTTAAGTGGCTTGTCACCACGGGCTCACTGAATACAGCAGTCCTGAGAGCAAGGTTTATTACCTTCGTTTCTCAGAAGGGGACCCCTGGGGGCACCCACACAGGCTGCAGCTGGGCCGCTGCTGGGCCACCACCAGCTCCCTCTACTTGGTGCGGAGACTGAGGCTCCAGGAGGTGCAATGAGCCCGAGGAGAGGCCCCCGGCTCCAGCCAGAGGAGGCGCACCGCACCTGGGGCTACACCTGGGCAGGCCCAGGGGGCGGTGCCCTCCCTTACCCTTTGCCCCTCCCTCCTTCCCTCCCTCTACCTGGAGGTCTGGGCCTTAAAGCCGGATCTCATTGAGGGACAAGGCAGTGTGGTGAAGACTTCTGTAACAGTGTCAACAATTAAAAAACAAACAACAACAAAAAAACCCGGATGCTTGGGGGGCAAATGGAATCCCCGAGTCCTAATCTAGTTGGAGCAGTACCAGGAGTGAGGGGTTGGCTTTACTTGAAAATAAATCATTGTAAACTCCCCATGTCAGCACGCCAAAAAGGGAAAACCGATGGTCACCTGAGTAGATGCAGAAGATTTTGTCCCTTTTGATAAAATTCAGCATCCACTCCTGATAGAAACCTTCAGCAAATTATGAATAGAAGGGCAATTCCTCGACCTTGAAAAGGGCATCCAGGAGAAACTCACAGCTAAACGGTGAACGACTGAATGCTTTCCCCTAACACTGGGAACAAGATGAGCTCAAAAACGAGGCCAGCAATGTTGCAGGACACAAGATCAAAGTATAGAAACCCGCCGTATTTCTACTTACGAGCATCAAAAGCTGGAAACAACGCAAATGCCCATCAGCAGGTAGTGGATAAAAGAATCATGGTAGATCCACAAACAGAATACCTCATGATGGAAAGAATGGACGTTGATTCAGGCCACCGACAGTGTGAATAACGCTCAAAATAATTATGCGGAATGTAAAAAGCCAGACCTCCCAAAAGAAAGAGTACATACTGTGTAAGTCCATTCATAAAAAACTCTAGAAAACCCTAACTAAGCAAGAAGAGAAAGCAGACCAGTGATTGTGTGGGGAGGAAGGAGAAAGAGGGAAGGGAGTTTTCAAAAGCCACCAGGGAAGTGTTGGCAGTGATTAAGAGAGTCACTATCTGACCCTAGTCAGTTTGCCTCAGTGGATAGAGTGTCAGCCTGGGGACTGAAGGGTTACGGTTCCATTCTCGTCTAGGACAGGTACCCGGGTTTGCAGGTTCAATTCCCGGGCCCACCCCCATCAGGGTCCATGCAGGAGGCAACCAATCGATGTTTCTCTCTCCCCTCTGCCCCTTCCACACTCTCTGAAAATCAGTGGAAGCATTATCCTCGGGTGGGATTTTTTTTTAATTGCATATGTATCGAGGTACCTTGAACAGGCAAATTCTAGAGACAGGGAGTAGAAAAGAGGTTGCCAGGGCTGGGGAGAGGGAAGAAAGGGGTGTTGTTTAATGGGGACAGAGTTCCTGTTGGCAATAAAGAAAAAGTTCTGGAAAAGTGATGATGGTCACGCAACATTATGAATGTGCTTAATGTCACTGAATTGTACACTTTAAATGGTTAAAAATGGTCATTTTTAGGCTATGTACATTTTACTACAATAAGAAAGTAAAAATAACTCAAAAATATTGCCTATAAGCGAACATTTGCATTGGAGGGGGAAAAGGAAGGGTCTCGGTTTTTCTCAGCCTCCTAAGGGATGTGGGTCCTCAGAGGTTAGAACAGCCCTCCCCCAGGACACACAGCCTCCCCTCCCACAGGGCCAGGCCCTCCCCATCCTGTGCTCCAGGGATCACCAGAGGGTCAGGCCCCGCCCACCCCTGCAGCCCACACCCCACGTTGGCTGACTAGTCTCAATCCCTTTGCATCTGAAGTTTCTGAGCAGAGTGCCCTTCCCCATTTACCTACCCACCTAATTCTCTCTCTCCTTACCCCCCTCCCCCCATGTCCCCTGCCCTACATCCCCCAGACTCTCTCTCCCAAGTTGTCCCGGGCCCACAGAAGGCTGCTAGCCCCTTGTCTGCTCCAGCTGCCCCTCTCCCAGGGGGCTGTCCCTCTGTGGTCCCCCCCCCCACGCCCCTTACCCTCTTCCTTTGACCTGATTGCAGTGTCCTGAGCATCTACTCCGACTGAGAGCTCCCTAAAGTCTCAGACTCCTCCTGACTGCCTCTGTCTCCAGACTTTCACCGCTGATCGGCTGCCAGGGCTTGGCTGCCCCAGTCCCTTTCTTACCAATGCAGGAATGTCCCTGGTGGAGAACATGGGGAAATGGAATGCTCGGGGAACAGAGCGCGTTGTGTCTAATGCTCTGGCTCATAGAGGCTGGACTGCCCACGCAGGCTGCGGGGGAAACCTGGCTGTGGCTTCTCCTTACACACTCGGGACCTAGAGGCCAATCAGTGCCTTTCTCTAAGGCTCACTTCACCCATCTGAAAAATGGGGCTTGAGAAACTTCCTCCAGCTGAGTGCTGGGCGGTGGGGTGGGGAGCAGTGGAGGGGAAGTGGGGGTGTCCGAAGAGGTCCCCACGTTGGGGAGCGTCTTGGTCACACAAAGCCTGTTTTCCTAGGAAGGTCTGGCCTTGCACTTGTTGACTTTGGGTTCAAGCGCTGCTCTTCCAAGGGCCCCGGGCCCACGGCTCTGGTTCTGGTTTTGTCTGTTACCTTCCAAAAGCAACGGGGCCTGTGCTCCTAGCTGTAATTACACAATCCTTCACCAGGAGGCTCACGTTTCCCTCCCTGCTGGACCGCAAGCCCCGCTGAATTCCTAGCTCAGGGCCTAGCATGAGGAGAATGCAAACGCTGTGTTAACTAATTAATGCAGGGAGGCGGGTGGGGGCTGGGGTGAATGTTCTGCTCACAGGCATCAGCATCACAGCGGAGGAGGAACGAGACGCAGCACTCCCGCGCCCCCCGCCCCCCAGGTCCCTGAGCCACTTGGGAAGGTAAAGTCTGGAGTCAGGGGGAGGTGCCCAGCCTCCTCTCCAGGCCACACTCACCCGCTCCGCTCCAGACCCAGGCCCACCCCATGCCACCTGTACAAGAACACCACCGTCTTACACAGGCCATGGAGTCCCCACATCAGAGTTAAATTCTGTTCAACGTGCATTTGTGACTCAAGCTTAGCACACAAAGATGAAAAGCCGGGAGCCCCGCCTAAGCAGCTAATGGGGGGGGGGAGGGACGGGGACACGAGGGGGGATCGGGGAGGGGCCTGCACCGCCTCCTAACAAATGCGGAGAAACAGCTCAATGTCCCTTGTGAGGGGAGCCAAGCTGGCCAAGGAGGGTTGTTTCAGAATCTCCAGAAATATTTGTTACCAGAGTCAGTGGCCAGGGCCTGGCAGTGCGGCCCATTTCTCCTCCACGGGGAGGCACAGGGGGTGGGCAACCTCAGGTTCCACCAGCCCAGCCTCCCTCCTCCTCATCCACCCCCAGCTGTCCCACAGCAGAGCCTTAAGCCCCAAGGCCTGAGGAAGGCAGTCCAGCTGGGATCCTCCTCCCTCCCTTCCCGCTGTGATCCCACTCCTGGCCTGCTGAGCCTTCTTCCAGAGACACCTCCCAGCTGCACGTCCCGCCTCCCTCTACCACTTCCCATAGACAAGCATCTCTTGTTCTATCTTTCTTTCTTCTTTTAATCCTCAGCGGGGGATATGTTTTTTTATTGATTTTCAGAGAGAGAGGGAGAGAAGCATCAATGTGTTGCTTCCCCTATATGCCCCGACCTATTGGGATCAAACCCGCTACCTTTTGGTGGACGGGACGACGCTCCAACCAAATGTGCCAGCCAGCCAGGGCTCTTGCTCTATCCGTTATTTTCCAAACCAATGGCAGTTCACCACTGAGAGTGGGCTGAAGCGTGGACCCCCAAATACCTGTCCACCTGGAACCTCAGTAACCTCATGTGGAAAAGGGGTCCTTACAGATGTAACGGAGAAGGTGAGGTCGTGCTGGATTGGCACGGGCCCTAAATCCAACAACTGGTGAGACACACCCAGAAGAAGAGCCGGTGACGGTGACGACAGGGACAGAATGGAGGGAGACAGCTACCAGCCAAGGAAGTTCCGGGGGCAACCAGGAAGGAGCCTCACCGGGAGCCTGCAGAGGGCGCCCTTGATTTCAGACCCCCAGTCTCCCAAACTGCGGGGGTTTTCTTGTTGCTGTTAGTTTTTGTTTGTTTTATATTTTAGACTTTTATTTTGGAAGATGCATATTGTCTAGCCTCCATTTTGCCCACCTAATTGTATGGTGTCATTGAACATTATATTTTAGGACATTAATTAAAACCTCCAATTTAAGTCAAGATAAAATGCTGAGAAGCATAAAGCATAGTGGACATCCAACCTCATATCAGCTACAGGTGCACAACACAGTGACTCGATTCCTATATACCTTATGATGTCCAGTAACCACACGTCTAGTGACCAGCTGTCACATACCAAGTTATTATGATACCACTGACTATATTCCCTGTGCTGTACATTACACCCCCGTGATGTACTTAGTTTATAACTATAAGATTGTACCTCTCCCTCCTCTTCACCTTTTTCACTCATCCCCCTGCCACCCTCCCCTCTGGCAACCATCAGTTTGTTCTCTGTATTGGTTTGTTGTTGTTTTTAATTCCACAGATAAATGAGATCATACATTCTGTGTCTGATTAATTTCATTTAGCATAATACCCTCCAGGTCCATCCATGTTGTCACAAATGGCAAGATTTCATTCTCTTTTAAGGCTCACCTTCTTCTTCATTTGTCTGTCAATGGAAACCTAGGTTGCTGCCATATCTTGGCTATTGTAAATAACACCACAACAAACATAGGTTTTCAAATGACTATTTTCGTTTTCTTCAGATTAAAGCCCAGAAGTGGAATTGCTGGGTCAAATGGTCGTTCTATGTTTAATTTTTTGAGGATCCTCCATACTGTTTTCCATAGTGGCTGCACCAATGAACAAACCCACCAACCAGGCAGGAGGGCTCCCCTTTCTCCACATCCTCACCAATGCTGGTTTATCGTCTGTTTGACAATAACCATTCTGACAGGGGTGAGGTGGTATCTCATTGTAATTTTGATTTGCATTTCCCTGATGATTAGTGATGTTCAGTGTCTTTTCATATGTCTATTGGCCATCTGTAGGTCCTCTTTGGAGAAATGTCTATGCAGGTCCTCTCACCATTTTTTAAAAATATATGTGTTTTATTTATTTTTTAAATATGATTTTAGAAAGAGAGGAAGAGAGAGGGATACAGAGAAAAATCGATGAGAGAGAAACATCCATCTATCAGCTGCCTCCTGCATGCCCCCTACTGGGGACTGAGCTTGCAACCCCGGCATGTGCCCTAACTCGGAATCAAACCAGTGACCTCTTGGTTCAAAGGTCGATGCTCAACCACTGAACCACACTGGCCGGCCTCTGATCATTTTTAATCAGATTGTTTTTGTTTGTTTGTTTGTTCATCTTCACCTGAGGATACCTTTGCATTGATTTTTGGAGAGAGTGGAAGAGAGAGGGAGAGACAGAGAGAGACACACACATGGATTGGTTGCTTCCCATACTCACCCCAACCAGGGCCAGGGTGGAGACTGCAACCAAGGTATGTGCCCTAGACCAGAATTGAACCTTCAGTCCACGGGCCAATGCTCTATCCACTGAGCCAAATTGGCTAGAGTCAGATTGTTTCTTTGATATTGAGTTGCATGAGCTCATTATATATTGTGGCTATTAACCCCCTATTGGATATACACTGAGTGGCCAGATTATTATGATCTCTAAACGCATAATAATCTGGTCACTCAGTGTATATCCTATATAATAAAAGGCTAATATGCAAATTGTCCCCTCAACCAGGAATTCAATCAGCAGGCAGGCTGGCCAACTGCCCATGTCCCCTCCCCCTGGCCAGGCTGGCTGGACCCCACCCATGCACAAATTCATGCACCGGGCCTCTAATATACACACACACACACACACACACACACACACACACACACACACACATACACACTGAGTGTCCAGATTATTATGCATTCAGAGATCATAATAATCTGGCCACTCAGTGTATTGTTTGCATAGGCCTTCTCCCATTCAGTTGGTTGCTTTTTGTTTTGTTGATTGTTTTCTTCTCTGTGAAATGTCTGTTTTTTTAAGTCACCCACGGCAGTCCGAGGAAGCTAACAGATGCTGTTCTGCATTTTGCTCTTCTCAATCTATCTGGAAGATTCTGACTCAGTCTGTCTCTCTCTTTTTTTTTCCCAGCAGCTGCTAAAAATTCCACTGTGTATGGGCCATAATTAATCTGTCTACCATTGATAAACATTTATGTTTCCAATCTTGAACTTCTACAAATAATGTTGCAATGACTCTCTTTGTACAGACAGCTTCATGCCCCCTGGGGAAGTTCATATTAAAAGCAGAATTACTGGGGGGGAGAAATGAGTACACTGGGTACATTTATATTTTTGAAAGCTATTGCAAAAGGGCCTTCCAAAGGAGCTCAGACACTTTACATTCTCAGAAGCAGTGCATGAGAGTTTTTCATTGGGTCACTCGTTTTTGCCTTTATTTGTTACTAGAGGCCTGTTGCACAATATTCATGCAAGAATAGGCCTTCCTTTCCCTGGCTTCGCTCCTGGGCAGCAAGTCCTTGCTCCCGGCTGGAGCATCGGTCCTGTAGCTCCCTCTGGCACCCACCCTCCCCCTCATAGCAGGCTTCACACCCCTCCCGGACACTCCACGACTGGATATGCAAATTAACCTGTCATCTTTGTCAGGTTAATTTGCATGCTCACTCCTGATTGGCTGTGGACGTAGTGGAAGTACAGTCAATTTACATGTTTGCCTATTATTAGGTAAGATTTTTCATGTTCTACATCAATGCAAGTTTGTTGTCCTGAGTGAAGCAGTCTAATACCAAGATATCTGTATTTGTGTCTCTGTATCTCTCCTCTTATAAAGACCCCCAGAAGCTGATGTCTCCCTCTCCACTTCCTTCCCCTCCACTCTCTCCATTACGATATTACAGATGCCCACACCTGTCCCTCCACACCTGTCTCCTTGCCCACACTAGCACGTGAGGGCATGTACACATGGAGCTGACCTTTGCTTGTTTGTCTGAATAAAAACAAATCACCAGATCAGACTACTTGCTTCCCCTGCCCCCGCCCCACACACAGTGAACATATCTGTAGGTCAGTATTCTAATTTTTTATACTGCTCGCACACACACACACTGCCTCCCCACAAAGGGTGTCATGGAAGGCATGCTGAGGCAGACATTTTCGGTGCAATCCTGTTGCTCTGAAATCTCTAGTTATTTCGCTTCTCCTCTTCCTTCTCCCTTCTCCCTTCCCTCGCCTGCAGCCAGACACAAACACCCCCGATGGGCAGCCTTCGCTACCTTTTTTCATACTCATACATTGACACAGAATGCATGTATGCAAGTATGGGGCTCGGGGTCAAGTTCTGCTCTTTGGAGTTCCTTTGCAAAAATGGGGCTCTTATTGCACCCACGTCCATTTCTTCTTTTTCTCACTCAAAACTAACCACACCCCCCGCCCCCCCAGAGAAACCCTTCCAAGTCTTTTAATGGCTGCATAATGTTTCCTGGCTGAGGGATTTTACTGTTCCCAGTTGTGGTGGTGGTGGTGGTGGTGGTGGTTTTTCATTTGTTTTTGTTTTGCGTGACATTATGAACAATCTACAGTAAACATCCGGGGACAAGTCTCCTCTTGTTTCTCTTTTTGTCCTTACTGCTGACTCCCTCATAGTGGCTGGTTTCCTGGTGAATTTTTGTGTGTTTTTTGTTTATTGATTTTACAGATGGAGACAGAGAGAGAGAGAGATTTGTTGTTCCACTTACTTATGCATTCATTGGTTGATGCTGGTATGTGCCCTGGCTAAAGCTTGAACCTGCAACCCTGGTGTATGGGGATGACGCTCTAACCACTGAGCTGCGTGGCAGGCTCCCTGTGCACTTGGTGATTCAGGCTGCTCGAGTTGGACAGGTATCCTGGGGGCCTCCTGACCAGGCTGGACTGAGGTGTGTCCCTCCAAAGAGGTGTTACTTTTGCTTCTACCTGTCCCAAGGAGTGACTAGTCAGGAGTAGCATATTTTTTAAATTGTGGAAAAATATACATAAAATTTCCACTTTAACCATTATTATTATCATTATTATTTTTTTTTATTTTTACTATTTTTAATCCTCACCCAAGGATATGCTTTTATTAACTTTAGAGAGGGAAGAAGGGTGAGGGAGGGAAACATCGAACCCGCCACCTGGGCATGTGCCCTGACCGGGAATCAAGCCTTCAACCTCTCAGGATGACTTTCCAACCAACTGAGCCCACGGGCCAGGGCAGGAAGAGCGTTTCTGCTCAGTTCATGGCCTGGAGACTAGGGTCACATGAGTAGAGTAAGTTTGATCCCAAATCCAAACGAGGCAGGTATGTGGTTTCAAATCCCCCCAAAGAGGCCTTCCTTCTCCCCAGCCAGACCCAGGCCGGCGTAGACAAGCTTTCTCCTCTGCCCTTGCTGGGGGGTGAATCTTTTTCCAGCCTAACTTTCACTGGAGGGTTAAACCCTCCAGGGTCCCAAGTGTATGTGGGGGGTCTCAGTGCTACCTCTCTGCTTCAAGGAGGCTCAAAACTTTGTCCCTTATCCCTGTGGCTATTCAAACCCACGTCCCTGGGTTATCCAGACCAGGGAAGGGCCCTCAAGGCAGGCCAAACAGCCTGGCTCCCTCCCCAGGCAGGCTTCCTTTACATCTCCTGCCCAGGGGCTGTCCTTATTTCCATGCAGCTAGCTCAGCTCTGCATAAAAAGTGCGCAGATGCCCTGGCCAGTGTGCTCAGTGGTTAGAGCATCCACCCATGCACCGAATGGTCACAGGTTCGATTCCCAATCAAGGGCACGTACCTGGGTTTTAGGTTTGCTCCCCACCCCCCTGGTTGGAGTGCATGAGGGAGGCAACCAATCGATGTCTCTACCTATCTCCCTCTCTCTCTCTCTCTCTCTCCCCCCCTTCTCCCTCCCTCCCCCTTCCATTCTCTCTGAAAAGTAATGGGAAAAAAGATCCTCTGGTGAGGATTAATGAAAAAAAAAAGTGTGCTGATGGTTTTGTACCCTAAGTTTCTACATGTTTTATAGTTTTCCCTCGGAACTATCAAATCTTCTATCTTGCTAAAAAGAAATACCCCTTACATTTCTTTTTCCTTGCATTGGTTTTTAGCTACCACTTTTCATGAGCTCCTGCCTAATTTGGGCCAATGGGACTAGCGCTCGGTTTTTAACAGGCACAGCCCCAATGGACACACAGGAGCTGCTCAGTAAACAGCCAGAGCTCCCAGTTTGGGGAGGGGTGGAGGAGGGGCGGGCAGCGAAGAGAGTGCTGCCTCTGCTTCAGGGATGTTTGGGCTCATAAAGCTTAGGTTGATAGCATTGGCAGTGGCCCACGAGACAGAGCTGGGACTTCCTCAGCTGGGCTAAGCCGACTAAGGGAACAATAATGAGGATAGTAGCAATCGCTAATGTTAGTTCTTTTATATCCTTTAATCCCTGCACCCCGTACACAAACATCAACAGCGGTTAGAATTTCTCGCCCTCGTTTTAAAGATGAGGAAACCGAAACTCAGAAAGTTCAGCAGCTTGCCCAAGGTCACACAGCTGGCAAGTGGGAGAGCAAGTGTTACATCTAAGTACGTCTGCCCCAAAGCCCTGGCGGGTAACCCTAGGTTAGAGGATGGTCTGAAGGCAAAAGGAAAAGAGCACATTTCCGGACCCAGCAGCCCTGGGCGGCTGGCAGAGCCTGACTATAAGGCCAGGGAGGCCTGCCTAGGGCAGTGGTCGGCAAACCGCGGCTCGCGAGCCACATGCGGCTCTTTGGCCCCTTGAGTGTGGCTCTTCCACAAAATACCGTGGCCTGGGCGAGTCTATTTTGAAGAAGTGGCGTTAGAAGAAGTTTAAGTTTAAAAAATTTGGCTCTCAAAAGAAACTTTAATCGTTGTACTGTTGATATTTGGCTCTGTTGGCTAATGAGTTTGCTGACCACTGGCTTAGGGGATGGAGCCCACAAGAATGTGGAGCAGGAGGGCGTGACCTGAGCACCCAGCAGCTTCGGGGTTAGAACTCAGAGGCTGCACGCTGAGCCCCGGACCCGAGCCAGCCAGGGCAGGCCACTCTGGCTGCAGCTCAGGGCTGCTGGGCGTAGGAAGGAGCCACTTCTCTTCACTGCGGATGGGTTTGCCTCTTCCTGGGCACTGGCACCCTGCAGAGGCAATGAAATTCTATGGCCGTGAACACAAGTTTGGCTTCTGAGCCCGTTTTCTCATCTGTCAAACGGGAATGAATTTCACAGTCACTGACCCTGGGCCTGGTCAGTGGTATCATACCACATGCATGACACACATAGACAATAACAGCTCCACGCTCATTGCAGCTGGACACACACACGGCTGGGGATAGATGGAGGGAGCACCCATGTGGCTGTAGGGCATCCACTGGCTCTGGTGTCTGAGACAAAGATGTACTAGTAAAGGCAGTGCCAGAGCCCTAGCTGGTTTGAGTCAGTGGCTAGAGCTTCGGCCTGCGGACCAAAGGGTCCCAGTTTCAATTCCAGTCAAGGGCACTTACCTTGGCTACAGGCTCCTCCCCGGCCTGGGCCTAGTCAGGGCCCGTGCAGGAGGCAACCACGATGTGTTTGTCTCACATCAATGTTTCTTTCTGTCTTTCCCACACTCTTCCACTCTTCCTAAAATCAATGGAAAAATATCCTTGGGTGAGGAAAGGAAGAAAGGAAGGGAGGGAAGGAGGGAGGGAGGAGGGAAATGGGGTGCCAGAGGGCCCAGTGCCACCTCTAGGAGAGCCATCTCCAACCTTGGGAGGGAGACCCAGGCGAGAAGCCGACTTGGCACGGGTCTGCCACTCAGACACCCAGTTCCCAGCAGCTCACTGCCTTTCCCTGGCTGTTCATCACAGCCTGTCCCTACCATGGTCCCTCTGTGCCTCTGGGGCGCCCTGGCCACTCTCCTGACAGTGCTGGTCTCTGTATGGACAAATCTCTTTTCTCCTGAGGTCAGCCAAACAAGGTTAGACTTGTCCCCAGAAGAATGTGTCTAAGAAACTAAAGAGGGAACAAAACCAAGAAATTAAAATGCAGCCACCTGCAAACAAGAGAGCTTCCAAGTCCTTATTCTGATAAGAATCTGGCCCCAGGCTGGCCTGACAGCCTCCTCTCGCTGCCTCCTCACCTCCTCCTCCTCTCCACCCTTCCAGAACCTGCTTCCTCTTGCCTTGAGCGGCATCAGCCCTTCCCCTGGCCCTCGCCAGGACCAGCTTGAGCTCCTGGAAAACTCACAGAGAGTCCTCCTTGGGCCCTCGCTCTCCCATAAGGAGAATACCTCCGGGCAGAGTTTTTGAAACGTCTGAGGATATAGCCGGTGATGGCAACTGCAGCGAATGTGAGCTCCAGGACAGCAAGACTTCCTTTTGTGTTCTGCCCCATCTTCTGTGCCTGGCCCATAGTAAATGCTCATGATGTTTGTTGGATGAATAGTAACTAAGAATATGAGCTTGAGTGTGTACATATAATCTCTAGAAGGACCCATAAGAGCCTGGTATCAGTGATTGTGTTTGGATAGATGAAAATAGAGGCCTAAGGAAGGAGATATGGAGAGGAAGCTACTCTTTACAGTAAACCAATCTGTAAACCTCTTGAGGTTTTTACTGTGCATATATAGTAACTATTTAAAATTAAAAACATAAACCATTTACATTAGAACAAAAAAATGAAATGCTTTGATATACATCGAGCAAAATATGTAGAAGAGCTCCATGAGAAAAACTATAAAACTCTGATGAAAGAAATCAAGGAATGTAGTAGGCAGTCAGAGCAGGAATGATGGGCCAGGGGCAGAGGGCCCCCAGGGGGAGAGTCCTGGGTGCCTAGCAATGGGCAAGACTACTCCCTTAAGGCAGGACCACTCCCTTAAGCACTAACCCCTGGAGATGACATCTAGGCCTCAGCTGTGCTTCAGCTCTAGGCTCAGATAAGCAGCAAAACCAGGTAGAACAATGCCATGGCCGACATCAGGACCAGCTGCAATGACTAAGAACCCCCTTCCCTGGTACTGAGCAATCAGTGGAGACCACGACCTTGAGCCACACACCAATCCTGAGTGACACACTGGGAAAGCTGATGAATATGCTATTGAGATCCTCCCCTGACACCTCAGACACAAGCCCTCAGGATGGAGGACCTGGTGTGGCTCTCACTGTGGAGCATGCCCGGGCCTTTCCCCACCTTCCTCCAGGAGCACTTTCCTTGACTCTCTCTTTCCCCCAAGCTCCAAGGGCCC
Organism: Corynorhinus townsendii; assembly: GCA_026230045.1. Taxonomy (NCBI): domain Eukaryota; kingdom Metazoa; phylum Chordata; class Mammalia; order Chiroptera; family Vespertilionidae; genus Corynorhinus; species Corynorhinus townsendii. The sequence continues at coordinate 18,677,367 of JAPDVU010000011.1, forward strand.
TTCTTTTGCCCCTGTCAAGTGTTTCCTGAGCCCATTTCTTTCTTTTCTTCCTTTTTAAAATATATTTTTTATTGCTGATTGTATTACAGGTATCTCCGGAGCCCACTTCTTCTACGGCTCACTTCTTCTACCTCTGTGACTTTCTAAACTTTCTCTTTCAGTTTGAATCTTGGCTCTGAATTCTTTCTCAGCCAGAACTCAAGTACCAAGATTGCTGAACCCAGATCCCTTCTGACTCCACCCGTCTAACACCTGGTGCCGTTTTGCTGCTGCTCACAGGAGGAACTACATAAATGGAGAAGTAGTCCATGTTCATGGATAGGAAGACTCAATATTATTAAGAAGTTTGCCCTCCTCAGCTTGAGCTATAGATTCAATGCCATCTCGATCAGAATCCCAGAAAGCTATTTTATATGTATCTATAAACTGATTCTGAAGTTTATATGGACAGGCCTATAATAGCCAACACAATTCTGAAGAATAAAGTAGGAGGACTGACACTACCTCACTTCAAGATTTCCTGTAAACCTACAGTATCAAGACATAATAGTATTGGCAAGGGGTGCTGGAACCAAGTGGACATTCACATGCAAAAAAAGGCGGGGGCGGTCCTGCTGCTGTGGCTAATTAGAGTGTCAGCCAGTCACAGAAGGGTCATGGGTTCAATTTCCGGTCAAGGGCACGTGTCTGAGTTGCAGGTTTGATCCCTGGCCCCCAGTCAGGGCGTGTGTAGAAGGCAACCAATTGATGTACCTCTCTCACATCACTCTCTCTCTCTCTCTCTCTCCCCTTCCTTCCCCTCCTTCCCCCAACCTCCTTTCCACTCTCTCTAAAAATCAATGGGGAAAAAATATCCTCGACTGAGAATTAACAACAACAAAGGAATCTGGGCCCGCCGCCCGCTCCGGCTGCAGCATGTTGCGCGCAGCTGCGCTCGCCACCACGGGCCTCGGGCCGCGCCTGGGCCGCCGCCTCCTGTCCGCCGCCACCCAGGCGGTGCCGGCCCCCAACCAGCAGTCCGAAGTCTTCTACAACCAGATCTTTATAAACAATGAGTGGCATGATGCTGTCAGCAAGAAAACGTTCCCCACCATCAATCCATCCACTGGGGAAATCATCTGTCAAGTAGCTGAAGGAGACAAGGAAGACGTGGACAGGGCAGTAAAGGCTGCTCGGGCCGCCTTCCAGCTGGGCTGGCCCTGGCGCCGCCTGGATGCCTCCGACAGGGGCCGGCTGCTGAACCGCCTGGCTGACCTGATTGAGCGGGACCGGACCTACCTGGCAGCCTTGGAGACCCTGGATAATGGCAAGCCCTATATCATCTCCTACCTGGTGGATTTGGACATGGTCCTCAAATGTCTTCGTTATTATGCCGGCTGGGCTGATAAGTACCATGGGAAAACCATTCCCATCGACGGGGACTTCTTCAGTTACACCCGCCACGAACCTGTGGGTGTGTGTGGGCAGATCATCCCGTGGAACTTCCCGCTCCTGATGCAAGTATGGAAACTGGGCCCTGCCTTGGCGACTGGAAATGTGGTTGTGATGAAGGTGGCTGAGCAGACGCCACTCACCGCCCTCTACGTGGCCAACCTGATAAAGGAGGCTGGCTTCCCCCCTGGCGTGGTTAATATTATTCCTGGATTTGGTCCCACGGCTGGGGCTGCCATTGCCTCCCACATGGATGTGGACAAAGTGGCATTCACAGGCTCCACCGAGGTTGGCCGCCTAATCCAGGTCGCTGCGGGGAACAGTAACCTCAAGCGAGTGACCCTGGAGCTGGGGGGGAAGAGCCCCAACATCATCATGTCAGATGCTGACATGGACTGGGCCGTGGAGCAGGCCCACTTCGCCCTGTTCTTCAACCAGGGCCAGTGCTGCTGTGCGGGCTCCCGGACCTTTGTGCCGGAGGATGTTTATGCTGAGTTTGTGGAGCGGAGCGTTGCCCGGGCCAAGTCTCGGGTGGTTGGGAACCCCTTTGACAGCCAGACTGAGCAGGGGCCGCAGGTGGATGAAACTCAGTTTAAGAAGATCCTTGGCTATATTGACTCTGGGAAGAAGGAGGGGGCGAAGCTGCTGTGTGGTGGAGGGGCGGCTGCTGACCGAGGCTACTTCATCCAGCCCACTGTGTTCGGAGATGTGCAAGATGGCATGACCATCGCAAAGGAGGAGATCTTTGGGCCAGTGATGCAGATCCTGAAGTTTAAGACCATAGAGGAAGTTGTCGGGAGAGCAAACAATTCCAAGTATGGGCTGGCTGCAGCTGTCTTCACAAAGGACTTGGACAAAGCCAATTATCTGTCTCAAGCACTCCAGGCTGGCACTGTGTGGATCAACTGCTATGATGTGTTTGGGGCCCAGTCACCGTTTGGTGGCTACAAGATGTCTGGGAATGGCCGGGAGCTGGGAGAATATGGCCTGCAGGCATACACTGAAGTGAAAACTTCAAAGTTCCTCAGAAGAACTCATAAAGAACCACTGGCTTCCTTACTTACCCAGTGACTGGGCGTTCAATGGAATCAACAACAAAACCAGGAAAAGTGACCCCTACACGCTAAAAGTCTCAAAAGAGAAATTCTCCTACATAATCTCTTGGATCAGCAAAGGCCCAGAATTTGAATTCCTTTTGGGTGGCGGTGGGTGAAGAGGTTAATATTTTTCAGAAATAGCCTGGAATGTCTCATCCTATCTAATACACTTTTGTAACTTGCTTTTAAAGGGGAAGGAAAGCCTTTGTTTACAGCTGTACTAACACTGAGGCCACAGCTAGCACCTTGTTTTGTATTCTGGGTTAAAACTCATTAAAAACAGCGCTACTCTGCAAAAAAAAAAAAAAAAAAAACACACACAAAGGAATCTGGACACTTATTATATCTTTTACAATAATTAATTCAAAATGAATCTTAGACTTAAATATCAAAGGCAAATAATAAAATTTTAGAATATAACATAGGAGAAAGTTTAGGTGGCCTTGGGTTTGGTGATGAATCTTTAGATACAACAAAAGCACAATCCATGAGAAAAAGAAAAAGAACACTGTTAGACCTTATTAAAGTTCAAAACTTCTGCTCTGCGAAAGACAGCTAAGAAAATGAAGAGAAAATATTTACAAAAGACATATCTGGTAAATAACTTGGATCTAAAATATATTTTAAAAAACTCTTCAAACTCAGCAATAAGAAAACAAACAACCCAATTAAAAAATGAACAAGATATCTGAACAGACATCTTGCCAAAAAGATAAACAAATGACAAGCAAGCACATGAAAAGAAGCACCGCATCCTATGTCATTAAGGAAGTGCACATAAAACAACAGTGTGCACTACAAACCTATTAATTTTTTGGCTAAAATCTGAAAGAACTGACATCACTAAATGCTAAGAAGAATGCAGAATCCCATTGATTTGCTAGTGGGAATGCAAAATAATATAATCTTTGGGAGACAGTTTGGCAGCTTCTTACAAGCTCAACACAGTATCACCATACAATCCCAATTGATATTTACCCAATTGAGTCAATATAAACACACACACATATGTCTAGAGCAGCTTCATTCACAGTCACCCAAGACTGCAAGCAACCAAGACACCTCTCAATAAGTTAATGGATTAAAAAACTATAGTACATCCATATACTGAGACATTATTCAGCACTAAAAAAGAAATGTGCTATCAAGCCACAAAAAGACCTGAGTGAGCCATAAATGCATATTCTACGTGAGAGAAACCAATCGGGAAAGGCTGTATATGCATGCTTCCAACAAGATGGCATTTTAGAAGAGGCGAAGCTGCACAGACGGTATGAAGATCAGTGGTTGCCGGGGGCTGTGGGAAGGGAGGGGTGAAGAAGTGGCACACGGATGATGGGTAGGGCAGCCACACTCTGCTGTACAACTGTAACTGCGGAGACCACAATAGTCACACTGCCATATATTTGTCAAAACCCACAGAATGCACAGCACCAAGAGTCCCTCCTAACGTAAACTATGAATTTTAGTTAACAGTGTATTAATATCAATTCACCAATGGTAGCAAATGTAACACACTAATAATGCGTGTTAATAACAAGGAAGCCCGGCTGGCGTGGCTCCGTGGTTGAGTGTCAGCCCATGCACTAAGAGGTCCCTGGTATGATTCCCGGTCAGGGCACATGCCTGGGTTTCGGGCTCAATCCCTGGTCGGGTTGTGTAGGAGGCAGCCGATTAATGATTCTCTCTCATCATTGACGTTTCTATCTCTCTCTCCCTCTCCCTTCCTCTTTGAGATCAATAAAAACATTAAAATGTCTATAACAAGGGATACTGTGTATCACAGTGGGGTGGCTACATGGAACTGTCCATACTTTCTCCTCAAATTTTCTGTAAATCTAAATTGTCCTTTTAAAACAATCCATTTTTCTTTTTTTAAAGAAAGCTTACAAGATACAAAATAAAAATGATTCAGCCAATGTCATGGGCTTTGCGGATCAACGGCCTAGGGCAGTGGTCGGCAAAGTCATTAGTCAACAGAGCCAAATACCAACAGTACAACGATTGAAATTTCTTTTGAGAGCCGAAAACCGACTTCTGCGCATGGGCCACGAAGTTTCCATCGCACTGTACGTGTGCGCCCGCACATGGTATTTTGTGGAAGAGCCACACTCAAGGGGCCAAAGAGCCGCATGTGGCTCGCGAGCCGCAGTTTGCCAACCACTGGCCTAGGGGGTCAGTCCCAAATCCTGAACCAGCCTCAGCTTCGTCCTGTGGGTTATCAGCGCTGCCTTAGAAGGCTGGGTTCCAGGTTCCAGAACTCTGTCACTGCAGCACAACAGTCACACATGTTGCCGACATGATTTCTGCAGATGGGGAGAGGCCTGGCCGTCTCTTGGCTGGGAGGTGAACCGGGCAGGCAGGACCAGGAGGCACCTTCTGCAGAGATGACACCCAACGGCTCCCAGCTGCAGGAAGACACTGGAAAGTCCCTGGCCCCAGCCCAGCCTTTGTCGGGTCAGCTGGTCTGCTAGCCTATGTGCATGGAAACTTCCTGGGCCTGGGACAGCCAGAGGACTAAGTAGCCTGTGACTCAGTATGGAGTGAGGGGGGCCACCACCCTGCCCTGGTCTGACCCTTCCACTGCAGTACCCTGGGGAGCCCCTAATCATCTTCTTCATTCATAAAAATAGCACTACCACGCCGACTTCCGGGGCGGCCGTGAGAGTAGCGGCCGCAGTGGGGAAGACAGCGGAAATGTAGGTTATTCCACCACGCAGTGAGTGGCAGCAACATTACTGCTACCAGAGCAGCAACACAGCCTCGAGGACAGCGGCAGGGAGGAGGACAGATCCAGGCCTCTGAATCCATAATGAACCTCCCAAGCCTGTCTCCTCATCTGCGATATGGGAATGACACAGTTCTTCACCTTCTGGGCTCTGTATGAACTCGGTGAGATAGTACCTGCACGGGGCTGAGCACCTGTCTGGCACGGAGGGGCGCCTTCCTACAGTGCGAATGCCATCCCGCTAAGGGTGTCATCCTGAACAAATCGCTGTCCCTGCCAGGGCTTCCTCGGTCATCATGCTCAGATCTGAGGCCACAGGAGGCCACCCACCGTATTGCTACCATGAAGGAGAGCATTGATTGCCTTGTGAGTGGTTGACTATGGACTTGGGCAAATGGAATCACGTGGCCGAGGTGCTGACACCCAGAGAGCTGGGTTGGAAAAAAACAACCTCACAAAAAAGGCAAAATGAACGCAACAGTTTTGGGAAAGACTTTGAGCGCAGGAAGAGGGTTGCTAGAGAGGGTCCCATTTAATGAAAAGACCAGGAAGCCTGGCTCTCAGTCATAGCCTGTGTTTTCCACACAGTTCCTATCCTTGAACCCTGGAGACCCAAGCAGTCGGGGCTCAGCTCACAGAGATGCCAGCCAGAAAGAGGCGGCAGTGCTGACTCACCGGCAGGGGAGGGGGCCACAGCTCTATTGGTACCTGTGAGGGTGTCAGAGGTTGGCCAGGGGCAGGGGGGCAGGGTGGCAGAGAGTGACCAGCTTGGGGAGGCAGATGTTAAGAGATTTCCACCCTGCACAGAGGCCTGGAGCCAAACGGTCTGGGTTCAGATTCCACCTCTACCACCTACTGGCTAGCCTTGGACAGGGGACTTCCCCCTGGGGCTTGGGTTCCCAGCTGTAAAACGGGAATGAGAGTAGCAACTGCCACACAGGGTTGTGATGAGGACTGGAGATCCAGCCTGTTCAGCAGATAGCACAGGCAGGAAAAGGCAGCGTCTATGATCACTGTCACTTAGGCAGGACTGGCAGCAAGCCTTCCCACCGACCTCCCCCCTCCCTCTGACTTGGGTCCCACCGTTACACAGGCCTGTTCCATACAACTTTGCCTGGACTGGATCAGAGAGGTGCAGAGTCTAGGAGCCCCTCTGGCTCCAACCTCTCATGCCAGAGTCGCCTCTTCAGCTTGCCCAGCCTCTCCTTGCATGCCTCCACTAACAGGGAGCTCATCACCTCCATGAGGCAGCTTGTTTCACATTCAAACAGCTCTGATCACAAGTTCTCTAGGCAGAGCCAAAATCTCCTCCCTGCAAACTACCCCTTCCTGGAAGTGACTTTTCTGCCAGGGACTTTCCAATGTCTGGAATCCACCCATCCCACAAACACCAGGAACCCCTGAACAGGGCTCCAGGAAGGCTCCCCAGAATCCCACCCTCAGCATCTCATGCAGAAAAGCACAACTGCCCCCCTCACAGGGACACACACCCCCTCCACATCCTGGGTCGACGAGGCAGAAAGTCTTGCACTAATAATGGCTCCCATTTGCTGTGTCACTCGACCCTCACAAAACCCTTGAGACACGTACTATTTCTTTGCCCAATTTTTTAAAAATTGTGGTGAAATACACATAATATAAAATCTTAACCATTTCTAAGTGTACAGTGAATTGTTGTGCAACCATCACAAACATTCATCTCCAGAACTCTTCATTTTGCGAAACTGAAACTCCATACTGATTAATAACTGCCCATTCCTCCCTCCCCCACCCTCCACCCCCAGTCCCTGGAAACCTCCATTCTACTTTCTGTTTCTATAAATATAACAACTCTAGGTATCTTATACAAGTGGAATCACACAGAGCCCTGGCCGTGTAGCTCAGTTAGTTAGAGCGTCTGCCCGGTAACACCAAGGTTTCAGGTCGGGTCTCTGGTCAGAGAACATACAAGTAGCAACCAATGGCCCTGACCAGTTTGGCTCAGTGGATAGAGCGTCAGGCCGGGTACTGAAAGGTCCTGGGTTCCATTCCGGTCGAGGGCATGTACCTTGGTGGTGGGCACATCCCCAGTAGGAGGTGTGCAGGAGGCAGCTGATCGATGTTTCTCTCTCATCGATGTTTCTAACTCTCTATCCCTCTCCCTTCCTCTCTGTAAAAAGTCAATAAAAATATATTAAAAAAAAAAAAAAGAAGCAACCAACGAATGCATAAATGTGTGGAACAACAAATTGATGTTTCTCTCTCTGTGTGTCTCTCTCCCTTCCCCTCCCTCAAAATCAATCAATCAATTTTTAAAAAGTGCAATCATACAGTATTGTCTTTCTGTGTCTGGCTTATTGCACGCAGCATAATGCCCTCAAGGTTCCATCTGCATATTTTTTAAGGCTGAATAATATTCCATCACATGTATATACCACATTTTGTTTATCCATTCATTTGTCAATGGACATGTGAGTGGCTTCTACCTTGAGGCTATTGCAAATAATGCTGCCATGAACATTCAGTTCTGTGGGGTATAGAATCAGAAGTGGGACTGCTAAATCATATGGTAGTTCTATTGTTTAATTTTTTGAGGAACTGCCGAACTGTTTTCTAGAGTGTCTGTACCACTTTACAACCCCACCAACAATGCCTAAGGGTCCCGATTTCTCCACACGGGCCAGCAAGTTGTTTGTTTTGCTTTTGTCTTCCTATAGTGGCCATCTTACCGAGTGTGAGGCAATACAGGGCGATCCTCTTTTTATCCCCACCTCACCGCGGATGACAGGGGGCCTGGGGGCCTGGGACTGGCCCAAGGTTGTGACTTGCCCAAGGTCGCACAGGCAGCAGGTGGCAGAGCCTGTGCGACCTTGGCTCAGGGCTGTCTGCAGCTGTCTGGTGTTCTCACCAGCCCCCTCCCGGCAAATCCCTGCTGTCCCACTGGTCAGGGACCAACCTGGCGCGGCCACATCCTCTGAGCGCCCTCAGGGAGAGGCGGGGACCCCATGGAGACCCCTCCCCTGCCCGGGGTGCAAGAAGAACCCCAGTCCCCTGGACCTCTGCGACCCAGGCGACCCTGAGACGGCGGTTTCAGCAAAGGCCTTACCCTGCGCGGCCGGCAGAGCTGTTGGCCGGGGGGCCTCCTCGGGCTGGGCCTCCCTCTCGGGCAGCTGGGCTGGAGCGAGGAGTGGGGTCCGGCACGGAGTGGGACACGGGCTCGCTCCACAGCCGCCAGCTGGGCCGGCGGCGGCGCCTTGGATTATCGCAGAGAACAGGGACCGCGGGGGCGGGGGCGGGAGCGGGGAGCGGGGAGCGGGGCCAGGGGCAGCGGGGGCGGCGCGCATTTTCTTGAATCCGGTGGGGCCGGGCCAGGCGCCTGGAGCGCCTGCAGCGCGCGGTGGGGCCGCCGGAAAGGGCGAGGCCCCGCACGCGAAGTGACCCATCAAGCAGCCGCGGATGCAGAGCCCGGGCGGCCCGCTCCTGCCGCGTCCAGCCTGTCTGGCCGCGGGCAAGCTAAGTCTCCCTGAGCCTCAGTTTCTTCATCTGTAAAGTGGGGAGACCAAGGCAAACTTTGCAGGGTGCTGTGGACATTAAATGTGAACCTGGCACAGAGTCAGAGTGGCCGCCACTGCCTCCTCCCACTCCCACGCGCATCCTCCACCTGCCACAGCTGCTCCTCAGGCTCTGCCCCTCACCGCTGCAGCGCTGGCGGGAGCCTTGAGACAAGGGTCCAGCCTCCTGGTAACTCCAGAGGGTAACACGGTTGAATGTGTTTGTTCTTAGAACAACAAATGAACACAGTAACCATAATTCCTTCAGGTCAACAAAGTCATGGTCACAGATGTTTGCCCCCGTGTTATGTATGACTTGGTAACAACCTGAATTTCATTTGTAGGGACTGCTTGCATCACTACCCTACCACACAATGGGCTAGTAAGTGGCCGCTATACAGCATGGAGACCTACATTTAGTGGCATTTCCATGACATGCATTGGAGTGGGGGTAAAAAACCGGTTATAATAAAGTCATGTACAGATAGATGATCTGATAGGACATAGAGGTGTGAGAGTGTGTGTGTGTGCGCGCGCGCACGCCCGCACAGGCCTTATTCCTCCAAGTATGGTTTCCTGGTCAGTAGCAGTAGTATCACCTAATCTTTAACAAAATCTCCAGGTGATTCCTGTGCAGTTTACACAGGAATGTGACATTGCACTTGGCAATGATTTTTTAGGTCTGACACCAAAAGCGCAGGCAACAAAAGCAAAAACAGACAAATGGAACTACGTCAAAATTTAACACTTTCGTGCATCAACAGTGAAAAGGCAACCTATGGAATAGAAGAAAGTATATGAAAATATGATAAGTTCTAGAGGCCTAAAGTTATTTATATCTAGAATATATAAAGAAACCCTACAACTCAACAATAAAAAAACCAAATAACCTGACTAAAATATGAGCGAAGGACCTCAATAGACATTTCTCCAGTGGTGATAAACAAATGGCCAACAGATATATGAAAAAGATGCCCAACATCACAAATCATCAGAGAAATGCAAATCAAAATGACAGTGAGATGTCACTTCACATCCATTAAGATAGCCACTATTAAACACACAGAAAATAACACTTGTGGGCAAGGATGTGGCAAAATCAGAGCCCTTGTAAACCTTTGATAGGATTGTAAAATGTTGCAACGACTATGAAAAACAGTATGGAGGCTCCTCAAAAAACTGAAAACAGAATTCCATATGATCCAGCAATTCCATTTCTGGGTATGTACCCCCACCCCCAATTGGTCATTTTTTAAATCCTCACCGGAGGATATTTTCCCATTGATTTTTAGAGAGTGGAAGAGAGGGAAAGACAGAGAGAAGTATCGGTGAGAGAAACACACCTGCTAGTTGCCTCCTGCACGAGCCCTGACCAAGGCCCCAGCTGGAGAGGAGCCTGCAACCGAGGTACATGCCCTTGACTGAAATCGAACCCAGGACCCTTTGGTCTGCAGGTCAACACTCTACCACTGAGCCAAACCGGCTATGGTGAAAGCATGGTCTTGAAGAGATATTTGAACGCCCGTGTTCATAGCAGCATTATTCACAATAGCTAAACCATGGAAACAACCCAAGTGTCCATCAACTGATAAGCAGACTAACAAGATGTGGTGTGTATACACAATGAAATACAGGGGTGGGCAAAAGTAGGTTTACAGTTGTTCATATGAAAAAGTATGTAATACAAGAATAAACTGTGTTTCATGTATTCACAACTGTAAGCCTACTTTTGCCCACACCTGTATTATTTAGCCTTAAAAAGGAATAAAATTTTATAACATGGATAAGTTTTGAGGACTTTATGCTAAATTAACAAGCCATACACAGAAAGACAAATACTATATGATTCCATTTGTTTGAAATATCTGAGTAGTCAAATTCATAGAAACATATAGTGGGATGGTGGTTGCCAGTAGGTAGGAGGGGTGGAGAGTGGGGAGTCATTGTTCAATGGGGACAGAGTTTCAGTTTTGCAAGATGAAAAGTTCTGGAGTTCTGTGTCATAGCAATGCAAATGTGCTTAATATATATGATTACGATAGATTTTTAAAAAATGCTGACTAAGAGAATTTAATTAGCTGAGAAAGTAGAAAGACAAGGAAGCTGGGAAGTTCTGGCTTTTGGGAAAGGGAAGGAAAGGTGTGGTTCCAGGGAAGGAGGATTAAGGAGACATGTAGGTGATAAAGGCAGAGCGGGGCCTGGGACCTGGTGGGAGAATCTGGGCCAGGATGTGAGCGTTCTCACGCTATGACAGCAACAGCACCCAAAAACTTTGGAGCAGCGTCCGACCTTTCCCAGTAGCTGTCAAGCAAAACCAAGGTCTCTCTGTCTTTCAAACTCATCACCTTGACTTCAACCTTGCTAACTGCAGACCCATCCCCACTTTACCTCCTGATCACCTGCGATGGGGAGGAAGGCCTGGCTGGGTACTGAGCCCTTCCTGGCTGGGATGCACAGACAGACCTCTCCCAGTGGCCTGGAAAGCCCAGGAGGTAGGTTCCCAGGCTGACTGTCACCCTGCTCCTGGGGGGACACCACTCCCAAGTATGGGACATGGCCCTCATGCACTCAGGATAGCTGGAGCCTAGAAACCCCCTGGGATTGTCACAGGCCTGCAGGCCATGGTTCTCAGAACTCCATGGAGACTCTTGAGGTCAAAGGGCCAGGCTGTCTATTTCAGAAATGACTTCCTTCCAAGGCTGCGTCATGGATGGCCACCATCACCGGAGAAATGTCTATTGCCTGGGCGGGGTGGAGGGATGGGGAGTGGTGGGGTGCTACAGCCTCCAGAAACATTTGGACTCCCAGGAGAGAGTTGTAAGAACCTAACTGCCCTGAACCCTCACCTGAGGGAGGAGGCCCACCTACGCCGGTGGTGGAGTTGCTGGGACCAGAACCACAGAACCCCAGGCCCCAACTCCCAGGCCTGGCTCCCTCACACCAAGCCTATCCTGAGAATCCTACTTTCTGCAAAGCCCCTGAGGTGAGGTGGAAGGCTGGGGGTCTTCCAGGCCTCCACCACCACCCCTTACTCCCCAAAGCTGCCAGAACAGGCATCCCCAAACCTGCCTAAATCCCCACATCTTTGAGATAAAGTCCAAATTCTCAAGGTTCTGTGAAATGTGAAGAGATGGCTTCTTCTCTTTCATCTCCCAGTCTCTTCACTGAGCCCTGCAGCTCTCCTGAACTTTCTAAACCCCCTTCCCCAAACGCCATTCAGCTGTCCCACTTGCTATGCCTGCTTCCTTGTCCTCTCTGCCTAATAGCCTGTTCTTCCTTCTTAAGCAGGGAGCTGTCCCAGAGTGACCAGCAGCCTGTCACAGCCTGCTCTGCTCCCACGACATGGGCTGTGTGCCCGTATCAAGAGCAGGGAGTCTTTCTTATGGGCCTCGTCCTCGTTTCCGGCACCATAGCCACGCAGGCTGATACATGTTGATTGAGAAAATGAACACATGAGTTTTCTGCCCTCTTTTTATGGTTAATGCACCCAAAGGCTCTAGCACATGGCCTTGACCTTCCACGATGGGTCTCTAAGTGCCAGCAGCCTGACCTATGTTACCTTATGTGATTCTCCAGTGCAGGTGTTAACATTTCCATGTTACAGATAAGGAACTGATGATGAGAGGTCCCATGACTGCCCACTGCTGGGAACTGGTGCAACCAGAACCGGGACTGGAACCCAGCCTGAGCAGCCTGGCTTCTGCTACCGTGGCCTCCCAGTAATCTGTGAGTGGGGAACAAAGTGTGCCCACAGACTTCAGGAGAATTCTCCACTCTGTCCACCCCTTAAACCTGTGCTTTGAGGAAGATGGTTGAGAGGTAGAAAGAGTGGCATCCAGATCTGATGGCAGTAAGAGGCCACAAGTCTGGGGGACCTTAGGAAAGAGATCAACTTGACCTGTTATCCCCCAATGCCTAGCCTTCCAGCCTAAGCACAGATAGGGGCTTAGCACACATAGTCAAACAACCCTTAACAGGTGGCTGGATGAGAGAGAGGTCAACATGTCCTTGACATGGTCTTCTCCATTCTGCCCAGATTATAAAATGACCCAAAGAACTCCCGGGTCTGAAAGAGCCCCCCGGGGGTACTTTGTAAGTGCTGTACACTCTCTCTGCCTTCTTGTACCCCTAAGAAGTCTTCTAATCTGTAGTCTACTTGTGAACGAATTGAACTTATTAGGCAAGAGGTCAAGGTCGAACAGCTGCCTTCAAAGGTCATCTGAACCACTGTTAGATGGCTGTATCCTCCTTCCTAAAGTACCCAGAGAAAACAATCCCTATCTACCCTCTCATGCCTTCATAGTCCTGGAAATTAGGAAATGAGGCTCATAATTTCTATGAGTGAGCTGCCCCCCTGGGTAACACAGAGCTGAGCGACAAAAATGTTCTTGCTCTTTACACCAGTATTCATTCTGGATGGGAAATAAAGCACGGTGGGAGGCGGGGGGCGGGGATCTAAAAGACTAAAGAAAGTTATTTTCACAGAGATGTCCATAGAAGTGGGATTATTAATTACAGAACACCTAGAAGCAATCCAACTTTACAACCAAGTGACAGAGGATTGTTAAGGTGGCAGATACCACGTGGAACTTAACAAAGACACCATTCGCTGGTTATTATGTTCATTTAAAATAAATGCAGCCAGGCCATGGCCCAGTTGGCTGGGCATCGTCCCATGCACCAAAAGGTTGCAGTCTTGATCCCTGGTGGCGGGGCGTGCAGGAGGCAGCCAATCGATGTCTCGCTCTCAAATCAATGTTTCTCTCTCTCTTTCTCTCTCCCTTCCTCTCTCTTTAAAAATCAATCAAAAATATTTTTTAAGAACTTGATTAGATTACAAATGGTTTGGTGACTGCATCATATTTTTATTTTAAAAATGATTAAATAAAATAAATGCAAACTGTAAAACAGAACATTTTAATTTCAGAATAACATCTGAATGAGAAAGACTCACCTATGCCATTTTATTTTTTTCCTTTCCTTTAAAGAATTTTAAATCAATGCTTTTTTGATGAGGTAATTCATGCACATGGTAAAAATTCAGGCACATAATACATTAAGGTCTAAAAACCTAAAGCAATATACAAAGCAGCACCCAGTAACCCATGACCATCTTTGAAGAACGTGGTTTTGTCAACTTACTAACCTCAGAAGGGACCATGGAGGGAAGTAACTTGCTTTATGGTTATTTGGATCTAGTTTGTTTGTTTGCTTGTTTCTCCCTGCAAGGCTGAAGAAAGCAAAGGTTCAAAAAGGAAGAAACCCGGAGCAGAAAATTCACACCATTGCTCTATAAGACATAGCTCAGAGCTTCTTGGCTGGGACTGTCTTTCAAGTCTAGCTCAGATCCTTCTTGCTGTAATCTGTGAAGGAAGCAGCTAACTCAGGGTGGAGAAATCTGGCAAAGAAAACCATGCGAGAGAAAATTGACTGCCTTCTTACCTGTTCACGTACCAGGATGCAATCTTCTAGAGTTTTGCTGTTGGTTTAAAGGGCTCCAGGGCCCAGAGCAGGTACCTAGTGGCTTGGGGCAGTGGGAGCAGCTACAGCTTCCCTCAGCCCAGGATCCAGGCTTCCCGGCTAATGGGAAGGGCCAGAAAGCAGGCCAGTACAAGGCAATTCAGAAACTGAAGCCAACAAGGGTGGGGCAGGCCACGTGTCCCCAGCCTGCCTTAGAATGTGGAGTAGGAGGGGGCCACAACCCCACAGAATCAATTGGGAACTATTCTGACCAAAGACATCTGTTAAGATAATGGTGGGGATCCCCATTTGGGTCGTTTTAAGGGGCCACCCCAGCTCCTCTCCAGAACACAATTACTTTAACCAAAAAAATCTTACAAAACTTAATAAAACGGGGTGACATGGTAGTAACCAGAGTGCATGTAAGGCAGGGGTGGGGAATGTCCAGCTGTGGGCTATATAAGGCCCACGAAATCATTTGATCTGGCCCTGCCAAGGCATTGGGGGTGAGTTCATTAAAAGTTTACCCAAATATAGCAGGCTAATTTTAAACTTGATCATTTTTGTATGGCCCTCGAATGATGTTGTAAATATCCAAATGGCCCTTGACAGAAAAAAGGTTCCCCATCCCTGATGTAGGGGAATGAATATTAGACAGAGAAAAGACCTTTGATAAAGATCAGTGTTGAGGACCAATCAATGACCCAGTCTATACGGAGACATGAGCCCAGAGAGATCAAATATCGAATCCCAGATCACACAGCCAGGCTTCCCCACATGACTCAGAGCCTTTCCTGGTGTAGCATGTGGTCTGACAGAAGACAGGCCCTTTGCTCAGCCCCGTCTCCCAGGACAAGGTCACTCTCACTTTGCCTGGGTCAGAGCAAGGGCTGAGAATGGCTCTGCCCAGGAGAATTCTATGGGCATCTTCTCCTACTTTTCACAGCAAGCTCTCTGACTTCTCAAGACTATATTTGGCCCTGGCTGGTGTGACTCCTTTGGTTGGGTGTTGTCCTGTGCATTTAAAGGTTGCTGGTTCGATTCCCGGTCAGAGCACATGCCTGGGAATGTGCACCTAAAGGTTGCAGGCTCAATGTTTCACTTTCATATCAATGTCTCTCTCTCCCTCTCCCTTCCTCTCTCTCTAAAAATCAATTTTTGTGAAAAAGAAATCGTATTTGAAATTATGGAAGGGCCATACCTCCAAGGGATCCTTTAGCTCCCCATTAGTGGACATTGCTTGTGGGGGGCAGGGGAAGGCTGTGTTCAAAGCATCAAACTATCTGACAAGACAGTGTGCAGTGTTTCCCTGAGTGTGAGGAGAGCCCTTTAAGGGGTCCCTTATTAACATCTAGGATTCCACAGCACCTAGTCCTGGGAAATGCTGGACTAGAAGATCTTAGCATATCTTACTCTGAATGCCAATTCCTGGCACAAGTGGTTGTTCAAGAAATGGTTTCTCAATGGGATTGACAAAGCCGGATTCCTGGTTGGGCCCTGAACTTCCAGCAGGACAA
Organism: Corynorhinus townsendii; assembly: GCA_026230045.1. Taxonomy (NCBI): domain Eukaryota; kingdom Metazoa; phylum Chordata; class Mammalia; order Chiroptera; family Vespertilionidae; genus Corynorhinus; species Corynorhinus townsendii. The sequence goes on from JAPDVU010000011.1 coordinate 18,693,130, forward strand.
TAATGCCCACACAGGAATGAACTGGGCTAATTCCCCACCCCCGTCCCCAAGGCAGTGGCTCTACTGGCCACACCCTCTGCAAGGTCTTGCTGAAGAGCTCTGCCAAGTTGCTTCATACCAGTTAGGTAGCCCGTGGGAGGGCAGGAGGGGGGAAAAGTTGATGGGGGAACAGTCACTAGGGCCTCAAAGAAGCCTCAACAAACTCTCCTGCACCTTCTCTGGGCCTCTTGGCTTGAAATGATGCCCATTTCTTTTAAAGCATTGCATATAGGACTGCAGTTGAAGATGGAGGTGGCTCCGGGTCTCCCCAGGCTTCTGCACCCAAGTTTAGTGGCCATGCTTCCTGTACCATGACCTTGGACCATGTCTTATTCCTCCCACTTTACAGACAGGAAACGGAGTCCTTGCTTAGAGACTGGTGAACCCAGGTCATCTATCCAGTGCTCTTTGTATGGCCTTCACTCCTACTTGACATTTGGCAGACAGGATCTTGTTTCTGATTGGCCTTTCTCCAGGTGCAGCATCAGCTTCTTAAAGGCAAGAGATTCCCCAGCGTGCCTGTTAACAGCATTAGGCTCTAATAAACCACAGTAAATGTTAATACTTCTCTTGAATATTGTCACTACCATGTCACTAGCTTATACACCACACTTATTCAGGGCCCAAATTAACTTGTGAACTTGGCCCAAATGACCTAGTCAAGGGCAACTCTCATCCCCTGAGATTTTGTTTGCAATCAAAGAAGGGAGCACAGCACGCTCTGCTGGGTGGGCTTTTGCATTGAAAATTCCATGACCAGGTTCAGTGAGCTGACAGCAGCCCCGCTTGCTTCCTAGAGCATTTCCAGGGATCCAAAGCAGAAAACCGCCTAGGCTCTCTTGTTTCTTCTATCCTATGCCCTTCCTTTGCTTCTTTGTCCCCAACCTTAATAAACATACTTTCAAATGAAAAATAAAAATGTCTTGCCCTAGCTGGTTTGGCTCAGTGGATAGAGCATTAGCCTGTGGACTGAAGGGTCCTGGGTTCGATTCCGGTCAAAGGCACATGCCCAGGTTGCAGGCTCATCCCCAGTAGGGGGTGTGCAGGAAGCAGCCAATCAATGATTCTCTCTCATCTTTGATGTTTCAACCTCTCTCTCCCTCTCCCTTCCTGTCTGAAATCAATTAAAAATATTTATTTTTTGAAAAATGTTTTGATGATTGTGTTCTAGAAGGATTAGTAGTGGGGAACTGAGATGGGTTTGCCCCTAGGATTTAAAGAGCTGCTGAACTTGAGGGTGGGGTGAGGTGAGGAACAGGGGCCTTTAGCTACTTCCAACCTTTTGTCCTCAAACTGGAAATTCCAAACTGGATTTTTGAGGACTTCATTTTGAATAAGCAGCAATGTTCTCTCAATCCTTACCATACCTAGTGATTTCCAGGTCTGACCATTATCAGCAGATTGTGAAATAACACAAGACTGTAAAATACACAGACAACCAGCAGAGTAATCTGGGGCAGAATGCAGGAATCTGACCAGTTCAGATGATCCTAATGTCCAGCTGAGGTTAAAAACCACTGAACAGGTTCCTGCAGTCTCTTGACCTAAAACCTTTGACTACCCACCCTCTACTTTATTTTGATAAAGGACCTTCTGATTTTCCCTGGAAGTCCCAAGATTGTGCCTGTTTTATCTGAAGAGACCAGACATGGCCTGAGGCTCTTCTGAATTTGATGCCAATTTCTCTGGTAGAATCGCCCCAGATGGACAGAATTGGCAAGGTTATAAGAAACTCCTCCAACTTCCGGTGCAGAGCAGACTTGTGAGGAGGTGGCACATAGTAGGTGCTCAGTCCATACTGCTAGAATAAGTGAATTCAGCAGCATGAGGGTTAGGTGTATCTCCTGATGTTGGCTTTCTTTTTTTAAAAGTATATATTTTATTTATTTCAGAGAGGAAGGGAGATGGAGAGATAAAAACATTAATGAAAGAGAATCATTGATTGGCTGCCTCTTGCGCACCCCCTGCTGGGGATCAAGCCCACAGTCCAGGCATGTGCGTTGACTGAGAATCTAACTGCAATCTCCTGGTTCAGGGTGGACACTCAACCATTGAGCCACACTGGCCAGTCCTGATGTTGGCTTTCAAAGCTTCTATAGAAACAACTCTTGGTTGTGCTGGTCCAGACTGAAGGGGATTCTTCTCACTGCTGTGTCACCCCAACTTCACACAAGCCCCACATACTGGGCTATCAGGTCCCCAGATGTAAGTCAGCCACTAGCACAGAGGTGTTCACTGAGTGCCCCCCATGTAGCCCAGGGGTGTTCACTGAGTGCCCCCCACTGATTTCAGCAGCAGAGATGGTTCTTCTGAGCTCTGGATATGGTCCTTGACTATATTTTAAGGGTACAACAACTTAAAATATTCACATACAATATTCCATATGTAAATGAGCAAGTAGGATGATTCATGCAAGCACCCGTCATTTCTATTTTGGAAAGGAATAGCATTTAGAAATTAACAAAAAATTGAGAGCTAGGTTGATCCCATCTGAAGAATGCTCCCAACATTTCTGGCTTCCCACTAACAAGAAACTTAAGAGAGGCCACAGTCATGGGAGCAGCATGCATCCGGAGGCCAGTGCTCTCCCAGTGAGCAGGGTGAACCCCCAAGAGCCTTCCTGGCCCTAGCAGCTGTCTTTCTAGAGATACATTAAAAAAAAAAAAAAGCAACATTCCATCCACAGTCCAACTTGAACCCCTCTCCCCCAAAGGAATGCTGTTCTTGGCAAGAGATCTTCCAAAGGAAACAACATCTGTGGAACCTTCATCCGTGAGGTCAGGAAAAAGCTGAGGCAGCGAAAACCTTTTCAGTCCTTTATTCGACCCAAGTTGTAGGCCCTCAACAGAGAAGCAGGATGGGAGCCATCCTAACAACCTAGCACAAATGCCTGTGTCTTGATATTACCCCTTCTGAGTTCCATGGCAGCTTCTGGTGTGTTTTGCAAGGCTGGACAATTCCCTGTTTACCGGGTTGCTCAACTAAACCAAAGGAGTTGATTAGATCCCCTTAATACCTACACAGGTAGGATTTGTAATTTAGCCTCATCCTCAATCACTAAATATTTATGATGCACCTTTTGTAGGTCCCATGAACTAGACAAAAGTCCTGCTCTCAATATAGTCAAGCCTAATTCCTTGTGCCTGTGGTCCAGAAATTCCACTTGCCAGAGTCTTCTCTCTTGACGAGAACAAGCAAACTCATGGACAGATATTGAGAGGACGCTCAATGGTGACAACTCCCAGACATGACATCTAAAGCACATGCAACAAAATAAACAAGTGAGACTACATCAAACTAAAAAGCTGCACAACAAAAGAAATAATTAACAAAGTGAAAAGTCAGCCTATGGAATGGGAAAGATTACTTGAATATCCAAAATGCATAAAGAACCCATACAACTCAATAGGAAAAACCAAAATGAAAAACCCAATTAAAAAGTGGGCAAAAGACCTGAATAGGCTTTTTTTCAAAGATATACAAATAGTCAACAGGTACATGAAAAGATGCTCAACCTCATTAGTCATTAAGAAAATACAAATCAAAACTATAATTATCACCTCATGCCTGTGTCAATGGCCAACAAAAAGATAAATTTCTGGTGAGGATATGAAGAAAAGGGAACCCTTGTGTACTGTTAGGACTGATCCAGTCACTATGGAAAACAGCATAGAGAATCCTTTAAAAATTAAAAATAGAACTATCATATGATCTACTAATTCCACTTGGGAATACATCCAACGGAAACAAAAACACTAACTTGAAAAAGGTATCTGTACTCACATGTCCACTTGTAATAGCCAAAACATGGAAACAACCTAAATGTCCCCTGAAAGATGGATAAAGAAGCTGTAGGATGTGCATGAAAAAATGAAGGGGCCCTGGCCTGTTTGCTCAGTGGTTAGAGCATCAGCCCATGGACTGAAAGGTTGAGGGTTCTCTTTGAGTCAAGAGCACTTACCTCAGTTGCAGGATCGATCCATGCTCCTATCCGGGCATGTGTGGAGGCAACCAATCAATGTGTCTCTCTCACATTGATGTTTCTCTTTCTGCCTCTCCTCCTCCCTTTCACTCTCTCTAAAAATAAATGGGAAAAATGTATCCTCGGATGAAGATTAACAAAACAAAAAAAAGGAAATCAAGCCATTTGTAACAACATGGATGGACCTTGAGGGTATATGCTAAGCGAAATAAATCAGAAGACAAATACTGGATGATTTTGTTTAAATGAGGAATTTAAACACAACAAAATACCTCTCCTCCCAAAAAAGTAAACTCACAGAAAAAGAGATCAGATTTGCAGTCGTCAGAGGCAGAGGGGGGATGGAGAGGACGGGAACTGAAGCACGGTGGCCAGAAGGTACAAATTTTCAGTTACGAGTTAAAGAAGTGCTAAGGATGTAATGTACACGACTATTATAGTTAACACTGCTGTATAACATGTTAAATTTACTGAGTAGACTTTTTCCTCAATTTATGAGATGATGGATATAATCATATCACAGTATATGCAAGTCAAACTTATATAGAGATGTATGTCAATTATATCTCAATAAAACTGGAAAGAAAAAAAGGAAAACCTTTCCAACTCTAAGAATCCCAGTAGAGGCAAATCCAGAGAAGGCCCCTCAATTATGGAGCTAAAATGCTATCTATATATCCCTTGAAACACTCTCTTCTCCAGCACCCCCGTGGTTACATCAACAGACATCAAAGCAAAGCAGTATAAGGGGAATAAGAGATCATGGGGTATGTATGGGGTGGGGTGGGAAGGAGACTTTGTTGGGTTCATAGTTATTTGGTGGTTCCAAGAGGAAAATGAGATTCCATTGTGCTGACCTAAGGCCAAATATTAAGAGCTCAGTTTTGGCTCAATAGGCGCCCACAATGTGCTGGGCAGAGTGCCGGGTACTCTGGTATGTACTCATTGTATTCTCACACCAACCCTGCTTATCTCCCTGTTATGGATGAGAAGCCAACTGGCCTGACCAATGTCATGGATCTTATCAGAGGCACAGACTTGACTGAACTTGGACCTTGTGAGTTCGTGTCTCAACTTATTTACAACTTTCCATTCCAGACTTATTGCTCCAGTATTCAGAGGGAGGTGCCTAAGAATCCTTATTTTTATTGAATGGCCTAAAAGGATGATTTCCTTGTTGAGGAAAATTTGAGAGAAAAAAATAAAACATACAAAATTTATAATCCCAAGACACAGGGTCACTTGGACTTTTTGGTTAATGTTGAGATTCTTAGGAACCAAGATGCTATGTTAAAGAAGGCTGGGCAACATGTAGGGACTTCTGTACAGCTGATGTTACACCTCCCTTTACCTTCTATGGACAGGGAACCAAGACTCCGAAGTTTCAAATGGCTTGTTCAAATCCATTCAGCTGTTATTTGGCCACACCAGCATCGATCCTGTTGCCTGATTCCAGTTCTCCTTCTACTGTAAACACATTTTGGCTGATAGTTTCACACGTGTAAGCTTTCTTTCCCCTGTTGGGATGTCAAGTTCATCTGAGCAGACTGAGAATTTCTGTGCTTAGCACAATGCTTGGCATATTAGCTCATAATCTGCTGTCACCTGCCAACCTTTCACAATATGGACCCCTAGTTCTGGGACAATCCCACTGAGTTTCTATCACTTTTGTTGGGCTTTGGGTTACAGAGGAATGAAAAAGGAATGAATCTGGAAGCACAAGACAACCCAACATAAATTCCACCCTTGCCTGGCCTACCTGTATCTCGCCAGTAGGACAGGAATCAGATGACCACACATTCCCAGTTGTGGTATAAGATCTAAAATTAACCCTCAGTATTATATGGGAGAAAACCCGAAGGGCTGCAAATGGCCTAACTGCAAGTTTCCCTCCCCACTCTGCTCTTGTGGATAATGTTCCCTAAACAGCCCTCCTGATCAAAGGACCAGGCATGGTTCCTGCTTATAGCAGTTCCTGGACTTACTCAAACAAGGCATCACATCTCCCACAGGAACCAGGGGGCACCCATCCTCTTGACACCACTAAGCCTGCCTGCCTCTCACAGCCCCTAGTTTACTGGGTTCCTGAGTGCAACCCCCATGTGATCATGTAACTAATAAACTGCCATTTATCATTTTAAAAAGATGGCACAATTCCAGATTATATACAGAGATCACGTTTTCCTTTGTACATACCTCCCACTACTATAAGAAGAGTATTTCAGAAAAGAGGGTAGGAACAAGGAGGCGCTGCTCAAACATCTAAGCTGTTTCTCAATCCGCTGCATGTCAGCATCACACAATCTGAGAGACTAAATGAAATGAGTTTAGGTGGGGGCCACAGGAAAAGTGGACCCTAGCATCAGGCTGCACAAATGCCATTAAACAGTATTGTGTACCATGCAAATCCTTGAACTGAGAAAGAAAACTTACTTGGGGATCCAACTCCTAGCAAAATCCAAGTCTCTAACAACTGATCTAAAACCAAATCATAAAGGGATTCAGCCCTGCTGGTACAGCTGTGGTTGAGCATCAACCTATGAACCAGGATGTCACAGTTGGGTACCTCGTCAAGGCACATACTGGGTTGTGGGCTGGATCCCTGTGGGGGCGTGCAAGAGGCAGCTGATCAATGATTCGCATCATTGATGTCTCTCTCTTCCTCTCTGATATCAATTTGAACAAGTGTTTTTTAAAGGAGGGATTCACAGCACATAGGGAACACCATGAGGAATCCTCTCTGCACTGGACTGTAGGTTGTTCGGGGTCAAAGTGTTTGTCTATCACCCCCATTCCTGATTTTAACCCAATGCTGAGCCACAATCTACTCAACAAAAGTGGCTGAGCACAGGCACATAAAAGAACATTCACTATATGAAGTAAAAGTTCACTGAGAACAGCAGTGAGCTTAGCTCTCTCCAGGTTCAGCGAAGCTGCCTGAAAGATTAGGGCTTCCCACACAGCTGGGCAGGAGGAAGGTGAATCCTTAGGTGTGGAAAATCTGAGACTGGCTCACTTCCACCTGACAGGCTACCTACCAGTGGTGTTTCCTCACACCATAAAGGCCCTCCAGAGCCTGCCTATGTGCTGCAGACAGGCTCCCTAGCTACCCATGTGCCTTTATACAGGTACTACATAAACTTTGCTCCCAAGGGCAGGTTAATATCTGGGTACTTCTGTACTTACTGATCCTTCCTAGTAGTCATAGGGCAAAAAAATCATTATAGGAGCTGTAAAGGGAGAATCTGTTGAGACTACCCAGATGGAATTCATGCCAAAGCCTACACTCTAAGACCTCGAAGTAGAAGCTAACAGGGGAGAAAAAAATCAGCCATTCTTCCTCAATATCCACTGGGAAGAGGCATGGGTTACCACATGGTTACTGAGCCAAGTTCATCTGCATAGAAGACTAGAGAAAGCCAAAAAACCATGCTGAAAGCAGGCGGAAAGGGTACAGAAATCCATGCAGGGAGCTGGAAGGATACTCTCAGCTCTTCCTGCTCCACCTCAGGCTCAATTCTCCCACTTAAATTCTCATCCCTAGAAAAGACACATGGACACCAGCTACCTTAAAAACTAGGTTTGTATTTCTGGTTAGGTTCCAGAGTAGCAGAACTCAAGAGTTATACTATATCCAACCTGGTCCCCACATCAGCCTGCTTGCCTCCCTCCCACAAAGATAACATTATACAAAACGTTATTTACAGGAAAACCAGTTAAAAATTAAGGGTGTGTACAAAAGTAGACATGAGAGCCAGAAATATCAATGCAGGGAAAGCTTTGGGGATTATGGGGCATTGTATTCCACACTGGACCTGGGGCAATATATTATGTACCAGGCAGGGAGAAGCATAGCGAATCTCAGTGCCAATTTTAGGGGAAACCAATCACTCTAGGGGAAGTCTTAATTATCCAGCCACCCTTCTTCTGCCATATGGGTTCAGAGCCAGGTAGTGAGGAAAACAAAACACAAAGTCTTTGAAAAGCCCCATAGAAAAAAAAAGGGCTCAGAAGGCATAGCGGGTCCGGATGTCCTCAAGCTTCTTGGAAACCTCAGGTGGGGTTCGGTCCAGTTCTTCAGAGACATTCTTTTGTTTGTTGGGCTCCATAGAGTTGAACTGCTCACAGAGGTCTCCATCAATCACATTCTAGGGCATGGAAAAATGAGAGCAAACAAAAAAGGTTAGATGATAAGAAAATGGCATATACTAAAGCAGCAGCTGCAAGCAGAGCTTTTTATTCTACAAATACCTTAATCCCATTTACAGAGGCAGGAACACTACTGTAAGGTGATTCTTAGTAGCCAGAGTTTAGATGAACAAAGCTGGTTGAAACCTTTTCTCTGGCTGTGCTCGGCCTGGAGCTCCCCCATTACTGTCTCCATCAATCTACTCCCTTGATGCTCCTTCATTCAGACTGTTCTGACTTTTGGGGCACCAATGTGACTTTTATTCTTAAATAACTACTGTACAAAAGCATATTACAATAAAATTTATGTGTAACTACAAAGCAATACTAATTATTTTTTAAAGAAACTGCAGACTTTTTCTCCATTGTATGTTTTAGATTCCTCTGTCAAAAAGTAGTTGTCCAGCCCGGCCATTGTACAGCTCAGTGGTTGAACATCGACACATGAACCAAAAGGTCCCGAACTGATTCCCTGGTTGCGGACTCAATCCCCAGTAGAGGGCACGCAGAAGGCAGCCAATCAGTGTTTCCCTCTCATTGATGTTTCTGTCTCTATACCTCTCCCTTCCTCTCTCTCTACAATCAATACATATTTTTAAAAAATAAATATTTGCCCATATTTCTGGCCTCTCAATTCTGTTCCATTGGCCTGTATGTCTATTTTTTGCTAAAATGCTGTTTGGATTATTGGCGCTTTGTAGTTTTTTTTTGAAATAAGGGAGTGGGATACCTCCAGCTTCTTTCTTTTTTCTCAAAGTTGCTTTGGCTAATTTTTTACAGTTCTAGCAAATCTCCATCACTATGCCATATTGTAGCAATTTTAAGGTACAATTAAAATTTTACCTTAATAGTTCTGCATTCCAAATAGCCATCAAGCCACCATTTTGTTTTGCTTTTTGCTAATCCTCACCTGAGGATATATTTTTTTCATTTATTTTTAGGGAGAGTGGAAGAGAAAGGGAAAAACAGAGAGAAGCATTGATGTAAGAGAAACACATCAATTGGTTGCCTCCTGCATAAGCCCTGACCAGGGCCCAGGCCGGGGAGGAGCCTGCAGACAAGGTACATGCCCTTGACCAGAATTGAACCCAGGACCCTGTGGTCCCCAAGGCTGATGCTCTATCCACTGAGCCAAACCAGCTAGGGTCAATCCATCATTTTAAGAGTCTGACTTTGACCAATGTTTCACGAGAAACTTCATCTGAAACCCAAAGCTTAGTTGTCTTTTTTCTGAAACCATCAATTGATCAACACTCTAGCTTCATTACTCTGCAACTGTCTGAGGGTGGAGCCTAAAGGCTAGCATTCTGACTCAGGGAGAATCCAGCAGGCCCCAGGAACAGGCTTGGTGAGGAGCTGGCAGCCAGTGGGGGCCATGCAGTTGAGAAGAGGACTATTCTGATTTTTTTTTAAAAAAAATATTTTTTTTATTGACTTGCGATAGTAAGGGAGAGGAAGAGACAGAAACATCAATGATGAATCACTGATGGGTTGCTTCCTGCATGTCCCTACTGGGGATCGAGCCCAAAACCCGAGCATGTGCTCTGACTAGGAAATGAGTAAGTGACCTCTTGGTTCATAGGCTGATGCTCAACCACTGAGCCACACTGACCCACAGCAGGACTATTCTGATTTTTAAGGGAGTGAAAAGACCAAAGAAAATACTGGTTAAATGGGGTGATTCCCCCTTTCAATCTACATTTCCAGCAAAGACCTACCTTAACAGGGAAATAGTAAGAACGAAAGCTGAGGTGGTCTCGCCCACAAAGAGGAGGATGCTCAGACCGGAGGTGCATTTCCACATGCTGGAAGAAGTCATGGTCCTGGCAGAGAAACAAAGCATCTGTGACTAAGAGACAAAAGTGATCTCAACTACTAGTCTGTGGTTTCCAGAAGCACAATGAGCAGAAAAGCCACTGATTTTTATCATAAAAACAGATGTTAAACATCGAAATCACCCCTCTGATGACCACAGGTTATCCTGCTCCAACAAAATAGCTAAAACACGAAAGAAAACCTCCCTGTACTTGTAAAACATGAAAACACTGTGTGCAAAGAGTAGTTTGTGAAGTCAGATTCTTGATGCTGGCTTCCTTGGTTGGAATAACATAAATCAAGTTTAGCCAATCCTAGATTTGACTCTAAGAGGTAAAAAGTGCCCCAGTCCTTATCATACCTTCATTCCTAATCTGTGGTTTGGTCTGGGGCTTTGGCTTATAATTAACCCTATACCCACATCAGCCATACAAATGGCTTTTCCCATGGGGCTAAATAAATAAATAGGGATTCATATCTCCTTAGGCATTTTTGTCAGCTTATGAAATTTCCAGAACACTCCTAGTTGCAGGTAGGGACAATGGATTTGCCTCCTTAAGCAGATTTAGCACAAAGAAAGCACCTTGGGAAGGCAAAAGCCAGAGCAGTGTGGGAGAATTCACCTCATGAGATGTGAACGGAACAAGGATGCCAATTCCTCCTGACAAGGTTGTATAGACAAGCGATTCTGAGCCTCCAGGGATTAGTGTAGTCTTCTGTAATGACAGTACTGTCTCCCCCACATGATAGTTCATGATCACCTCTGCCTGCAAGTCAAAAACAGACCAGTAACTGTGGGGGCCTCAGGAGCCTGTTCTCGATGCCTACGAGCAAGCAGTACTGCCAAAGGGCAGATTTCACCTCTCAAAACCCCCACATTACTAAAATTTACATTAAAAATGTTCGTAACGTTTAGAGCTTAATGCCCTTACAGACATGCAGACATGAGGTAATTTCTGATCCAAGAGCCAACGCTAGGTGCTCTCCAAAAGGAAAGGTATTTTTTGAAGTCCACAGATGTTCTATTATAGAAGTAGAGTAGGGCCAAAACCGGTTTGGCTCAGTGGACAGGGCGTCGGCCTGCGGACTGAAGGGTCCCAGGTTCAATTCCGGTCAAGGGCATGTACCTGGGTTGCAGGCACATCCCCAGTAGGGGGCGTGCAGGAGGCAGCTGATCAATGTTTCTCTCTCATCGATGTTTCTAGCTCTCTATCTCTCTCCCTTCTTCTCTATAAAAAATAAAATCAATAAAATATATTTAAAAAAAAAAGTAGAGTAGGGCCAGCACACTCCTGAGAAGAGCTGGTGAGAATGATCCTATGCAGCCATTGTTTTCAAGGATCTCACAATATTTCAAAGAGATTTTTTGCTGCTAAATGTCTCAGAAAAATTTCTACTCCAGAGTCATAAAAACGGGATAGTGAGTGACTTAGACACTTTAAGTAAAATGCAGTGTCCATCCATCAAGGCTACATACTATCAACTTAGGGACTTCCATGGATGCAGGAGAGCACACAGAGCATAGTCACATGCACCATGGATAATTCACTAAAACATGCTTCCTCAGTGCAGGTCAAGGGAAATGTACTACACAGGCTGGTGCCTCTCCTTTGGGCCCCTCCTGAATCTTACCTTCTGAGAGGCCCCATTGAGCAAGCCCCGGTCCCACAGGGCTTTGTTTCCTGTGGGGTCCTCATCCACTTCATCATTGGTGTTAGGTGGGAGCCTCACCTACAAGGAAGTGACAAATCACAGAGCTGGGTCCTGCATCTACTTACCCGGAACACCAATCAACATGTGTGCCCCAGGTCCTTGCAAGTAAACCTAGGGACACTGACTTTGGCAGAGGCCTGAGCCTGTCTCCTGCACCTATGCTGGTGTCCTAAGAGTGAGAAACTCAAGACATTCAACCCATGAGCAAGGGTCTAACATAGCAAGAGCAAAAAACAAAGACCACAGAACATAAACAAGAGAAGTCAGATGGGGCTTAAAACAATAAACCAAAATCCATTCAAAATGTGAAAATAAATATTAGGCATTAGCTCAAACGGAACTATTATTATTAAATCATGTCCCATGGGGAGGAGGAGGTGAAAAGGGGGCGGGGAAAAATCTAAAAAATTGATAAGATTTAGAGAACACTAAGTTCTTTTTAGAGCAAGCCTTAGTAGGGCTAAATTGTATACCTAATTTTACTTTCCATACTAGAGCTCATAGTCCTGGATTCTTGCCTTCACCACAAACGGAGCAGCCTTTAAGCACATCCCTGTATATAACCCAAGTAAATACCAACTCACCACACAAATGTTGCCAAACTTGTCTGCCCCAGCCACAGTGTCATAATCGAGAAGGCTAGCTGTAGTGACCCACCGGGGGTAGGTGTCATCGGCAAAGATGATGAGCTGGTTCTCATTACGCTTGTAGCGAACCCAGATGAAACTTTCTTGGACATCAGACACAATTACCCTGTGCCCGATAGTCTGGATCCCAGAGATGTAATTGGCAATATGCTGGAAAAACCAAGGACAACAAGGGGTGTAACCTTGAGGTTCAGAACCCACAGAAACTCCAGCTTCCCCTGAATGCAACATATATAGGGTCTGTAGAATAGTATATACCAAAGAATAGCAGTCATCAATGAATTCCTAGAAGATGAGGAAAAGAGCTAAATGGTTTTAATATAGTATCACAACAAAGTGAATCATATGAATTTTCCCCCAGTGCATGAAAATAACATTAATTCCATACATTTCCATCAGGGACCTTGGGGTCAATGAGCAGTAATATTTTGAAAGAAATCTTTTTCTTTTTCTTAGCAATAGGTCTCAAAATGGGCTTAAAATATTTGGTAAGCCATGTTATAAACAGACTAGTGACCCAGTGCATGAAATTCATGCACATTAAAAGGGGATTAATGAGAGGAAATAATTTAATATTGTTATTTGCCCTTTCTCTATAATAGAAGTGTCAGAGATGAAAGAAAATTAGTAAAATGTATATGAAAACCTTCCTCCTGTCAAGAGTCTGGGGCTCACCATGGGACCCAGAGTCAAGCCCCGCCTACCCACATGCACCTCAAAAGTGCATGAGACCCAGACCTGGCTGGCCCCCCACAGTGGGCTAGATCCAGACCTGGACAGTCCCACCCTTGTCAAGCCCTGCCTGGCAGGGGACATAGCCTCAGGTCCCCCAGCCCGGCACCAGGATGGGGGCCGTGGCCTGAGGACCCCCAGCCCAGACTGGGGTGGGGGGTGTGCCTTGAGGTCCTCCATCAAGCCCCGCTGGGTGGGGGGCATGGCCTGAGGCCCCCCATCAAGCCCCGCTGGGCGGGGGCGCAGCCTGAGATCCCCTGTCAAGCCCAGCCAGGCAGGGGGGGCGCAGCCTCAGGTCCCCTGGCCCAGTGCTGGGGCGGGGGTGCGGCCTGAGGTCCCCTAGCCCAGCACCAGGACCAGAAGCGCACCTTGAGGTCCCCCGTCAAGCACTGCCAGGTGGGGGACATGGCCTGAGGTCCCCTGGCAAACCCTGCCGGGTGGGGAACAAAGCCTGAAGTTCCCTGTCAAGCCCCATGGGGGCGGGGGTTGGTGGTGGTGGTAGGGGGCCAGGGGAAGGCATAGCCTCAGGTCCCTGCTGATTGCTCGTTAGGGCTCCTTATGGGAACTTGGCCTCAGCTGTGGGTGCAACCATCTTTGTGATGGAGTGATCGTCAATTTGCATATTCCCTCTTTATTATATAGGATGTGCTGTCATCCAGGTCTTTTTATTCCATTTATAGAGGCAGAGCAGATTTACCTAGGGCAGTGGTCGGCAAACTCATTAGTCAACAGAGCCAAATATCAACAGTACGACAATTGAAATTTCTTTTGAGAGCCAAATTTTTTAAACTTAAACTTCTTCTAACACCACTTCTTCAAAATAGACTTGCCCAGGCCATGGTATTTTTGTGGAAGAGCCATACTCAAGGGGCCAAAGAGCTGCATGTGGCTTACGAGCCGCAGTTTGCCAACCACGGACCTAGGGTAAAGGAGAACTGGCGTCCCTAGCCCCTAACAAGAGAGCCAGCCTAGCCTTGGAAGCTCTGAAGCCAGGCACTATCTGTCAAAGTCCTCGCTGGCACCTTTTTCTAGTCTAAGGCTGTTTCACCTACACTGAAAATCTGCTGTTTAGGGTAGCCACCTTCATCAATTATCTTAGATCTTTCTGATAACTTGCTGTACTTTCACCATCAGCACTTTCTTTTTTTTAAAAAAATATATTTTTTATTGATTTTTTAGAGAGAGGAAGGGAGATAGTTAGAAACATCGATGAGAGAGAAACATCGATCAGCTGCCTCCTGCACGCCCCCTACTGGGGATGTGCCCACAACCCAGGTACATGCCCTTGACCGGAATCGAACCCGGGACCCTTCAGTCCGAAGGCTGGCGCTCTATCCACTGAGCCAAACCAGTTTCAGCACCATCAGCACTTTCATGTTATAGAGATGGTGGCTTCTTGCTAGCTTCAATTTTTTCTTTTGCAGCTTCCTCACTTCTCTTAGCCCTCATAAAATTGAAGAGTTAGGGCCTTGTTCTAGATTAGGCTTTGTCTTAAGGGAAGATTATGGCGGGTTTGATCTATCCAGACCACTAACCTTCTCCTTATCAGCAACAAGGCTGTTTTGCTTTCTTATCACTTGTTCACTGGAGCAGCACTTTTCATTTCCTTCAAGAACTTTTACTTTGCATTTACAACCTGTCTGGCACAAGAGGCCTAGCTTTCAGCCCATCCCTGCTTTGGACATGCCTTCCTCACTAAGCTTAATTATTTCTAGCTTTCGATTTAAAGTGAGAGATGTGTGACTCATCCTTTCATCAGAACACTCAAGCGGCTATTGTAGGGTCAGTGATTGACCTAATTTCGGTATTGTCGTCTCAGGGAATAGGGAGGCCCAATAAGCGGGAGGGAGATGCAGAGTCAGGGTAGTAGTGAGAACATACAGCATTTATCAATTAAATTATCTGGAACCCCAAAACAATTACAATAGTAACATCAAAGATCACTTAGCACAATTACCAAGAATTACCAAAATGTGGCACAGAGATACAGAGTGAGCAAATGCTGCTAGAAAATGGCATGCATAGACGTGCTTAACACAGGGTTGCTACAAACCTTCAATTTGTAAAACGCAATATATGCAAAAGAGCAATAAAACAAGGAATGCCTGTAGAGAAAATATATTCCTAATTCTCACAGTTAAATTCCTTATAGAAGCAAGCAGGACAGAAACATGGTTCTTAGTTTGAAGAAATCAAGAAACCCATCTTCTCATGCCAGTCTAAAGTCTCAAGGGCCTAATTCTGAACCTGAAATTAGATGACTGTAACAAGGTCCTAATAAAGACCTGACTTTAACAGTGCCATGCCAATGCCGCCCCTTCCTTCCTCACTCGCTAGATCTGGGGCTTTTTACCACCATATTTACCTTGTTCTCACATTTTCGAAGTAACTTCTTTTTCCCCAGGTCATAGACTCGCAGAAGCTTCCCCACACCAATCAACACCCTACCCTGGAACGGGGCAATGGCAGCAGGGACCTCTTCCACTGGAGTCTGTGAGGAAAAACAGGTAATGCGGCTATTAGAACATGCTAGCCCCACCCTCTCAACCCAAAATGCCTTTATAGGCATCTGTCAGAAAGATAGACAGCAAGTCAAGTCAATACCTTTTGCTCACCAGGGAAATAAACCAACATACAACACTATGAAACAGGATGTTTGGGTAAACAGGTTCAACATGCTGCACTTCACCCAGCAAATAAGTCAATGCCACAAGTCAAAAGAAGTCCTGGTTCCCGATGCACACTGACTCAGAGCCCATGCTAATTCAGCCGCTGCCATGAACTAGCAGTGAAGCCTCAAAAGCTGCAGTTTGTGGAGGAATAAACAGCCAAGGAAAGCTAGTGACATCGTAATTGTGAGGGAGACACAATGAGCTTAGTACGAAGAAGGGCCTGTGAAATAATTACTTTCTAAAAGACACCCCCCTTATGGGAGGGTTGGAGAAGCCACGTTCATGTACTGTCAGTGTTGTCTCATAGGAGACAACAGGAATTGTTTTTCTTTAATTTAAAATTACAGTAAAATAGCTCTGGCCAGTGTGGGTCAGTTGGTTGGGCGCTGTCCTGTGCACCAAAAGGTTGCTGGTTCAATTCCTGGTCAGGGCACATAACCAGGTTTCAGATTCAATCCCCAACTGGAGTGAGTATGGGAGGCAACTGTTCGATCTTTTTCTCTCCCCCTCTCTAAAATTCAATAAATATATTTTTTAAAATTATAATAAAATATACATAACATAAAATTTACCATTTTAACCATTTTTAAGTATATAATGCATTGGCATTAAGTACATTCACATTGTTGTGTAACCATCACCATCATCCAACCCCAGAACATTTTAAATCTTTCCAAGGGAAACTCTAACTATTGAACAGTAACTCCCCAGAGAATACTAACTCTTTAAACTGATAAATTTTGATCACAAATTGCTGCCTGCTTAATAAGACTAGTAAACAAGGAGCCAGTTCAGTGTGAATGGTTAGCACACAGGCAGCAAAACTTCACTGAAACATGCAGGCCCCAGTAGCATTTTCCATGTGCTACCAAGAGATGGATCAGAATCAATGAGTTGGCGCCCAAAATGGTCACCAAAAGACCCGATCCACAAGTTAAGCAAAAATGGGAGAGTGTAGTAGGATATAAGATCCAGTAGAGCCACTGGCTGGTTCCTACCTTGTGCAAAAACTCCAGTTTTTCCCCATTGTTCACAAGCTTGTAGGTATAGACAAAGCCGCCTGCTACAGATCGGGGGTTCAGTATCAGGTCTTTGGCTACGCCCACCAGCACATACCAATCCTCACCAGTGTTGGAGAACCTGCATACCGCCACACTGCACAGAGAAAGAAGCAGGAGTTAGCAGCAGTCACACCCCAGAAAATTTCTGTTCCAGATCCAAAACCTTGGATGTTCTGGACTCCTTACCTAAAAGCAGCTTCATTCTGTTCCAGCTGGACAAGGTCCAGTGTGTTACCCTGAATAGGATTCATCACTCGGATCACAGAGGCCCACTGCCCATTGCCAGCCTTGGGAGCTCCAAAAATGGACTCAGGGAGGTTTTCATTGAGGAATGCTGCTGCCATCTCTGCAGCTAGCTCCCGCTCATCCTCCCCTGCTGCTTCCACCATTTCCTTAAAAAAAAAAAAAAAAAGAGTTGGTGTATTCCGAAGTGGGTGCTGGGTTAAAGTGGTTAAGTAGCAAGAACACCTCCAGGGGCAGTCCATAATCTATAAAACAGCAAAGTCTATCAACCACATCAGAATTTCCCAAAATGAAAAGATTAAAGGGAGAGGTACACAGACAAGAGGAAGAGGGAAGATAACTAAAGAAGACACCAGTATTTCCCATCTAATTTCCTTTGCTAATTCTACTGATCTCCTCTCTTCCAGACCAGATATAGTTTTACATGATTGGGGACACTTGCCTTTGGTGAGAAATGATTTCTGGAAGGAGCTAGTGTTATGGGGAACATGAAAGCTATCTTCGTTGGGCCCAAATCCAGGAAACATGTAACAGACTGTTTTGGAAACTCAAGGACTGAAGAACTCTGTTCCAGAGATGGAACTAAATACTGAATAAACCCAGGTCAGTGTATTAGTCCTGAAGTCACAAGAAAACCTAAAACCAAGGACTTAGACAAAGGGCTCTGCCTGAAGGACCCGAAAAGAGCCTGGATCTTTAATATAACAAAAAATAGCCCTGGCTGGTTTGGCTCAGTGGATAGGGCGTCAGCCTGTGGACTGAAGGGTCCTGGGTTCGACTGCAGTCAAGGGCACATACCTTGGTTGCAGGCTCCCCACCCCCCGCCCTCCCTGGGCCCTTGTCAGGGCTCATGCAGGAGGCAACCAATCGATGTGTTTCTCTCACATCGATATTTCTGTCTTTCCCTCTCCCTTCCACCACTCTCTCTAAAATCAACAGAAAAATATCCTTGGATGAGAAAAAAAAAAAAAAAAAAATATATATATATTGTTGATTTGTAGTTAATTATTCTGTTTTATATATATATATGTATACACATATATAACAAAGAATACACACACACACAACAAATAATCAACAATTACAGGAGTTTAAACTTTGCAACAGTTTCACACAAACACCTTTAATGAGTTAACTGCCATATTTTGAATTTAATTAAAAAAGGTCCACCGCTTGTGTCTATAGACGCTTTGGCGTACCAGTGGTTAAATTGAACACTAAAGGTCAGACTCATTACCTCTGCCATCTGCTGCTTCCTCTGAGCTTTTGTAGCCTCAGTGTAGGCATTGTGGTCAGTCTCAATGATGATAAGATTGTTACTCTCAGGGTGAATGACAAATTTCCTGGGTGTGTACTGCAGTGGAAAGGCTACTTGATTAAAGACAGCACCTAGCTTCTCCAATGCCAAAATCCTACGTCAAAAAGAAAGGGAGTTAATAGGCCCCTCACTCAGAACCTACAAACTGGTGTTCAAATGGCCCATGAGTCGTCATAGCAAACATATCAACCCTTAGAGCTCTAGTGCTGACATGAGACAACAGGAAATAAACAGACTTCCAAACTGGAAGATTCTATGCAAGAGACAAAATAGGGAAGGCTCTCCACTTTGGCAACAGTCTAGCACTGTGTCATGACAATTCTAGTTTTCACCGGTGAAACTCATATTAGAACCCTCAAATGAAATTTTTTTTATCACTCCAGTGATAATAACAAGTTAAGATTTCTTTTTTATTACTGACAAACCTTGAAATAAAGAGCACCAATTCCGATACTAATGTGAAGCACTGCAATTACCTGAAGATAGGTGGTATTTGTGCTGATGGTGTTTCATAAAAATGGCGTCCTGAAGCTAAGCTTTATGAAACCCATGAATTCATAGTGAACAGCCAATAATTATAACCAGGACGCCAACAACATGGGTGGCGTTAATAAAGGTTAAATAAAAAACAAAAAACCCAAAACTTAAGAAAGTCAAACTGAACAGGTTATTTTCCAGCTTGCAATATAAATAGTGCTCACTCCAACATTATCAGTGTCAACTATAGTCTGTCAACTTGTAAAAGGCCTAAATAATTTATATTGAGGTTAAAGTTTAAGCTGTAACAATGCAAATGACAAGACAGAGTGAGAAAATGTTATGAGCGATCCTGCTCTAAAACTAACCCAATGGCACTGCCTAGAAAACAAGACGACTGAACTGTACTATGAAGTTATAAAACCTGGCCCTAAAAGTCTAATCAGGAGCTAAAACTCCGAACACCGAAACTTGGCTACCAGGTTCCTAAATCCTGAGCCAAATAAAGGTTTCAATTGCAACATACTAGTTGGCTCTTTTGCCATCTCTTCATAACTTTTTCCGACACTTTGGCAAAAGTACAGTCCAAGCCCTTGGGAAAAGGTTACCCACTGGGCTTCAACTGTGAGACTCTCTCACCTCAGGGTATTGGTGGAGATGGCCACAATGCCTTCGGGACACTGTTCAGAGGCGAAGCCAGATGCAAATTCCAGGGTCTCATAAGATAGGGGGGTGAGATGGAAACGAGACTGGTAAGAATAGCTCAACCATGAGCGGCTTGACATGGCCAACACCTGAGGAAGGAAAAAAACACCTCGAGTAAGTTTGGGAGGAACTCAAACATAGTATGCTGAGCAAACACCCTATTCCCCAATTTCAGACTGCAGAATATCCAAATGAATTTTAGAAACCTGAAGAATTACCTTAAGAAAAAGAGGCCTAACAGCCTAAGTACCCATCAGCAGATGAGTGGATTACAAAACTGCATAATGGAATACGCTGTTGTAAAAAGGAAGGAACTCCTACCATTCGCAACAGCATGGATGGGCCTGGAGTGCATTATGCTAAGTGAAATAAGCCAGTCAGAGAAAGATAAATATCACATGATCTCACTCATTTGTGGAATATAATGAACATTAACTGATGAACAAAAACAGATCCAGAGACATTGAAGCATTGAACAGACCGTCCAACCTCAAAGGAAGGCCAGGGGGAGGGGGAGGGAGGTAAGAGATCAACCAAAGGACTTGTATGCATGCATATAAGCATAACCAATGGACAGACACTAGGGGGTTGAGGGCATGAGCTGGGGGGGGGGGGGGCTCACGCACGGAATAAGGACACATATGTAACACCTTAACCAATGAAGAATAAAAAAGAGGCCTAGAGAAGAGACAGGATGGCTTACACTATTTGCTGAAAGTGTGGAATCACTCAATCTCTGAGCCTGTTTTCATGTGTATAAAATGGAAATACTATCACAAGGCTGGATAGTTGTAAGGATTAAATGCAGTAACAAGGACTAGCACAGTACCACAAGTACTGCTATTCTCAGCTATAAAGGACCTCTTTCACATTACATGGTAAACTATGACACTGATACAAGGCTGCTCATGGGTAAGTGGTACCCTAGATGGGAGGTATTCATCCAGCTAACGCTCACTCTGCTCAATTTGCCCAGCTTGAGGGCTGAAGGGATCAACACCCCAAATTAGCAATAATCAAAAATCATGAAACAGTGCCATGGAACAAGTTAAGAAGCTCTGAATTAAGGGGCCCTAGATTTCCAACATAAAATAAAATAACCAAGATAGAGCTAATGTCAATCTAACTATATACTGGTAAATTAATGAAAGTAAAGCTTACACCAAGGGGATTTATCTTACTGATGCTACTAACATCCAAACATGCTGCCTACCCCTTTCATTACTTACTGCCTCCTGGCCTTGCATCCGAACACGAAAGAGTTTCACAGGACGGGACCCCAGGTACCTAGTCCGGGTGTCAGACAGATCCCCAGTGACAGGGTCCAGGACAGTTCTCAGCAACACACCATTCTAAAAAAGGAGAGGAGTGGGTTAAGCCTACCCGTGATGAAAGTTCCCTTGGCCACTTTATATAATAAGTTCAAAGCAGATGGAAGGAAATGACTTAGTTAAAAGAATATCCTAATAATCAGCTAACAAACCATACATTCATTCTCTCACTAAATCACTCGCTCGTTACTGAGCACACACTAAGTGAAAAGCACACTTATTTTTCACTGCATATCCTTAAAAAAATTTTTTTTACCATGTACACTAAATCCTTTATAATTTAAAAACATATGCCCTAAAAAATACCATTTGCCCTAAAAATAATAAGACTCCTACGAAAACAGCTCATTCAGGTCTAGGGCAAGAGTATTCCAGGATATGTGTGGAGCATTTTGCCAAAAGGGAAGGAAGCCCCCAAAGACAGTGGGGTCATGTTAAAAAGACAAAAGAGCCAACTTCAAATGGGAACTCCCATTCATTTAAAATGAGGTTATTTTAGCATCCAAGAATGAAAGAAAGAAAAGATTGCAGTAGTTTGAAGCACAAATATATAAAAATCTGCAAATTCATATGTTACTTTTATAAAACCCCATCAGTCCTCAATATTGTTATGGCACCAACTCCTTACTCTAGAAATTGGCTGAGCAAAGGAAAAAAATTAAATATTTATCCTTTCCCTATATGAACTGTATTTCAGGGTGAGCAAATATATGAAGCAAATCATCTTTAGAGAAAAATTCCAGCTAATTAAATGATGAAATAGAAAATCATCATTTCCCAAGCCTACTTTAATAAACAAATCTAGGCAATGTGTATCAAAGGCTGTTGATGGGGGGGGCTTCTAAACAAATAATTTAAAATAAATACAAGCATTCTAACATCACTTATAGTGGGACAACCAGATGTCACGTACCCCTGATATATAATAGGAGTAAATAGAATCACCTATAAAATAGTCTCTCCTCTCCCACACACAAATAAAATTCAAATCTAATCAACCCCTAGATCTGTGCTATCCAATACTCTAGTCAGCAAGCCATGAGGCTAGTCTGATTTGAGCTGTGCTAAGTGTAAAGGACTAAATTCCAGATTTCAAAGACTTAGTCCAAAATAATAAAAAAGAAAGAATACACAATCTTATTTTTATATTGGTTACAAATGGAAATTTTTAAATATACTGAGTTAAACAAGACATTAAAATTAACTTCATCTGTTCCTTTTTTGGTAGCTATTAGAAAATTTATATTACATAAGGGGTTTACATTATCTAATACTAGGGTAATATGCAATGGTTGGGACCCCATGACAGTAATGACCAATCAGCAGGCTGTGTGCGCAGCAGGCCAGGGTGGGTGGAGACTTGCAGCTTTGGGGATGGGGGTGGGGACTTGCAGCTTTGGGGACATGATGGTGGCTGCCGCTTGCCCAGGGCCGGCCCGGGGCTCAGGCAAGCTGCTGATGGCCACTGCCACTGCAAGGGCCCAAGGCTCAGGCAACGATGGCCAGGCGACGCTCAGGCAAGCTGCAGTGGCTGCAGCAGAGGCGTGATGGGGTGTCGCCTTCCCCTGACACTGCCCTGGCTGGTGTGCTCAGTTGGTTGGAGCATGGTCCTGTTCTCTGGACTAGCTGGTGGTCTGTGAGGTCCGAAAGGTTGGCAACCGCTGCTCTGGAAGGTCGCAGGTTCCATTCCCAGCCAGGGCACACACCCAGGTTGGGGGTTTTATCTTGAATCAGGATAAGCATGGAAGGCAATTGTTCTATGTTTCCCCTCTCTCTTTCTTCCTGCCTCCCTCCCTTTCCTCTCTCTAGAACCAATGGAAACATATTCTCAGGTGAGGATTAAAACAAACAAAAAAACCCTGACACTACCTGATCCTTAAATTCCTGCTTTTCACGCCAGGAAGAGCTCCTTTATTGCTAGTGGAGCCCATTATGAACTGTGAGGCATTCGTTTTAAAAGCTGCATACATGTGAATCTTGAGGACTCCACCTAGTTCTGACCCAGAGTAGTGAAGGCAAAAGCATTTTTATCAAAGACTCTTTATGAAAATACTTTTCTCTAATCCTTATTTGTTCTAACTAGAGGCCCAGTGCACTAAATTCGTGCACTCGGCGGGGGGGGGGGGGGGTGTCTCTCACCTCAGTCTGCACCCTCTTGCAGTCCACGAGCCCTCGGGGAATGCCATAGAGGCAGGAGAGGCTCCTGCCACCACCACTGCACTCGCCAGCCATGAGCCCGGGTTCTGGCTGAGCAGCACTCCCCTTTGTGGGAGTGCACTGACCACCAGGGGGCAGCTCCTGTGTTGAGACTCTGCTGCTGGTGGTCAGTGCATGTCATAGCAACCGGTCTTTCTGCATATTAGCCTTTTATTACATAGGATTATTATATAGGATTAGAGCTGAGAACAGTGGAAACACAGAGCAGCATCATTCACTGAATGGTAACTGAAACTATGGGCACAGAAAATTCCCATATTAAACAAAAGTGTGCATAAAACCTAAAGGAGACCTGACACCAATAACACGCCCCCCTGGATTTCTTACCTGTAGCCCAATATTCAGGTATAGGAAGCCAATAGAGCCCCTCTCACCCAGCTCATCCTGCTTCTCCGTCCCACCCATTTCCACGATACACAAGGATTCAGGCTGGGCTGGGAGAGCCTGCATGCTCAGAGGTTGCAAACAATCCTACAGGAGAAAGAGACAAGAATATGGGAAATGACTAATTTTGGAAAAAACCTACCCAGAGAAATTTAATTCTAGGAGTAAAGAACAATGTGAGGGGTGAGTTCCAAAGGGGAAGTGGGTCACTAGCTAAACTGAATCTTAAAATAAGCTCGGCAGAGGATCATGCTTTCCTCTTTTTGTCAAAGTGGATAATGGGGTTAAAGCACAAACAAAGGTCACTTCCCCTAAAAGTCATCTAAGGCCCTGGAGCCAGCCCAAGTCCTTTTCTGTAAAAACATTATTGGGATTTTTAAAAAAACTATAAAAGAGAGTCAAGGGTTTAGCCAAAGAAGCGGTGAGCAGTCTCAGATTAGCATCTTTAAAGCACTGCAGAAGACTCCTAAAATGTGCCACTATGATATCCAGAAGCAACAGAGTTAAGGGTTCAGCACAGCCATCAGGAGTGAGCCAAGTGCTCAGGTTCCAACAGGAAGAATCTTCTTAAAAAATATATATTTTATTGACTTTTTACAAAGAGGAAAGGAGAGGGATAGAGAGCCAGAAACATCAATGAGAGAGAAACATCGACCAGCTGCCTCCTGCACACCCCCTACGGGGATGTGCCTGCAACCAGGGTATACAGGGTATATGCCCTTGACTGGAATCGAACCCGGGACCCTTCAGTCTGCAGGCCGATGCTCTAGCCACTGAGCCAAACCAGTTAGGGCACCAACAGGAAGAATCCTGAAGTGGAGGGTGACACTCACTGAGGGGTCTAAGGAGATGATTCTGACGGTGTTATCTACCAGTCCCACAGCCAGGAAGCGAGACCGCTGCTCTCCAGGAGGCACATTGGCCAGACTCATGCACACCACATCTGCCGACATCTCCTTCCGCTCTGTGTACTCATTCAGCTGTCCTGACTATAGGAGTGAAGACAAGAGAGGTCACAAACCACCTCACCACCAACCATGGACTTAGAAACTGGAGGAGGCCTTTTAAGTTCCTTTTTGCTTCCTCTCATAAGAAAACAGCTCATAAGGACACATATATAACACCTTAATCAATAAAGTTTAATCAATAGTTTACCTCTTACTATAATCAATGATCAAGAATTTCTCTACTTGAGATTCCAAGACTGAAAACTATGGCAAATATTTGGTGGAAAAGCAAGTGTTTCATTGCAAGATGGGGTTTCATAACTCCAATGAGAATTAAGACATGAACTTACCCACCTCCTACTCTCCCATAAGTGCAAATTGGCTTGTGGGCACTTTCTCTCAATTCTCTTTCTTGTGAATATAATCTAGATACCTGGACTACAACTCCCATCTCCACTTCTGGACCCTACACAAGTCCCACAGTAAATAATAAAATAACATACAGGATCCATCTCAAAATAGACCAGCTCTCCTCCTGTCAGGGCAATCACTACTTGTCGCTGGTTCACTGCACACTTCACAATTGTTTTCTTTCCAGGGGTCTTCCACTCATTGACTCTCTTGTCTGCTCGGATGTGCCGAATACCATCAGGATACACCTGGAATAACAAGAAAACCTGACTTTAGCAATTTGACACATTGTTCATCATGTGTCACACCTATCAGACCTGTCACTCCTGTCAGATCTGGAGCCACTGCATTTGAAGTACCAGTTGGGTCAATGACAAAAGAGCTTATAGGCTAAGGCTAAAGGCAAGGTCAGCTTTAAAAAAGTTCCTATCTTGCAATGTCTACTTTAAAGAAGTTTAAAGCTCATTAAGGTAAACACAGCAGCCTACATAATGAGGGCAAAGAAAGAAGCAAGTAAGGTGAATACGTAAGTAGCTCTCTGAGGATCCTCACCTGCACCAAGGCATCATCTCCTAACAAGGAGCAGGACAAGGTTGGAGTGGTGCCCAGGAACCCAGAGTCAGTCACTTCTTCCACAGTCTCTCCGATAGACAACACAAGTGTGGCATTCACGAAAGACACAATGATGTAGGCATCAAACTCATCTGAAAGAGGAAAAAGAAAGGAGCTGGTTAGCTAATAAGTTATTAATTACATAGCCAAATGAGACACACTAAGTTTTCTCTTCAGAAACCTTCCAAGGCACTCCTATGTGTAGTCACCACACAGTCATGTGACAAATGGCACAGGATGATCCAAAAGATAACTGAGGGTCGTAAGAGCCTACAGATATACTTAAATGCCGAAATACATTGAGTAGATACGCACACTTCTAATACCTCTGAAAACTAGTATTTTCTTGAGACATTAGCTGGAAAAATGCAAGAGGACAAAGCAAGGGAATCAGTGGCATGAAGAAATTTTGAATACAATGCTTAAATATATTGAAGCTAAACTTATTTGTGCCAGATGCCAATCACAAGCTATTCTTTTTTTAAAATTATGTTTTTTATTGATTTTTTTACAGAGAGGAAGGGAGAAGAATAGAGAGTTAGAAACATCGATGAGAGAGAAACATCGATCAGCTGCCTTCTGCACACCCCCTACTGGGGATGTGTCTGCAACCAAGGCACATGCCCTTGACCGGAATCGAACCTGGGACCTTTCAGTCCGCAGGCCGACACTCTACCCACTGAGCCAAACCAGTTAGGGCACACAAGCTATTCTTAAAAGATACTCCTTATAACCAGAAAGGTGCCCACCTTCTTCCAAATGAAGCTTATATGGGAACACAAGACCTAATGAATAAAACAGATTACTTAAGCCTTCATGAGACTAAGTCATTCTAGGGTTGGAAACTGAGAGCCCTGCTATGTCCCAATAGGAATGATGTAAGAACACTAGATAACCAGGAAATAGGGAGGGGAAATTGTTTATGTTGTTGTCCTTAACCTCTCCGGAACACTAGACGACCAGGAAGCAGGGAGGAGAAATTGTTTATATTGTCAGTTCTTGACCTCTCTAGTTTTTCACTATTTAAAAATATAACTACTCAGTGGTCATGAGCAATCCTATTAGGATTTGCTTTCCATTTAATGAAATGTAGTTGGATAAACAAACACTAATGATTTTCTCAAGGAAATCAGAGGACCTGAGATATACAGGCAACCTCAAGTTTCCCATGCACATCCCATTGTAAAAGGTCATCCATTTCCCATACATTCTACCCTACAACATAAAAAAGCTTTTGTGTATCTCCCACATCTGGCATACAGGTTAATTAATACTAAATAAGGGAACATTTACTTTTTTTAAAGAGTTGAGATTTTCCTAGTTTACATTTGAATTTTCTCTATCAATTCCTCCTTCTGTCCCTCCCACAGAAACCAGGTAAATGCACTAAATTAGGTGTGGCTACCTTACTCTTAGCAGAAGAAGATACGGAAGCTGCCTAACTTGAGCCTTGGTCAGAGTTCAATGACATAAATTTGATCCAACCAAACCACAACCAAAGACAGTTTGGGTTCCGAATGATCCGAAAGTGATTCAGCTGAACTAAGATTCCTGGATTAGTTCAGCAGAATCAGTGTTCTTTATTTAAAAAAAAGAGAACCCAGTGAAGATGTTTTATTGCTGTAATCTACAGCAGTAGTGCTCTGACCCATTAGCAGGACATAAAATCAATGATGGGTTGTAATGAGTACTTTTAAACAGAAATATGCAGAAATAAATGTGATTTGTGAAATGTTTCACACAAAGTAAGGATTAAGTAGTTTTGTGAGACTTTTTGCTTCAGTTAATAATGTATGTGAGTACTGACTAGGTGGCTGAAAGGTAAGAATCAAAGATTGTTCCCAATGGATGTAATCTAATGGCTACACAAGGAATCCAAAGTAAGGATTCAATTTCCAAATCATAAGCAGTTAACAGTGGATGAGGAGATAGTTGGTTTTAGATTATTTTGTTATAACTGTCAACACGTATCAGATGCTTTGGGGACACCTTTTAAAATACAGAGTTGTAAGACAGCACTATTCACATTCATAATATGAGTAATGACACAGTTTTTCCTGAAATGGATATCTTAATAGTGTACAGCAAAACCATAGTCACACGACACCAAACTTGGAGGCTTTACGCCAACTGTTTTTGAACCGGAAATTTCTGGTGTGCAAAAATAAGAGGAATTGCTTAATTTTAACATTATATGAATACTGTGTCCTTTCCCGTGTTCTCATTACTGAAATCTAATACCTTAAAAGTTGTGCCAGAGCAAATTAAAGTTAAACAACAAAAAGGCTCAAACTAGCTAGGTTTTCAGGTCCCTTCCTTCAGTCACAAGGAAAAGGGGGCTTCCAGAGAAGAGACCATACAACTTTTAACTTACATGCAAGAAAATGGGGGAACAGATGAAGGAGGACTACCTAGGTCCTTATCTTCCCTCTGACCCAAGACCCCACTGCTCAGATATGAAATAGAGTTGCACAATGAACTTAAATGTGACAATTCAACATTTGCTGGGCAATTCAACAAGCAGTAGAGCAAGGACTAATTAATACCTGAAACCTGCTTAACATCACAACATATCCATTACCCTGTGAGTATTAAGCACACTGTAACCTCTACCTTTCCCATTTTATGGGAAGGAGGACCTGCAACAGATTAGCAGCCCTTGTATTTTGAGGTTATAGGTTAAAAGTTGGAGTTCAAAACAAAATCAAGCTTCAATCAAGTTAAATTACTACAAACGATAAACATCCAAATTGCCTTTATCTAAGGGTTGCAAGCTTCATATAGAACCTCAGTTCATTTCTCAGTGAAGAATTTATTAGGGTATAAGAATGCACCTTTGCCTCAATTAAATAGGACTTCTACCTGTCTGAGCACTGCTGAAGCACCCCAACAGAGAGGATGCTTTATTCTTCTTCCCCCTGCAAAGTATCTGAGGCTCAACAAGCACCCACTCGAAAGGCTAAGGTGAGGGACCATCCAGATGATTTAAGCCCCCTTCATTCTTATTTTATATTCAGACTACTCAGTGTTTGTCTTGCCTCATATTATATTCAAAAAAGGGGTGGGGGGCTTTCTCCATGACCTGATCATTCAGTTAGTATAACTGGAATATACAAAATTTCAAGGGAGAATATGAAGATTAAGTTTTCAAGCTACAGACTCTTTCAGCTTAAAAACAAATCAGTCTAAGACAAGTTGATTCCTGCCTCAGACCATTTAATATACAGGCAGATGGGTATGCATTATTATTATGCACAAGGACATCCAACTGCAAAGTTACCCTCTGAGAGATGCCATCAGGGCAGCCTCAATATTTTGTGTAGGTCCCTCTCGCTGGGTAAACTCTAAGACCCCATGGTAGACCCTAGCAGTAGGTACACACCTGTGGTGATCAGCACCTTCACCAGCAACCTGTGGAAGAGAAAAAAAGGCTTGGTATTGGTAGTGTGCATCACCACGTACCAGCCATGGTTAGTAATTGCCTGGAAGATTGCGGCATGTGTGGACATGTGGAATGTTCACTCAACAGTAACCTGGGGTATCTGGAAAGAGAACGAACACAGAGAATCTGTCCTGTTTTCATGGGTGATAGCCCAAATTATGGTTTTACTGAAGAGTAAAATTTACCAAGATGTAGTCTTTCCCTAGATTTTGATATTCAGAAGAGAAATTTTTTCAGCTACCAGTTCCACCATGCACCATACTGCTTATAACTAACTCATCAAACATTGTCCAAAAAGCCCAATCCATCCTCTAAGCCCTCCTTGGCAACATGCTTGTGCCTTTCATCACACGAGAACACACAATAGTTTGGTCTACTTATCTTCTGAAGACGGCAAGTGCTTTGAAAATAGGAACCTATCTTTATTGCTGAGTACATGGGGGCACTCAAAAGACTGCAGGATGAGAGCATAGAACTTACCCTAACAAAAGATCCAAGAATCACCGACTCCCACTGCAGGGTCAGTCAAATGAGCAATGGAATTCAGGAGACAGGGTTTTCAATTTCTATTACCTTGATAAACTATCTTGAGACAGTGAACCTTAATAAGGTAACTTTTAAAAATGAAGGTAACTTTTCAGTAAATATAAGTCTATTTAAAAACAGTTTAAGAAGTAAAACAAACAAGGGAGGAAGCACGCTAGTTTTTATCTCAAAGGAGCTTTCTAACTCGAACAGTCTTGGCAATGTTTTCAAGAGCCATGAAGTCCATCAGCTACCAAGATAAAGGTGAACATCAATACTGACCAGCTTCTTTATGACATTACATATAATAGCAAAATCTTTCAAAAATCAATTGTCTAATTATCTTCTCAGCTAAAATGAACCTAATTCCCTATTTACCTTTCTTTTTTTTCTCAACTCAGACTTGATTCCAATGCCTATATAAAAACAAGATCCACCAAAATGTGTTTTCTGCTAATAGAAAAACGTTTCCTTCCTACACATTTCCTATTTCCCTTAAATTTATTCCACACAACCAGAACATCTAAATATCAGAAATAAATTCAGCTGTTTCTTGAAAAAACTTTGTACGCTGGCCAGGGTGATCTTATTCACTAGTCCTACATTCCTAAGGGAACAAGAGGAAAATGAGGTCTAGGAATAGAAATGAACTCAAAGTAAATAAAAGGGAAAATGGGAATTTTTGTCTAGGAGCTCAGATTCCATCTCTCCTCTATTCCTTTTCCACTCACTCTAAAATTCTGATTCCAATCAATTTCTGCTTTCCTTAAGCACAACTACACCCATCAAGCAGGACTAATTAACAAGCTTTACCAAAGCTCCTAATACCTAGAATAACCATCAATTTCACTGTGGTTTCAGCACAACAGAAGAACATGGTTGAAGACAAATGAAGCAAAACCTTTCCCTCACACCATAGAGCTTATACAGATGAAACCAGTGTCTTACAGGTGAATACAGTCTAAGAACATCACACATGAAGGCTCTATGATACCAAAGTGTATATGTACTGAGTATTAACAACCTCCCTATGCACCCCTTACCCATTTCTACAAGAAGTAGGTGAAAGGCATCCAGATTGGAAGAGCCTCAAAACATAGTATCAGGTCAGAAAAGGTCCTAGTATATGGTGCTAGATGACGTAACACAGAACTATTATGAATGCAGCCGCTTACACCTTCTATTGTCAACGGCACCCAGACCCTCATTTTGACTGTTAGGAAAGGGCTGCTTACCTTCAATGTGCCGACGCACTGTCCAGACAGCATTGGGGTTACCAGGTAGTTCAGAGACAGCCATTTCCGACACCTGACAGAAGAAATAGACCACAGATCCCGTGAGCATGAAACTCAGTTCTCTGCTTTAACTACACTAGATAATAAGGTCCCAAAAGCAGTGCTCACATTGTGTGCTGGATTAAAATAATGCAACCATCTAGTCAAAAAGGAACATAAGAAAAAAAAGTAAAAAATACTGGCAATATCCATGACAGACTTTAGCAAGAAATGATGAAACACCTGGGAGGGTAGCTGTTGCCCCAAAACTCTACACTTGCTTTGGGTATGGCATACCTGCATCCTCCTCAAAGAGAGCATGTGGAAACGAATCAGGCCACCTGAGTTACTAGCATTCCATTTCTAATTCCCAATAGCCAAATGTCATCTCTATGGACCAATTCAAATGCCACATCCTTTAGGAAAAATCTTCCCTACCCTCTTGGTGGCAGTCATCTCTCCTTCCTATAAGTTCTCACAAAAGTCACTATCACCACTCTTAAGGTACCTTTCCAAAAAAGGAATTTGAGGAAATGTTATCCTTCCCACTAGAATTTTTATGCTCCTTAAGGTCAGAGTCAAGAATCCTATGAATGTCCTATAGTTTCTCAAACATTAAACAAAATATCTAAGGGGAACTCAAAATGATCTGGAATGGAAAACTGGGTATGGCTTATACATGAACTTTCTATACTATCCTTCCAAGTTTTCTGTAAATCTAAACCATCCTAAAATAAAAATTTTGTTACTATTTTTTAAATGACCTAGAGACAGTAAATTAGACAGCTTAATATACTATATTGTGTAACTACATTTTATAGGAAGAACTCAAGTATATTCATGAAAGACATTTTCATTTACTAATATGGTAATAGCAGTAATAGCTGATCATGGTACAGGAGAATCCTGGAAAACTTCATCATCAATTAAATGTAAATATCAGACACACTACATTCTATAACAAATGTAATATCTGACAGTGACCCTGTTTAACTTAATGAGACCATAATCTACCCATACAACAAGCTCCGTAAGAAATAAAGACAAAATACACATAAGAAACAAAGAAAATAAAAGGTTTTTTTCAATTTTACTTTTCAATTACAATTTAAATTCAATATTACATTGTATTAGTTCCAGGTGTACAGCATAACAAAGTTGTTTGTTGTTTTTTTCTGTAGAAGTGGAAAAAAGTAATAAGGGCAGGGGACTCAAAAACAATTCTTAATTTGGGTCCTTTATGCCTTACACTGTACACAAAATTTTCTGTAAATACATATATGCTAACCTTCATCAAGAAGCTCAATAGAACCCACTGAATAGTAACTAATCAATAATTATTTGTCTAAATTGGGTTTGTATCATTGAAAATTTGGTGGATTGATGCATATTTTGAGTCAAAAATCTGTCAAATTCCTCGAACAGTAATATTAATAGCTAACATTTACTGAACAATTATATACCAGACCTTGAGCTAAGTGCTTTATAATGCATTTATTTTATGTAATTTAGGCATCAATCCTTTACGGCAGGTGCCATTAAGCCCATTTTTACAGAAGAGGGAACAAAAGCTGAGGAATAGATATTAACTAGTAGAGCCAGAATTCAAAGCCACGGTCATCTTGGCTGTATCCCAATAAAAATCTACAAAAAAACAGGCAATGAGGCCTATAGTTTGCCAACCCCAAGTTCTGAAAGCAAATTGCCCAGCAAGATTTATGTTCATTGCTTCCTCTTGGAGTTCAGGAAAATGCCCACAAGAGGCACCCTGCACAGCCAGGGCAAGAGGATTTTCTGAGTGGGGCCCGCTGAGGCCTGTCTCTCTGGAGATCTGAGGGTCCTGCTGTGCTGGCTCTTCGTGTGATGACACTACTGCCCTCTTTATGTGGCTCATGGACACGGCTCTTCTTCAGATCCCTTAAAGTGGTGCTTATTCTGGAGGCCCTTTATCTACTATGCCATAACCTTGCTCTAGTCAGTGAATGTTCCTAATGCTTTTTCAACATTTGAATTTTTAAATTTATGAAACATGCAAAACTTAAAAAATAACACACATCCACATACATATACACATTTTGCTATATGACTTCTGAGGTTTAAATTTTGAAAAATAAACTTAAAAAAATAAAGATTTATTTTACTACTAAGAAAGTCCCAGGCATTTGCTATAAGGTCAACACTAGAATCAGGAAAATAAGATGTAAGATTTGAGAAGATTATTTTGAAGGCCCATGTTACCTACAAGGCCCAACAATAAAGGGTTCATTAAATAAATTCTGATCCATACACTTTGGTGGACAAATGCAAAAAATTAAGTATAATGTGACTTAAAAGCACATAACAATAAGGAATAAATTTAATAAGCTATAAAAAAAATATACACAGTAGCCTGGTTGGTGTGACTCAGTGGCTGAGCGTCAACCCATGCACCAAGAGGTTGCTATTTGATGCCCGGGCAGAGCACATGCCCAGGTTGTGGGCTGGTTCCCAGTATGGGGCATGCAGGAGCAGATGATCAATGAGTTTCTCTTTCTCTCCCTTCCTCTCTCTTTAAAAAAAGTGAAAATGTATTATATATTACATACACACAGTATTAATATAATAGAAAATGTTAAGTATCTACAAGCTGAATTAAAAAAATGTTAAGTATCTGGCAACTCTGAATAAAGAGCAAGAGCAAAATGTTCCATGCAGATTTCCTAATTTCCATGTTAAGGCTAGTAAGCCTGGAACTAGTAGATACGTTCTTTCCCTTTTATCCCCATTTGCCACTTTTTAAAAATGTGGCCTATTGTACTAATATGTTAAGGAACAGGAAATTTAAACTCTAAACTTCATGGAAATAGAGAAGAAAACATTTTTCAATGCTTCCTTCCAAACCCTGCAGATGATCTAGTAACTCCAATCTTACCTCAAGTCCATGCCTCAAGACTCTTAGAGATGATCGGGGTCCCCGACCACAGGCCACATACAGCTGTGGAGTGTCTTCATTTGCCAAATCAGCTATCTGCATGGAAAAATAAAGTCTACTTGTGCTAGGTTTTCACACTGATCCCTGATTATTCTCAGTGAGCAAATCAGTTTTCAGTTTATAAAGCTTATATATTGGCCACTGGCCTTGGGGACATGAATGCCTGAATGTTCCAAAAAGCACACCAGCTGGAAAACGGGTTTTACCAATCAATAAAAAGGCTATACTAGTTAAGTTAGCAAAGGATTTTTACTTAATGCTAGAAGTGCTATATAACTTCCAACTAAAATTTAGCATTTGCTTCCAAATAAAAATACAAACTATAATCTTATCAGTATCTGTGACTTTCTCACCCATGAAAGTCACATTTATTCATATAACATTACAATTTATAGATACCTCCAATTACTTCCCTCATCACTACTTTAAATTGTACTTAATGTCTATTGCTATAGACTGCATTTGATCACAGATGCCTATCTATAGATGCACCTGTGGTGTAGCTGACCAGCTAATAGGTGGCTCTGCACCTGGTTGTTCAACACCACTGGGGAAGCCATATTCTCATATTGGCATCCCAGACAACTAGCTGCTCGTTTCCAGCACCATTATTTGTTGATCAATATATGAAAAGAGGTCAGTCATTTATAGCCGTTTTGCCAAATTGGACAGTTAAATGAAAACCCTTGACTGTCCGTAAGGCATTGCACCCTATTTTAACATGGATGAGCATGTGAGTTGAGTGTATATGGCTTTCATTGATCTCTTAAAAAATAATTAGTTCACCTATTTTAAAGTCACCACCTTATTATTTATAGCCTTAATAAAAAAGCACATATATTACTTTTTCATAACTTAGAAAGTATTTTGCTATCTTGGCTATATGTTAGTACTATGTGAACTTACAAAGTTATTCAGAGCGGATCCAGATGCCTCACCAGGCTAAAGAGATTTATGGCACACAAAAATGCTTATAGCCCCCTTACAGATACCCAAATTTCCTGTTAATTTTATTCTTGATCTACAAACTATTTACACAATTACTTCCTCAAATTTCAATGAAAGGAGAAAAATCAAATTAGAAAATACTTATTTTCTATTGCCCTGAGGACTGACCCTTTCTCAAATAAAAAAAAAAGCAGTTAACTTCAGAATTATCAATTTTACCAGGAAGAGTGCATGAATGCTGACTTGCTCCCCCAGCATCCAGTAAACAAACCTCTCTCCCACTAGAAATATGATCAACTAGACAGGGCAAGGGATCCCTCATAGTCACCCAAACCCCAACCATGCAGGACACAGAGGCCTGGGAAAATTCCTGCTCAACTGAACACCAGTAGTAGGGGATGCAATCCACGTCCTGGGCCACCTCAGGTTCCTCCCTCAGGATGTGACTAAAAAGTGTTTGTCGCTTGGCCAGTGTGACTCAGTGATTGAGTGTTGACCCATGCACCGAGTGGTTACAGTTCAATTCCTGGTTAGGGCCCATGCCCAGATTGAGGACTCAGTCCCCATTAGGGGGCTGCCTTGGTGTTTCTCTCTCCCCCTTCCTCTCTCTCTGAAAATCAATTAAAAAAAATTTTTTTAAACTTCCTGTTACTAGGCTCTGATCTGATAGCTCAGTTGATTAGAGCGTCGTCCTGATATACCAAAGTTGTGGGTTTGATCCCCAGGCAGGGCACATATAAGAATCCACCAATGAATGCATAAGTACATGGAACAACAAATAAGTATTTCTCTAAAAAAAATAAATGAAAAAAAATTTGTTACTAACTGATCCCAGTGTCTCTGGAATATTTTAAGGAGGGAATGAATGTTAAAAATTAGATAAAGATAGGTATTTCATAAACTGATAAAAGGTCAGTTAAATGATAAAAGGTCAATTTCAGAATACTGGGAAGTATATGAGCCTGTTTACATTAAAAAGAAAAATATAATACACACATTTGTTTGTTTTATGTATGTGTGCAAGCTTACAGACAAAGAGACAAATGCCTAGAAGCAATCATTTGTCAATAGCAATAGCCTCAGTAGAGGGTTGTTTTTTTTTAAAGATTGGGGGACTTTTACTTTTAGTCTTTTGCATGGTTTGAATTTTTATACTGAACCTGTGTTTTATAATTAAACAAACAAAAAGCCCAAGAATTTATATAATGGGTTTAGTCCCCGGACTTCTACTTAAGCTCCCTTATCTATAGAACTCTGATGATTCCACAGATATGCTGACAAACCCAGTGTTTAGACTAGCCCTTAATTTAATTGGAGTTAAAACTTTAAACTCATTCAGATTCAAAACCAACTAGCTGGCACTGCTCATTGTGGAGGTGACTAGAAAGACCCACACCTGGCAAAACAAAATGGGAGAGAGGCTGTCCAACTCATCGACCAGCACAAGGTTTTTGAGCGGTCTTGGCTGAAAGAAGAATGTGTCTCCTTCTTCCAGAGGCATGGCAGATGAAAACTCAGGTTCTTCGTCGTCATCTCCAAGATGTGCAATTTGATATAAGTAACTGGGGAGAAGCAAACAAAACTTTAGTTAAAAACTTTTTCTGTCTGAAGATAATGTTTGACATCAACACTAATGCTCATAAAAGCACTTTATAAATATCTAATCACAATTATAACATGAACTTTTGAGTCAACATCTATAGTTTGAAATATCTGCTTATCTGAGTAAAGTTTTCTCTTTCTCTCTTTTTTTTAAAGAATAGAAAAGGAATAAAAAAAATTAAGTCTATTGAATTCAAA
The DNA here is from genome assembly GCA_026230045.1 of Corynorhinus townsendii. Classification (NCBI taxonomy): domain Eukaryota; kingdom Metazoa; phylum Chordata; class Mammalia; order Chiroptera; family Vespertilionidae; genus Corynorhinus; species Corynorhinus townsendii. Next base: position 18,729,584 of record JAPDVU010000011.1, read on the forward strand.
TCAGTATAATGAAAGCATTGGGTTTCCACTAGAGTGCCTGGGTTTGAATCGCAGCTCTATCCTTAACAATAGCCACATAACCTCAGGCTTAGTATTTCACTTCTCAGTGCCTCACTTGCCTCATTTATAAAAATGAAATAATAGTGCCTTCCTAAAGAATTCTGAGTACTTACAACAGTGCATGGCACCTAGCAAACATCATGTTGGTCAAATAAGATGAAATATGGATACAGGAAATCCAAAGAAAATCTATAACCATTCCAATTTAATAAAAAACCAGGCCATTTAATTAAAAACCAGGCCAAATCTATTGAAAACAAGAATTGGTGACCTTGCAGAAGTATGCAGATATTATTGTATTGCTCCCCAAGCAAAATATAAACATATCCAAAGATAGTAAGCAACAAAATCTGTCCTATGGCTAATAATGCTTAGTGAACTGATTCAAAGGCAAACCACAAAAAAAGAAAGCAATTTGAGAATAATCTGTAACAATTTGCCACCATAAGTTGAGTATGCAATGAGCTTTAGGGAAGCAGCTCGATGAAAACAAAACAACAAACTACTGGTCATATTTATTCTTTAAGTAATATATCGAACCTTTAATACAGAGCACGTGGAAAATATCCCAAACAGCTTTTTAGAAGCAGAATGACTAAATCAGTGCCTGAAATACATAAGATGCTCAATAAACCTCAGCATTTAACTTTTGGTAAACACAGCAGATTTTATGCTAAACCATGAAAAAGCAAATAAGGTTATTATCCTTGAACAATTTACAAAAAGCTTTGAGAAAATAGAACACAAATATTAATAGGAACTCCTTATTCAGGCAAGATGCCTAGATGATAAAGACCACCTGTCCGAGATATCTTCAGTGTCTAGTAACTAAAGAATACGAGTTTATCTTCATCACAGGAAAGGTTGCTTTGGCTGAATCCAGTAAAACAATTTGAGCCTACACTATGCTTAAGACAGAGACTTTGGAATCAGACTGTTTGAGTTTGAGTTCGATTTAGTTCTGTGATTAAATTTCTTAAATTCCCTGTAACCCAGTTCCCTAAACTATAAATGTGATGGGTAATGGCACTGTCTTAATGGGAATGCTATGCATTCATATTTGTAAAGTGCTTAAAACAGCTTAGAACATATAAGCAAATGCTAAATTAGTGTTTGGTTAATAAATAGGTTGTTGCACTGATTAAATGTGCTAGCACTACAATATGTTCCTAATGCCCCAAATCACCACTCTTCAGTCTTCCAAATTTCAGCTGCAACAGAAATGAATAATTTCTCACAAGATGAAACTCATCTCATTCTGACAGCATCCCACCTGTATACTGTCCTCTTTTTCCTACTCTCTGCCCTAAGTACTCTACCCTGTGGGAGGTTGCCCCAGCCACAGGATATACAGAGGAGTTCATGCCCCAGGGGTAACTTTCAACCCAGAAGAGAAAGGACCTGGTATTCTTAACCAGTTAACTGCCAGGATATTTTGAATTTAATTAAAAAAGGTCCACCGCTTGCCTCTATAGACGCTTATGGCATACAAATAGTTAACCTTCAGACAGGCCATCTAAGGGGCACTCTGCTTACTTGATGCTCCTGGAAGTGAGTTCCCACCGCCCACAGCAGGAACCTCAATAATACATCCTTATGACTTTCCTTTTTCTTCTCTTTAGATTTGTACAAAGTACTTATGGAACATCTTTTGAATACTAAGTATTTCAATAAATATTTATTCCAGCAAAAAGCTCAGGAGACCCCGTCTAAAGCTATGCAGCCACCCACAGGTACAGATCAAAGCCACTGAAGTAGAAAAAAATAAAAGAATGTAAAAGGGAAAGGAGGGCAAAACTCTTGTTTTGAAGAAACTAAACATTCTTGTGAAAAGCTCCCTGCCCTTAAAGCCACATCTTCTCCCTCCTGCAATTGTTATAGTAACCAGGGTGAACTAGGGGAATAAAAGGATTACTCACTGGTTTCCGAATTCTGATGCTACAAAAAGGAAGCCTGTTTTAAGCACACACATGGCAGCAGCAACAGGCACAGTATCAAAATACTTGAGCCGGATCTCAGTAACCTGGAATGAAAAGAAAAAAATTCTAGTGTAGGTAAGTGAAGCTAAGCTAGGCCATGGAAGGGAGCCCAGTATTATAAGACAGCGTAAGCAGAGTAGCAAATAAAATACTGTACTGTAGTCTTCCCCCACCCCTCTAACCATGGTCTGCTTACCATATCTTCATCTGTCTCCAAAGTGATCTTGAAGATATCGCCCTGCTCTGTTTGGGCCAAAAAGAAGAACATCGATTTGGTCTTATGGGTGGCAGAGCAGACAAAAATCATTCCTCTTTCAGGGTCATCCAGGTCATTCTAACAAAATTAAATATACAACCAACATCTTAGAAATGAGTACTTATACTGTATTTCAGCACCTTATACTGTATTTCAGCTGGAATACAAGCTACCCAAGGCCTAGAGGCACCTGGAGCCTCTCTATATATGAGTAACCTCTGACACAGAGCAACCAGCTAGCTATGGTAATAAAACACAACATCTAAAAATTCTTGTTTGCTATAAATACATAACAAAGCCTGGGTACCAAAAAATAGCCATAATTACATTCTATAGTCTAATTAGCTGAGTATGGCAAAAACCATCTCCAGCACTGGCTGGCATGATTAAATGGTTAGAGCGTGGGCCAAGGGTGAATACCTGGGTTGCAGGCCAATCCCGCCCCTGGTCAGTGTGTGGGAGGTGACCAATTGATGTCTCTCTCTCACATCCATGTTTCTCTCTTCTCTCTCACCACCACACCCTCACTCTCTCTCCTTCCCCCTCTCTCCCATACTCTGAAAAAATCAATGGAAAAAATATCCTCACACCCCCAGTTAGGATTAAAAAAAAACAACAACAAAAAAAAAACTACCTCCAAAGAAAAATGTCACAAAAGAGACACAAACTTTTATAAATCATCATTTCAGCTGTGGATAAATAAATCTCTTCCACATCTATGCCACTACCATCTATGCCATTCACAATCAGCTCTGTTCCACATCAACCCTTGATTCCTAAGAGGCATTCCCTTGGCTATGATTTTTGGATTTTTTGTTTCCAACACTTTGTATTTCTCTCATTAAATAAGCTCTTTCAAGGGCAAAACATGCTTTATACTTCTTTGTAACCCCAAAGCCAAGTACAGTGCCCTGCAGTAGGATGTTCAATAAATGTCTTATCAACCAAACTAAATTACTTTCTACCCCTTACCAAGAATTTAACTTCCTAAGTTTCTTCTCAGGTTTTCTAAAATTGATGGACTCTTACTCAGATACCATGTATTAGAGAAAGTAACTCCTAAAAGATTTAACTCCAGGATCTATAAATTAACAAAAAAGTAACTAATCCAAGGCTGAGAGGAGAGATTGAGGAAGATCAGATGAATCAAGATTAACTATGTGTTGAAAATTACTGAAGCTTGGGTACACAGAAGTTAATTATATTCTACCTTTGTATATGCTTAATAATTTCCATAGTAAACCGTTAAAATTAAGAGCAATAAAACACCATTTTCAACCACCAAAGTAGTAGCTGATTAAGGAAAAACTGGGTGAGATGTTAAGGAAAAGGACATTTGCATAGTCTCAAAGTTCACCACCAGATCCCACACCAATTATTATTAAAAGAAAAAGGCACCTTTATGATTAAGAGAGCAGAGACACACCAATGTAACAAAATGATTGATTTAGCATTACCAATAATGAGACAAACCAACACTGTGTGCCCCTTACATGACTTAGTGGGAAATATATATCACCACTTACAGAATAATTCTACCAAAAATATTAACCTGGATATAATTATGAGGGAAAAATTAAGGGACAAACTACAAGAAAACTAGCCCAGCCTTTTAAAAAACATCAGTATCCTAAAAGACCAAAAGCAAACAAAAATGAGAGGAAAATATTCTAAATTAAAGGATACTGAAAGTCTGTAGATTATAAGGGAATTTTGGAGAACAATGAAACTGGACTTTACATAAAATAATTCTATATAATAAAAGGCTAATATGCAAATCGACCAAACAGGGAAGGACTGGTTACTATGATGCGCACTGACCAGCAGGGAGCAGACTCTCAATGCAGGAGCTGCCCCCTGGTAGTCAGTGTGCTCCCACATGGGAAGCCCAGGCTCACGGCTGGCTCCCACCTCCATGGCAGCGACTGCCTGCATGCGGGAAGCGGGCCTAAGCCATCAGTCGAACATGCCCCGAGGGCTCCTGGACTGCGAGAGGGCACTGGCCAGACTGAGGGACACGCCCTCCCCGCCACCAGTGCATGAATTTCATGCACTGGGCCTCTAGTTATATTACATAAAATAGTAAATTATATCAGTAGTTTGGTTATATAAAAAAATGTCCTCCCAAGAAACTAGAAACACCAATCAGAAAGGATATATGCACCCTTATGTTTATAGCAGCACAATTTACAATAGCTAACATTTTGAACAACCTAAGTGCCCACCAGCAGATGAATGGATTAAAAAACTGTGATACCTCTACACAATGGAATACTACGCTGGCATAAAAAAAAAAAGGGGGAGGGATCTTTTACCATTTGCAACAGCATGGATGGAACTGGAGAGCATTATGCTAAGCGAAACAAGCCAGTCGGAGAAAGATAAATATCACATGATCTCACTCATATGTGAGATATAATAATCAACATAATTTGATGAACAAGAAGAGATCCAGAGACAAATGGCAGGGGAGGGGAGGTTAGAGAGCAACCAAAGGACTTGTATGCATGCATATTAGCATAACCAATGGACACAGACAGTGGGGCAGTGGGGGCTTGCCCGGGGTGGGAATGGCTAGGGGGCAGGGGGGTCAAATGGGGAAAAAGGAGACATGTAAAATTTCAAGACAACAAAAAAAGTCCTCATTCTTAAGAGCCACATCTTAGATTCTTGTAGTGAAGTATCATGGTGCCTGCAACTTATCTTCAAATGATTTAGTGTCCAAAAGTTTGTATGCGTGCACATACACTTATACATACACACAAACATAAAAAAAAGGGAAATGCAGCAAAATATTAATTGGTAAAGTGAAAGGCATATTGAAATACTGTCCTAGTCTTAGTTTTCTGTATGTTGGAATAGGGGAAAAGGATAAACAGAATGAGAGACAATTTATCTCCAACAAATATGCCTGGCTTCTTCAAACTAGACAATTGATCATGTTCATAGGTTTCTCTGAAATGGAAAATTTTGTTTTTAATTCCCTTCCTCAGAGATTTTGTTTTGTTTTTATGGACATATTTTACCAGCTTTATTAAAAATAACATTTACAAAGAAACTAAAACTTGGTAACAGATAGACTAAGAGACTACACTATAAGTACAAAAATTAAGTTCATTTCACAAACACAAATATCTCTTCTCTTATGGCAAACAAAGACCTTACCCGTCTCCTGGGAATTGGACAGCGGATATCTGGTTGGTCACCAAAGTTCTTGTAGGTGATATAGTTTTCAGAGCAGATCAGCACTCCACTTGGACCATCTGACCCTCCTGGAACTGTCAGAGAAAATAAAACTTAGTAATGATCTGACATAACCATAAATTTAGCTTTCAATTCCTTCTCTCCTTTAGCACAACCTGAAGGTACAGTGTGCCTAAAGCTGAGAAACATTCCAAGTTTGCTTTTCCCTGAAAGTTATGCTACACAAAAATGGAGCCCAGTTTGGGTGACTCAACCTGTTCAGATATCCGATAATAAATCTAAATTTTTAGCTCCAAGCCCAGACCTGAGTTCTCAGCTTCAGAACTACAATCCAAGCACATGGATATTCCACTGGCACCTTCAAAATACAATGTGTTCACAAACCCGAGTTCTTTCCCAAACCTATTCTACCTCCTGGGTTCTGTACTTTAGAAAATACTACCAACAAAAAGACCAAACCAGAAAGGGTTGCTACCCTTCAATTCTCTCTCCTCACACAGCCCTACTGATTAGAATCTCTCCTAGCACCTCTTACGCTACCAATTTCTTGGCTTAAGTGAAACAGCTTCCTGACCAGTCTCCTAGCCTAGTCTCAATATCCTTCATTCCATTAGCCAAAATAGAAGTAAGTACAAATACCTCGTTTTATTGCACTGTGCAGATACTGTGTTTAAAATAATAAGACCCTCCCCACCAGCAAAAAGATTACAATTTACTGAAGGCTCAGATGATGGCTAACGTTTTGTAGCAATAAACTTTTTTTGAGCAATAAAGTATTTTTAATTAAGGTACATACACTGTTTAGACATACGACTGCACACTTAATAAACTACAGTATAAACAAAACTTCTAAATGCACTGGAAAACAAACTCATGTGACTCAGGTCATTGCATATTTGCTTTATTGTGGTGGTCTGGGACTGTACCTGCACTATCTATGAGGTATGTCTGTAATCTCCAGGTTATTATTCCCCTGCTTAGAATCCTTCAGTAGCTACCACCACACCAAACATAGACAAGGTACTCAGGCTTACTATAAGTTAGCTTCCAGACCCTATTAAGTAAACCCTCCCAAGTTTGGGCATAAAATGGACCAGGCAAAAAAGCAGCCATGTAGGTTGCTTGGTGTAAAAGAAAAGAAAAAAAAAAATGGACCAGGCAAAATGTACAGAGCAGCTCTGAGAGAAAAATACCTGTAATAAGGAAATTGCCATGTTCCTCCAAAGGTTCACTGTATTTTCGGACCACGTGATTTAAACCAAGGTCTAACTCGTAGAAAGTAAGCGTCTGCTGGGTGTTAGCTGCTGCTTCCCCTGTTGGATCATTGTCTGCTTCCTACAGTGGAGTACAATAGCACAAAGACTAATCAGTACCATAAAATCAAACTTTTAAAGGACATCAGGATTCTTCCATTTTACAAACAAGGAAGCAACAGTCCATAGGTGCTAAATGGTTTGCATCACACTGCTACCAGGTAATGGGAAAGCTGGAACAAGAACCCAGGTCTCCTAATTCTGGGACAAGGTTCTCCCATCTAGAGAATGCTGCCTTCCATCTATCACTGTCTCCGTGGAAAAAAACACCCCTACACCAGTTTTATCTTCTTTTTCAGGCAGTTTTTCTCAATAAATACCCTGTTTCCAAAGGGAGATTATTCAAATCAGAGCAAAGTGCTATTATATAATCAGGTGAGCTCTGAAACATTCCAAATTTCAGTAAGGCACTTGGAATATGGAAAAGATTTGTTAGCAGTACAGATAGAAGATTCAACCAATGAAGAAAAAACCACCTTAGGAAAGCTCAGAGGTAACTGGGGGTAAAAAAAAACACAAACACAAACACACACACATACACACACACTCCCCATTACCTCATAATCCATTTCCAGACAAGCAAACATTGGATTTTCAAATCCCACATCTACTCCAACCACATGATATACTAAAGTGTTCGCCTTGTGGGCCTCCAGGGGAGATGAGATGGTAAGCCGGGCTGCAGCATCTCTGTTTAAGATATACACCAATTTCTGTTTTTCAATGGCACCTGTAGTTGAAGGAGACAAAACACGCAAGATTTCCAGATATTGAATAGAGGGGCCTAAAGAGCAGCTAGGTTCTCATTAGAATTATTTTAAAAAATCTTTAACAGCCAGCCCCAAATCTACAAGTATACTAACTTAGGATTTGCTTTCTATCATTAAAATAGACAAGAGCATCATTTTACCCATCTTCTTCCTAATAGGGATCATAATATCCCATTAATTCTTCAAAAATTTTTAGTGTGCCCTAGATTTAATGATATTGGGAAACTAAACAATAATTCATAAAATTGCCACCTTTCTTCTTCCAGTTAGATCTAGTGATTTCGTGACTGGTCAGAGAGGGCTGCCCTCCAGAGGCCTGATCAGATACACAGAATTGTCTTCAAGAGATTTGTCAGAGAAGAGACATGAATGTGAATCATCACTTCAGGCTGATGAAGGCAACCATATTCATTGCCTAAGAACATAAAATCATTTCATTGTAGTCTTTTTGCTACAGATAAAGCAAAAAATATAAAAACAGTTCCAACTAGACAGGAAGTAAATATGGTATGTTAAGACTTTCTCCATGTTTTAAAAGGAAAAGCAACTTTAAACCATGGACATATGATCCAAACTTTAACCAATTATGATTTATTAGCACACTGCCAAGATCATAGCATTGTTATCCTAAACTGAGCATCTATAATAGTCAGAGACGCATTCAACAGAGCAAGTCACTCACTAATCATAACAGCTCGCCCTTTGGGATCCACAGCTAAGAACTGGCCGGGAACAATACGGCGGCATCCACTCTTGCCGAAGGTCTCTTGGTGAATTTTCTCAAACATATTCTTAGATGGCTGGTATTCCAGGATAACAATCCGACCCGAATCACTGCCAACCACAATGTAGTCTTTGGTGCCACCTGTGAGCCTAAAGGCCATGAGTGACCGAATAACACCAAATACTTCCACAGTTAGTAGAGTGTGTACTTTGCCAGTGTTGGGATCTGGGCGAAGCAGCTCCAAGATCTTCCCACGAGAAACAACAATTTCCTGTTGTTTGGTTCCTAGATTGCCAAAAAATAAAGATCATGAAAAATCCGAACTATTCAAAAAGTAACCTGGATGAGTCAAAATGCCACGTAACACAGATATTAAATGGGTTGGGGGCTCAGTATTTGAAATTAATTTATTCCATTTAAACTGAAATGCTCTAACAAAAATGGTATCAAATGTTTTTTTTAAGTGGTGACACAAGTTACTTCTTAAGAGACTTTATTTTTCTAACATTTGCCATCAATCTGCATAACTGAGCTCTGTCCATAAATAGTATTAATGTATGCTTAGCATAAGATTAAAAATTTCCAAAGTCTCTTTCTAGTCCCTCTTTAAGGCTATTGTTCTAAGAAATCATATTAATATTTTGTGCAGTATGATGTAATATCTTAAAGAACTTTAAAAACTGTCATCTAAAATATACTATTTCTAAACTCATCTAAAAAAGTTCACTTGCTTTTCATAACTGCTATCAATACCTCCAAATGCAGACTAGTCAACATAATTCCACCTGGATGAATTGTCATCGCCTTTAAATGTTTAAAATAACCAAGTTCTTCTTTGCCAAAACTCTCTCTTTGGTCTCAACTAACCTGCTTTAATATTACTATCATTTTCTCTGCCACCGAGGTTGGAAACTCATATTCTTTACTTTCTTTCTACCCCCACTGTCAGGTCTTCACTATCTTAATGGCTTCTTATCCTATCTTATATCTCACTCTCAATCACCCCAATCCATTCTCATTGCTCAGTGCCACCACTTATCAGGAGCCACCTTACTTGCCAAAGGTCATTTGGGTATCAGATAAAATAAAGTACTCCAAAGTGCTTTGGAAGCTATAAAGCATTTTAGAAATTAATGTTCTCTAATGATTAAAAATTTCCTATAATCTTCAAATCTAAAAAATATAAGGCATAAAACTAGTAATATTAAAAGATATTATATTCAGAAAGATAGTTAACTGGACAACTTACCAGAGAAGTTGCCATGAATGGCAAAGCTGATACCAGTGGCTCGCTGTAAGGTCAAGTTGTACAGGAACATGGTGACACCACCACAGAGTAACCCACCACTCCACAATCCAAGTGTTGATTACACCAAGTCAAAGCAAGCTAAGAGCACACAAAAACAGAAAAATATCAACTGGGAAATTGCTGTTTATTTTTATAAAGGAAGTTCTGGTTGAAGGCAGCATAAAGAGTACAGTAAGGACTATGGGGGAACAATATATTCACAATTAAGAGTGCCTTCTACTCACCAGACCCTATATACTCTTTGCCTCTAATCTCACAAGAAACCTATAAAGTACTTAATATTAAAATTCACTTTGTAGGTGAGGAAATTAAGGCTAAGAAATTAAATCGGATGTCCGAGGTCACATTACAAGCAGTAAAAATGTTGATAGCTAGGATCTGGACCATTCACGTAACACCGTGTATTTTCTTCCGTCACAGAAATCAAGTAGGTCTACTTTTATTCGTAGTTGAACAGGGTCTGTGTTCCCAAGGCTCAGAACACAAAAGCACAGCAAAAAGCCCTCCATCCTCTCATTCCCTAGCCATTCAGCTCTCCTCCCTGGGGAAATCAACAGTTATAGCTATCCTGTCCTTCCAAATATTTTGTGTATGAAGCAAAAATGTACTGTATTTTATCTCATTTTTTTAAAAGTAAAGGTTGAGCACTATATATTGTACACTCACTTTATACTGCAATTTATCTATCTTGGAGATAACTAAAAAGGGTTTTCTCGTTTTTATTTTACACTTGAGAGTATTTCACTGAATGGGTATATTAGAATTCATTTAGCCAATACCCTGCTGATAAACATTTACGTTGTTCCCAATCTCTTGCTATTATGAGCACTGCTGTAAAGAAAATCACTCATACGTGGGTCATTTATATGGGCATGAATATATCTCTACCATTAATTCAAAGAAGTGAAATTGCTGGATTGAAGGATTCATACAACTGAAAACTGAATAGTGGCCAATTAACTTCCAAAGAAACTCACCAATTAAATTTCCAAGAATGTACGAGTCCCTATTTCACTATAACTAGACCTCTGTGATCATCTAACATATAAAAATTAGGGTAGTTCTCACTTGCATCTCTTCTATAGTTCTATGCCTGAGGAGTGATTAGGATTTAAAACCACTTAAAACTAAAACAAAACCAAATTCCTGCCACTTCAGAAGGCCTCCCTAAAGGAGTACAATGAAGGGGGTTTTTAATCACCACACTATCAGGGCCGATTGAGGCCTTCTGGCCACGGGCTGAGGCCTTCCTCCCCCGGCTGCCAGCTACTGGCTGGGACCTTCCGTTCCGTGCTGCCCCCCCCCCCGGTGGTCAGCACACATAGTGAGCGATATAACTCCCAGTCTCCCGGTCAAACTCCCCAAGGGGACACTTTGCGTATTAGCCTTTTATGTATGTATAGACTAGAGGCTCGGTGCACGAATTGGTGCAAGGTGGGGAGAGGGGCAGCAGCAGTTGGCGGGCCGGCCCCACCCCCAATTGCTCCTCCTTGGGGCGGGGGGGGGGGGGGCTGACAGGGGGGAGGGGCCGCAGGCAGTTGGCCAGCCAGCCCTGCCCCCTGGTCAAACTCCAGGTTGAACTCCTGATCGAGGGGACAATTTACATATTAGCCTTTTATTATACAGGACTAGAGGCATGGTGCCCAGTGGGGTCCCTCAGCCTGGCCTGCACTCTCTTGCAACCCGGGACTCCTTGGGGGATGTCGGATAGCTGGTTTTGGCCTGATCCCCGCAGGGCCGATCCAGACAGTAGGGAACCCAATCCCCACAGGCCTGATCCAGACAGGAGGGAGCCCAATCCCCGCAGGCCCGATCCAGACAGTAGGGAACCCAATCCCCACAGGCCTGATCCAGACAGGAGGGAGCCCAATCCTGTGTGTTGAGCGTCTGTCCCCTGGTGGTCAATGGGCGTCATAGTGACTGGTCATTCAGTCACTCGGGCTTTTAGATAGATAGGTAGGTAGGACTTAAGGCTGCAAACTAACGTACCTCTACCATAAAAGAATTACCAAAACTACACCTATACAGTTACTGCTGAAAAACTGAGTTCTTTTAAATACATATTTTTTATTTTTTACAGAAAGGGAGAGAGATAGAGTTAGAAACATCGATCAGCTGCCTCCTGCACACCCCCTACTGGGGATGTGCCTGCAACCACAGTACATGCCCTTGACCGGAATCGAACCTGGGACCCTTCAGTCCGCAGGCTGACGCTCTATCCACTGAGCCAAACCGGTTAGGGCCTGAGTTATTTTATACCTCAGTTATTTAGAGACAAAACCAGGGGAACTTGAGAAATCCTGTGTAATTGACATACTAATTTTGTTTTAAGTGATAAAAAGTAAATGTCTTTATACATAATCTTTTCTGGTCAGGGTGACTAAGACAGAAAAGGATAAATCCTCCAAACTGGAAATGGATATAAATTTTCCTACTTGAAACTAAGGAACATCTTTAATGTTCTTCCAGAATCACAGGGAAAGAGGAAAAGATCTGAGGTGAAAGAAGGGAGTTGAGAAAATGACCTGAAAGAAAAAGAGTAAACACATGGCCAAAGACATGGGGGGAGGGGAAGACACATACACACACCTGCTTAGACATTGGGCAAGTTCCGGGGAAAGTTGTGCTCAGCTTAAAGTCAGAAAAATATAGGCAGAGAATACATTGTAATTGCTCTCAGCCTGAAGCCTGAAGGGTCCCTGGTTCAATTCTGATCAAGGGCACATGCCCGGGTTGCCGGCTAGTGCAGGAGACAGCCAGTCAATGATTCCCTCTCATCATTGATGTTCCTCTATGAAATTAATAAAAATATATATATATTTTAAAAGTAGCCATGAAATTAATTAAAAAAATATTTTTTAAAAAGTAGCGATCGTAATTCTTAAAAATACTTAAGTATCTGTTCACACTGGCATCTTCCTCTGGTCATAAAACTTCATTGAAACAATTTCAATGTTGCAGTTATCAACAACAAATTTCACAATGAAACCCCTATCACGTTATTGTTAACGTGATCCATGCTATAAGATTAGCCATACTAAAGGTAAAAAATTGGTTTTGTGTTGTTTTAACCGGCAGAGGAAACCACAGGCCACTTTTGATTCCCCCCCAAAAGCTCCCTCCAGGCTGCTTTTTATTTACAGATGAAGAACCCAGCCTACTTTCAAATTCCTTTGTAACTGACCCCATCCATTCCCATCCTGGGGATTCACTTTCCCCAAACGTATTCTTTTATCTGGGCAATGGAGAAAGGTACATTTCGGAGGAAGATCAGCCTAAAACTGCGTAACTATGCACCAGGAACCATCACGGGCTAAAACCCGGTAAATTTTGTGACTTCCCGCACCTCTCTCTCCAGTATGATTACTAGAAATTGCTCACTCCATCCCTTCTCATGTGCCAAATGAACGTCGTCGCCCTTACACTCTGCAGTCTTCAAGGTCGACAATCATTGCCCATTTTGCAAATGATAAAAACTGAGTATCAGTGGAGGAAACACGATGACCAAGTACCCAAATGCAATTCAAAACGGGTCTTAGCTCCAAAGACTGTTTCCGTTACTTACTCTTTTCAATACGTTAGGGGTTTTTTCCCCCATCTTCGCGCCAAGTGTTGACTGTCTCCAGGAGGAGACCTCCCTCCCGCCCTTCCTCACACCGCCCCCAAATCCAAAGAGCACCAGGGTCTAAAAGCTAGGCAATCCCTACAGGCTTATTTTTAGCCAGGTCTCTTTCCCACCTTGTAGACAGAAACAGGGAATAATTCCTGGCAGCCGTTTTCACGTCCCAAGCGTTCCCGTCGACCTCTCGTTTCTTGCCCGAATCCCCTGACCTCGGCTGCCGCAGAGACCCCCTACCGAAAACCGGTGCACAGTGCTATATGGCCGCTCTACGCTTCTGTGGGCCGGGGGAAGCCGGGGGGCTGATTCTTTACCCTGCAGCCGGGAAGATGGTGTAGATATCCAACGGATGCAGAGTTCCTTCAAGGCCTAAGCCACCGCCAACGCCGACACGCCGGTACCAGCCATTAGCTCTCAAGATGAGGACCTTCCGGTTAGCGCGCGGTGGAAAAAGGCCCCACCGGCGCCTAAAGGATGTGTATCTATTTTTTTTTAACGCATCGGTCTTGCAGCCACCCCGTATTGGAAATTATTTAAACATACCTTATGACTGTCGCTTTTTCCAGAAGACTAGAACATGAAAAGACTTTTTAAAGTAAACATTTAAAAAAATCAGTTTCTCGGGCACTTCCGTAGGCAGCCCCAAACACCCGCGCGCCAACGAGGAGAGGGGCCTCGCGGGGCCGGAAACACGGAATGGGAACAAAGATGGCGGACCTCAATTCCCCTCAGAAGCTGTTAGGGGCGCCTCCGCCGCCTGAGGGAGTAGGAGGAGGCCGTTGCTCCGAAATCTCCACCGAGCTCATTCGCTCCCTGACGGAGCTGCAGGAGCTGGAGGCTGTGTACGAACGGCTCTGCGGCGAGGAGGTGGGAGGGCTGACTGAGCCTTTTTCCTGGAGCATCCAGGGGTAGTGGGCGTAGGGGCCGTCAGTCGGGAAATCTGGGCTGTGGGAAGCTCTCTTCTTGCCGAGGGAAACGAAAAAGCACCTACTGGAGAAGCAGGAATGTAGTTGAGTGGTTCTTGGGACCTGCCATCTCCCTTCACTCAGTCCGAGGCCCCAAGCTTGCTTTCCCTGTTATCCGGGCGTACCGCCCCACCCCCCATTGATTTCCCTTGAAGACGAAATGTCTCCTGCTCTCCGCGGGATTCAAGTTAGATTGAGAGTATATGCCAATTCGCCTGGTTCTCAAAATAAGAATAAAGGTTTTCTTGCATTAGCTTAGCAGTTTTAAAACCATGAAATGCTTTCACCCTGTTATCTCATTGAAGCCTGCACTCATTACAAATAAAGGTGAAGCGTTTTAAAACTTCCTCTTGATTTGGGGGGTGTAATGTAAGCGTTTCATGCAGAGCTTTGTAGAAGCTGGAGGTCTTAAGAGTCATGCACAACTGCCTAACCTCGGGCAAGTCACTTCCTCTCTCGTACCCCTGGCGTGTGTCCGGTGAGGGGGCGTGGACTCTATTCTCGCCTGGATTCCTTTCAGCTCATGGCGTTTTATCTCCCTTCCCGCCTCTAACTTTTCTGTGGCAACCTGATGCTGTCAATGCATTTTTAAATGTCAGTTGGGTTCCTTGCCGGTCAAAAGAAAAACATGTAAGCCCTGATCTAACAGTTTAGGAGCTGTGCCCTAAAACCAAACATTTAAATAGGGTTGAGTACAAAAGGCAGTTTCAGCCTGGGGGGGGGGGGGAGGGGTGGGGCGGGGGGCGGGCGGTGGTCGTAGAGGCAGGAGTCATTGACATTTTAATATTTTCAAGTATTAACTTGTACCAGCTCTAGCAGTTCCTGATAGGTTTTAAGCTTGCATTCATTGAGTCGATTCTTTGGGAGAAAATGAAGTCAGGCTTACAGACAGAACAGTGTTAGTTCTGAATTGGTACTTGATAACTGTCACGGTGAAGTTTCCGTCCCCATCCTACTGGACGGTTCTCACAGACATGCATAGCTAATATTAATAGCTGTTGTTGAACCATAAGCCACATACTTTATGTTTGTTATCTTGTTTGGCTCCCACAACAGTCCCATGAGATATGGATTACTATTCCGATTTTACCGGTGAAGAAACTCAAGCGTAAGAAGGTTACGTTAATTGAGGCAATGCATGAAGTGGCGTGGCTGAGAGGATTATGCACTAGGAAGAGACTTCTGTAGCTGCCACTCTGGAAGTTTGGTGTGGTTAGCCACCGTATTTTAAAGGCTTTCCTGTGTTAGGCACTATGCTAATGATATTGAATAAAGATTTGTTCTCACCTTTGTGGTGTTCATCTATTAGATGAAAGAAGATATGCATAATAATCATTATGCAGTGTGGCAGTTGCAAAAATTAAGTATTGTTTGTTCATATCCTGGAGGAGTTTTGTGGAAGGAAAGAAGACATTTGAAATGGCATTCATCCTTCAGCTGCGTGGTTGGGTTAGGTAACTCTTCGGATTCCTTCTGAGTATTCCAATGACAGGATGCTTCTGTGTGTTTCAGAAAGTGGTGGAAAGAGAGCTGGATGCTCTTTTGGAACAGCAAAACACCATTGAAAGTAAAATGGTCACTCTCCATCGAATGGGGTGAGTCTTCATCTCAGCAAGATTTATTCTACAGCAGGGTCCACTGCATACATTATTTTTCCTATCTGTTATAAAATGCCAGTTGAGTGTGAAACAGGACCATTATTTCAAGGTAAAGTGAACACCTAAGGGTTTTCAAAGGGTCCTTGACCAGCAGTACCAATATTAGCAACATCACTTGGAAACTTGTTGGAAATACAAATTCTAGGGCCCCACCCAAACCTACTGAATCAGAAACTCTGGGGTGGGGGTTCAGGAATCTGTGTTTTAATAAGCATACCAAGAGGTTCTGGTGCATGGCTCAAGTTTGAGAACTGCTGTTCTTACAAACCTGTATTCGATAGTCATAAAAATTGCTTTTTTATATTTTTTATAGGTTCTCATATTGTTGGTTAATACATTTTATGCTCACTTGAAGAGGGTATAGGGGAGATAAATTGTGATGGGGGGAAAATAGAGAACAAAACAGTTGGGAGACTCTGTTCTCTAATTCTTTGACAGTACCTATTTAAGGATGTCTTTAAAGTATAGGCCTGAGTGTACAGTAAAACACGCTTGGGAGGAAAAACTGTTAATAGAGTGATTTAAGCTAAGAATTGTGGGGCTGTACAAAAGAAGTAGAAAGACCTAGTCTCCATCTGCAAAAAGATTTTCCCCATCTCTTACTACTACCTTCTGCCCCTGTGCATACATGTGTGCTGACAATGTGTATCTCCAGTCCCAACCTGCAGTTGATTGAAGGTGATGCAAAGCAGCTAGCTGGAATGATCACCTTTACCTGCAACCTAGCTGAGAATGTGTCCAGCAAAGTTCGTCAGCTTGACCTGGCTAAGGTAATCCCATTATGGTGTTGATGTTTGAGTTAGTAGAAGACAGTAGAAATTAGAGCAGCACTATCCAATAGAAATCTAATGTAAGATACCAAAATCAGACAAAGGTATCATAACAAAAGAAAACTCCAGACCAATTGCTCTTATGAATATAGACAGACATTCTCAACAACATTAGCAAACAGAATCCAACAACATATAAAAAGGTCCATACTATGTGCAAGTGGGATTTATCTCCAGAATAGAGAGTTGATTTCACATATGAAAATTAATGTAATATATCAATAGGAAAAGATAAAATACACATGATCATCTTATAGACCAAAAAAAGTATTTTACAAAATTTAACACCCCTTATCAAAACACTCAGAATACTTGGAATAGAAAGGAACTTACTCAGCCTAATAAAGGGCATCTATGAAAAACCCACATATAATATACTTACTGGTAAAAGACTGGTTGCTTCCCCTCTCAGGTTAGAAACAAAACAAAGATGTCACCTCTTGCTGCTTCTCTTCACCATCACACTGGAGGTTCTAGCCAGGGCAATTAGACAAGAAAATGAAATAAAAATGATTCAGATTAGAAAAGAAGATATTTAATACCAACCACATATGTACTTTAAAATTTTCTAGTAGCCATTTTTAAAAAGTGAAACCGAAATAGGTGAAAATCATTTTTGAAATATGTTTTATTTAACTCATATCCATGATACCATTTAAATACTATGTAATTTCTATAAAACTGTAATAATGAGATATTTTAAATCCAGTGTATATTTTATACATATACACTTTAATTTGGATTAGCCACATTTCAAGTTCTGTGGTTAGGGGCTGCTGTATTGAACAGAATAGCAGAGTCTGAGCTCTTGAACAAATCATTCCCAGCCTTGGTTTGCCCTGTGAAATAGTATAACTTTTCCTGAACCGTGTATTCAGATTCTGTAAAAATAACTTACCAAAAAACTAAGCCACATAGCCACCAACTCACATATTAAAAGTTATTTTTAAACATTCTTGCTCATTCTAGTAGAAAATTAGTTTCCTACATTTTTCATTTACTTTATAACTTGGTTTACAATGTCACGTTTCAAAAATGTCAAATGTAAGCCAGATATAAATATGGATTATCACCCTGGCTGGGTAGCTCAGTTGGTTAGGGCCTTGTCCCGTACACTAAGGTTGCAGGTTCAATCCCTATTCAGGGCACATACAAGAATCAACCAGTGAATGCATAAATAGGTGAAACAGCAAATTCTCTCTCTCTCTCCCTCTCTCTCCCTCTCTCTCTCTCTCTCTCTCTCTCTCTCTTCCCCTTCCTCTTTTTCTCTAAGTCAGTAAATAAAAAAATAAAAAATAAAAGCTGTTTGCTTGGTGTGAACAGCTTTAAAAAAGAAAGAAAGAAAATATGGATTATCCCTGTGCTTGCTTCCATTAGTTGAATGATCTGGTCACATAAATTAAATTGCATGATACTTGTCAGTGGTCTTGATCATTAGCAATAACAGTTTTGTAAGTGGTAGTGTTTTTAATTTCCCAGTGAGAACTGAAAAGGACCTATGGTTAACCAGATTCAGTCCCTGAATCTTTCTATCTTCTGAAGAG
This sequence comes from Corynorhinus townsendii, assembly GCA_026230045.1. Lineage (NCBI taxonomy): Eukaryota > Metazoa > Chordata > Mammalia > Chiroptera > Vespertilionidae > Corynorhinus > Corynorhinus townsendii. The sequence continues at coordinate 18,747,815 of JAPDVU010000011.1, forward strand.
ATGTTTTTGAAAGAATAGGACATTGTTGCTGAGCACCAAGTCTTTTTGCAGAACCGCCTCTATCAAGCTATTCAGAGAGCTGATGATATCTTGGACCTGAAGTTCTGCATGGATGGAGTTCAGACTGCTCTGAGGAATGAAGATTATGAGCAGGCTGCAGCCCACATTCATCGCTACTTGTGCCTGGACAAGTCAGTCATCGAGCTCAGCCGACAGGGGAAAGAAGGTCAGCATCCCGAACTGTTGATTTCTAGTTAATTTATAAGCATCTATAATCTGAACTAGGCACATTCAAGCAGGAGAAGGGCATCTATTGTTAGGAAATTTTTTGTCTGGCAATAGACCCTCTATGGCAGTGGTTCTCAACCTTCCTAATGCTGCGACCCTTTAATACAGTTCCTCATGTTGTGGTTAACATTTATTAAGCACCTACTATGTGCAGTCAACTACTATGTGCAGTCACATGGTCTTAGGCGACCCACAGGTTGAGAACTGCTAGCAGGGTCATCTAAGACCATCGGAAAACAGATATTTACATTACGATTCATTAACAGTAGCAAAACTACAGTTATGAAATAGCAACGAAAGTAATTTTATGGTTGGGGGTCACCACAACATGAGGAACTGTATAAAAGGGTCGCAGCATTAGGAAAGTTGAGAACCACTGCTATATGGGGCCCACATCATCCCAGGGCAGTGTTGTTATTCCTATTTTATGGAAAAGGAAATTGAATGCAGATCTGTTCTCTAGCCAGTGGGTTCTTTCCACTTGCCTACTTAAAAAAACAAATTCTTCCCAGCCAGCATGGCTCAGTGGTTGAGCATTGACCTATGAACCAGGAGTTCACAGTTAGATTCCCAGACAGGGCACATGCCCAGGTTGCAGGCTCGATCCCCAGTGTGGGTCGTACAGGAGGCAGCTGACCAATGATTCTGTCTCATTATTGATTATTGATCTCTCTCTCTCTCTCTCTCTCTCTCTCTCTCTCTCTCTCTCTCTCTCTCGTGCGCACGCTCTCACTCTCCCTTCTTCTCTGAAATCAATGAAAATATATTTTTAATTAAATTCTTAGCCTTGTATTCTGGGCCTTCCATAATCTTGACTCACCCTTTCTAGCCTTATTTCATGCTATTCACTCATGCATTCATTCATTGTGCAAATATTTATTCAGCTCCAAATGCCAGGACACATACTAATAGTTGACCTTTGAACAACATGGGGGTTACAGACACCAACCTTCCGCACAATTAAATGTCCTCTTATAACTATAGTACTATTTTAAGTACTCTGCAATACATTTTTTTAAATCTTTCTGTTTCTATTTGCTCACTTCATAACCTTTGCCTGAAATGTATGTTCCTTTTATTCAGGTATCAAAATCCAGTCCATCTTTGAGATGGGATGTCACCTTCCTCAGGAAGCCTTTTCTGATTACGTCAAACAGAAATGTGACTTATGGGCACCTTTATTTATGATGCTATCATATACTGAATTTATTATAGTTATCTGTACACAAAACTTCTCTCTCACTCAATTATAGCTTCTGTGCCAATAGGATTATGGCTGATTCATCTTTTAATCATCCACATTACTAGTACAGTATCTTGCACACAGTAAATGCTTAATATATATTTTTTAATGAAAAGTGGTTCACAGTCCTGGCCAGGTTTGCTTAGTGGCTAGAGTGTCGGCTGTTGAACTAAAGGGTCATGAGTTCTATTCCCTGTCAAGGGCATGTACCTGGGTTGCATATTCAATCCCCAGCCTGGTCGTGGCACGTGCAGGAGGCAACTAATCAATGTGTCTCTCTCACATCAATGTTTCTCTGTCTCTCCCTTCCTCCCTTCTATTCTCTCTAAAAAGTCAATGGAGCCCTAGCCATTTCAGCTCAGTGGATAGAGCGTCAGCCTGCGGACTGAAGGGTCCCAGGTTCGATTCCGGCCAAGGGCACATGCCCAGGTTGCAGGCTCAGTCCCCCAGTAGGGGGCGTGCAGGAGGCAGCCAGTCAATGATTTTCTCTCATCATTGATGTTTCTATCTCTCTCTCCCTCTCCCTTCCTCTCTGAAATCAATAAAGAAATGTTAAAAATAAAAAATAAAAATAAAAAGTCAATGGAGCCCGGCCAGTACGGCTCTGTGGTTGAGCATCTACCTATGCACAGGAGGTCGCCAGTTCAATTCCTGGTTAGGGCACATGCCCAGGTTGCAGGCTCCATCCCCAGTAGATGGTGTGCAGGAGGCAGTCAATCAATGTTGATATTTCTCTCTCATCGATGTTTCTATCTCTCCCTCTACCTTCCTTTTTCTCTGAAATCAATAAAAACATTTTTTTTAACGAATACTTTAAAAAAAGTCAGTGGAAAAAATATCCTTGGGTGAAGATTAACAAACAGAAAGAGAAGTGGTGCACAGACTAAATGGCATTAATTTTCACTTTCTCCCCATTGCACAGGGAGCATGATTGATGCCAACCTGAAATTGCTGCAGGAAGCTGAACAACGTCTCAAAGCCATTGTAACAGAGAAGTTTGCTATTGCCACTAAGGAAGGGGATCTGCCCCAGGTGGAGCGCTTCTTCAAGATCTTCCCACTACTGGGTTTGCATGAAGATGGATTAAGCAAATTCTCAGAATATCTTTGCAAGCAGGTATGGCCCCTGATTCTTGGCAGGATAATGGTATGGTTCTCTGCCTACAGATTGGAGTACTGGGTAGATCCAGTGTCAGTGGATAATTTCTTGCCTCTAGATGTGACGCCCCTTTCCTGCTCTTGCAATAGCCTGACAGGACTGAATGCATGCATTCATTCAACATTTATCTATTTCCAGTCTACTGTGTGCCAGGCCTAGTCTGGACATCTGCTGATACACATTTATTTCCAACAGTCCAAGTGAAAGTATAGGAAAATTAAAATGCATATTCTCTGACAAGTTGACTCATCCTTTCAAACTGTCAGCCAGGAACTGACTTCTTTGAAGAGCATTTTGAGTTGTTGGTCAGTGCTTTTAAGACTTCATAACTAGGGTTGAGTTTCAAAATAAGCCACAATACCATGAAGCAGATTAGGTCACTTGGGGTTAAATCCTGATAAAGAAGCAAGCTCCAATTAAAGTCTTAGCCCTCTTCCCCTACCTTAGATGGAAAGAAGCAAATCCCAGGAGGCATTTTTTTTTTATTTATTTGTATTTTTTTAACCCTCACCCAAGGATATGTTTTTATTGATTTGAGAGACAGAGAGAGAAACATTATTGGTTGCCTCTCGTATGCACCCCAACTGGGGACCCACAACCTAGGTATGTGCCCTGACCAGGAATCAAACCTGCAACCTTTTTGGTGTACAGGACAACACTTCAACCAACTTAGCCACCTGGCCAGGGCTTGTTTTTTTTAAACTATATGTCACAGTGCATCCTGTCCCTCCCCCTGCAAGTCTCTGTAATGAGACACTAATCTGCCGTTAAGAAAAGTAAGTCAGGCCCTAGCCAGTTTGGCTCAGTGTAGATCATTGGCCTGCGGACTCAAGGGTCCCGGGTTCGATTCTGGTCAAGGACACATGCCCGGGTTTTGAGCTCGGTCCCCGGTAGAGGGCATGCGGGAGGCAGCTGATCAATGATTCCCTCTTATCATTGATATTTCTATCTCTCTCCCTCTCCCTTCCTCTCTGAAATCAATAAAAATATATTTTTAAAAAGTTACCAAAAAGAAAAGAAAAATAAGACAGTTCCATATGTGCTGACATATTTCACTCTCTAACGTATATGGTTTATTAAGTTAAACAGCAGTGTGCTACCATTCCTGTTTAAAATGAGGACCATGGCCCTAACCGGTTTAGCTCAGTGGATAGAGCGTTGGCCTGTGGACTGAAGGGTCCCAGGTTCGATTCTGGTCAAGGGCATGTACCTTGGTTGCGGGCACATCCCCAGTAGGGAGTGTGCAAGAGGCAGCTGAATCGATGTTTCTCTCTCATGGATGTTTCTAACTCTCTAGCCCTCTCCTTTCCTCTCTGTAAAAAAATCAATAAAATATATTTTTAAAATAAATAAATAAATAAAATGAGGGCCATGGCAATAGAGATATATGCTTGTATAAGCATGGGGTATTTTTGGAAGGGTTAACAGTGAACGTTTTGTCCCTTTTGAACATTTAAGTGTTCGTATTTTACCCATTCTAAAAAATTAATTAATTAAAATAAAATACAGTTGCTTTATATTACATTTTTTATTTTTTTTAATTTACTTATTTTAATCCTCACCCAAGGATATGTTTATTGATTTTAAAGGAAGGGAGAGAAAGAGGGAGGGAGGGGGAGAGAGAGAGAGAGAAGAAACAAACATTGAAGTGAGAGAGAAACATCAATCGGTTGCCTCTTAAACTCACCCCAACCAGGGAATCAAACCCACAACCTAGGGATGTCCTCTGACAGAATTGATCCATGCTACCTTTTGGTGTATGGGATGATGCTCCAACTGACTGAGCCACACTGGCCAAGGCTTTATGGTACTTTTTTTATAATCAGTAGTTTGCCATCTGGGACCTCGAAATGGCTCCTACTTTTAATCCTTTAAAAGTCCCTTCAGCAGTGCCCAGATTCCTTGTCCTGCTCAATAAAACACCATGAATGATAACTTTGAATTACACTTTCAGCTGATTATTGAAATTGGGGGCTCTCTTCCTTAGCTAATGACAGAACATATTTTCAAGCAAGAGAAAAGCATTATTTATACCTCTGAGTTCAAGTTCCTTGTCTTGCCTGAGGCTTAGACAATCCAGAGTTCTCAGGGGAAACATGGGAAAAAAGAAAGGTAATGGGAAATCTTTTTGGAAAACTGAGGCTAGCCTTTGTTCTGAAAAATATATGTGGATTTTCTTTTTTTTTTTTCAGGTTGCCAGTAAAGCTGAGGAAAATCTGCTATTGGTACTAGAGACGGACATGAGTGATCGAAGAGCTGCAATCATCTTTGCAGATACACTCACTCTGCTGTTTGAAGGCAAGCCTCTTTCCCCACTCTAGGGAGACGGCAGACCTTATCCTAACACCTGCATCCTAGCTTTTCTTCTCTCCCCACTAGCCTAATGCCTTTCATTTAATCCAGTAACTTACTGTATGCTGTTTTATTGGAGAATTAACTTCCCAATTCAACATCAGGTTAGCAAAGATTCGTTTGATCCTCCCTAGCCCTCAAGACCAAACTATAAGAATAAATTTAACCCTTAAATACACCACTGGGAAGAGAGTGATACTGATTTTTAAAGATATTTCTATACAAATTGTCAGTATAGCTTAGGAAATACCTGCTGGTGTACCAAGTACAGAGCATATTTAACAGACAAATTTGCTTAGCAAATTCTAGCACTGACAAGAACCATTTGTATTCATTTGGGGAGGTGAAACAACCAAAAGGGGTTGAGTTGACCCTGGGTCAGCCTTGGCTGGAAGAAAAGAGTTTATCATATGAGAAGAGCATTTGGAATCCAACCCTCTTACTTTCTTCTCTCTAGGGATTGCCCGCATTGTGGAAACTCACCAACCAATAGTGGAGACCTATTATGGGCCAGGGAGACTTTATACCCTGATAAAATATCTGCAGGTGGAATGTGACAGACAGGTGGAGAAGGTGGTAAACAAGTTCATCAAGCAGAGGAACTACCACCAGCAGGTGAGCAGGGGAAGCTACAAGTGGTTTGGAAGCAGTGTTAACCAGGGACACCAAATGGAATAAACGGGGGGAAAGAGGAAGGAGATTCAGACAGAAGAAAACTAAAGGCTGAATGCACACTGGCCTGCATCTTGCCCATCAGGACTTGAGGTGTTGTCATGATGGTGACGGCCTCAGTACAAGATTGAAGAGGAACTGGAAAAGGCTTCCTAAAAGGAACACAACAGAAACATTAAACGAGTTCTTTATCACAGAACGTGCAACTGTGCTTTCCAGTGATATGAGAATTTTGTCAAGATTCTATTAAGTGTCAAGTAATATGTCACACATTTCTCCTTAGTTCCCTTAAGTGCTAAAGGTAACATTTGCTTTTTCAGAACTTTTTTCTCCATTCCTTTGAGCAGAGAGAGTAAAGAGCAGGACTTAGAAATAGTGGTCCCATAGACTCTAGACAGTAGTCCTTTGGCATACCACTAGCATTACTTTTAAATGCAATAATATGTTGCTGCTAAGGTTCCAGTGCAGATGCAAGAAAAAAGGGTCCTTGAACTTTCTGTCTGTCCGATTGTGGCAGCCAAGATTGAATGGGGGAATACAGTCAAAAAATAAAAATAAATGCAATAATAGAAGTGAGCATTACCATCTAAATCAAAAGATCTTTGGCTCATCATCCTGAAGGCCTACTTTTTGCGTGTCTGTTAAGCCCACTAACCGAACATTCTTGTATGCCAGAAGTTTGGAGTGACCAGCAAAAGGCAGATACAAGGAGGGTGGGGAAGAGCACTCTTATATGTGGTGTTTTGCAGTTCCGGCATGTCCAGAGCAACTTGAGAAATTCTACAACAGAAAAAATAGAACCAAGGTAATAATCCTCTTTTCTTCAGCCCATAAGTGTTTGGTTTGGCAATCATGTATCATTCAGACACTACTCTGTTACAATGTGGTCTGTTTTAAGAATATTTATCTATGACTCTTGGTTTTCTTTAATGGACTGTGTCGTACAAACAAAAGCACATATATAACCTATATGGTTCATAAAGAATAATAGATCATTACCAGTACTTTTGAAGTCCCCAAGTGACTCTCCTCCACCCCTCTCCCAAAAGCAACTACTACCCTAAAATTTTAAGCTTTTAACTTTTCTAATAAAAATAATATATGCTTGCCGAAACCAGTTTGGCTCGGTGGATAGAGTGTTGGCTTGCGGACTGAAGGTCCCAGGTTCGATTCTGGTCAAGGGCATGTGCCTTGGTTGCAGGCACATCCCCAGTGGGGGTTGTGCAGGAGGCAGCTGATCGATGTTTCTAACTCTCTATCCTTCTCCCTTCCTCTCTGTAAAAAATCAATAAAATATATTTTTAAAAAAATAATATATGCTGTTAAAAGAAAATCCAAACACAAAAATGTATTCATTCAATCAAATTTTTACTGAGTAGACATTATGTGTCAAGCACTGGGAATATGGCAGCAAGCAAAGTGAGCAAAACAAACCTAGTTCTTTCTTTGTGGCATCTCTGGTCTGTAGTGTTTACTATATGCCAGACATTGTTCTAAGCACTGTTTTGTTTGGTTTTTTAATATATATATTTTTTATTGATTTCAGAGAGGAAGGGAGAGGGAGAGAGAGATTGAAACATCAATGATGAGAATCATTGATCAGCTGCCTCCTGCACTTAACAAATGGTAAATCATTTAATCCAGGCTATCTCAGCCTCTGTATTATTGGCATTTAGGCTGTGCATTATAGGATATTTAACATCCCTGACCTTCACCCACTAGCTGCTGGTAACACCCTCCAGTTATGATCATCAAAAATGTCTCCAGACGCTGCCAAATTTTCTCTGGGGGATAAAATCACCCTCGGTTGAGGATCACTGATTTAATCCATAAACATTTTTTTACAGATGAGGAAACCAAAGCTTAGAGGGTTAAGTGACTTACCCAAGATCATACAGCTAGAAAGTGGCAGAGCCAAGAAAAGAATCCAAGTAACCTGACTCTAGAGTTCATGCTGTTAACCACTATAATATATTAAGTGTAGGGGACAGGAGAATGTGTAATAAAGGGATGCAGACTAAGCTGATGAAGTTCAAGGAAAAATTCCTGAGGCAATGACCTTAGATCTGAGACCTTACGTTTAATAAGTAGGAATAAGGTGAAGAGTGTTCCACATAGAGTGGGGAAAGTGTGTGCAAATGGCCCTGTGTGTTTGAAAAAGTGAAAGAAGTGCAGAAAGTTGGGGAGAATCTGATGTGAGTTGAATCTGAAGAGGCTGTTAGAGTTAGGCCATTCCAGGTCTTGTATCCTAAAAGCTATGGAAATCTTGATTATGATATGACCAGATTTATGTCTTGAAAAGGTCTCTTGGTCTTCAGTGGAAAATTAGTCAATTTGTGTACATAAACTGAAGTAGGGGGTTCAACTTCATTTTTTAAAATACACATATCAGTTATCCTAACACAATTTGTTGAAAAGACTATTCCTTTCCTAATGAATGATTTTTACACTCTCACTAGAAATCAATTGACCATAAATGTGAAGATTTCTGGGCTCTCAATTACTCTAAAGGTCTATCCTAATGTCAGTGCCACACTGTTTTGTTTTGTTTTTTAATATATATATTTTTTATTGATTTCAGAGAGGAAGGGAGAGGGAGAGAGAGATTGAAACATCAATGATGAGAATCATTGATCAGCTGCCTCCTGCACGCCCCCTACTGGGGATCGGGCCCGCAACCCAGGCATGTGCCCTTGGCCGGAATCAAACCCGGGACCCTTCAGTCCCCAGGCCAACGCTCTATCCACTGAGCCAAACCAGCCAGGATGGTACCACACTGTTTTGAATGCTGTAGCTTCGTAGTAAGTTTTGAAATTGTCAAGTGTTAGTCCTCCAACTTTTTTATCTTAGATTGTTTGGGCTATTCAGGTGAGTAGATGAACGGGTGTGGGATAGTTTAATTGGTACCCCCCAAATCTCATCACAGCTAAATAAGGGGTTGGGAAGGTTTGTTTTCTCTCACATGAGGCATAGATCATTTTTACTCAAACTGCTAACAAAAACACACCTCCCAGTCTCTTCTTTAGCCCCAGCAGGATTTTAGGGGCTGAGTGATTTGGGTGAAATGTGTAAGTGGAATATGTGGTTGACAGCTCTCTCTGATTATAATTGGGTCAGCAGAGCCAGGATGACCATCTGGCACAGACCTTCTGGACCCAGTGGGGAGGGGATGTATGGGACTATGTTTGCCCTGTAGCTTTTCTGTCTGAAGGAACCCAGTGTCCTGCTTATTTCTTCTGCGGCATGTGTCTCAGGGAACTGGACCCCATCTTGACTGAAGTTACCCTGATGAATGCCCGCAGTGAGCTGTATTTAAGCTTCCTCAGGAAGAGGATCAGCTCTGATTTTGAGGTGGGGGACTCCATGGCCTCAGAAGAAGTAAAGCAAGGTAAAATGCATTTCCCATATTCCTTGGGAGGGCTGGGGTATGGTTATTGTTGTTTCATCATTAAGCCACAGATCTCTTAATAAGGAAGTGATGGGTTTGTTGGCGTCTGGGGGTCTATGGGCAAATTGACTCCCAGGAGAAAAATCTAGACTTAACTGAATTTGGAATTGGACTAGGCCTTTGAAGCCATCTAATTATTTTCCCGACACCATGCTTCCTTACCAGCTTCGGTTTAGGGACTGGTGTTTAAATAGATGATATGTACACATGATGGAGGGAGAGAGGGAGGGAGAGAACTTCATGAGGGAACTTTGGGAGTGATAGGACTATTCCAGACTGGATTGTAGCAATTGTTGCAAAACTCCATCAAGTTACTAAAAAACATCATTGAGTTGTATACATATAATGGGTTAATTTTATGGTACATAAATTAAACCTTAATATAGTATTGAAGTACAACATTGAGCAAAGAGTATATAGTATAAAGGAAGAGCATACAAAAAGAGTATATAGTGTAGCTCTAGGTGGTTTGGCTCAGTGGATAGAGCATCGGCCTGGGGACTGAAGGGTTCCAGGTTCGATTATGGTCAAGAGCACATGCCTGGGTTGCTGGTTCCATCCCCAGTAGGGGATGTGCAGGAGGCAGCCAATCAATGATTCTCTCTCATCACTGATGTTTCTATCTCTCTCTCCCTCTCTTTCTCTAAAATCAATAAAAATATATATTTTTAAAAGAGTATATAGTATAAAGAAAGGCTTTCACTATATCTCTCAGTACTCCCAGTCACTATTTTTGAAGGGATAAATACACTGAAAAAAGTGTGCCACAGTTCTGTTTTATTTATAAATTTACTCCAGGTTTTTAAGAACATTTAATTCCTGCTAGGCAAATATTACAGAATTCCCCAAACTGGAGACTTGAGACAAACCCAGCATTCTGCATGACTTGTACAAATAATACATGGCAGAGGAACTAGTTATATGGCCCAGGTGGCATTGCCTTGAATTGGTGTTTAAAGGACGTTGAATTGGTGTTTTGGGCCTTATTTGGAGTTTTGAGCCTCATTATTATTAATTATAACTGTCATTGTTCAGAGCTGTGCTGTCCAATGTAGTAACCACAGCCACCTATTAACAATTTAAATTGAATTAAAATGAAATAAAATTTAAAAATTCAGATTAGTGCCCTAACTTGTTTGGCTCAGTGGATAGAGTGTCCCAGGCAGACTGAAGGGTCCCAGGTTCGATTCCGCCAAGGGCACATGCCTGGATTATGAGCTCAATCCCCAGTAGGGGTGCGCAAGAAGCAGCCAATCAATGATTCTCTCTCATTGATGTTTCTCTCTCTCCCCCTTCCTCTCTGAAATCAATAAAAATATATTTTAAAAAATTTCATATTAGCCACATTTCAATTCTTCAATAGTAGTTACCATATTAGACAACACAGATAAAGAACATTTTTATCATCACAGAAAATTCACTGGTTTAGAGAATGAAATGTATTATACCCAATATATTTCATTCTTTGCCCTAGAAACTTATATCTTTTGAATCTTACTAATTCTAAGGAAATAATGAAAAAGAAGTAAAAAGTGCTTTGTTCAAAAATGTTCACTATAATCTGCAATCACTCTGATCTCTAATTATCTCTAATGGCAAAATGTTTGTAATAAATAACCCAGGGGTCTCAATATAGGAGAGTAGTTTTTAAAAATATAGACTCTACCTGATAAAATATAGTCACTAAAAATAAGTAAGCTAAAAGAAGAAAAAAAGCTGTGAAGAAACATTGAAAATATTTATAATTTTTAAAGCACAATTACAAAACTATCTATACTGTGATTGTAACCAAGTAAATCATGTACAAATTCGGAATAAAGACTAGAAAGGAACCTGGAAAAATGAAAAAGGTTGATCTATTTCCCTTGAGGAATAAAGTGAGTGTTCTTTCTTGGCTGTCCCCTAGAGCACCAGAAGTGTCTGGACAAACTCCTCAACAATTGCCTGTTGAGCTGCACCATGCAGGAGCTGATTGGCTTGTATATTACAATGGAGGAGTACTTCATGAGGGAGACTGTGAATAAGGTAGGACAGAGGACACATCCCTTGGAAATGGGGCTTCCTGTCCAAGAAGCCAGGCTGAAGGAAATGGCCAAGGCATGTCATATTTCTTGGTCCTGCTTTGAGAATACCCTTGCAGGTTGATTGGCACCACTTTGTATGGTTAGTTGTTATGCTTTGGAATTGTCATGCTCTTCATAGATCCAGGTGGGACTTCTTTCCCAAGGATCAAAAAAGAACACCTCACTCCTCAGGGCATCTACTTGTCTCCTGCCTCCAGGGAGGTATGTGGTGAGGAGTCTTGGGGAGGAATGGCCTCTCCTGATCTCTTATATCCCAGGTAATAGTTGTCCTCAAGGCAGAGGCCCTAAATACTTAATTTCTTAAGTGATCAATAGGGAAGTAAGCTATTTTAATAAGGACTATCCACACCCAGCTGTTGACCAGGGTAAACCATGTGTGGGAAAATATGGACAAGGTATAGAAAAGGAAGCAGAGCCAGGGCCTAGTCCAGAACCATCTCAAACTGTGACATGTAGAATTGGGGCCCTTACTGGGTGCTTTGCCTTTTGGCTAGGCTGTGGCTCTGGACACCTATGAGAAGGGCCAGCTGACATCCAGCATGGTGGACGATGTCTTCTACATTGTTAAGAAGTGCATTGGGCGGGCTCTGTCCAGCTCCAGCATTGACTGTCTTTGTGCTATGATCAATCTCGCCACCACAGAATTGGAATCTGACTTCAGGTACGGTTGGTGCTCTGTCTCATTTCTAGGAGGCAGGAAGGCCATAATTGTGATTGATTTCTGAGGCCCATTTGTTTCTTCCTTTTTCCCCTTATAATAGTTTAGTTCTATACAGGATAAAACCTCTTATCCATAGCACAGCATCCTTGGCTCCAGGCAGCTGTACAGCAGCCAGATATTTTATGGGCCAAGTCAGTGTTCCCTGCACTAGCTTGGAAAGGTCATTGGCCCTCAGTCCTATGAAAGAGAACAGCATTTCAGATGAAGGCAGTAGTTGTAATATTTACATAGTTACCACTACGCTCATTGCCTGCTCTTATTCAGTCCTAAAATAACCCTGTAAGGTAGGAGCTATTAGCTCTGTTTTATAGATGGGGAAACTGAGGCTTAAAGAGATTCCATTCCTTGTCAAAGATACCACACCTCATACATGGTGAAATATGGACTAGAGTCCTGAACTGACAGCCTTTCATTAAGCTGAAATTCTGAGTTTGTTGGAGCTCAGTGGTGATACCGGAAAGCCTCATATTGGTCTCTGTCATAGCCTGGCTGCTCAAGGTTTCCTACAGTCATCTCAAGGATTGGTCATACTCTGCTGGGTCAGGGTAGGGGGCCCTCTGGTCCTGCTGTCCCGGAGGCCAGATTGAGCACTGTCGATCCCCATCAATCCCCATTTGCCATTCCGCCCCTAGGGACGTTCTGTGTAACAAGCTGCGGATGGGCTTCCCGGCCACCACCTTACAGGACATCCAGCGTGGGGTGACGAGTGCCGTGAACATCATGCACAGCAGCCTCCAGCAGGGAAAATTTGACACAAAAGGCATTGAGAGCACTGATGAGGCCAAGCTGTCCTTCCTGGTAGGTAGCCCCACCAGCCGAGAGCTGGGTTAGTTTATCTCAGGAGGTAAAACTATGACCTGTAAGCTACAGTATAACCTTCAATTGAAGACTTTTCCCTCTAGTGTCTATGTGGAAGGAAAACTCCTTTAAGGACAGCTCATCTTAGAAGGTTCTGAAACCATTTCTTACCCAGGGGCCTATTTCTGAGGAGCTTGATCCAGGACAGGCACTGTTTCCTGCCTAAAGTCTGGGTGCTCAGCTGTCTGGAGTGCGCATCCACGAGAGCACTATGCAACTGTTCAGGGGCTCCACTTAGAGCTTGGCTTGCATTTGTCACAGGACCAACTAGAATATGTGCCAAGCCTCCAGCCGGCTCCTCTGAGGACAGTCCCCCAATACAGATGGGTGCCAATCCATCAAGCCTACCAGGACTGCTTTTCTAGCACACTTCTTAGGCTTTCAACATCCTCAGAAAGGTGACCTTAGTAAAGCCCTTAGCCTCCCAGAATGACAGATGTGATGAAGCAGTGAGTCTTCCAGTTGTGTGACAGCTGGCGAAGGAGAAACGTGGAAGGATGAAAGGATTTATACCACACCTAGAGTGTAATGAGCCAAAAGCACAGATGAGTCCTGAGCTCACATCCAGGCTTCTCTGGCACTTGCTGTCTTGGCATGAATGGAATAGCACTGTGAGAGGTCACTCTGCTCCACCCTTACATTGGCCAGACTCTAAGTCTTCTTGGATCCTGAGGGTCAGAGGCTGAAGGAAACATCCAATAGCAGAGCTCTCAATCAGCACACAGACTATGAACACCCTTGGGTTGGCTGCAAAAGTGTACGTATATATTTTTTTTCTGGAAGCAGGGACCTTAGCTTTTCAGATTCTTAACTTCCAAAGAGTTACTTTCTCAGACAGAAACCTAAACATGCTAATACCTACCTGTCTCTGTACAAGGGAACCCACAGTGACTAGTCCTCAGACAGATATGGAGGCTCTTTAGGCAGCCCCACTCTCTTCCTGTCATGGAAAACATGTTCCCTGGGCATGGGTTCTATTGATCTGGAATGTTATGGTTGTTGCCAAAAAAGAGTATTGGTTCAGAGAAACTGTTGCCTCCGAGTATGATGCCTTTGGAGAACTTTGCCAAAATGTCTGGCAGCCGGCTTCATATGATCATGGATTAACTTAAATTTCCATTTTGTTTACATTCCATTTCATTTTTTACAGAACTTATTTCATTCTTTCATTTCTCTGCTCAGAAACGACTCCTTGCCACCTGCCACAACAAAGCTAGCCATCTTCGCCTGGTGGTTTGTTGAAGGCCCTCTGAATCTCACCCATGCCGCCGCTCTAGTCCTATTTTCCACCACTCAGCTCCACAGCCCCCATTAGGCTAACGGTTGTGTGTTTGTGCATTGGCTGTTCCCATTGAGATAGTTTCATTATTTGAGGGCCCAGAAAATAAGGCCAATAAGAAAGATGATGCTAAAAAGCATGAAAGAAAGAAAGGTGATGCTGAAGTCCTGGCCGGATAGCTCTAGCTCAGTTGCTTAGAATGTCGTCCTGATTTGCCAAGGTTGTAGATTTGATTCCTGATACAAAAATCAATCATTCAATGCATAAATAAGTGGAACAACAAATCAATGTTTCTTTCTCTCTCTCTCCCTCCTTCCCTATCTCCCTTCCTCCCTCTCTTTCTTTCTCTAAAAATAAATAAGTTAAAAAAAAAAAAAAGAAGTGATTCTGAATGCTTGGTGATAGGATTCTAGTTTTTCTGACACCAGGTACTTAAAATGTCACCATTCCCACCGCAGGGCCTATTTCTTATGTCACCTTGATTCATTTGGTTGTCAAGATTAAATCCCCAATGGTGCTGACATATCATTCACCATGAGCTGGGATAAGCCCAGTGAGTCCTTGCTTATACAAGGGCTGTCGGTACAAGGAAATTTTAAAATCAATACCATTTGAACCCAAATCCATTTTCCCCTCATGACAGATGATTCTTGGTGCCCTTAAATGCCTTAGAAACATTTATGTTGTCATCTTAATCCTTGAGCGGTCATGACAGTGCAGTTAATTCCCTAGAACTGGTGATGTTAGCAGCCTTGTGTGTGGCATGCTAATGTAAGGCCTAACGTCTTACCCATCACAGTGGAAGCAGCCTTAGCACTGTCAGCAACATGACCTTTCAGTACTGACTGCAGGACACTGATAAGGGGAGCGTTCTCAGGAGACAAGGGTGGCCTACTCTTAACCTCCTGAGGTTCTGGGAGTCTTCTACCTTGAAATCCTGAAGCTCCTGACTTAATCTCTTGACAACTGGTTCCTCTCTACATCACCTTTGCCTACCTGGTCATGTCACCAGCACATCAGTTCAAAGGCTGTATGATCCTCTCAAATTTTAATCTCTGCCCCACACAGCCTCTAGGTTAGTATTCCCAACCCACAGCTGTGCTCATGTGCCATTCACCTGCTTTAAATAATCCTCAGTGTCACCCCATTGTCCACAGGGCAGCAGAGCACCCAAGTGCCAGTCTGACTTTACCCACCTCTTACCATTTTCCTACACTTGTCTGTGCACTGACTCTGCTGATCCCCAAATACCTTCTGGAGTTTTCTGCCACTCTGCATTTGCTTATGTCATTTCCTCTCTATTCACTCATTCAACAAATATTTATTGAGAAACTTCAGGCACTGTCTTCGGTTCTAGAGCTGCACTGCTCAATACGGTAGCTACTAACTGCATGTGGCTATTTAAATATAAATTTTAAGGGTACAGGGGGATAAACAGTGATGAAAAAATAAATAAAATGAATTTAAATTTTCCTTTCTTTTTCTTGTGAATTTAAATTTTAAAATCCATTTCCTAAGTTGCACTAGCCACATTTCTAGTAGAGGCTAACATACTGGACAGTTCAGATTTCTAATATTTCCATCATCAGGAAAGTTATGTTGCAGTTTTCTACTAGAGACACAGTGGTGAAGAAGACAGACAAGGTCCCTGTCCTCAGGGAGCTGTCATTCTAGTGAGAAAGGCAGGCAAGAAACAAACATTATCGGGTCATCCTAAGTACCATTAAGAAGATACCGAACTGGACAGTGAGCTGTGGGGGGTGGTACTCACCGTCATCTCCTGTCAGAGTTATGTTTCAGCCTTTTAAATGCAGATCAGTTAACAACTCTGCCGTGGAGCTTTCCTTGAAGGGCTCAGACCAAACGTTTGTTCTTTCCTCAAAATGGCCATAGCAGTTCGTGCCTTAATTATCACTTTGTCACATGCTGGTTTTTATGATTGGTATTTCTGCACCTCTCTTAAAAGTCCATTGAATTATGAGAGGAGTCCTTGGCTCTAATCCGGCTCTAGCTCTGTGGTCTGTGACTCTCTGAGTTCCTGTCTCTTTACCATGCTTTCTTTTTCTTCACAGTGTTTATCACTACCTGACATTATAAAATACATATATTTACTACCAGACTTCCCTTCTGGAATGTAGATTCTGTGAGGGAGTGAATTTTGTCTGTTTTGTTAACTGCTTTCTCCCTGGTGCCCAGGACAATGCCTGTGAGGTGGCCAGCACTGGGTAAATATTTGCTGAGTGAATTCTTGACTAGCCTTGGTGAACCATTTCATCTTCTGAGAAGTTCTGCCCCTCTCTGTGAGCTGACTTGGTAATATTTGTTTTGAGAGAGTATTTGTATGAGAAAGTGCCTCCTGGGTGCCAGGGCTCAGGAAGGGTTTCTTTAATGAGTGTCAGCCTTTGCATCACTGACCTGGAGCTGGAGGTTCGAAGCCTCAGCTATCTCCCAGGCCAGTGTGCCTGAAACCTTGGGTCACTACCTCTGAAGTCAGTTTGGCTTTGTTGCCTTGGTGTCAGGGCCAGGAAAAGAGCAAGCTGGCTCACTATTCTGCCCAACCTGAGAGCTGAGGGCCCTGCCTGATGACAGTCCTCAGCCCTCATCTGAGCCTCAGGAGTGCAGCTATCAGCCAGTCTAGCGCTGGAGTGGGTACAGACACCAATGAGCAGGAAGTCACATTCTCCTCTCCTCATCTCCCAGGTGACTCTGAACAATGTGGAAATCTGCAGTGAAAACATCTCTACTCTGAAGAAGACGCTGGAGGTACGGAGGAATTGCCTACAGCTTTGAGCCACTGCAGTCTCCCTGGGAGGGAGTCCTGTGCACTCCTGTTGGGACTGAGGCAATCAGAGCACTGAGCCAGTCTCTCCTTTCGAGCACCGGAGGGTTTCACTAGTGTGTGACCATATGAAGAGCTCTGGCCCAAGATCTTGGAGATCAGAATTCAGACTAGATCTTCCAGCACATACTTAGCATGTGACCTTGGACAGGTGTCTTAACTCTCAAAGCTTTAGTTCTCTCATCTATTAAATGTTGCCCTACTTTGGGTTTGTTGGGTGGCATAATTAAAAAAAACAAACCGTGGTTGAAAACACTATAAAAATGATAAAGCCCCCTATAAATGTAAGAGATTAAGATGAGATAGTCACCAAATCTTGTACAAAACTGGTTGCTGTTACTATTTTTTAAAGGAAGGCTGCACAGTATATTGAAAATTGTTTGCACTTGGAAGTCAGATACCCCTGAGTTCAAATCTCCACTTGACCACTGACCAGTGGTGCAGCCTAAGGCAAGTTCTTTACCTCCCTGAGCCTCAGTTTTCTCATTTTTAAAACAGGGAGAGTGATCTCTGCCCCCCCGGGTGGTTGTGAGAATTGAACTAGATAATGTAAAATACCTGGTATGTGAGAGGGATGCAATAATAGTAAATTGTATTAATAGTTACATATAGCAGCATGGATCAATCACTTTAAGTATTAGAAGACAAGGGGCCCAACTCTGCCTCTGGGGAAGGAGGGCAGCCAAGGTCCTTCTCCCTCGTGGCACTTGTACTCAGCTCTGCTGCAGAAGCACAGGGCTCCACATGCATAGCGCTGGGCAGACTGAGGAGGCTGGGGGCCAGCACACAGAGAAGAGGGCCCAGTAGCTGATGGGGTTTCTGAGGGCCTCAGGGAGAACGGTCAGATGGGATAAATTCATAATCTAGTCCAGTCTAGTCCAGAAAGGGCTTTAGAATTGGATAAAATAAGAGTGATACAAAGTACCAATAGCATAGTCTATCACATTGTATGTATTCTACAAGGTAACTGTCATCATTGTTTCTGAGCCATGGCGTCTTATATTCCTGACTTCATCTTTTAGTCTGTTGGATTTTGAAATAAAATTTTAGGAAATGTTAGGCATTCAGAACTGAACTGGTAGAATTAGCCAAGTGAAAGAAAAAAAGGATAGCAAAAATCTAAAAACAATTCTCATAAATTCTACCCCCTTTGGATTTGGATTTCACATGTGTTCTTAATCCATGAGGTCAGGCGGCATGATGTCCATTTTACAAATGAGGTTAAAGAGCTAACAGTAAAGATTGGAGCTGCTGTAGGAATGGAGGGCCTCTGCCCTCTAGATCAGTCCCTTTACAACTCTCTCACAATGCTGCTCCTGCTGTAGCCAAAGCAGCACAGACTTCCTAAGGAGACTGCAAGCAATGTGGGCAGTTGTAACCCAAACACAGTGAGCTTCAAGCAGCTCCCCCTGTGGAGTTCTGTGCACCTGGGCTGTAATGTGGGGATTCAGAACAAGTGCTCTGAAGCTAGACTTCCCACCTGGAATCCCAGCTCTTCAACTGACTGCTGCGTGGCTTTAGTTATAACTCTCTGTGTCCAGTTTCCTCATCTGTATAACAGGGATAATAATAGTACTTCATAAGATAGATACTTTAATTAATAAAAATAAAATGTTTAGAACAAAGTAAGCAGTTAAATCTTAGCTCTATTCATGATGATCTCCCTTGGGCTGCCAGACCAGTATTTTAAAATCAGAAATATAAAAATAGCTAATATGTCCTTAGTGCCTACTGTGTGCCAGGCATTGGGCTAAGCACTTTGTGCATCATTTCATCCAACTCTCACAACCACTAAGGAAGCAGGATTTGTGTTCTTATTTTATAAACAGTAAAATGAAGGTTCAGAAACTAAATCACTTGACCAAGGTCACTCAACTAATAGGTGGCTAAGCCAGGAATGGAACCTAGGAATGTCTATCTCTAAAGGTATGAAAAGATGTCTGGTTTTTGTGTTTCTTATTCACATCCCCTAACACTGGTCCCCCCAGATTACAAAGGGGGAAGTGGGAGTCAAGTGGCTAGCCACCAGGATAGAATCTAGGTTCCTGAAACCCACTCAGGACTCTTGCCTAGGATCGGCCTTAGCTGTTCCCAGAGAAGGCTAGAGTAGGAGAAATGGCTGGTTGCGTGTTGCCGCCCTCCCCACGCCTGTGGCCCTTGCTTAGAAGCCTGAAAACTGGATGTTCTCTCCTAGAGTGACTGTACCAAGCTGTTCAGCCAGGGCATTGGCGGGGAGCAGGCCCAGGCCAAGTTTGACAGCTGCCTTTCTGACTTGGCCGCCGTGTCCAACAAATTCAAAGATCTCTTGCAGGTAAGCCCCAGGTTCAGCTACTGGCTGAATCCTCTGCCTATGTTGCTTGGAGAAGATTGTTACTGGCTTACTATGGATTCTGTGTATAAAGAAACAGGAAGGAGGGGTGAGGAAATAGCATGCAAGCCACTGAAAGTATGCGATCCCTGAGACTAAAGGCCCCATTGGTCTTTCAGCGGTGCAATTGTCACATTGACAAGCTAGCATTCTGGCCCTCTAGAATCTGCACTTGGCCCCACTGTGCCAAGAGCCCTCAGAAAGGTGCTCTGAGGAAATGGAACCACGTGGTTACTTAGACCTACTGCTTGGCCTTAGTCACAGGTGCTGCATAGTACTGGGCACTCAAATCTCTTTTTTTTTTAATAAAAAAATGTTTTATTGATTTTAGAGAGGGTAGGCAGGGAGAGAGAGAGACAGAGAGAAACATCAATGAAAGAAATACCTATTGGCCTACTGGGGATGGAGCCCACAACCCGGGCATGTGCCCTGACCGTAATCAAACCGGCAACCTCTTTGTGTATAGGGCAATGCTCAACCAACTGAGCCACACCAGCCAGGGCCAGAAATCTCTTCTTTTGAGAGTGTACACCAAACATGTCAAACTCGCGGCCTGCAGGCCCCATGTGGCCCACAATGAATATTTTTGCAGCCCAGCCATTATAACGGGATGTAAGAAACGTTTTAATAAAAATTTCATAACTTAATTTTTACAATATCCTGCTATACATAATTATTAATACCGAATTTCAACGTTCGCTAATGACTGATTATTATAATCATGTCATTACACTTACACATCTTACATGCAGGCGCACCATTTCTCTCCACTAAGACTAGCAGCGAATATTTTAGCAGCCGATTGCCCCGTCATTAGTCTTGTACTCACTTGTTTGGTGTGTGCAACAAGAAATATTTTGCTTTCAGAGAAGAAAAATAGGTTTATTTGCATTACGCGTATTAATTTGTGCAGTTATTCAGTGTCTGGTAAGTTAATGTTCAAGAAAAAAATATTAATTTTTATTAAAATGTTCTATTATTTTATGTTAACGATTACTCCTTTATTTCAGCCCTTTGTATTCAGCGTGTCTCTATGGAAATAAACCTACATTTCTATGAAAATTGAAGCTTTTGTTTTTTTGCGGGCCACATAAACTTAAACCTTGTTTATTTGGCCCATGTTAGCCTTAGAGTTTGACATGCTTGTTGTACACACCAGCCTCTAGGCCTTATCTCTGGCCTGGACGTGAATTGGCACAGATCTGGAAAGGAAGTGGTGTTCCTGGCCTCTTTTATCAGCATTATCCATTACACTTCAAACAAGGCCTGCAGATAGTCTCAGAGCTGGAAGAATGCCCTGGCAGTCAAGGATGGAGAACTGGAGAAAGGAAAGGAGTGTGGGGGCGGGGGGAGGGCCTTCTGGGTCTGATACTTGTACTTTGCAGGAAGGGCTGACAGAGCTAAACAACACAGCAATCAAGCCACAGGTGCAGCCTTGGATCAACACCTTTCTCTCTGTTTCCCACAACATTGAGGAGGTAAGCCTGACCACAGGCAGCCATTGAGCTCAGGATCACCCTCTTGTTCCCCTCTCCCCCAGCTGGAGGGCAGTGGAACTGTCTAAACAGACTAGTCTAGTCCTCACACACTTCTCAGGCCCACTTCCCTCAACCCCATAGCCTCGGTTCCTCCCAGGAAACAGGCTGTTCCTGTAGTCAGAAGGGTTCAGAAAAACATTTAAAGGGAGTTTGCCTTGACCTGACATATCGTCTTGTTGAGGCTCTTTTTTCTTTTTTTAATCTAAGGATTTTATTCCTATAGAACAAGGGTGGAGAATCTTATTTCTACCCAGGGCCGTTTGGATATTTATAACTTCATTCGTGGGCCATAGAAAATTATCAACTTAAAAATTAGCCTGCTATATTTTGTCAAGCATTTAATTAACTCACCCCCAATGCCTTAGCAAGACCAGAGTAAATGATTTCTCAGGCCTTATAGGGCCCCCAGTCCAGACATTCCCCACCCCACCCCTGCTATAGAACATGAGATGCAAGAGTGAGTAAAATGCCAGGAGCTTTACCATATTGTGTGGGCCATGGCTATAGGCCAGGGCCATTTGCCAGTGGGAAGTGTTGTGCAGAAGTAGCAGCAGTCACTGCCAGCTGCGATGTCCAAGCTGGGTTTAAGGTGGATGAGTCAAAAGCTACCGGGGAAGAAGAACCTCTTCTGTTAGAAGGGTGGAAGTGGGTGGGGGTAAATGGTTCTTCTTGGAGGAGCCCCCAGTGACCCGTCTTGCTTCCTAACAATAGGAAGAATTCAATGACTATGAGGCCAACGACCCTTGGGTGCAACAGTTTATCCTTAACCTGGAGCAGCAAATGGCTGAGTTTAAGGTGAGCAGGGGCTCTAGCAACCAGCTTACGGAATTACCCACATCTGCCCAAATCAGCAGCCTGTGGCTCCTCATCACACTCCTGCTGGGAACCCTGAAAGCCCTCCCAGCCTGTAGAAACACTCCTTGATGGCTTCATGTGACTGTCCCTACCCCCAAAACACTCCACTGTGTAGAAAGAGGGATAGGTGGGGTTCCCGCTGATGTCTAGCCTCTGTGTGTAGGCCAGCCTGTCTCCAGTCATCTATGACAATCTGACCAACCTCATGACCAGCTTTGTTGCAGTTGAATTGGAGAGAGTGGTGCTGAAATCCACCTTCAACCGGGTAAGGTCAAGGGACTACAGGTCCCCAGCTCTGTTTCTCCTTTGAGGAAGATGGGTCCTGTCATTTGCATCCTTGAACGGTGACTGGGCTTATGTTCCCCTACAGCTGGGCGGTCTGCAGTTTGACAAGGAGCTGAGGTCACTCATTGCCTACCTTACCACGGTGACCACCTGGACCATCCGAGACAAGTTTGCCCGGCTCTCCCAGATGGCTACAATCCTCAATCTGGAGCGGGTATGTGGGGTCCCCTCAGCCTAACCAGGAAAAGGTGTCTGGGAAGAGAGCATAGACCACATATGGGTGCCAGCCACTCCACCAAAACACCAGCAGCCCAGCCCTGCCAGGAACCTTCTTCCTGGGCTCCACTGTTCTGAACCTGGTGGAGCCAAGGCCTTCCCTCAGGATAGCCCCCTCCTGGCTGACTTGGCTCTGTTCTTCCCACAGGTGACTGAGATTCTAGATTACTGGGGCGCCAACTCTGGCCCACTGACATGGCGCCTCACCCCTGCTGAAGTGCGTCAGGTGCTGGCTCTACGCATAGACTTCCGCAATGAGGACATCAAGAGGCTGCGCCTATAGCTGCCAGGGTGAGCCCACCTGGCCCATCACGCTAACTGGCCACAGCCAAGGAGCTGAGCAAGGCTGTCTGGCATCAGGAGAGCTCTGACAGCCGAGACTATTTCACCATTGGCAGCAGGGAAACAAAGCATTGACTCACTCCACTCTGCACTCAGACTGAGCTGGGTGGTGCTTTGGGAGTAGCCTCTCCCCACCAAGGGGTAGGTCTCCCTGGGCTCCTAATTGGTGGGCAAGTCAATGCAGGCCAGCCTTCTTCATGGTGGTCATGCTCTCCCCTGCTGGACACTGCAGCGAACAGACTGCCAGCCCTAAAGGATCTGGGTGCATCTGGGGACCTAGAGAATTAGGTTTACTCCGAGAAGAGAATGTGATATTATGTCCACTCTGATTAAAGAGATTCCTCGGAGAAATGACAGTGTGCTGTTTTCAGGGAGGGCTGGGTGCTACAGGGCAAGACAGGTGTACCAGTTGCACTGAAAATGTGAACGCAAAAGCCTAAAGCCTCAGCCTCCTCCCACACCCAGAGTGGCACACAGCTCCTGTCAGGATCCACTTGGTAGCTGGTGACTCACCTGACCCTGGACCCTCATTCCCCTCTTGGGCCCTCAGCACCAGGAGCTGGATCATCCCCAGGGCAATTTCCCACAGTGCCAGGGGAGGTGGGAATTCCTCCTGGCAGGAACAAAAGAGCTCTATGAGGACAATCTCGAAGGGCAGATTTGGTTTATTTCAAGAAGGTCACAATCCTGAAAACCTACTGCCCATAGGCTCGGCCACATGGCATAGTCCATGGTACAGGTTAAGGCCTGAATTGGCAGTGACTGGCTGTAGACCACACTGGCTCACTTCCACAGACATGGGTCAGGACCCCCACCCCTACTCCCACTTCCCCATCAAGTCAGCCTGGGAGTGAGTACTGAACATGAAGTCTATTCAGGCAAAAGCCCAGCCTCTAAGGACGGCCACAGGAAATGCCTCAAAGGGCCTCTTCAGGGTCAGCCTTACCAAGGGACCCAGCTTCTGCTAGGGCTGGTTGTCATCCCCTTCCAGGGCCCCATGGAGAGTAAGGAGGTCAAGGCCCCAGCTGGGCCACGGGATTGGTAAAGGCCACAAAGGACACTGAGCTTAGGACCTTCCTATGTCCAGATGGAGCAGAGGCCAAGCATAGGCCACAGTTAATCAAGAGGTCACAGTCCTGTTCCCAAGCGTGGTGTCTCTTTCACCAAAGGGCTGGGCCCAAACTCAAGTAGGCTTCCTTTGCGAGCAGATCCATAAAGAGGTAGATGGGGAGTGGGAGGCTGAGTGCTCTGAAGGGAAGGGCTGCTGTAGCTCCAGGTTTTCTCCTCTTGCTGAGGGACAAGCCTCATGGGAAGGGGCATCAGGTTGAGTTCTCACTCCCCAACAGCTGCAGGCTCAGGCCCTGAGTGTCCACTTCTACCAGGTGGACGCTGTAGTTCCCGAGGCCCTGGGAGCAAATGACAAGAGGTGTGTAAAGGGCTCTGTGTAAATCTGTGGTCTTCTGGAGGCTGACCTGAGGCTGCAAGGCCAGGGGGACAGGTAGCCCCTAGTTAGCCAGTTGGCCACAGTGAAGGCTCCTGCCCCCCACCAATTACCATACCCAACACCATCAGGTACCTCAGTCTTGGCCAGCATGGCCTCCAGAGCCTCCTTTTGCTTTGGCTCCTTGGTCAACAGACAGAGAAAGCCCCCACCGCCTGCCCCTGCCAGGCTCTGGCCATACACGTGGGGGGCCAGGACATCCATCATTCGCCGCACAGCCAGGGGCTCACAGCCTGGAGCCATGAGCTTCTTCTGCTCCCAGTATAAAGTCAGGCACTGGCCTAGCAGAGGCAGGCTTCCTGGGGTGGGGGCAGAGAAGGGAAAGGCATGCCTGAGCCAGAATATTCTGTCAATGCCCATTTATCAACACTAAAGTGCCAAGAGGTACTGCTCAACCAGGGGCTGGAAACAGGAGTAGTAAAGACCACCTCACAGGGTTGTCTGAGGACCTGTGCACAACTGACATGGTGCCCAGCAGTGTTCAGTGAATGATACAGCCACTCACTTGCTTAGCTCTGACTCCCTGGCACTTGGTGAAAGGGCCCAGCCTCTTCCCCCACCTGCTTCTTGGTAGATAGGACTGGAGGCCTTCCCCATGATGCAAGTATTGTCCTGAGATATGGCTCCCACCTAAGTGAGACCCTAAGGAGGACAGATGGTGTAGGCTTCTGCCCCGGGGGCCTAACACCTGGGGCCTGTGTCAGCCTGAAAAGGCCCCTGGCCTTAGACCCATGAGCGACAAGACCCTCACTCCTGGTGCCCTGCCCCTGGGAAGAAGCACCTCACCTTGGTGGAAGGCTTTCGCGCACTCCTCTGTGTGCTGCACTAGGCTGTGGGCATTTTGTACAACGGCAGGCAGCCGGGCATACCAGCTCCTCAGCACATCCTGCAGATGGGGCAGGAGGGTGCAATGAAGGGCTGGGCCCTGCTGAGCTTCTGCTGAGCTTCTTCCTCCTTGAGGCTGGGGCTCACCTGCAGCAGATTCCGCGCCAGGCGGGTCTTGCCAGTGTACACCAGGAGTAGGTGGTCATTGAGCGTCTGGACAAAGCCCTCAGGTACAGTGACCTCTTCCACCTCCACCTTCAGTGGCAGCTGAGCCCGGGAGCGCCCCACCTTGATGCCAGGCATTAGACCACCCACTTGGTCCTGCCAGCCACCTCCTGTGAACCCAGAGTCCATCACTCTTGGAGCCTGTCTGGCCCAACTCTCTCTCCCAGCCCAGGCTCTGGCAGGAACCAGTGGGGCAAGATAGTTTCCCCCAACTCCAGCTGGACCAAGTGAGCTGTCCAGCTTCTGTCACCAGCCTTGGGAGCAGGATGAGCCCAGCAAGAGAAAGGATTTCGCTCCAGAACCCAGCTTGAGTGGCTATTGATTAATGTCTGTCCCCAACAGAGCATTTAATTTTTGAGAGCAAGGGCCCTGTATTTGTTCATTTTATCCCCAGGGTCCAACACTGAGTTGGATACTCAATAGTTGTCAGTTGACCAAATGAAGGGTTTGAATGGTACATCTCAGAAGAAAACTAGAAAGGCCTCCCTATCTGCCCCTCTTGCTAATAACTACCTGTTATGGGATGTGAGTCATTACAACAAAAGGAGGGGGTGGGCTGCACAGGGACCGGGAAAGGTGGCATAATTGGCATCTATACATCTTTGTGACAGTTTCCTGCCCAGAATCACGATGGGGATGAAGCCTGGCATCCTGGGTGACCACAGAACCCTAGGATTGTGCCAACAAACCTGTAGGTGCTCCCCATTGGGCATGGATTCCAAGGGGCCATGGTGGCAAGAAGAGGGAGAAGCCTGTCACCACAGCCATGTTCTGGGCCCTCAATGCCCTCCACATGGCTGGCGGGAAGGGGAGGTGGGCACAAATGACCATAGCCCAAGGGAGGGGCAAGTTGGTTGGGAAGGCAGGCTGAAGGTCCTGTCCCCTGCTACAAACTCATTCTGCCCAGCCCCACCCTAAGGGACAGTCCTGGGTGGTGGCAACAAAGTCATGAGGAATAAACAAGTACCTAACATACATGAAAGGTATAGCACAGAATCTCTAGGTGCTCCTACAACATCAGCTCCTTTGAAGTAGAAATATTTCAAGTTGAACATCACCAGAGGTCAGAGTGATAAGGAAACTCTAACCTTTGAGGAACAGCAGGTATGTGGCTGTTGGCAAGCCCAGGGGAGCCCCGGAAGCTTGGGAAAGTGCCAGTGACCTCCCTCCCAGTAGGGGCAGTCCCATACCTGTGGTGAGCACCTGCTCCAGGTGCAGCACTGCATGGATCAGGGCCTCTCTGCTCACCTTCCGGCCTGCAGCCCGCTGCAAGGCGGCCAGGGCAGTGCCCGCCAGGATGCTGCTGGTGCCTGCAGGGCAGGGAAGAGGTCAGTCGGGCATGAAACACCTCTGCGCAGCCCAGACTTGCCCTATCCCCTTGGTCTGTTGGGCAAGGGTAGTGAGGAGGAAGGAAGGAGAGGCTGGAGGGCAGGGATGGAGTGGTTGGCAGCAGGACAGGGCTCACTCACCAAGGCCAGAGCCATGGGGCAGCTCAGACCAGGTGTGCAGCTCGAAGCCGCCCCCAAAGGTGCGCAGCAGCTGCTCACCCAGCGAGAGCTTGGACCTGACGTGTACGATCCCCGCACAGATGAAGGCCGCCTTCAGCAGGGCCCCTGCAGAGGGACCAGCACCCAGCAAGGCATTTGGTCTCCAAAGGCAGAAGCAGACATACCACCCACCTCCACTATTTCCCATCTAGGGGCTCACCTAGGGGACAAAAGCCCAGCAGCAGTGCGAGCCCCATCCCCAAGTCCCAAAAAAGACCTCTGGGCTCCCCAACATGGGCAAATGTGCCAGCTCTACCTCCTGTAGCTGCATGCACCTGGGCAAGGAGACCTCGGGGCTCCTCAAGCCAGGCCCCCCATGGCCAGCAAGGTCTCCAGGGTTCTGCCCTACCCCCCAGCTAGCTATGTGTGCCACTCCCACCGGCAGGTGTCCTGGGTGCCCTGACCTGGAGCATGGGGCTGGCAGTAGTCCTTCAGGTCCTCCAGGCTCCGGCACACTATCTTCATGGACATCTCATCCCGCTGAGGCCCCACTGCCAGCCACAGCTCAGGCTCCCAGATGCGGCGAGCCCTGGCCCCAATGGGCCGGCGGCCATCCACTCGCACAGCCAGGCCCAGCACTGCCCCACCAAGCTCATAGGCAAGGGGTGGTGTGTCACTCCAGCCTCCTGCAGCAGTTGAACAAGACCAAGCTGGTCAGGGGGCTGCCTGCCCAGCTCTGGGGTGGCTACCCTCACCCACCTCCAAGGGGCTTACCAGAGAAATCCACGCGAGCTGGGCACTCAGCCACCACCCACTGCCCAGGTGCCGGCAGCCCCACAGGCTCCGTGGAGACAAAGTGCTGGGCGGACATCACAGCCTGGCGGATCAGGATCTGCCCAGCCCCCTCGTAGTGGCGAGCAGCTCGCACTAACAGGACTGGCCTGCCAAGAGGGAAGGGAGAGATGGCGGCATGAAGCCCCAAGCTGGAGGCAAGCTGCCTGGGTTTGGGGCCCTGACTTCCTTGGGCCCCACCTCTCTCTGGGTTTGCACGTATAAGAATGATCAGGGGCTTCTCCAGGGTTCTGACATCATGAGCACCCACCTGCTCAGCCACTTGTCCCGCTCCTGGGCAAGTGCCTTCACACCCCCAGCCAGGTCTCCACACTCCAAGTACGAGAAGGGCCGAATCCACTCAGGATTAGCAGCTGGCCCACTCCGTAAGCCACCTTGGCCTTCTGCCATGCAGCCCAGTACGTCTGCCACACAGGCCAGCACCCGGGCCGCCACGCCTGGGTCTCCTGCACCCGCTGCAACTGAGGGACCAGAAGCCGGGTGGTTTGGGATGGGACCCACCCCCAATGACCTCTTCCCCAAGAGACTGTTCAACAGCCCCCAAACCTGCCTGATCCCTCATACCTCTTCACTTTGCCCAAGATGTACCCTTGCCTATGAAAGCACACCCCACTCCTCTGCTTGGCAAAGTTCTCATCCTGCCAGCCCCAGCCCAGCCCAGCTGTGTCTCTTTACCCCCACCCAGGTGGCCCGGAGTGGTTAAGAACTCAGACTGAAGGTCAAACTGCTTGTGTTCTGTCTCAGTGCCACCCCACCAGCTGTGTGGCTGTAGGTGGGTAACGTCAATGGGGATCACTTTCCACAATCACTGGGATCATTAATGAGGTGCTGCCTGAGAGAGACTGCCACATCCCCTGGGGCTCTGGCACCTACGTTTTGGCACCCAGTACAAAACATGTAGGGTTTGCTGATGCTCATTGGACCCAGAGGCTCGGGCCCAGACCTCAGCCTCTCATCAAACTCCCTACTGACAAGAATGAAGCTCCCAGGAACCTGAAAGCAAACTCCACTGTCTCTCCCCTGCTTTGAAGTCTCCTACCTCCTGTCATCAACCCAGAGAGCAGGCAGGGCTGGTGATGCTGGGTCTGGCTTCCCCACACAGAAGCCCAGCAACTCACCCTGGTCCAGCGTGGCCAGCAGGAGCCCAGGGCAGCCCTCGCGGACAGCGGCCCGGATCAACGGGCGCAGGCTGAGGTCCTGCCTGGCCTCAAGCACCTTGCGCGCCTTATGCAGGGCCTGGCGGAAGAACAGGTCCCGGCGGGAGGCCAGTGTGGCACCCCGGTCCAGACAAGGCTGCAGCTGCTCCCAGGACAGACGCCAGGAGGCCCGCCAGGCCCACAGGGCCTCACCCCCATCCTCCTGGGGGTCTAGCATCCACAGCATGTCCCTGGGCCCCAGGGCCCTCGAGGGGTGGAGCACAGGAAAGAGGCGGGCACTGAGAAGGCAGCGCTCTGTGGGGGGCGTGTCTGGGTTCCACAGGTCCCAGTTTCTGATGTGGGGAGAAGGCATGTTAGCAGGAGGGAATCCTGGGCTCCTGCTTCCTCCCCAAGGCCTGACTGCCCACAACTGGGAGCTGGCTAATTCATGGGGGGGCAGGATAAATGCCTCTAGGTGGCACAAGCAGGCAATTTAGGGAGGGAGACGAACTGCCCTGCCCCCTTTCCCAGACCTCTGAACAAAATCCCAAAGCCTGAGCACAGGCAGGAATTAGGAATTGTCCAGGGGGAATGTGCTGGGGAGGATCAGACTGTCCCAAACTACCCCAGGCCCCAGGGCTGGCGGGAGGGCAGGTGCTGAGGCAGAGGTGAGCCTGGAAGAAGCGGCCGCCCTGGCTGCCAAGGCCCAGAGGCCCATGGAGGCCATCAATCTTACCGAATGCCTGTCTTCTGGAAGAACTCATTCCAGGACATGTTAAGATATGTTCCTGTCCCCTGTCTCTGGGGGAAGTGGAGGAAGCAGTCAGGGCTATGGGGACCACAGGAAGGGAGGGGTCAGGGACACTAAGACCAGAGGGGACAGGAGGAGAGACTTGCACATATGAAGGCAGCTTCTGAAACACTGTGTCAAGCCCTGGAGCTCAGCGATCCTGCCCAGGTGCCGGGACCCTGGCGCAGAATCCCGGTTCTAGGCCCAATCCACTAAAATTGGCTCTGCAGCCCAAGGCAGGTCACCTCTCTCTGAACCTCAGTCCCCAGCCTGGCAGAGCAGCTGAGGAGGGAGATAAAGGCATGGCGAGACTCTACTGGCTACAGCCTATCCCTCAGGCCAGCGCTCAGCGAGCCCTGCAGGGGAGTGGAAACTGGGCTGGGGTCCCTGGGCTCCCCAAAGCCTGAAGATGGGTACCTACTTCCCAGCTGTCCAGACGTCCAACAAGAGTGAAGGCACGAACAGGGGCTCCGTGCAGCTGCACGTGGTGCCCCTGCAGGACAAGATCGTGCAGTTCCAAACCGTGTAGCGCCTCGGACTGGGCCGTGTCCAGGCCACTCACAAAGCAACCAGTGCCGATGTGAATGGGGCCCTGGCAAGGGAGAGGGCAGGCATCCTGAGGGGGCAGTGGCACTCCAGGCACCCCCCCACACACAGGGCCTGGCCCCCACAACCTTGCCTGCCCTCTGCCCCTGCTCTCAGGCCTCACCTGGAGGTGGCAGTGCTGCAGGACACTTCCAGGACCCAGTCGGACAGCGCCCTCCAGCAGGCAGTTGACCACAGAGCTCCCAGCCCCCAGTAGCTGCAGCTCCTGAGCAGCCAGGGAGAAGGTCGTGAGCGCCCTCTACACCTGCCCTGGCCCCAGTTTCAGACTAACTCTCATCCCACCCGTTCACGCTGCTCCCAGGGGCGAGCTCTCCTGCACAGTCCCCCAGAGAAGTCTGAACTCAGTCATGGAGGTCCCACCAGATGGCAGCTTCCCCAGAAAACCTCTCCCACCAGTCCAGGTACCCCCACCACTCGGCCCTCGGAAATCTACCTGTCCTCTTCCTCAGCACCATGGCACTGACCCAGGCCCATCACCTCAAATGTGCTTGTCTCCCCAAGCAGTCCCCAAAGAAAGGGGTGGGGTCTTCTCTAGCTTCTCCATCAGGCAGACCTGGATGTAGACTCCTGACATGACCACTTACTGGCTCTGTGGCCTTAGGCAAGTTACTTAACGTGTCTGAGCCTCCACTGCTTTGCACCAAATGGGGATACTGACATCTGTTTCCTGGGTGATCTGTTCCAAGCGTGGGCTATTCCTTCCCTTTCTAGGAACCCCTATCCCACCTGTCCTCAGGCACCTCTGCTGGTCTTACCTCCACCTGGGAGTGCACAACCTGGGCCCCGGGAGCCCTGGGAAATGTGAGGCTGAGCAGGAACTCACTGGCCGAGGTGGTCATATAGCTGTAGCTGCCGTCAGGGATATATGCTGTAAAGATACAAGCAATGACCCCACCTATGCCTGCTGCTGCTCTGAGCCCAGCCAGGCCTCCAGCCAGAAGATACATCTTCATCAGGCCCTAGAGGGCAGGCCTAGCAATGAGCCCATTGTGCTGATGGGGAAGCTAAAATCCAGAGAGGCTCAGTAACCTGCCCAAAGTCACACAGCTAGAAAATGGAAAGCCTAGGACTAGAGCCCAGGAATGAGACAAAAGGTAGAGAGTTATTGGGCGGGGGGGAAGGGAGGGGAGTCGGGGGTGTCAGGCCTCTGGGTTGGGAGAGGACAATTGGCTGATATATGCACTAGACCTGCCTGGTCCAGGAGCCCAGGGACCAGGCAGGAGGCAGCCTTGTATCTCTGGGTGCAGGGTCCTCACTCTGTGGTCTCCCTACCCAAGGAGCTGAGAGGCAGCACCCACCCATGGTGAGGGGCTGATCACGAAGCTCCCTCCACAGCTTGGCCCGAGCAACCTGAAGATAACCCTCAACATATGTGTCGCTTTGCCCCATTTCCGGAGGCCGCCCCGCCAGGAAGTCCTCTCTGCTCACATTCCGGGCCATGCACAGCAGGATGTCGAAAAATAGAGACAGCTGGGACAAGGATAGGAAGCACAGCTATTGGAGGGTTCCTAGGCCAAACTGGGGCAGTCCCATCCCCAGAAACACGGACCCTGAGAGGGGAAGGGGCTAGCTTGAGGTCACAGAGCCAGTGTCAGGGCCTTTCCCCCAGGCCAGGGCCCCTAGCCCCCACCCTCAGTCACCTGGACAGGCCGGGCTCCAGAGTCCAAACCCATGTAGGTGCAGGCATCCAGGGGTGGGCTCACGTGAGTGGCCAGGAGGTGCTCAGCAGTCTCCACAGAGAAAAAGGCGACTCCGGAGACCTGGAGGAGCCCCCATGAGGGTCAGATGGGGGGACCCTGGGGTCAGGCTTGGGCCTGAGTTAGGAAAGACACATAAAGATGGACCCGAAGGCTGGCTACTATGCCAGGCAGAGTCCTTCATCTTCGGGACCACTCCTGCACCCAGATTCCAGGCTTACTGGAGGGGGGTCCCCTGAACAGGAACCTTCTGGGACCTCTCTCAGTTCTCAGGCCTCCTCCCAAACCTAGTCCTCTATCATCCCCTGGTCTGGTTCCAGACCCTTACCCACCACTCGGATCCTTGTCCTTCATTCTAGAAGGAGCCCCCAAGTCAGCTTCCAGACTTCCTCCCAATGCATTCCTGAACATTCTCACGTTCTTGTTCTAGCCTTTCCTGTTCAGGACAAGACCCTGTCCTCAGATTCTGGCTCCACCTGCTCCTCTACCACAGATTCTGGTTCTATCTTGCCCTGGAATCTTCTAGAAGGAGTAGAGCTCTTCCCCGAGCAGGAAGGCAAACCCTCCCTTTTCCACGGGGTCCCCAAAGTCCCCCAACCTAGGTGGCAGCCATACCAATGGCACCCGTCCATCAGGCCTGGCACACCGCTGTATGTCTGCCTCGCTGCCCTGGTAGTAAATGTCTAAAACGAAGCCCTGTGTCGGGGGAGAAAACAGAGTTAGGGAAGGGGGCCAAGGACGATCAGGAACAGGGACAGCAAGGGTGTTCTCCAGTGAAAACCCAGGTGCGTGTCTGACAGGTACCAGCATGTTCCCGGGAACACTGTCCCACCCGGCAGTAGAGGGGCTTTGCATGTCTTCCCAGCCCTGCCCCAGCACAGACCCTGGCACAGGGGCCATGTGCAATGCAAGTCTGGTGAAAGACCCAGTGAGCATGAGAGCTGTTGCCATAGAGGAAACTCCTCCGAATCCAGACTGTACCAGCAAGTCCAGGGCGAGAGGCTGCCCAGAGCACAGGACCAGGAGGCCATCCCACCCGGCTCAGTGGCCCAGGCCACTGCCCCAGGGGCAATACCTGGGCGTCGGTGAGGTAGACACCATGATTCCGGGCATAGGCTGTGGTTCCTGGAAAGGCGATCACTCTGGCTCCCTGGAAGTTGTCCCAGCTGATCCCTATGAGTAGAGAAGTCAGGACCCTCCCTGGTGACCCCAACCCAAGGCAGGGAGGCCCCAACCAGGTAAAGATAAGAGCTCAGGGCATCTGGGCACCTCTACAAGGAAAAGATGGTTCCCAAGCCAAATGGACATTCCTCTGGGAGAAGGACAATGCCTCCCCTCCCCAAGTTCTACCACAGCCCAGGAGGGCAGAAGGGGCAGGGCTGGTGTCTCCATTCGACAGTTTCCCTTCTGAATAGGGCAGGGGGCCAGGCCCAGAAATGGTGAGCTAGGACAGGCACAGCCCCCCTCTGGCCACGGCAAGGGAGGAGGTCCCAAGCCTTCTCAGGCTCACCTGGGTTGGGAGGAACAGACAGCAGCATGTCGGTGCTGCAGACCCACACACCTGGCGGAGAGCCTGGGCCCAGCTGCGGGAGAGAGGGTAGATGGTGGCCTGGCCCAGCCCTTCCTCTGCTCCCACACAGCCCAGTGTCTAGCCTGTCCCCCTGCTCTAGGGAGACTCTGAGGTAACAGGGGCCTTCCCAGACGCTCCTGCCCACCTCCTGGGACTACACCTCCCTCCAGTTTTGCCAACACTAATTTCCTAAAGCTCTAACTCTAGGCACCCCCAAAGCCATTCTTCCTGGCATCCCGTCTGAGTCAGGACAGGCTATAGCTGGCGGTGCAATGAGAGAGGAACAAGGCCCTAAGGCATCTGTTGGCCTCACCTGATAGGTCATGATGTCCAGCAAGCGATCCAGGTTGTAGACCAGAGCCTCCACGGGAGCCTGGGGGTTCTCCACGGGGAGGCAGGTGAAGGCCCGGCCACAGTCATCGAAGGGGAAGTCTCGGCCCTATGGGGGAAGCAGGGACAGGGCAAAGAGCCCTTGGGGCAGAGAGCCTGGGGACACCCTAGGAGCTGTGCAAAGGTGTAAAGTCATCAAGCTAGAGTGTTTTCTCATGTAATTTTCCCAAGATTATAGTAAAAAATTAGAAAATTCAGATATGCAAAAAGAAAATATCTCAGGAATAATAACCATTCATCTCATTTTGAGGTATATCCTTTCAGACTTTATATGCATATATTCTGTAATTTTTTATTTTATTTTTTACAAAAATGAGATTCTGAAAAGGTAGAAATAACAGAACTTAACACACACACACACACACACACACACACACACACACAGGTAAAACTGGGGAAATATCATTGGGAACTATATAAAGGCAGGTCCCGCTTTAAGCATTTAATGGATCATCTCAGCATATCCACACAAAGCAGGAACCATCGCCATCCTGATTTTACAGATGCGGAAACTGAGGCCTAGAAAGGGTCAAGTGCCTTGCCGAAGGCCACAGAGCTGGGAAGTCTCTTTCAATGCATAGAATTAGATGGACTTAATAATCCCTTTCTAATATTCCACCAGGAGGATATGCTATTTATATCCTTCTGGTTTCCTATTTTTTGGATACTTGGATCAATTCTGACTCCAATTCTTCTGAATTTGCACCAAAAAAAAAAAACACCTTACAAACACACCCCTATCCAATCCTAAGGATCGATGGTTTCAGCATCGTACTAACCATGTGCAGGATGAGGATCCAGGCCGAATGTAGGACATCAGCGGTGACCACCTGTCAAGAGTGGAAGAGCCTTGTAGACAGAGGCCTGGGCAGAAGGCACCAAGGATGGCACTCTCTTGCCTGGGGAGAGGCCCCGACACAAAGCCACTGAGGTACAAAAGGAACATGAGCACTCACAGAGAAGCCTGCCCGGGCACTCAGGTGTTCAGCAGCCACCAGCAGGGCATTGAGGGTGGCTCCTCCACTGCCCACACGCCTCTCAGGGTCCTCCACAGCCAGTAACAAAGTCCCAGCGGGGATCTGCTCTCGTTTCTGCCGCACTTCCAGCTCTGTGGTCAGAACACAGCTGGGACCTGCTCCCCAGCCTCCTAGCCCTGGTCCCAAGCAACTAAAGCAAACCTACTGATAATTATTATTTCATCTTGGACTCAGTATCTTTTCATGTAGTAGCTCATTA
Organism: Corynorhinus townsendii; assembly: GCA_026230045.1. Classification (NCBI taxonomy): domain Eukaryota; kingdom Metazoa; phylum Chordata; class Mammalia; order Chiroptera; family Vespertilionidae; genus Corynorhinus; species Corynorhinus townsendii. The sequence goes on from JAPDVU010000011.1 coordinate 18,782,736, forward strand.
GCTCTTCGCCCAACTCTGTGAGGTAGGTATAATTATTCCCATTTTACAGATGAGAGAACCGAGTCTCAATGAAGTGACACGATATGTCAAAGGTCACATGGCTAGGAAGAAGCAGACTGTAGGTTTGAACTAAAGGAGGTATAAGGGTATGGGGAGGGGTTCCTACATTCGGGCAGAATGGGGAGGGAGAGTCCCCTACCTTTCTGGAAGACCTCGACACTGTCCTTGTACTGGTATGTCAGGATGATAACCGTCCAATCAACCCCCTTGGGCTGCTCCATTCTAGCCAAAGTTGAGGGGCTTCCTGAGGCAGAAATAGGGATGTACATGAATTATTTTATCTTATCATACACTAAAACTGATTTTTTGTATTGCTTTATGAATTTTAACACTTGCATAGATTCTTGTGGTCACCACTACAGTCACACTTGACAATCATCCATCAGTTCTCTATAGCTAGAGTTGGAATGGAATCTTTTGAGATTGGCTTCTTTCATTCAACATCATGCCTCTGAGATTCATCCAAGTTGGCTGTGCATATCAGCACTGTAGTTCTTTCTTCGCACGGACCTTCCACAGTCTTTTTCTCCATCCACTCACGGAAGGACATCTGGGCTGTTTCCAGGTTTTGACAGCCATGATTAGAGCTGCTATAATCATTCATGTGCAAATTTAGTATGAACCTAAGACTTCATCTCTCCAGGTGGATACCTCGGTGTGGGATTGCTGGGTCATGTGATAAGTGTGTCTTTGACTTTCTATTCTGGGTGCACGTGATTTCCTCAGGAGAGGAAGTAAGGGGAGCAAGGGCCTACCCTTTCTGCACCCCTGGCCCCTCAGCATTGTCATTGGCTATGATCTGGGAGGAGGGAAGGCCTAACCTCCCAGGCTCCTGAGGCTGAAGGGAATTCCCTGGAGAAGGGGACAGTTGTGGGAGGAGTGCACCAGCCTGTTCAAGGGATCTAGGCAGGGTGCCAACAAGTGCCCACTATTAGGGACTTCAGGGGGGGATCTGCCCTCACAGAGGCTCCACGCCTGAAAGAGGCTACAACCTCACCTGCCACCATCTTCTTTCGGGCACTTTGAGCAAGTGAGGGGAAAATGAGGCCAAAGCTATGGCTTCACCCCTTCCTATTTCCCCCATTTCTCTCCTACCAGACGGGAAACCAATCTGACTCCAAGGCCCCTGGCCTCCCCAAGACCTCTACAGACAAGTTCCCAGGAGTGCCCTGGCATCTGCCTCTGGCACAGTCCCGACTGCTGTCCTAGGAAGTAGCCCACCCCCACCTCTTCCCTCTAACCCCCAAAGCTCAGTATCAGAGCAATGGTGGTGCTAGCTGCATGCCTTCCCAGAGGCACCTCAGCAAGTTTCTTCCCAGGCCCAACTCCTCTGCCACCGGTGGACAGACACCACCACTTAGCAACACCCACACTCCCACAAGCTTGCAGGGAAAGCCTCACCACTAACAGAAAGTGCTCTGTTCCCTGCTCAGCCCAGGAGGGAAGTCCAGAGGGGAAATCTGAGCTGAGATCTTGGCCAGGCTTCTGAGGGCAAAGTCATTCCGAGGGATGCCCAGATGGCATTCCCAGTAAATGGGTGGCGGGAGATTCCAGCTTGGCCACCAACTTACCGTGTGATATTTGGCACCCCTGCCCCCTCCAGCCTCCTGAAGCAGGAGTGTAATTGACCAATGTCTGCCAGCTTGTTCACATGGAGGCTATGCTTGCTCCCAATCAATGACTCAGCGCAGCAGGGCCAGGAAGACAGACCCCTTCCAGCAATTTAGGAACCCTCTGACAGGCAATCTTGGCTCCAGGACTCCCCACCCACCTACCAGAAACTCTTAGAACCTCACTGCAGTCTGAGACTGTTCCTGCCCATCACTCCCCCTGCTTCCTCCAGTTCCCTCCTCGTTTTCCCTCCCCCAATAACTCTAACCCCATCTTGGTCTCGGCTTCTCTAAGATCCTGAACCAACATGGAGAGTATAATATCATCTCCTTCTTGGCACCGTCAAAGGAAAAATCACTGTATGAACCTCTAACTTAATGTGTGGAAAGTACTATCTTTATCCTAAAAAAATAGATGAGGAAACTGAAGCACGGAGAGACTGAGTCACACAGCTAGCAAGTGGCAGAGTCAAATCTGAACTCAATGGTGACAGATGATCTGACTTTGGACGGTGGGCACACGGTGCAATGCACAGATATTGTAACATAGAAACCCATACCATAGAACAACCTTTATGTTCATGTTGACCAATGTCACCCCAGTAAATTTAATTAATAAATTAATAAAAATCTGAACTCAGACACTTTTGTTCCAAAGTCCATTCTCTTAACCACTACACCGAACCTGCTGTGTAGGACTGAAAAAAAGAACAAAAGGAGTAAATATATATAAAGTGCTCCATTCAGGTGGCAATGAAATGGGGAGGACATTAATGGTAACAACCATGAGACGTGGGCTCACCCACTCTGACCCATAGTTAAGACATGATGATTTTTCATTCTCACGACACCCCTGCAGGGTAAGTGTTCTGTCCATTTTCCAGATGCTACCGCCATGACTGGGACCTGGGACTCTCTGATTCTTATTTAAGTAATGGTACTAATGATGTTTGGTCCCAAGCAAAGGTGACAAAAGAGAGCAAGGAAGAAATGCCCCCAGGACAGTCCAAAAGTCTGAGCTCAGGAGAAACCAAGATGGCGGCATAGTAAGCACCTAAACCGCTGACTCGCACAACAATTTCAAAACTACAACTAAAAGACAGAACGGACACCATCCAGAACCACAGGAAAGCTGGCTGAGTGGAAATTCTACCACTAGAAGGAAAGAGAGGTAGGAATCCAAGATGGCGGCGTAGGTAAACACCTAAACTGCTGCCTCGTGCAACAATTTCAAAAATTCAACTAAAAGACAAAACATCTATCACCCAGAACCACGGGAAAGCTGGCTGAGTGGAAGTTCTACAACTAGAAGGAATGAGAAAAGAGCATCGAGACGTGCACGAGCGCTGAAAAGCTGAGGTACGGAGGTGCGTGAGCCGGGCTGGCTGCGGGCGTTGCTTTTTTCAACCCAAAGGGAGACAAGCCCCCGACTACTCTGAAATCCAGTTTCTGGGGAGACGCGGGGGACCCAAACTCCTACGGGGAAAAGCTGGACTGTCTGCCAGTGAGGGTGGCTTACTTGCAGAGCTGCGCGCAGGAATAATTGTTTACGGCACTGGGGCACGGGACTCCGGGACGCCCTTGGGGACACAGAGCCGGCTAACTAGCAGCCATTGCTGTTTGCCACGCCCTAGCCTAGTGACACCCTGAGGCCCCGCCCTGCACAACCTACAAACCCACCCAAGCTCCAAGCAGCAGCGTTAGCAGAAGAAAGCCCTGCCCTATCGCAGCTTAACCTAGCAAACTTGCAGCCTGGGTCAGACAGCTCCAAAACCTCCAAACCCCAAGCAAAGAGGAGAAAACTGTAGCTCTCACTGTAGCTCCTGCTGGATGGCCTCAGACAGTAGCTGACCTGCACCCCATTGGAGATCCAGAAGCCAGTGTACCTAGTGGTCAGAGTGAGACACCAGATTTCAACTCCTCACATCCATAAGTAACACATTCAAAGGCAGACTCAGTGAGCACCAAAGCCCCACTGAAACAAGTCCTGCCCCATAAGCGTGTCTTCAGCGCAGCAGTTCTTCCATTATAGACACAGCGAGTGCTCACAGCTAATTGGCCTGGAGGTCAATTCCTCCCAGTATAAACAGCAATTAAGGCTTTAACTGCACCAAGTCTTTGCACTCAGCCCACAAAGGGGTGTATCAAGAATGTCCACATCAGGTGATTGGGGAGGCTGAGCTACTGCCCCCTATAGGTCACCTACCACACAAAGCTACTCCATCAAAACAGGGAAGCAGCCAAAATGAGGAGACAAAGAAACATGTCACGAATGAAAGAAACGGAGGAAAGCAAACTACTGGATGACATAGAGTTCAGAACCACATTTATAAGGTTACTCAAGAATCTTCTTAAAACCGCTGAGAAACTTGATGAGACCTTCAAGGAGCTTAATGAGAATGCCAAAAAAATGGAAAAGGATCAGTCAGAAATGAAGCATACACTGTCTGAAATAAAGAATATACAGAAACTCAACTGTAGATCAACGTACCCCAAGAATCAAACCAAAGATCTGAAATATGTGGAAACAAAAAACATCCAACCAGAAAAACAAAAAGAAAAAAGAATCCAAAAATATGAAGATAGTGTAAGGAGCCTCTGGGACAACTTCAAGCGAACCAACATCCGAATTTTTGGGGTGCCAGAAGAAGGGAGAGAGCAAAATATTGAAAACCTATTAGAAGAAATAATGACAGAAAACTTTCCCTGCCTGGTGAAAGAAATAGATGTACAAGTCCAGGAAGTGCACAGAACCCCATACAAGAGGAATCCAAAGAGGACCACACCAAGACACATCATAATTAAAATGCCAAGGGCAAAAGACAAAGAGAGAATATTAAAAGCAGCAAGAGAAAAACAGTTAATTACCTACAAGGGAATACCCATACGACTGTCAGCTGATTTCTCAACAGAAACTATGCAGGCCAGAAGGGAGTGGCAAGAAATATTCAAAGTGATGAACAGCAAGAACCTACAACCAAGATTACTCTACCCAGCAAAGCTATCATTCAGAGTTGAAGGTCAGATAAAGATCTTCACAGACAAGAAAAAGCTAAAGGAGTTCATCACCACCAAACCAGGATTACATGAAATGCTGAAGGGTATTCTTTAAGGAGAGGAAGAAGAAGAAAAAGGTAAAGATAAAAATTATGAACAACAAAATGACATCAAATACATACCTACCAACAAGTGAATCTAAAAATCAAGTGAATAAAAAATCTGAAGAACAGAATGGACTGGTGAATATAATAGAATCAGGGACATAGAAAGGGAGTGAACTGACGATTCTCAGGGGAAGCAGGTGTGAGGGGTGTGGGAAGAGATTGGACAAAAATCTTACTCCTATGGATGAAGACAGTGGCGGGGGTAAGGGCCTGGGGTGGGGTGGGGAATCAGGTGGAGGGGAGCTATGGGGAAAAATAAAAGAGGAACACCTGTAATAATCTGAACAATAAAGATTAAAAAAAAAAAGAAGAAGGAAAGAGAAAAGCTCACAGAGAATTGGAGGAATGGCAGAGGGCTGAGGTACGGCAAAGGGTCTTTGTGCGTGCAGAGAGGAAGGGCGGCTGAGAGCCTGGCTGACTTTCTCTGGCGGGAGGGGGAAGGAAGCCCCCGACTGCACTGAACCCCAGTTCCAACTGCATTGAACCCCAGTTCCGACTGCACTGAACCCCAGTTCCAGCCGAAACCCCGTGGACCCAGGCTCATACAGGGGGAGTCTGGACTGTCAGGTAGAGAGAAAGGCACTCGGAGACTCGGACACCTGGGGGAGGGGGTCTGGAGGCATGCGCGCACCAGTGTGCACAAAGACTGAGGAGGTTGCCACAGACTCTCCCTAGCAAAGGGAATTGGAAGCTCCTGACTGCACTGAACCCCAGTTCCAGACGATACCCTGGGGACCCATGCTCTTGCGGGGGGGAAGGGGGGGAAATCTGGACTCTCGGGCGGAGGCTCGGGAGCTGGGGAAAGCAGAGCGCGCGCACGCACAAGGGCAGGGCTGACGGGAAGCCAAGACTGTCTGCTCCGCCCTGAGACTCCACCCCATCCTAGCTGAACACAGAGGCTTTTGCAATTTGGCAAGTCTAATCCTATAAGGCTGTCTCCAGCACCGAACTTCTCCCAGCGTAGACACAGCTGATCCTCACAGCCAACTGGCCTGGAGTTCAATTCCTCCCAGTGATACCAACAACAATCAAGACTTAACTACAACAAGGCTGTACACACAGTCCACAAAGGGGTGCACCAAGAGTGCCCACCTCAGGTAACTGGGAGGCAGACCCACTGGGCCATACAGGAAACCTAGCACACAAAGCTACCCTACCAACTCAGGGAAGCAGTGAAAATGCGGCAACAAAGAAACAGATCACAAACGAAAGAAATGGAGGAAAACAAACGACTGGATATAGAATTCAAAACCACGGTTATAAGGCTTTCCAAGAATATACTAGAAAAGACCGATAAATATAACGAGACCCTCAAGGATATGAAAAAGGACCAACTAGAAATTGAACATACACTGACTGAAATAAAAAATATTATACAGAGACCCAACAACAGACTAGAGGAATGCAAGAATCAAGTCAAAGAATTGAAATACAAAGAAGCAAAAAACACTCAACCGAAAAAGCAAAAAGAAAAAAGAATCCAAAAAGTTGAAGACAGTGTAAGAAGCCTCTGGGACAACTTCAAGCGTACCAACATCAGAATTATGGGGGTACCAGAAAAAGAGAGAGAGCAAGATACTGAAAACCTATTTGAAGAAATAATGACTGAAAACTTCCCCCACCTGGGGAAAGAAATAGACTTACAAGTCCAGGAAGCGCACAGAACCCCAAACAAAAGGAATCCAAGGAGGACCACACCAAGACACATCATAATTAAAATGCCAAGAGCAAAAGACAAAGAGAGAATATTAAAAGCAGCAAGAGAAAAATTAGTCTACAAGGGAGCAGCCATACGATTGTCAGCTGATTTCTCAACAGAAACTATGCAGGCCAGACGGGAGTGGCAAGAAATCTACAAAGTGATAAATAGCAAGAACCTACAACCAAGATTACTCTACCCAGCAAAGCTATCATTCAGAATTGAAGGGCAGATAAAGAGCTTCACAGATAAGAAAAAGCTAAAGGAGTTCATCACCACCAAACCAGTATTATATGAAATGCTGAAAGGTATTCTTTAAGAGGAAGAAGAAAAAAGTAAAGATGAAAATTATGAACAACAAATACATATCTATCAACAAGTGAATCTAAAAATCAAGTGAATTAAAAACCTGAGGGACAGAATAAACTGGTGAATATAATAGAATCAGGGGCATAGAAAGGGAGTGGACTGATAATTCTCAGGGGGAAAGGGGTATGGGGGGGGTGCAGGAAGAGACTGGACAAAAATCGTACACCTATGGATGAGGACAATGGAGGGGGAGGTAAGGGCAGAAGGTGGGGTGGGAACCGGGTGGAGAGGAGCTATGGGCGGGGGGGGGGGGAGGAGAAACAATTGTAATAAAGATTTATTAAAAAAAAAAGTCTGAGCTCAATCTTGGCCTCAGCACAGTGACTAGGAGACTTGGGCAGATGGCAGGTCATGGCCAGAGGAGGGAGGGCAGCCCTATCTGCACTGCACCCAACTCGAGACTGGGGCAGAGGAACAGTTCTGGGCTGGGAATCAGCCCCCAGGGCTCTCTCCCCATCTCAGCCTCTTCCTGTGTGATCTTGAGCAGGTTACTTAATCTCTCTGAGCCTCAATTTCCTAATCTGAAAACTAAGGACAACAATACCAACCTCCTAGGACTGTTACCAGCATTAAATAAAATGTAAACTATGTGGCACACAGCAGGAGCTCAATGAATGGTAGTTCTCTCCAGCAGAGAAAGGAAGCAGGAGAGTTTAACTTTGGCCTTGAATCTGGTAGGAATGAAGGCTCTGAAATATCCTCTGAGTCAAAGATGATCCTGAAGAAGAAAAATAATCAGGGAAGCCATAGCCGATTTGGCTCAGTGGATAGAGCGTCGGCCTGCGGACTGAAGGGTCCTGGGTTCGTTTCCGGCCAAGAGCACATGCCCAGGTTGTGGGCTCGAGGCAGCCGATCAATGATTCTCTCATCATTAATGTTTCTATCTCCCTCTCCCTTCTTCTCTGAAATCAATAAAAATATATATATTTTATTGATTTTTTACAGAGAGGAAGAGAGAGGGATAGAGAATTAGAAACATCGATGAGAGAGAAACATTGACCAGCTGCCTCCTGCACACTCCCTACTGGGTATGTGCCCGAAACCAAGTACATGCCCTTGATTGAAATCGAACCTGGGACCCTTGAGTCTACAGGCCGACGCTCTATCCACTGAGCCAAACCAGTTGGGGCCAATAAAAATATATTTAAAAAAATAATAATCAGGCCAGGCCCAGGGAAACCAAGCAAGGCTGAGGAGCATGCCTCGCCAGATCAGCCGAAAGGGTATTTTATGATAATACAAAAGGTGGAATGAGACTTGTAGCTAATGCTTAGGGGCTGCTTTTTTCAGGCACCGTGCCAAAGGCATTGATGTATCAGCTCATTTGACCTACTCTGTAGTCCTCCCTAAGAATTGGATCTTAGCACACTCATGGTATAGGTAAGGAAACTGCAGCTTAAAGAGATGGAATAGTCTGCCCAAGGTCAACAGCTAGTACAGGCAGAAAAGGTGTTTCCAAGTTTAAGGTTCAGGTTCTTAACCACCTTATAAGAAGACATCTCTCTCCTGGGGCCTCTGCCCTCTGTCACACCTGACATCTGTACAGAAAACTTAGAAAATAGCCTTCTATTTCAATAATCTGCCCACTTCCCCCCCCCCCACCAAGGATATGTGTTTGTTTGTTGTTTTTTAATTGATTTTAGAGAAAGAAAGGGAGAGAGAGAGAAACACTGATGTGAGAAGCTGTTTGGTATGTGCCCCGACCAGGAAGCTAACCCACAATGTTCTGGTGTACGGGATGACACTCCAGCCAACTGAGCCATCCAGCCAGGGCTCTGCCCACTTTTAATAGAGCTTGATCTACTGAGGCCAAGTTGAAATACTATTTACTATCCTCAGCCACATGCTGTCCAAAATTGGGGTAGGGAAGGAGAATCAGGGACAGAAAATATTAAGACTTTTTCATATGCTATTTGAAGAAAGGCAGGGCAGGGACCTTGCATTTTAGAGCTTTCAAAGGAAAAACAGGCACAGGAAGGAATCTGATTTGCCTTCTGGGGGGAAAAAAAGTGGAAACCGATAGGGAGTAAAATGACACTTACACAAAAGGCAAGCAAAGTAGTCCCCCCTTATCCATGAGGAATACATCCCAAGACCCCCAGTGGATGCCTGAAACCAAGGATAGTATGAACCCTATATGTGCTATGTTTTTTCCTATGCATACAAATCTACCTATGAAAACTTGCTTTGCATGGTATCCTTTCTCCTTAATCAACTTGTACAACTGCTGGAAAAGTGGCAGCAGCTTCTTCACAGCACACACAGCCGCTCCCGTAATTTTTTAAAATATATTTTTGATTGATTTCAGAGAGGGAGAGGGAGAGGGAGAGAGAGAAACATCAATGATGAGAAAGAATCATTAATTGGCTGCTTCCTGCACGCCCCACACTGGGGATGGAGCCCGCAACAGGGGCATGTGCCCTTGACCAGAATTGAACCTGGGACCCTTCAGTCCGCAGGCCGACACTCTACCCACTGAGCCAAACCGGCGAGGGCTCTCCCGTAATTTTTATATTACTTGCTGTAAATGGCTTGGTGTCACTCTTTTCAGGGGACCCTTTGCTGAAGTCTTTGTGTAGGCTCACTGCTTTCAGGCACCACATGTTGCCATCAATCAACACATTTTCTGTTCATGTCTTCTACCCACAAATGTAATGCCTTTTTCATCTTCACTAAAGTTGCACTTATCCCTTACGGCAGCAAAGACAGCACAGATTACTTTTTCCTTCTTCACAGTTTCACAGATAGAAGATTCATTCTTACCATAGATCTTAGCAACCTCAGTATATGATTATTTCTCTTTCCTTAGTAAGTCGAGAACTCTCACCTTCTCACATAAAGGAAGCACTTCACGACTACACCGGCATGTCTGAATGGCCAGCACCACTACTCTGGCACTATGGGGCCATTATCAAGTCAAATAAAGGTTACCTGAACTTCGATATCTGACAGCGGATCTGATAACCAAGAAAGTTACTAAGTTACTAACCAGCTGGTAGCATAGACAGCCGGGATATGTGGAACAAAGAGGTGATTTAGGTCCCAGGCAGGAGGGAGTCTTAAGCCTTCATCAGTCTACTCGGAACTTCAAACAACTTAAAGCATGCATTGTTTATTTCTGGAATTTCCATTTAATATTTTTCCGATGGAAGACCTAAGGTAATTAAAATCGTAAAAGCAAAACCGCGGATAAAGAGGGGACTCGCTGTAACTGAGATTTGTGCATAGTGACGAGACCCCATGGGGCACACTGAGGCAGGAAAAGCGACCTCAAAGCAAAATCAGCAGGGAAGGCACCCACCCGCCTCTGGGACGAGGAGGCACTGGAGCCGGTATCTCCTCCCTGTTCCCAAGTCTCGGAACTCCCATTGCAAGACCCAAGCAAAAGGGTGGCAGGAGCCGCTGACCCCCACCCCCCACAGCCAGTGGGTGCTCAGGGACGCCAGCAAAGCCCTTGGAGACTCCCTGCCTCGGTCCTGTCCCTCGCAGGTGTTAGGCCAAGAATTGGCGAGGGGGGAGTGAGGTGTGCGAAGCGGAAACGCGTGGACCCACGTACCTGCCTCCGCCTGGTGCTGGGCTCAGCCGGATTTTATGAGGGACGGCGGGTCCCTTCGCGGCGCACCCTGGGAAATGTAGTTTCCCTCCTTCCACCGGCCCTGGCTTGTCCTCCAAAAAACCTGCTCCCCACCTACGGCAGGTGAAGCACTTTCCAAAAGGAAAGTGATCAGATCCAGGAAGAAGGCGAGGCGAGAAGGTGGCTCCGTTGGCCAACAAAACTACAACTCCCAGAGGAACCAATAAGACTTAAAGACATAGGCTCATTTTCTGGGACTCGCAGTTTCAGGTTTGAGTTTGTTTGTTTAACCTGGCCGGGACTTGCTTTTCTCTCGAGAAAATAAATCCTGGAGCAGGGCGGGGGAAGGGAGAATCATAGAAGTTGCCTGAGCTTAAACCGCTACCGTTGAATTAGCAGTTAGTGGCAGTGCTTTCTGGGTTTTATGCACGTGGGTACTAAGGGAAGACACTTTCCAACTCTGCAGTGGAAAGAGGATCAGCAGAGTTCTAAATGGCAGCATTTTTTGTAATCGCGGAAAATTGGAAACACTCTCTCTTTGGGGTACTGGAGAAATAAAGGCATATCCATGCAATGGAATACTGTGCAGCAGTTAGAACCAGGCAGAACTTTATGTACAATCGGAAACGTGTCCAAGACATTTTGTTGAGGGACAAGAAGCAAGTTGTTCAAACCCTATGTACGCGGTAAGCCACTCATGTCAAAAATAATGTCTAGGGACACATGGTATGTGTGGGAACAGGACTGGAAGGGAACACACTCTGGGGCAGAGACTGCCAGGAATGGGGAGAGGCAAGGAGAACTTAGGCCTTATCTGTATTTCTGGAATTTTTCTTACAAGAAGGCACTTTCCAAAACTACTGTTATTAATAGGGAGGCAGAGGCCCTGCCTTCAGTCTCAAAGGAGATGGGGGACCCTATTCTAACTCTGTGTAACCTTAGCCAGTCACTTGGTTACTCTGCATCTCCTTGTCACCTGTCATCTGTAAAAATGGGTTAATAATAAGATTGAATGCTGAGATTGTTGTATAGTAAATGCTCAAAAAGTACTAACCATTTGAAAAGAGAAAAATTCTGAGATGTCCTAAATTGATTTATGGCAGGCTAGAGGGTGGGAGGAGGGGAAAGAAATTAATCAGTTAACAGAACCACAGGCCAAAACCAACAACAAAAGACTACTCACATTCTTGAATGTATGTTAAAACTTTCAATTAATTTCCAAAGAGCTATCCAAAGAAAAAGTAGCGAACCACTAGAGCCACCTCATCCTGATTATGCATGAGCTTTCTGGCTTGTTGCCCACAACCAATCCAGAAGTTGGAAATATTTCTTCCTTACCGACTCTGCACCTATCCTAGAATGGCTACGGCTTGACCTTTTCCCAACCCCTCTCTAAATAGAGCCAGTGTAAGTTCTTTCAAAACAAATTACATCTTTCTTCCCCAAACCCATTGTGTAAAGAATCCAGGACTGGGCCCATGTTCTTCTCCATCTAGCCCTGCTACTGGTGACTTAGACTGTGTATGTCCCAGGACATGGTCCTTTTTTTGGGTAGCATATGATTCAGTAAACCCTTTCTTTCAGAAAAGCTTGAAGCCACAAAGGTGTTTTTGTTTAACATATCATTATGATTATGTTTATTGTTGTTATGCTTATGCTGCCCCATTAAAGCAGGGTCTTTGGTTTGTCCACTAGAACAGTGCCTAGAACATTGTAGGTGGTTAAAACAGTTTGTTGAATGAATAAGCAGCCCCCTGACAGCTTCCACTACCCATCTCCTCCCCTAAATTTTTCTCCTTCCCTCCGTCTTCTCCCACTGGAGTCATTCCCCCTCCTCACGTGGCCCAGGTCTCACCCTCCTTCCCACACTTAAGTGCCTGTGCTTTCTTCTGTGAACCCAGGAGGCCTCCAGGGGAGTGATGAGCTAGCTGCTGTTCTCATCAATGCAGATCACTCTCTGCAGTGGAGTGGGAGGCAGGGATGCCTGCAGCTACAGTTTTTGGGGGGAGGGGGGTTCAAGGAAAACAGTGTGCCCCCCAGGAGCTCAGAAGCAAAGGGCTTCACCCCACCTCCTAGGGCCCGCCTGCTGGAGGGGTAAGGAGTGCTTCCACTGCCACTTGCACTTTTCAGACTGAGAGGCAAAGATGCTTGAGGGTTTTGGATAACACGAAGCCCTCAGTGCAATCTGTCAGCAGCAGACACAAAAACGCCAAGCTCTCAGCTCTGTGTGTAGCTCCACTGTGTAGGGAAGACAGGGCCATTAAAAAAAAAAAAATGTTCTGATGTTATCACATAGGGTAAAATCTAGTGGTTAAATACAAGGATTTGAAATCTGACAAATCCTCCCCAGTTCCCATCATTTTCTTACTGTGTGAGCAAGCCACTGCACCTCTTGGAGCCTCAGTTTCCTCATCTGTATTTCCCTAATTGGATTTTTGGAAGGATTCAATGAGCTAATGCACATAAAGAGGTAAGCACAGCCCTTGCTGGTTTGGCTCAGTGGATAGAGCATTGGCCTGCAGACTGAAGTGTCCCAGGTTCAATTCCGGTCAAGGGCACATGCCCGGGTTGCAGGCTCAATCCCCAGTGTGGGCCGTGCAGGAGCCAGCCAATCAATGATTCTCTCTCATCACTGATGTTTCTCTCTCTCTCTCCCTCTCCCTTCATCTCTGAAATCAATATTTTTAAAAAAATTGTTTTTAAAAGAGGTTAGCGCAGTGCCTGGCCAGAGCAGGCGTCCAACTTCCTTCTTATTAAATAAACATGCTGCCAGTGAGTGAGGGTCTGGGAAGGCTTCTTGGCGGAGGTCCATCTGCAGGGCCCTGGATGAGATGTGTAGCTGCTGCTGGGAACAGGAAACCCCCTTGGGAGCCAGGACTGCCCACAGGGATATCTTAGTTTGGGCTCCTTAGATACAGAGCCTGAGACAGGGATTGCAGTGCCAATGATTTATTAAGACAGAGGGAAGCAGGATAGGGGAAGAAGCCAAAGGATGTGGTTTCATCTAAGGCTTGCCTCCGTCTGACCCTACAGCGAACTCTGGAACAGAAAATGCACCACAAGGTTTATCCCTAGCAGAAGCACGGGAGCTGGGCTTTGCACCCCTTCGTGGGCTGTAGGCCACTAGGAGGTGGGGAAGGGAGGAGCATGATTTCCCAGGCATTTCTGGGAGAACCATGGGCTACGTGGACTGAGCGCAGTTCGGGAAAGGGTGAAGCTGTGAGCCACTAGCAGCCAACACAACGGCTGGAGAATGGAAAGCGTTGTCACCAATAGCATTTACTACAGGAGGACTGGTGAGAGATAGGAACTGGGTGAAGAAAATGGAAGAGGATTTTAAACTTTCCTCTTGGGTCTTCCAAGGAGAAAATGAAACAGCTGGCATGTTTTTAAGCACAACCCTAGCTGGTTTGGTTCAGTGGATAGAGTGCCGGCCTGTGGACTGAAGGGTCTTGGGTTTGATTCTGGTCAAGGACCTTGGTTGCAGGCTTCATCCTGGCCCTGATCAGGGCGCATGCGGGAGGCGGCCAATCGATGTGTCTCTCTCACATAGATGTTTCTCTCTCTCTCGCTCTCTGTCTCTCCCCCTCCCTTCTACTCTCTCTAAAAATCAATGGAAAAATATCCTCGGGTGAGGATTAACAACAACAACAAAAATAATAAAACCAAATTTAGTTTTTTTAATTAAAGCAAAAATTTGAAAGAATAACCAAACAGTGAACTTGTTCCAAAGAGTATTAAGTGGACTTTATTATTTTTTAAATATTTTTTATTGATTTCAGAGAGGAAGGAAGAGGGAGAGAGAGATGGAAACATCAAGGATGAAAGAGAATCATTGATTGGCTGCCTCCTGCACACCGTGCACTCTGGATCAAGCCCACAACCCAGGCATGTGCCCTGACTGGGAGTTGAACTCGTGACTCCCTGGTATATAGGTTGATGCTCAACCACTGAGCCACACCGGCCGGGCTGGACTTTTTTATTAAGTGGCCCTTCTTCCCTTAAGCCTAACTATCACCATTAGCAAATATCTTGTGCAGTGTTTTCCGAACAGTGCTTCTGTAGGATGTTAACAAGTGTTGCCACAGGGAGGGTGCACAATCATTAAACAAAGGTGGACAGGTTTATTTTCTTCTTACAACTTTTAAAAATCAATATACTGGATAAACAAAATTTAGTGTAGCTGTACAATGGAATATTATTCAGCCATAAAAGAATTAAGTACTAATACATGCTACCACACGAATGAACCTCAAAAACATTATGCTAAGTGAAAGAAGTCAGACACAATGACCATAGATTGTATGATTCCATTTATACAAAATATGAAGAATGGATAAATCCATAGAGACAGAAAGTATTGGTGGTTGCCAGAGGCTGGGATGGGGAGATGGGGAGTGATTGCTTAATGGATACAGAGTTTTCTTCTGGGATGACAAAAAATGTTTTGTAACTAGAGATATTGGTTCCAAAATATCGTGAATGGGATGTGAGGGCGGTCTGTCATGCCACTGATCTGCAGGGTCTATTAGGCTGACTGGCTGACTAGGCAGGTGTCCCCTTCCTCCTTCACCTATCCATATGCATCCCTCCCAGAGCTGCAAGCTGTGTGCTCTGTCAAAGAGGATGACCTTCCCCCTAGAGGAAGGGACTGGTCTTCAGTCAAGGGTATACAAGTAGCTGTGCTGCCCTGATAGAACCTCCAAACAAGCTATCAAGATTCGTTTGTAGAAGAACTTAGGGTAGGTAGAATTTAGGAGATAGTTAGATAGATGATAGATAGATAGATAGATAGATAGATAGATAGATAGACAGACAGATAGTGATAGGGAAAATGAGACATTTTGGGGGCCTAGCAATCTGAATCTGTGCCATTAACCTAATGCACATTCTTATTAGCCTATAGTCTAGCCACGGCCCCTTTAATTGTCTGGTCCTGCAAGACCTGTTCACTCCCATGTTAGAGAGGCCATAACCCATCCCCAGACAGAGTTATTAGTGCTGGCGCCAGGCCAGGCCTTTAGTTGTAGTCTCAAGGCCCCAGCACATGGGGCTCCTTAAGAACTTGCAAAGAGGGCTGGAAAAACCCTTATTTGGGAGACAAAGGGCTGGAAAGATATAAAAGGGGAGGGCTTCCTCTAGATTTTTTTAGAGGTGACTCCACTGAGACCGTCGGCTTAATAAACAGTGTAACTCCATTTCTCTGGGCATTGCTTTTTTCTCTGGTCTTCTGTAACAATAGAGTATCAAATACACTGAATTGTATGCTTTAAAATGTTAATTTTATGTGTGTGAATTTCACTTCAATTAAAAAAAGAAAAACTCAGCCTGGCTGGGTGGCTGGGTTGGTTGGAGTGTTGTCCCAGCACCAAAGGGTTGTGGGCTCCATTCCCAGTCAGATCGCACACCTAGGTTGTAGGTTTGATTCCTGATCGGCAGGTGGGTGGAAGGCAACCGATCAATGTTTCTCTCTCACATTGATGTTTGTCTCTCTCCCCTCCCCTCTAAAATTAATAAAAATCATATCTTTGGGGGAGAATTAAGGGGGGGAAAAAAAAAACCTCAGTGTGCTTGTTGCTAATGGGGTGTCCCTGCTCTCAGGCCTTCTCAATGGACAACAGTAGGGGAAAATACCTATGTGCATGGGAAACATAGGCCAAGATATAAAGCATTTAACAAGCATGTTAAGTTAGGGAACCCTTTTCTAGAAGAGCACATCTCAGGATCTGTAATGCAGCACAACCTGATTGGATATAGAGGACATTCTGGGAAGTAGGTCCTCTGAAATGAGTTTCCAGGGCTCTAAGGAGAGGGCACACATGAAAGGGTGACTTATGCTTTAACTAGCACTTTTATTCTGTCCTTTGAGAAACTGCTTCTCTGATCTGTGCATCAATTTATCCATCAGAACAATGGTCTCCATTGATATAATCAAAAGGACAATTTAAAAAGCTTGATATTTTTAGTATCTGCCAGAGGGTTTTTCTTGATCTCAAGTTCTCAGAAACTAGGGTCCAATTCTTTGATTTCTGTATACTTCAAGGTGCCTACCATTGTGCTTTGCACATAAGGAATAGGTAGCACATATTATATGAATGACCTTGGGCAAGCCACTTAAGCCCCCGTAGTTGCCTGCCAATTCCCTCTTCAACGGGGGTTCCTTCCAGAGGCCAAGAAGTAATTTTTCAATAATTTAATTAATATATTCTTGAAGGTCTATTTGGACCTACAAAAGCCAGTCCCCTGCTTTCCAATAGTTTATTATCTAGTGAAATAATGATAACAAAAGACATCATCAAATGAAGCTTCCCGAATCCCATTCATTCAATCTTTAATTTGAACATCAACATTTAGATCATTTAAATATATATATACACACACACACACACATATATACATATACTAATATATACACATATACTAATATATATATGAGGAAAGGAGAGGGAGAGGGAAATAGAAACATCAATGATGAAAGAGAATCATTGATTGGCTGCTTCCTGCATGTCCCACACTGGGGATCGAGCCTGCATGTGCCCTGAGCTAGAATCAAACGATGACCTTTTGGTTCATAGGTCGACCACTCAACAACTGAGCCACATCAACTGGGCTAGATAATTTTTAATCTTTGCTCTTACAATGGTGTAACAACTATCTATTTCTATGTGTAACCAAGATCATGTGCAAATAGGATACTTTCTTATAAACTGTTAAATCAAATGTGTACATGTGTAATTTTAAGATATTAGCAAGTTGTTGTTCATAGAGGCTATACAATTTCGGTCACACTGGCAGTGTACGAGAATCCTTGTCCCCCACACACTTGCCAAGATAGTTATCAAGCTTTTTTACTTCTGCCAATCTGATAAGCGAAAATTGATATCTCAATGTGGTTTTAATTTACATTTCTTTTATTAAGAGTGAAGCTCTGAGTTCTGGCTGGGGGTTCAGTGGGTTGAAGCATCATCCTGTGCACCAAAGGATTGTGGGTTCAATTCCTGGTCGGGGCACATACCTAGGTTGTAGGTTCGATCCCCAGTTGGGGCACGTGCGGGAGGCAACAGAGTGATGTTTCTCTCTCTCCCTCCCTTTCTGTCTCTCTAAATATATCCTCCGGTGAAGATTTAAAAGAAAAAGAGTGAAGCTCTGAGAATATAAGTGTTGGAGGGAATGTGGAGAAATTGAAACGCTGTGCACAGTTGATGGGAATGTAAAATGGGACAGCCACCATGGAAAACATTATGGTGGTTTCTCAAAAAAATAAAGACAGAATTATCATATGATCCAGCAATATCATTTCTGGGTATATAACTATAAAAGAATTGAAAGCAGGACTTGGAGAGATGGTTGTACACCCGTGTTCATAGCAGCATCATTTACTATAGCCAAAAGATGAAGCAACCCAAGTGTCCATCAAGGAATGAATGGATATAATTTATACACAAACAATGGAATATTATTCAGTCTAAAAAAGGAAGGAAATCCTGACACATGCCACAGCATGGATGAACATTGAGGACATTATAGTAAGTGACATAAGCCAGACATAAAAGGACAAATACTGTATTCATACTCATATGATGTCACAGTCAAGTTCACAGAGACAGAAAGTAGAATGGTGGTTGTCAGGAACTGGGGTAGAAGAGAATGTGAGGCGTTATTGTTTAATGGGCTCAGAATTTCGGTGTTGCAAGATGAAAAAAGTTCTGTGAATGGATGGTGGTGACGGTAGCACAATAATGTGGATGTATTTAATGCTATGAACTGTGCACTTAAAATTGGTTAAGATGATAAAATTTTATGTTACATGTATTTTATAATTTTTAAAAAACAAAGCTCTGCATTTTCTCATATAAGAGCCATTGTGTTGCCTTTTCTGTGAACTGCTTGTTCATACACTTTTCACATTTCCTGTTGGTTTCTTTGTCATTTTACTGATTTGCAGAAGCACTTTGTATTAGCCTTTTACCTCTGATGTAAGTTGCAAACATTTCTATCATTTTTCTATTGGTTTTTGTTGGCTATTATTGGTTTTGATTTTTAGCTAGGTTTGAGATAGAGGTCTGACTGAAAAAAAATGTTTAACCATTTTATGATGGAAAATGTCAATACATGCAAAAGTAGAAAAAAATTTTATAATGAACCCCAACTAACCATCATTTCCCAGCTCCAACAATTATCAATTTAGCCAACCTCATATCTATACCTTCACCTCAACCCCAGATTATTTTGAAGCAAACTCCAACTATCTTATCAGCTATAAATATGATTTCAGTATATATCACTGATTGAGGTCTCTTAAAAAAAAAAAACTAACCACAACACCATTAGCAAACTTAAAAGTAATAATAATTCCTTAATATCCAATGGTCAGTGTTCACATTTCCCCAATTTGAACCATTTCCCACAATTCTTGTTCATTTTGTTTGAATTAGGAGTCAGATAAAGTCCATACACTGCAATTGTTTGATGTGGCTTTTTAGAAATTGCAGTGTATTCTTTGAAGAAGCTGGTCATTTGTCTTGTACAGTTTCTCCCTGAATTTTGTTGATTGCATCCCATGGTTTCAAATAGCACCTTCCTCTGAGACCTGTATATTCTGTACATTGATGTTGTCAGATTGGGGATGATTTACTTTTTCGACACTATTTTCAGAGTATCATACTTCCATCACGGTTAGTTAGTTACCTGTTTGTCTTCAGATGAATCCAGTTATCTTTATTTTTCATGATATTGGTAGCCATTGGTGATTTTTCCCTAGATCCACTAATTTATTCAGAGTTGAACTATTTTTAGCAGATGGTTCCCCAACTGTCCCTTTACTATTTATAGAGTAATTCATCTTTCCCCCACTTATTTGAACTTTATCTTTACCATACACCAAATTTCCATGCATATTTGAGTTTATTTCTAGACTCATAGGTCTTTGTCATGGATCTACCACACTACTTTAACTGCACCTCTAAAATATGTTTAATACCTGAGAGGGCTAATACCCTTCACTACTGTTCATTTTTCAAAATTTTTCTGACTAGTCTTGCTTGTTATTTTTCCAAATGAATTTTAAAAATCAATTCATCTAGCCCGGCCAGTGTTGTTCAGTGGTTGAGTGTTGGCCCATGAACCAGGAAGTCGCTGGTTCTATTCCCAGTCAGGGCACATGCCCAGGTTTGTGGACTCAGTCCCCAGTAGGAGGCATGCAGGAGGCAGCTAATCGATGATATATCTCTTTCATCAATGTTTCTATCTTTCTATACTTCTCCCTTCCTCTCCCTCAAAATCAATAAAAACATGAAAAATAAATCAATAAAAATATTTTTAAAAAATCAATTGATCACCCTGGCTGGTTTGGCTCACTGGATAGAACATCAGCCTAGGAAATGAAGGGTCGCAGGTTCAATTCCGGTCAAGGGCATGTACCTTGGTTGCAGGCACATCCCCAGTAGGGGGTGTGCAGGAGGCAGCTGATCGATGCTTCTCTCTCATTGATGTTTCTGGCTCTCTATCCCTCTCCCTTCCTCTCTGTAAAAAATCAATAAAATATATATATTTTTAAATCAATTGATCTACTCCTCTCTCCTGTTCCAAAACAAAACAAAAAGCCTTCTGGTTTTGGTATTAGGACCACATTAAATGTATAATTAATTTGGTTTCTTTTTGACAATCATCCTATGCAAGATCAAAGTATTTTTTTTTCATTTAATCTTTACAATAACTCTAAAGGGTAAGGTGTGTTATTGTTATTATTGTTGTTCCCATCTTCCAGATGAAAAAACTGTATAACTTGCTTTGGGTCACACATACTATCTGGTGTGGGAGCTGCCAGATTGGTCTGACTTAAGCTTCTGTCCCCAAACAGAAACCCAGGGAGAGAGCCAGCTCCTCTTTGCAGCTTGCTTAGTAGCTGTCCGCCTCCAAAGCCCTGAGCTGTCATCCACCTTGTCCCACCGCCTGTTCCACCGCCTCTCTTGCATTGGACAGTTCACCAGCAAAGCTAGGATTCTAAATGAAGGATGCAAATTCAAGTGCAACACAAGGGGTGAAGTTCACATGGGGCCGAGGCAGCTGGGAAGAACCTTCTGGAAGAAGGAAAACTCAGGGTAGACTTTGTGTGTGTGTGTGTGTGTGTGTGTGTGTGTGTTTAAGCAGCTTATTTATTCATTAAACTTTTGTTGTTGTTAATCCTCACCTGAGGATATTTTTTAAAAAATATATTTTATTGATTTTTTTATAGAGAGGAAGGGAGAGGGAGAGAGAGTTAGAAACATAGATGAGAGAGAAACATCGATCAGCTGCCTCCTGCACACCCCCTACTGGGGATGTGCCCGCAACCAAGGTACATGCCCTTGACTGGAATTGAACCTGGGACCCTTGAGTCCACAGGCCGACACTCTATCCACTGAGCAAAACCGGTTAGGGCCTGAGGATATTTTTCCATTGATTTTTAGAGAGAATGGAAGGGAGGGGGAGAGACAGAGAGAGGGAAACATAAATGTGAAAGAGACACACTGATTGGTTGCCTCATGCCAGAACCTGCAACTGAGGTATGTGCCCATGACCAGAATTGAACCTGGAACCCTTAAGTCCACAGGCTGATGCGCTATCCACTGAGCCAAACAAGCTAGGGCATCAGGGGAGACTTTGGTCAGGCAGAATTCGGATATGTGGAGAGGATGGGAAAGCACAAACGGCAAGGAGAGGTAGTTAGGGTGATGACGGGGGTTCCTATTGCGGCTGAGAGATAGAAAGAATCTGTTAGTTCTGCCCATGAAAGGCCATTTTAATTCTCCCTGAAAATATGCTTAACAGAGATTTGGGAGATGGATATAAACTCAAAAAGGTTCATTTAGCCCAGCCGGCATGGCTCAGTGGTTGAGCAAGGACCTATGAACCAGGAGGTCACAGTTCAATTCCGTCAGGGCACATGCCTGGGCTGTGGGCTCGATCCCCAGTGTGAGATGTGCAGGAGGCAGCCAATTGATGATTCTCTCTCATCATTGATGTTTCTATCTTTTTCTCCCTCTCCCTTCCTCTCTGAAATCAATAAAATATATGTTTGTTTTTCAAAAGGCTCATTTACCTTTTATCTGTGAGGGAATGTTGCCATTGCAGGTGCAGAGGCAAAGCCCTTGTAGGAAAGGGCCAGGCAGCTGGTTTCATGGGCACAGCATAGGGTTGCGTGTGGATCACTTAGCCCCTCCATAGCCAGTGTTGGGGACACAAATCTACAGGAAACAGAAAAGCATTCCAGAGTCAGCCCTAGTCAGTGTCCAATGCCTCTGGTGGCCACTTGGCTATTTGTCCAAAGGCCTCGGGATAACTCATCCATCCTTTGAGCGCTTGGTAGATAGAGGGAAGGCTAGAGCCTGGGCCCCCAAGATCCACAATAGATACCCCCTTAGTCAAAGATAAAACCAGACACTAGTGAAAAGTGGTAAGGACTGATTTTAACCAGTAAAAACTATTGCAATAGGAAGAGGGTGAACTGAACTCAACTTGGGCTTGTCCAGAGGTGACCAGGCATTTTAAAAGGAGAATGAAGGAGCATAGATGATTTGGCTCAGTGGATAGAGCATCAGCCTTCGGACTGAAGGTCCTGGGTTTGATTCCGATCAAGGGCATGTACCTCAGTTGCAGGCTTGGTCCCTGGTTGGGGTACATGCGGGAGACAACCAATCAATGTGTCAGTGTTTCTATCTCTCTCTGTCCCTCCCTCTCTCTTTGACTGTCTTTAAGAATCAATGGAGCCCTAGCCAACTCAGTGAGTAGAGTGTCAGCCTGCAGACTGAAGGGCTCCAGGTTCGATTCCAGTCAAGGGCACATGCCTGGGTTGTGGGCTCGATCCCCAGTAGGGGGCATGCAGGAGGCAGCCAATCAATGACTATCATCACTGATGTTTCTATCTCTCTCCCTCTCCCTTCCTCTCTGAAATCAATAAAATATATATATATATTAAAAATCAATAGAGGGGGTTAATGGGGGGAGGAAGTGGGACATATGTAATACTTTCAACAATAAAGAATTATTTTTAAAATAATAATAAAAAATAAATAGCAATGGGGAAAAAAGAATCAATGGAAAAAATATCTTCAGGCGAAGATTAGCACAAATAAATAAATAAATAAATAGATGGAGAATGAGGGAGTCCAGAGGGAGGTGAGCAGGGGCTCAGTAGAGTCAGGGAAGTAAAAAATTACAAAGGGTTGGCCAGTGTAAATGCTGACTAGGCCAGCTGTGTCTGCTTGCGGGGAATTATTGAGGTTAGGATCCTAACCTCCCACAAAGACAGGGAGACAGAGGCTCTATTCCTTCCCGAGGCTTCCATTTCAAGGGAATGGCTTTCAGGTCCTTGGGAAAGACACTCCTGAGTTGTAGGAGATACATACACATCTCAAAGGGACAGAGGAAGGAGTCACGCTTATAAACCCTTTTCAGTAAATCCGCTAAGCAAGTGGTGGTCACAAGCCTGTCAGGCGGTGTTGGCTAGAATAAACAGTCAATTCTTTTGGCAGCCTTGAGCTTTATGAACTTTAAAGGGAGCGAGGGTCATCCTAGGGATGTGGCCTTGAGCTGTTAAAATTACACTATTGTGTGTAAGTCTTTCCATGTAGGGGACGGGGGTGGATGAAATCATTTGTGTTGAGTGTCATTTTTAGACCAAGGTTGAGGCCTATGGACGAAGAGGTCTCAGGAGGCTGGCTGAAGTTTGGTCAAGCAGAGACTCTTTCTCACCTGACAGCTGAAGAGTCTGGGGTGGTGGCCACCAAGTTTCCCCCTCGGAGGTCTTAGCTCCCAGAACATCAGGACACAGGTGGTCAGGAGGGTCTACTTGGGTAGGTGTGAGAGACTCTCAGATACTTGACAAGCCAGGAATCCACCTCCTCACCTCTCACTCCCCGCCACTGACCCATTTTAGGTCAGAGCTCACCCAGAGGCAGCAGAGTCTACTGAGCTGTCAGAACTCGACCCAGCAAACACCAACAGAAGTTCTCAAAGTGGTTCCCCAGTCCAGCAGCTTCAGCAGCACCTGGGAACCTGTTAGAAATTTCTGAGGCCCGCTCTAGAGCTGATGAAACAGAACCTGCGGTGGGCGGTCAGCAACCTTTGTTGGAACAAGCGCTCTTGGAGAATCTGACACGCGCCAAAGTTTGAGAACCACTGATGTGCAGGCCTTCCCTGAGCTAGAGGGGATGAAACGCGGAGGGTGAAACTGAGGCCGACCTGGAGCTTCCTAAAGGATTTGAGCTAGGTTTGTAAGAGTGGGGAAAGGAAAAGCATGGAAAAATATTTAAAATGTGTGCACAGTAAGGAACGGGGGGCATCAAACAGAAAAAGAGATGAGAATGGAATGAGAAGGTGCCCCAGCAGGTGAGTGCTCCAGCAAACCCACCGACACTGGAGCCCCCTTTCCCAGGTGGGGAAACCCCCACGCCCACGCAGCTCCCGGGGCCTCTCTGCTCAGGCCTGGACGCAGCAGCTCAACTGCAGCTCTGGATGGCAGAGCCGGGAATAAAGTCAGGCTAGCCCCAAGTCAGGGCTCCTCGCGAGCACGAATGGAAACGGTACCCGGGGTGCGGTGCGGTTCGCGGGCCGGAGGCTTCTCCTCCAGCCGGGCTCGGCTGCAGCTGGCACAGCCGCGTCTAGGAGGCAGCCTGTGCTGGTTTGCACCTTCCTGGGAATCCAGGTATTCAACCCGGGCCCGGGGCACCTCACACCCCACATCCTTCACTGGGAGCCCGGCCTTCGGGGAACGGAGATTTCCCATTCCCCGCTCCCCCCTGTCCCATGCCCTAATGAGCGGTAGACCCCCAGAGCCCCGGTCAAACTACAAAGCCCACAATTCCTAGGGCGCAGGCGCGCTGTTTTGGGGGAATAGTAGTCCTGAATGCGGGGCACCCCTATTGACTCAGCAGCAGCTGGACTCCACATCCCAGCATGCCCGCGCGCGTGCGGGAGGAGGAGGGAGGGGAGAGCCCAGAGGATGTGAATGGGGAGGGGGCAGCCGTCCCCCTTCCCCCCACCCTTCCCTTCCAGCCGAGCTGGGTGGGGGCAGGGGCTGAGCTGAGGCGGCGGCAGCTAGCTCGGGTAGGGCTGGGCCGACAAGGGCGGGACTGGCCCGCTGCAGGCGAACCAGGGAGCGGCGGAACTAACGGGTCCGGACGTCGGCGGCGGCGGCGGCGGCGGCGGCGGCTTTTGCACGGGTGGAGCCGGTGGCAGGAGCGGCAAGCATGGCCCGCGGCGCCCGGCGTTGACTGAGGTGCGCGGGCGGAATGAGGGCGGGCGGGATGCAGTACGCCCCGGGCCCCTGGCTGCTCTGAGCCCTCTCTGCGCGGGCAGCGGGCTTGGCCCAGCGGCCCCAGACCGGCCGGGTCCACCCCGGCAACTTCCCTCAAGTCAGGGGGCTGGGCTCCCCAATGCGGGCGCGGGTCCGTTTGCATTGGCCTCAGTCCCCATCCCTGTCTTCTGCTCTTGCACATCAAGCCGCTCCCAGTCCCCCAGGCGCGACTGTTCCACTCCTTGGTGGCAGCCCCCAGTCCCAGCCCTGGAAGCACTTCGTGCCCCAGTCCCGATTTATAGTCCACTACTTAGTTCCTGCCCCCCACCCCGCGCGCTCCTGGCGTCTGCACTATCTGGAGACCCCTGCCCAGCTTTGCTGGGTCAGAGGCTGTCTTTGCATCATCAGCCTCTCCTCTGTCCCCTATCTGGCAGTGCACCCTAAACACCCCCAATAGCCCAGTTCTCTCTGAGAAGACTTAAGAGTTTGACCTCCTTCCCACTTTGTAGAAACTGAGGCACAGTACAAGCCAGGAACTTGGCCAAGGCCATGCCCCAGTCCTGTGGGGACTGGCCTAAGCCCATCCCTCCGAATGGAAGAGTCATTTCTTCCTTTCAGTCATTCCTCTGTGACTGGACCAGACGTCCCACCCCCCTGCTGCAGCTCTGGGCTGAGCTCACTTTAGTCTTCCCTTTAGCTCTCTACTACTTCTGTTCGCCCTGCCCCATCCTGCCTATACCCCAAGTCTGACCCTCTCTGCCTGTAGAGTCACCATCCCAATGCTTGTTTCTCAAGTTAGCCTTTCAATGTGTATTTCTTGCCAACCGCATCCATCTCCCATTTTACAAACTCCTGCTTTACAGCTGCGCAGGCACTGTGGAACAGTCTAAGGTAGTGTTAGGGAAAGGGCAGGGAGGTGCTGGTGACACAAAGGAATGGCAGCCTCTTTCGGCCAAAGCTGCCGAGGGGTCTTCAGGGAAACAGTCATTCCTAGCCAGTAACTCGCACTCCCATCCTGCCTTTGGGACAGTCGTCTAGAAGCTGCTAGGTTGTCCCTGTCCCTTCCTCTTATTATGCCTGCTGGGCTCCAAAGTCCCTCTGAGATGGAGGGAACCTCCTACGTTGGTGGAGATGGTGGCATAAGAGGCGTCCGGGAGACCACATCCCTAAGCCTCAACTTGCTTCAGAAGCTAACTTTAGGAGAGTTGGCCGGTTCAGGGATGGATGTCTGCCAGGTGCCCTGAGCTCTTTGTGGACGAAGACAGTGTCTGTAGGTGTAGGCGGTGATCTCACGTTTATTTGTAGTGTTCAGCTCAGTGTGCTGGCACAGATTTGCCTGTACAATTTTTTGTTTCCTTGTCTTCCTTTGGCAGATTTGCCTTTGGGTTGAAAGATTTCCCTTTCTAGCCCAACGCTCAGTTTCCCAGGGGGACGTTGGGGAAGAGAACCATCAGGAGGCTCTGGGAGCGTGCTGGGGTCCTGAATGAGCAATTTTGATCTGAACCAGATGGTTCCCTGCTTCAGCACCCTCTCTCTCATCCCTCCCCCTTGGCTGAGAGTAGGAACGCCTTTAACCTTGTAACTTGAGAATGGAGGAAGGGAGGCCAGGGAGCCAACTTCTCTGTGTGTGTTTATGTCTGTATCTGCACTCTTCCTTGCAAGCTTGCCAGGGGCCTGTGGGAGTGACCCTGCTGGGGAATGCATTGCTGTGATGTGCTGTGACATGCTCACAGCCCTCTATGAACTTTCTGAGCCCAAGCCGCTAGGAATCATGGGTGTGGCCTCATGGGAGCATTTCTCCACGTGCCAAGCCTATGGACCTGAGACATACCTCAGGGCAAGAATCCCTGTTTAAAAAGTTACCTGTAGCCCAGCTGGTGTGGCTCAGTTGTTGAGCCATCAACCCATGCACCAAGAAGTCACCGGTTCAATTCCAGGTTGTGGGCTTGATCCCCACCCAGGAGTGGGTGTGCATCAGGCAGCCACTCAATGTTGATGTTTCTCTCTCATTGATGTTTCTATCTCCCTCTCCCTTCCTTCTCTCTAAAACAAATAAAAACATATATATATATATATATATATCCTATATAATAAAGATGTAATATGCAAATGGTCATTATGCTGTGAAGGGTAACGACCGACTGTGTAACGACCGGATCATGGATCAGCAGGAGGGTGGGGCAGCGAGCTACAAGTGGGCAGAGGAGAGCTACAGGAGGGGGCAGGGCAGGGGGGAAGGGGGGGAGAAGGGGAAGGGGGGGCGCTACAGGAGGGTGGGACAGTGGGCAGAGAGCTACTGGAGTGCGGCAAGCTACTGATGCATGGATCTGTGCGCAGGGCTTACTAGTGTGTGGTGTGTGTGTGTGTGTGTGTGTGTGTGTGTGTATGTGTATGAAAGTTACCTGTGATTGAAGAGTCCAATAGAGCAGCATTGGGTAGGGGATATTCTCTTTTCCTCAGTTATGGCAAGGGGTGATCTGAGGGGTAGGGGTCTAAGGTTAGGGGTGGGAAACTGATTCCTTTGTCTTGTGCTATACCATAGCCTGCCTTGAGGATGTGTGTATTTGATTTTGGCCCCTATTAGATTGGAAGTTCCTCAAATATTTCCTCATTTCCCAACTAACACAGCCTGGCTTGGTCCTTAGCATGTAGTAGGTGTTCAGTAAATATTTGAGGGTCTATGGTTAAAGGTTTAGGGTGGGATTTCTTATACTTGAGCAGATATCAGAATCCCCTGAAGAAGTATTTAAAGCACAGGTTTCTGGAAAACTAGATAGGGTCCAGGTGAGACCTGATGAAGCTGAAACTTGGCAGTTGAAATGGAAAAGTGGGGACTGATTCTGGAGAGATTATGAAAGTCGGTATCATCTTCTGGAACAGACACTTGTTTGGCTGGGGTTTGAGGTGCCTGGGTGATGAGGTTGGTTCCTTTAGGTGAAATGGGACCGTCAGGGGGAGGAAGAGTTTGCAGATGACGATGTGTCTGTGCTTTGGAGGAGCAGCCAGCATGAAACTGTCACCCTTCACCAGAATCCTGATGAGCTCATTCCTCCCCACTCCAGGCTGCCTGATGTTTGAGGCCTCAGCCCTGAGGAGTTGATGCCTCAAAGCCCCAGGGGCTCTGTACTTCCTGAAAGCAGCGGGGGCTTTGTGACCCAGGCTTAGCACACCTGCATCTCTTCTCTCACTTCGGCCTGGGGTGGGCCTCCCTTCCCTGCTCTCATTCCCATGTCCCAGCTTCCCCCACCACATGTTCTGTGTATCCAAGCCCTTGCCAACTAAAGGGCTGGGCCCACCTCTCTGGGGACCTGGGTTTTCAGGTTTTCCTCCCTCTCTGCTCAGAATGCTTGTTGACAGTAAGTCCTTGCTAACTATCAGGGCAAACATCTCCAAGTGACATTTCCCAAGGAAAGGGTCTGAACTTTGCTTGCTACCTAGGGAAACAGGCTTTTCCTTCAGTTATGCCATGCTTATCAGGGATGCCCGTGTATGTCCCTAACCAGCCATTCTAGAGTACTTCTTGGTGCTTATTTATAACTCATTATTGTAATTATAACATATTGTCCATTGAGCTGTCATGTTGTCATTGCAGATCTAGCCTAAGGCTCCAGGGCATAGGCTGGCCTTTGGGCCACCCCAGCTTTTTAACTGAGAACTGGAGAAGTTTCCTCCTTCAGGAATGGGAGGAAGGCCTAGGGTCCTCTCTAGGGTGGAGCAGGGGGAGCTATGCGGAAGGGGAATTTGTCCCCACAGATTCTCAGAGGAAAGCCATCTTCCTGGGCTAAAGAGGACTATTCCCTTCAATTCCAGCTATTGGCATTCAGTATACATGATGTTTTGCCATCTGTGAATGCAGTGCATACTACCATTTACAATAAAGGGGAATGTAGACAAACGTATAACTTTTCTTTATTTTGCTATCAATGCTAAATTTTTATTTGTTCAATAGTAATATTAAAACAAAACCAATAGTTCTGGTGTGAACTGTACTGCTCTCAAAAGGGCCACATTGCAGGGCTCAGGAGAAGGCAGGGGACCCTGCGGTATCAGGGCCTGACCCAAGAGACCCCAGCGAGCGGTTCTCCCCCTGCTGTACTCTCTCTCTAAGGAGTCCTTCAGCTGTCAAGTGTGAGCACTGCGGGCAGGCAGCTACCCTCAGCCTGAGCAGATTTGCAGCCTTTGAGGAAGAAAATCAGCCACAAATGCAAATAGCTAATTGGTCTAGAGGGAGCTGCTCTGGTGAGGAAAAATCAACAAGTTATTTATTTGTGTGGCTACAGGGAATTTGGAGGGGTAGTGAAGAGGGGAAGCCGAGAGGTGATTACAGGAAGAGGCACAGGTGAGGGAGTTGGGGGTGGAGTGGGGATAACCCCTGCGGCTCCCACCACTCCCACAGTTTTCCTCTCCTCTTCCTCCCCCACTCCCTCCTTCCTTCCTTGGCAGGGTTCCTCTAGGCTTGAAAGGGACATTAGTAGGAATTTGGTTCTCCCCTCACTGTAAGTCAAGTTCTCCACAATTCTCATTGCCACTCAAGTCTAGTTACAGACAATGCCAGTCATTTTGTGCTGATGGTGAGCTGGAACCAGAGGCAGGAGGATATGAAAGTCTCAGCTGCCAAAGAGAATGAGGCTGAGTGGACGAGGCAAGAGAGGGGAGAGCCTCTGAGCTCCTCCTTGTTCCCTGTGTCTCTTGGGCTGTGTGGGAGGTGTGTGAGTCTGGGGATGCCAGGCCACGAGGGAGTTTCCAGGGATCGGCCTTCTCTCTGTTCCATCCTGTCCCAGAGTGGTTGGTATTTCTGTGGACCAATGCCTTTTTGGCATCTGGCTGGTTCCTGGGGACTCCAGCATAGCTCAGGAGGAGACCCCAGGACCAAAGGTAGGGGAGACAGCAAAGCCTAAAGGGGGTGAGGAGAAGAATGAGGACCCCGCTCAGGCTTTTTCAGTGTTGGGGATCTAACATTGGCACTTCCCTAGGGAGGAAGGTGCTGTGAAATGGGGAGCAAGGTATATGAAGGAGGTTTAGCCCAAGGCCAGAGGGGCAACTGTTTGATGAAGGACTTTGCTCAGTGCCTGAAAAGCAATTCATGCTTGACCCTAGGCAAACTTACAGGATGAAGGTGAGCTTTGATCTCTTAGGTGGCATTTCCTGTAGTTAACACAGGAGATACCTCTTCTCCCTTCAAACCTGGCTGATGTATTTTAGAGGGTGCCTTCTTTCACTCAGGCTGCCCATCCTAGCAATTCCTGCCCATCCTGGACCAGATCTGTGGGCCTGCCCTGCCATTCATCCTGTGCAAAGCGGAGAGAAGCCAGCAGGTCCTCTGTCTGGCAGGCAGTGAAGCCCAGGTGAGGCCCGCGTTGGCCAAGGGCCCGAGAGCCTCAGGGTAAGGCTGTTTGGCCCTTCAAAGGGGAAGCAGCTTGTTTGGCCAGGTGTCCCCTCAATGGCTCTCATAGTCCAGGGCCCGGTCTGGTTAGATACATACAGCTGCCCGCAAGGGGTTGGTGCTGTGTGACCCAGGCAAGTCATCGCCCTCCTCAGGGCCTCGGAGTCCTTATCTGTGAAAACAGAGTTTGAAGACCTGCTCAGGGATTTGCTCTCAAACCATCTGGTAGACCTGGCAGAGGGACACCATAATCTGAGAGGGAAGGTAGTGCAGGGGGCACAGGATTCCACAATGAGGTGCAGACGTCCATGGAACTCAGTTTGACCTTTCTCCTAACCTGCTCGGAAGCATGAACAGCAGCCAGCCCACTCTGCTGTCCCTCTGGAGAACGTGGGCTCCTGCAGCCAAGGGAACTGTCTCCTGGCCTCCCATTGTCCCCATCCCTCAGTCCTTGCTCTGACTTTGTCTGGGTTCAGGCAGAAAAACCTGTCTGGCCTCTCATCGCATTCCTCCCTTCCTACACTGGTCACCCATTAGGCCCTGGGGTGACTGTTTATAAGGTACCCATTTTTTTATGCTCCCAATGCACTCACTCTCTTATGCCCTGGGTTCTGCTCTAGCCATGTTTTTTCCCCCAAAGCTAAAGCTGATCACGGAGGACCCCCGTCATCAGCACAGACACGTGGAAAGTGGGCTAGAGAGAAGGAAGGTGGTAAAGGCAGCATATACCAGAATGCAAAGACCTGAACTGAAAGGCAGGGGATGTCCGAGGACCTTGAAGAGACTAGATTGGGCAGAGTATATGGTCTCTTGGATCATTGCCCAAGAAGGGGAGGCAAATTGGGGTGGTCGGGCCCAGAGATGGGCTCGGAGACTCACCCTGGCAGGGAGGAAAGGCACAGGCTTTCGGCCCTGGGCTAGGCTGGGCTGGGCACACAGGATTGTGCTGGCAGGAAGTGTGGGAGGGGTTGTTAATGACTGTTTATTCTCCACAGGCTGCAGGCTGCCCTGGGTCAGTCTGATTAGAGGACAGAGATAGGCTCCTTGAGTTTTATCCTCCTGACAGCTGCCTTCTCTCTCAGGCTCAGGAGACACTGACAGTCTTTTGTGGTGTTGCTCTTGCTCTATCTCCTCGCCTTCCTGAAGTGCACAAGCCCTGGCGTCAGCCCAGCTGGATTTCCCCTGTCTGCCGGCCAGCTCCCTTCCCATCTGTGGTCAGATGAGGTCTGCCCTGGGGGAGGGTCAGTCCTGGTGAGACTGAGCCCATTGTGAGCCAGACCTCAGGGTGGGAAGCCACTTAGGGTGGGGCCAGAACTCCCAGATCTGTCTGGTCCAATTTGGTCCCAGGGTCACCCTGCTGCTCAGCCAGCCAGACCTGGGGCCACAGGGCTTTGGAGGAGCCCCACCTTTGCCCCAGAGTATTGGGAGATCCAGCTGTTTTGCTGGAAGGAGTGGGGATGGGGATCTGATGGGATTTGTGTGGTCACTTTGGCCTCCATATGCAGAGTGAATTGTAGGGGTCTCTTTAGTAGATCTGGGCTACTGTTGGTGAAGGTTGACAGTTCCTTGGATAATATGATGGTGGTAGATGTAGAGAGAAGTAGAAAGATAAGTGATGTAGGTGGTAAAAAACAGGTGGAGCCCTAGTTGGTTTGGCTCAGTGGATAGACCATTGGCCTGTGGACTGAAGAGTTCCAGGTTCGATTCCAGGCAAGGGCACATGCCTGGGTTGTGGGCTCGATCCCCAGTAGTGGGGCATGCGGGAGGCAGCTGATCAATGATTCCTTTATCATTGATGTTTCTATCTCTCTCCCCCTCTCCTTCCTCTCTGAAGTCAATAAAAATATATTTTTTAAAAATCAGGTGGACTTTGTAATAGGTTGCCTGAGAGAGGCCGAAGGAAGGAGGGGACATAGATGATTCCCCGTTTCAGGTTTGTATGAATGGTGTCCCTATCCCAGAACTGGGACTATAGAAAGAGGACTGGGTTTAGGTGGGCTTAGAGCATGCATGAGTTTGGTTTGGAGCAGGTTGAGTTTGAGATATTTTGGGGTACCTCTAAGGTATGTCAGCTGGGGGCAGCATCCAGAAATGAGTGGGATAGATGAGTCTGGAGGTCAGGGGAGTGTCGGGCATCATTTGAAAAGCCAGGTACTACTCTTACCAGGTTGAGAAATAGGTTTGGAAAGGGCTCCCCAAAAATCCACTGCCAGATGGAATGGAACTCAGAATCATGACTTTCCATTGCATTCCATGTCCCGGGTCATCGTCCCTTCCCACTGGACGATGCTGTGTAATCACTTAGAATACAGCCCTAGACAGAAACAGGCACTGCCCAGGCAGCAAAAGACATGGTACACTCCCCTGCGGAGTCTTGCCTGTGGTTGGGGAGCTCTGATGGTGGGCAGTGCTGATCCCAGGCCACCCAGGAAGGCTGTGCATGTCAGAGCCTTCCTCACCACCTGGGCAGAGTCCCTGGCTGGTGAAGGTCTTGGGTCCTGGCCAGAACTCAGCCACTGCCGGGAACCCCAGAACCACTTCTGTTCCTGTGGGTTTGTTGGCCTCTGAGCTGGGTTGACCTATCAAGGATGGGGGTTTTTAGGGACAAGTTTAGGGCAGCCCTTCTGTGTCAGATAGCAAGACTATCTTAAGTGGCTTTTAAAAATTCTTTTAAATGAAATGGAAATGGTTATAATGTATCCAAGATTGTATCATATGGACTTCTTCAAGGACAGAGGCCACAAATCTAACTCAAGAGTGCCCTTTGATAAAAGGGAAGCTGTTGACTCATACCTGAGAGTATTGCTGGCCACATGCAGGGAAGATGAGGGGCTCAAACAACATCCATCTCACCCTGCCCTTCTCCTTGGCGATGCCACTCAGTTCCCACGTGGTAGAAGGTGCCTGCCAGCAGTGCCAGCCTCCTTCCTCTCAGCATCCCTTGCCAGGGTTCCTACAGGAGTCATGGGTTCACTTGGAATTGGGGCCCATGCCTAACTTGGGGTGCTCTGGCTGGCCAGGCCTGGATTTCAGAGATGGTTCCCCAAAGGGAAATGGGGTGTCAACCAACCTAAAAACATCATATGTGAGGTGTGCACCCGGGCCCTTGGAGGCCTTTCAGTAATTCCTGGCCTGACTTATATTTCAGAAACACCACTAATAAGGGTTTATTGCCGTTGATTAATTTACCTTGTTGAAAACTAAATGCTAGAATGCGTAATGGAACTTAGAATCATTGAGTCATTCCACTGACAGATCAGGAAGTGGCGGTTGAGAAATTTGCCTGATATCCTCAAACCAGTAGATAGAAGAACTGAGAGCAGAACCCAGGTCATCTGACTTGCAGGCTGGGGACTCCCTCCAGAATGAAGTGGCATCTTTTAGGGAGGAGCCCCTGAGGCGCCCTTTAGGCACTCCCACTGTCATCCACAAGACGTCATTCATCCCCTGGACTTCAGGACAAAGTTGACATAGGCAGGTTATGGCCAATGGTCGCTTCCTTGTGGTGGCCACCTGCATGGCGGTTGGTGTTAAGCCGGGGTCGGTCTGAGATGAGGGAGACCTTCCTGTAGCTTCACCTGTCCCGGTAAACAGAGGAGGCACGGGCCCCATGCTGGCTCGCTTCCGCCCAGTGCTGCCTCCGTGCCCCGTCCGTCTTCCCTCTCATCTTGGCTTCTTGAACGCTTCCCTCTGTGTTGTTTCTTGCTGGGGTCTGGGTAAGAATGTAGCTCCAGGGCTGCTGCGCTGCCTGGGTTATGTTGGAGTGTTTCCTGTTGGGGAGCGTTATGCCCTCTGTCTTCTCTCTTGGGAGAGAATGCCCCGGACAGTGGTACCAGTTTCAGGGACAGATGAGCAGATAGGAAGCACGGTTTTGGCCTCAGCTCCCATCACCTCTAATTTGTAAGGGTCCAGATATTTGACCGAACTTGGCAGAGCCAAGAATGAATGGGGTTTTGTAGAAAGAGCTCTGGGCTTCGAGTCTCCCACTAGCGAGAGGAGACCTCAATCTGACACATTCTTCTTGTGTCACATGGGGTGGGTCACTCCCCTGGGCCTCCGGGCCAGAAAGGGAAGGCTGTCCCTGTGAGGGGCTTTGGACGAGTTGAGGAGCTGAGTTAGGTAGAAACAAGATGCTGGAGGTCCTAGGAGCTTGCAGGCAGTTCTCACCAGCTCCTCAGTGCCCAGGGCTCTACCGAGTTTGGGACTGACTTCCTTTTTATTCTCACCATCTCCTCAGGCATCTTTCTTCCTGCCCTTCAGATATTTGCTGACAGCTGGCTCTTCTCTCCTGAACTGTCTGCCAGCCAGGACTGACCAGTGTGCTCTGTCTGGTCCTCCTGCTTGGTTCCCAGAGGTCCCCTGCTCTGCCTGTTTCTGTCTGGGGCTGTATTCTAAGTGATTACTCAGCCTGGGCCAGACCTCCACCCTGTTCCCTTAGGCTTAGCTAGTGTCTGCTCTGGTCCCTGCCCCCTTCCCCTCTGTGAAGCTGCAACTCAGTGGGACCTGGAACACAGTGTTTTACAGCTTACAGCCATTGCTTTTTGCATCTTGGCAGGGACTATCATGCCCATTTTACAGATGGAGGGCCTGAGGTCCAGAGAGGTATGATTTGCCCAAAGACACTATTGTCAAACAACAGAGCCAGTCCTGGAATTGAGGTCCTCTGAATTTAGTCAGAGTTCACTATAAAATGTTAACTCATAGGCACATACTGGGGTGGGTGGGGATGCCCCATTTTCACCAGGAAGGCCATGGGCTGGAAAGCAGGTCCTGGCCCCACCTCTTCACAATCCCAGGTCTCCCCTGCACAGCCCTAGTCTCCAACAAGCACCATTGTGTTGACCATCCCCGTGTAACCCCAAGATACATAATAAAATCGAACAATGGAGACCATCCCTGGGGACCGTCATAATGGTGCCTGGTCTGTGTATTTCTCCCCTCCCCATTCCCCCAAAATTGACAACAATAATGCATGTCATGTCACTATCATCTCAGCAGGGAGCATGTAACTCAGGCCAGCTCCGGGAGGATGAGTCACTCCTTGAGGAGAGGACTGGGAAGAGGTCCCCCCACACACACACACACACATATACCCCCCTCTCCCGCTGCCATCTCCCTGGGGGTGAGGGTCACAGGGAGTGCAAGGGGAAGGCTCTCTGTGCCTACTCGTAGCAGCTGGTATTGCCACTCTCCAGAGGTGGTGAAGTGGATTACCCAGCAACCTTGGGGATATTCGTTCCTCCCAGGCGCCCTGCCGGAATCAGTCCTGGCATATGATCAGCTCTTCAATGAAGAGGAAGGTTGCTCAGCCAGAACAAGGAAGAAATAAAAGCAGGTGTGTGCTGCGCAGGACCCTGCCTGGTAGCTGGGCTCTCCAGTTCACCAGCCACCTGCTTTCTGCTTCCTGGAGACGAATGTTAGTGACCCAAGGAAAAGTGGGGGCACAAGCCAGGGGTTGGGACCAGAAGTTACTCAGCACCAGGAAAGGTGACGTCCAGAGGACACAGCAGCCGAGCAAAGGGTTAACTCCGAGCTCCTCTATCTTCTTACTTCACATCTCTCTACCTCCACTCCTGGGAGGAGAGGGTCCACATTGCTTCCTTTATGAAATGTCCTGGTCCAAGCAGGGATGCAGGCACCTTTGGGTTCCATTAGCATAGCTACCACAGGCAGACTTTTCCAAAAGACATGGCTACATATGAAAGGAGAAGAAAAGAAAGCGAGAGTATATGAAGAATAAAGAGAGTCTGGCTCACGAAATACAGGCTCCTGGTTTGTTCCTGGGGCTCTCTGCCCACTGGAAATACTACCTTTAGGGCCAGCATCCCTCTGCATGGAGAGTCTCTGACCTGTCTCCTGTCTCGGGCACCCCCTACGACACATACACCATGAATCCTTGCTAAACAGCTGGTCCACCTTCTGGTCAGCTGTCTGTCCCACCCTCCTCTTTACTCAGGATTCATTGGTTGTAGAGGGCATGGGCCCTTACCTAGGCAGCATAGGGGACTGGCACCCACATGACTGTACCTTTTGGGAGTGCTATCTTATTCTAAGTCAGTGGTTCTCAACCTTTCCAATGCCATGACCCTTTAATACAGTTCCTTATTTTGTGGTGACCCCCAACCATAAAATTATTTTCGTTGCTACTTCATAACTGTAATTTCGCTACTGTTAATGAGTCGTAATGTAAATATCTGTGTTTTCCGATGGTCTTAGGTGACCCACAAGTTGAGAACCGCTGCTGTAGAGCCTAAGACCATGGGAAAGCACAGATATTTACATTATGATTCATTAACAGTAGCAAAATTACAGTTATGAAGTAGCAACGAAAATAATTTTATGGTTGGGGGCCACCACAACATGAGGAACTGTATTAAAGGGTCACGGCATTAGGAAGGTTGAGAACCACTGTTCTAAGTAATCCTTGTACTAGGACCTATTTCTTTATTTTTTAAAAATCTTTATTATTGAAAGTATTACAATTGTCCCCTTTTATTCCCCATGGACCCCTTCTAACCCGCCCCTACCCCCCACCCCAAGCCTTCACCACCCTATTGTCGGTTAGGACCCATCTCTTGACACAGTGCTCAGGCCCCAGCTTAGCCCACAGATGCCTGGTGGTTCTACAACATCTGATCTTGGCAGGAACTGTACCAGTCTCCCCACCTGTTCCTTCCTCTCACTGGCCACAAAAACAGAAACTAGTAAGATAGATGGCCTGGTTGATGGAAGTTTGGGGATGTGTTGGGGGAAAGAGCGCTGTGTGTTTTTTTAAAAACAAAAAGGACACTTTGTACCTAGTGTTGATGAAGGATGTAGATAAGAACCTGACCACAAAGCTGAGTTTCCAGCCTGCAGTCCGCCTCTGCGTCCTGTCTAGCGTGTTGAGTGCCCAGGAGCCAGACAGGTCCCCACTCTCCAGATTGCTCCCTGCCAGCGCCCACAATGCTCCCATTTCATACCAGACGTTCAGATGAAACCACACAAAATCAAAAGAACCACCACCTCACAAGGAAATAGGGGGGAGGAGGATAGAAAAAGGGAGGTTGTCATCAGTTATAGCCCACTGTCCCTACCCTGCTAAGAAGGTTGGAGCCCCACAGAGAACTTTGCCCTGTGCAATGGAGGCCTCCATGCCTGCAGCCCAGCCTGTCACTTTCATGGTACTGCCTGGTCCCAGAGGCTCTGGCAGACATTCCACCTGAGTGGCTTGGCTGGGCCAGGAAGTGAAAAGTTCCAGCCACAGGTCTTACCAGTGCAGTGGAAGAGGTGTGGGGCATCACTGAGCTGATCAGCCAGCCTTGTTCTCACCTACACCTTCCAGTGAGGCACTGGCCCTTGCCGAGCGAGCTAGGCTGCTCCTGACTTCCAGCCCCTGGGCCCGAAGAGGGGGGGTCCCAGAACCAGGGCTGTTGCCCTCTGAGGGAGGGCACTTCTGGACCCTCAGGTCCCAGCAGCTCTGTCAGCATTCTCAGGGCTGGAGCTTGTCCTGTGTGTTGGAGCTTTGGGTCAAGCCCAGCCTAGTTTATGCCACCTGGGAAGAACTGGGGGTCTGCTGGATAAATAGAACTGAGGATAGATACTAGAGTTTTAAGTTGATTCCTTCCCCTCTGGGCCTGGGCTAAGGCCTGGCTAGAGTTTTGAGTCACAGAGACTGTGGCCTGTAATCTAGAAGCATAGCTTCTCACTTCCCTAGGTGTGCATTGGTGGGAGTGTATGTGCCCCAGCTCTGCCTTCTCCATCAGCCTCTGCTGGCATCTAGCAGGCCTTAGCCTTCTTCGGGGTGGGCAGACTTCCAGTGCTTACAGGGGCAGGGAGGGGGAACCTAGTCCAGAGCCTCTTGCCCTGGTCCAGACTTGGGAAGGGCGAGAGAGGAGAAACACCAATCCTGTTCCTCTCCCCCAGGCGAGGACAGGAACATTAGATTAGGAATTCTGACCCGCGAGCTCTGCCACAGGATGGACTTGGCACTCCTCTGCGCAGCCTGGGGGTAAGGGTCAGCCGGGGCAGAGCTGGTGCTGAGACCTCAGGTCTGTGCCGCCCACCACCTCCCTGGGAGCTGCTGCTTGCCCCTGGGGACAGGGGGAGGCAGTGCCTGTGGTTAGCCAGGAAGGAGGCTCTGGAGCCAGACCCTGGTGGTGCTGGCCTGGGGGAGGCTGGAGTGGAGCTGTGGGTGATGAGGAATCCGTGATGCCTATCCAAGGTCATGGGACTCCTGCCCAGAAGGGTTGCCTAAGCTGGGTCTGGGGCTAACAACACTGTGGTCCTTAACCTGGAGCATAGGCACTGAGCTGGGAGCCTTATGCCTCTCATCCTTACAGAAGCCCTCTGAGATGGGGGATATTCCCATTGTAGAGAGAAGGACACAGATCAGAGATGTTAAATGGTTAATAGCTGGCAAGTGGCAGTGCCAAAATATGAATCCAAGTTTTTCTAGTTGCTTTCTTCTTTTGGGAGGCTTGACTGGAAAGGGGCTTTGAGCTGGGTGAACAGGTGTGAGATCTGAGGGAGGACGCAGCCAGTAGCCTACAGTGCTTAGGGGAGTATCCAGAGAGAGCGGTCCATGTTAGCGGCCCTGGTGTCTCTGCTGACAGAAAATTAAGAGGGGGCATTTGTTCCATGGTCCAGACAGCTTCCATCACTTTTGCACATACACCTTTCCCGTTGCCTCCGCTTAGTTAAATCGGTTTATACCTGAGGCCTCGCGTTTCTTGGTGGTCCACGAGAAGTTAGAGAAAGCTTTCACTTCTAGAATGTCAGAGCTGGAAGAGTGGGGGCAAAATGTAATGGTCACTTATATCTGCATACTTACATACTGATTTATAAAAGCATTTTTTTCATGACCATATTTCTTCCGATAAGGAATGGCGAATTCTTTATTTTTTATTTTATTTGTTTTTTTTAATTTTTTTTATTGATTTCAGAGAGAAAGGGGGAAGAAGAGAGAGATAGAAACATCAATGATGAGAGAGAATCATTGATTGGCTGCCTCCTGCATGCCCCCTACTGGGGTTTGAGCCTGTAACCCAGGCATGTGCCCTTGACTGGAATGGAACCTGGGACCCTTCAGTCTGCAGGCTCTATCCACTGAGCCAAACCAGCTAGGGCTCTTTTTAAAAAATATATTTTTTATTGATTTCAGAGAGGAAGGGAGAGGGAAAGAGAGATAGAAACATCAATGATGAGAGAGAATCATTGGCTGCCTCCTGCACATCCCACACTGGGGATTAAGCCTGAAACCCGGGCATGTGCCCTCACTGGGAATCGAATCATGACCTCCTGGTTCATAGGTCAACGCGCAACCATTGAGCCATGCCAACCGGGCAGGAATGGTGAATTATAAATAACATGATCTCTGTATTCAGTGAAAGAGTTAGACATGTCTTTTTAGGTTCTGTGTAGGTTCATAGTATATATGGGCCAGGTTGTGCCCATGGTCCAAACTAGTTCATAGAGGGTAGGTTATTGTGAGAGATGAGGCTTAGAAGGGTGTCCTGATTTGGGGACCTCTGGATGTATGTGTTAAGCAGCCTGACCTTGGCCCCATGAATAAGGACTCCTGATCTCGTATGCTTTTGAATTCAGGAAGATGATGCGTTTAAGTCTGAGGCACTATATGGGCATACTAAAGAGGCAGTTGAGAATGTAGGTCTAGAACCCAGGGTAGAAGGGCAGGCTCTTAGATTTGGAAGGGGGTGGTGTAGAGTAGAGACGCAAAGAACAAAGGGCTGAGGGCAGAAACTTCAGGAGCCTCAGCAGCTCAACGAGACAAGCAAGGTCTGAGTCCAGAAAGTAGATGGCAGGGACTTGGAAGTCCAAGTGGTGATCAGCAAGAGCAAACAGATCATCAGCGAGGAAGAGGGTGGAGGCAGAATTGCCTTTTTCTAATAGTTAAAGAATCTTGGCCTGAGAAGAAAATGGCTTGTGGCCTGCAGACAGCCTGGATGAGAATTTGGCTCCCCATTCCACTGCTCTTCTGACATAATGGAAACTAAAGGCTGGGCAGGGCAGGTTGGGGACTTGAAGAGAGTCAGAGGGGCCTCTCATCAAGGGTGTCCATATGGCCAGGACACCTTTTCCCTGGCCAGGTAAAAGGCTGTGAAGTGGTCAAGTGGCGTGGAAGAGGGGCTGAAGGCTGGGATGGCCTTCCCCAGTGAAGGTCTGGTCAGACCACATCTGAACCATCTTGTTTGCTTATCTGCCCATCCCTGCCCCCACCCACTCTGCACTGGAATGAAGAGAGCGGTGGGGGTGGCAGAGCAGTTTTAGTTGGGACTTTTGATCAGCTTACCCCAGGCTATCTCAGTCTGCTTCCTTCAGCGTGCTGGCTGGAGTTCTGTGAATCTCATTAGAGATGGTTTGATATGCCTTCCCAGGAGATAGTATTGGCAGGGATCCCTCGTTCCCTGGTACAGATAGATTAATCCAACTCATCCAGTCAAGATGGCACTGTAAATTTATACTCTAAACACACAGCAGTCATACATAAAAAGATAAAATTCTTAAAACATAGTCATGCACTCCCCCACCTCCCCATATACAAAAGGACAAACATCTCTGAGGAGAAATGGGACAGGAACACAAAGAAGAGAACAGGGAGAAGCTGCAAGCAGGCAGAAGCCGCTGGAAATCTGGGGTAGCAGAGCTGTAAGTGCTGCGCATGAAGCGTAGAATCAGCTAGTTCCCTGCTTGAACCCAGGGGCTGGGAAAATAGGCTGAAAAAAGTTGCTTCCCTGGGGTTATGGCTGCTTATAATGATGCTTACCTTGGGAGACAGAACTTCACAGCCTGGACCCAACTGAACTGCTGCTACAAGATGTGATTCTAGATTGGGAGACCCAAAGGATCTGGGAAAAGCAAAGGTATGAACCCCTAGACGGGGAGAGAAGAATAAAATATAAGAGAAAAGATGAGCTTATACACTGAAGTTCAGAAACACATGAAAAAAAAAAAAAAACTAATGCAAAAAAAAAGAAAAAAAAGAAAAATTTACCCAAGAAGAAATGAAAATAAGAGTAATCAGAAAAGTCTTTAATATAAATTAGGTTTAGGACACTCAAAGATATACGGAATCCATTAAAGAAAGGGAGGTTGTGAAAGAAAAAGGAAACAAGAATACATGAACATAAAAATTTTAAATAAATTCTGGCAGTGAAAAACAGTGTCATTTGAATTTGAAAGAATAGCGAGAACAGAAAACACATGAATTGAAAGCCAATACTGAGGAATTGGTTTAGAATGCAGCATAGACACAGAGGATCAATTGACAGGTTTCAACATGTGCCTACGAGGCATTCCAGATGTGTGTCAAGCATAGGCCTATGAACCAGGTGGTCTTGGTTCGATTCCCGGTCAGGGCACTTGCCTGGGTTGTGGGCTCAATTCCCAGTGGGGGTTCTGCAGAAGGCAGCCAGTCTGTTGATGTTTCTATCTCTCCCTCTTCCTGCCTCTCTGAAATCAATTTAAAAAATGTTTTTTAAAGAACATAGAAAATAAATAATAGTTGAAGAGATATGGCTGAGAATTCCAGAATTGAACAAACAACATGAATGCCACACAGAATAGATACCTAGACATAACATAGTGAAACTGCAGATAAGAGTAAAGAGGAAATATTAAAAAACTACTAGAGGAAAAAAAGAATTCAACCAGCTGACAATTAGGCTTGATACTACACTAGATGCCCAAAGATGACAGAGGAGTATCATGGGGAAGCTAGAATTCTGTATCCAGTTATCATTCAAGAATGAGGCAAATATATTTCTGGACATATGAAGACTGCTTTATCACCCACAAACCCTTGCTAAAACTACTGAAGCCCTAGCTGGTTTGGCTTAGTGGATAGAGTGTTGGCCTGTGGACTGAAAGGTCCCTGGTTCGATTCCCTTCAAGGGCACATGCTCAGGTTGTGGGCTCAGCCCCCAGTAGGGGATGTGCAGAAGGCAGATGATCAGTGATTTTCTCATCATTGATGTTTCTATCTCTCTCTCCCTCTCCTTTCCTCTCTGAAATCAATAAAGATATATTTAAAAAAAAAAAAAAGAACTACTGAAGGTATACTTCAGTACGAAGAAAAGCAAATTGGAGAAGGAACAGGTTGCTTGCACCAACACTGAGCACAGAAACTGATATTACATTGGAAAATGTAATTAACTGTAGACAGTATATCAGGATGCTTTCTGCTACAAGTAATAGAATAACCCACAGTGACTTAAATGCTAAAAAATATTTAATCAGCTTATAATGAGAAGTGTGGAGGTAGGAAGTTCAGGGCTGGGGCAGTGGTCCAGTATTGACATGAACGACCCCGAGTCATCCCATCATTCTGCTCTGCTATCCTCAGGGTGTAAGATCTCCCTTCCTCCTCATGGCTGGGGGATGGCTGCTGCAGCTCCAGGCATCACAACATCACCCTATTGCACTCCAAGCAGGAAGATGCTAGAAGAAAGGAAACTGTCACCCTAGCAGGTTTGGCTGAGTGGATAGAGCATCGGCTTGTGGATTGAAGGGTCCTGGGTTTGATTCTGGTCAAGGGCTCATACCTTGATTGCAGACTGCTCCCTAGCTCAGGCCCTGGCTGGGACACGTGCAGGAGGCAACCAATCAATGTGTTTCTCTCACATTGATGTTTCTCTCGGTCTTTCCTTCTCTCTTCCACTCTCTCTGAAAATCAATGGAAAAATATCCTCAGGTGAGGATTAAAACAAAAAATCCTATATAATAAAAGCCTAAAAGGCTAAGTGTCCCATTGTCCATTCAGCCTATCAAAGCATAATATGCTAATGATATGCTAAGACCGCTCAACTGCTCACTATGATGTGCACTGACCACCAGAGGGCAGACAGTTGACCGGTCGACCAGTCACTATGGTGTGAACTGATCACCAGGGGGCAGATGCTCCAACTGGTAGATTAGCTTGCTGCTGGCGTCTGGCCAATTGGGACTGAGTGAGACAGGCAGACATGCCCTGGAGCCCTCCTGCAGTCCCTCCCCGACTGGCCAACCTCCCACATCCCTCCCCAGCCCAATCGTGCACCAGTGGGGTCCCTCAGCCTGGCCTGCATCCTCTCACAATCCGGGACCCCTTGGAGTATGTCAGGGAGCCGGTTTCAGCCCAATCCCTCAGGCCAGGCCGAGGGACCCCACTGGTGCACGAATTCGTGCACTGGGCTTCTAGTAAAAACAAAACAAACCAACAAAACATATATATATATATATATATATATATATATATATATATATATACACACATATATATATATATTTTTTTTTTTTTTTAAAGAAGGAAGCTTTCTAATGTGCCTCCTTTTCTGGAAGAAGACTCTTCCTAAGAAGGCCCCAGCAGACATCTCCATATGTCTCATGCCTGAGCTGGTCCATCCTTAGAGCAATTCCTGGTAAAAGAGAACAGGCTTACTGTGATTGGCTTCGATGAGGCTTGCCTCCTCTCCTAGGATGGGGTTCTTCACTGTCTGAACAAAATCAGGATTCTGTTGGCAGGAAAGACAGGGGAGTGGCTGCTGGTAGGCAACCAACAGCGTCTGCCACAGATGGCAAAACACGAACAAAAATATAGAATCTGATTTGTTTTTTAATTTATAAAAAATGAAAACTAGCCCTAGCTGGTTTGGCTCAGTGGATAGAGCATTGGCCTGTGGACTGAAGGGTCCTGGGTTCAATTCCGGTCAGGGGCACATGCCCAGGTTTCCTGCTCGATCTCCAGTAGGGGGTGTACAAGAGGGAGCCAATCAATGATTCTCTCTCATCATTGATGTTTCTATCTCTTTCTCTCCCTTCCTCTCAGAAATCAATAAAAATATGTGTGTGTGTTTTTTTTTAAAAAAAAAAACTAAAATTGTTGACCACATTACCAAGGGAGAATAAGGTACATTAAAGTAGGGAATTTCATTGTTAAATCACACCAAGTTTCAGCCTTGTTGAAGAGAATAGTGCTGCTGAAAACTGCGGTCTTCATTTAAAAAATGTGTGTATGCTGACAGTTTAACACATTGTGGGAGGATCATGA
This sequence comes from Corynorhinus townsendii, assembly GCA_026230045.1. Taxonomy (NCBI): domain Eukaryota; kingdom Metazoa; phylum Chordata; class Mammalia; order Chiroptera; family Vespertilionidae; genus Corynorhinus; species Corynorhinus townsendii. The sequence goes on from JAPDVU010000011.1 coordinate 18,826,896, forward strand.
GCATTCTCGTGTTTTCATATTACACAGTGTTTTACATAAATGTTAAAGGCACGCCTTAAAATTAAATACCCATTGCATTTTGAAGTTATTTATTACATGTTCATATAAGCTAATATCTTTTTAAAGTAGGATACTTTGTAAAATGTTTTTTGCACTCGTTCAACAGAAACTTACCTGGCCACAGGTAAAGCTAGCAATAAAATGATTGGTGCGCAATGTGTTAAGACAGTGGTCGGCAAACTCATTAGTCAACAGAGCCAAATATCAACAGTACAATGATTGAAATTTCTTTTGAGAGCCAAATTTTTTAAACTTAAACTTCTTCTAATGCCACTTCTTCAAAATAGACTCGCCCAGGCGTGGTATTTTGTGGAAGAGTCACACTCAAGGGGCCAAAGAGCCGCATGTGGCTTGCAAGCTGCAGTTTGCCAACCACCGTGTTAAGATAACCACTAAAAGAAAAGGAACAAAATTTCCAAGCCAGGAGGGAAAAAAAGTGTTAGGAGTGGGGAGAGGATTGGATTGCCAGGAAAAACAAAATACCAGTAAAACTAAAGTAAACTTCGTGGAGAGAAAATACAAAGTAAGATAGTAACGTACGCCCAGATACATACTAAGTGTAATGGATTACATGCGTGTGTTTAAAAGGAAACCTCTCAGATTGGATAAAAACCAAATAAGAAGTGGTCTGGAGCCAAGAGACTAGTCAGCAGGACAGAGAGACTTAACAAGAGCCGCCCTGACCTTATCAGGGTGGTTCTGTTCTTTAAAACACTTTCTATCCTTTGCCCCCTCTCCCACCCCCAAACGTTTCTGTGGGTTCTTATCTGCCAAGCTCTTAAGATAACATTGTTTTTCTGAACTTTGCTTCCTGAACTAGTAGTTATGTATAACATATTCCTGGACTTTCCCCCAAAAAGACACAGACAGACTACACTCTGGGACTCCTTGAGGGGGCAAGGGTGGAACAGAGCGGGCCATTCGCACTAATGCCTCAGCCCAGCATTCCTCCCCTTACAGCCTCTTTCTTAGGGTACACCATTGATTCTCTTGCAATAAAGACTTATTTCTGTAGGACTTAATTGAAAGTTAGTTAGAGTGACAATCACAGGTTTGGAAAACTTTGTTAGCTCTTGCTTTCTGGTTTCCTGGTGGCTAACTCTAGGCAGCATCAGGAGTCCCAGAGCGGAGATCTCAGATTGGATGTCTAATGAAGGCGAGGTGTCCTGCAGGAAGTCAGGGGCTCAAGAGGCAGAGTCTGCCTGGCCAGTGTGGCTCAATGGTTGAGTGTCGACCTATGAACCAGGAGGTCAGGGTTCGATTCCCAGTCAGGGCACATGCCCTGGGTCTCAGGCTTGATCCCCAGTAGAGGGCGTGCAGGAGGCAGCCGATCAATGATTCTCTCTCACCATTGATGTTTCTCTCTCTCTCTCTCTCTCTCTCTCTCTCTCTCTCTCTCTCTCTCTGAAATCAGTTAAAAAAATAAAAAGAGTCAGAGGCTGCCCAAGGACCTTTAATTGGACAGAGAGGCCTGAGTCACTAGGTTGACCATGAGGGTCTGCCAGAGGCTGGTGCCGGGATGTTGTAGTGTGGGGACTTCATTTAGCCAAGCTTGTGGAGGTGAAGCAACCTGTTCTCAGCCACTTCAAGGACAGGCCTTGTGGGTTTGAGATGCGTGTAAGGGAGGGCTGTCAGGTTCCTTTCTCAAGGGAATGACACTGCCCCCTCTCCCAGGGCACCTTCTGCCCTCTGCCATTGCCAGACCAGGACACAGGGAGTTGCTAGGCTGGTAGGGATCTGGGGCACAGAGAACCCTTCCATGCTTATACCCCAGTTAGTGGGAAAAGCCACTCTGGAAGGCAGCAGACGCTTGTGGAAGGAGCACTGGCCTTGGAGCTGTCAGACCTGGAGTGGCATCGAAGCTGCATCACTTACTGCCTGGCTGACCTCGTTCAGCTTGACCTCGTTCAGCTAGTCTGGACTTCTGTGAATACCAAATGAGAGGCTGTGCCCCAAAAGGCTCAGAAACTCATAAGGCATCATGCAATGTGAGGAATAATCTGTGCTTGGATGCCTTTCCTTGTAGCTCTGGGACATCCGCAGGCTGTGTGTCCGCGGGTGGCAAGAGGGTGGCTTTATCAGCATCTCAGGCTGGGCTTTTTCCTTCTCCCAATCCCTTTCAGATTTAAGCAGCCTCCTTTCCACTTCTCTGCCTGCCAGGAAGATTGTGTTTGGCTGCACTGGTCTGAGGCTGTGGTATCCTGTGCTTCATTGGGTTAGTTTGATGGTTTGTCTCCTGGGAACTGACTGAAGACTGGCTCTAAAGCCACCCTAGCCTCCCCTTTTTGAGACAGCCTTTGCGGCTCAACGCCATACACTTGCCTCTTCTCTCCTTTACCTGAGAGCTGGCTAAGGCCTCCGTCAGCTTCCATTGGCTCCTTGTATCTGCTCAGGCGTGCACCTCCTGCGTGGCAGAAGGCTGTCAGAGGAGGGAGATGATCTCTTCTTCAAAGCCTTCGCTGCCCCTGACCTTCTGGATACTGGTCGCCAGTTCTGGTGCTCTGTCTGGCATTTCAGGCTTGCCCAGCCATTCAGGGAGCGTTTATGGTTAAATGGTCTCCCCAGATTTGAGTAATGTGTGACCACAAACCTTTTGGAAGACCACAGCATTGCCTTGCCACCTGCTAAATTTTCCTTGTTACTCCCCTTCCCTCCTAGAGGGCTCTCTCACAGATCTCTGACCCCAACAATAAAAAGACACTTCTCATTATCTGCCACCCAGTGCACCACTCCCTGGGACTATGCTCTGTGCTCTGCTTTGCTTCCTGTTTTGCAGGGAGGAGACCCTGTCCATAGCAGGCACTTGCTCCCACCCCTTTTTGTTCCTCAGGTACTTTGCTTCTCAATTAACCTTTCGTTTTCCTGCAGCATGAACTTTTCCCTCTACTAAATCACTCCCACTAGGATCCAGACATTCTGTAATATCTCCCAACTTAATACCCATTCCCTTTTCTTTGGTAACATCTTTATTGAAATACTAGAGGCCTGGTGCACAGATTCGTGCACTGGTGGGGTCCCTGGGCCTGGCCTGCACCCTCTCGCAATCTGGGACCCCTCGGGATGTCGGAGAGCTGGTTTTGGCCTGATCCAGACAGGAGGGAGGCCGATCCTGTGCGTTGAGTGTCTGTTCCCTGTTGGTCAGTGCGTGTCATAGCAACCAGTCAACCATTCGGTTGTTCAGTCGTTTGGTCACTTAGGCTTTTATATATATAGATAATTCACATACTATATGGTATGTGAATTATACTGTATACATTTCAAGTGTACCGTTCAGTGGTTTTTAGTCTGTTCACATGGTTATGCAGCCATCACCACAAACAAATTTAGAACATTCATCATCCTAAAAGGGAACTCCCTACGTATTAGCAATCATGCCCCATCTCCCCCAACCCCCAGGCCTAGGCAACCACTAATCTGCTTTAGAGATTTGCCTCTTCGGCACATTGCATAGAAATGGAATCATATCCCATGCAGTCTTCTGTGGCTGGCTGCTTTTACTCAGGACACTGTTTCCAAGGTTCCTTCATGGCGGCGGCGTGTGTGTCAGTCTGTCAGTCCTTTTGTTGGCTGAATAAGATTCCATTGTATGGGTGAACAACGTTTTGTTAGTTCATCAGTTGATGGAGCTTTGAGTTGTTTCCACCTTGGAGCTAACATGAATAATGCGGCTTTATAATCATTTTCATGCAAATGTGTGTGTGGACATATGTTTTTTTTTCTTTTGCTGAGTCATATGGTAATAATAATTCCGGGTTTAACCTTTTGAGGAACTGCCAGACTCTTTGCTGAAGTGGCTGCATTTTATAATCCCACCAGCAATGTATGGGCGTTCTTCACTAACACTTGTTAGCATAATATCTCTTTCATTATAGCCATCCTAGGGGTTGGGAAGTGATACCTGATTGTGGTCTTAATTTGTACTTCCCTGATAGCCAATGATGTTGAGCCTCTTTTTGTCTGCTTGTTGGCCATTTCTCACCTGTCCAGTTTTTTGTTTTGTTTAAAATATATTTTATTGGTTTTTTACAGAGAGGAAGGGAGAGGGAGAGAAAGCTAGAAACATCGATGAGAGAGAAACATCAATCAGCTGCCTCCTGCACCCCCCGCACTGGGGATGTGGCTGCAACCAAGGTACATGCCCTTGACTGGAATCGAACCTGGGACCCTTAGTCCGCAGACCGACACTCTATCCACTGAGCCAAACCGGTTAGCGCTCATCTGTCCAGTTTTCACCCCATCTTTCTCTGGGTCAGCCATTGTGAAGGTCACCACTGACCTCCATCTAGCCACAGAATGGTCAGTACTCAGTCACATCTTGCTTTTTAAGAAAAATTTGACACAGTGAATTCTCCTTCATTGTTTCCTTTTTTAAAAATATTTTTTATTGGTTTTTAGAGAGTAAGGGAGAGGGATAAAGAGACAGAAACATCGATGAGAGAGAAACAGCATCCATCGGCTGCCTCCTGCACACCCCTCACTGGGTATCAGGCCACAACTCAGGCTTGTGCCCTGACCGGGTATCAAACCAGTGACCTCTTAGTTCACGGGTCGACACTTAACCACCGAGACACACTGGCTAGGCTTGCCTTCATTTTTGAAACACTTCCTTTTTTTGGCTTCCCAGATACAGGGCTGGTTTCTGCCCCCTGCTTAACGGGCCATTTCTTTCCTGTCTCTCTACTGGCCTTCTTATCTAGACATTGGAGTGCCTCGGGGCCCTCTCCTGGGCTACCTTCTCTTATCTGTGTCAGACCCTCCCTAGATAATTTCTTCTGGTCCTGTCGTTTTAAAAATAAACTGTACTTTCAAATGGATCCCTTTGGCTCTGGCCTCATCCATGAGCTTCAGATCTGTGTGTCCAATTTCCTCTTGCCATTTCCATGTGGATGTCTAAAGGTCAGCTCACATTTAATCTGCTGCAAACAGAGCTTTTGCTTTTCCCTCCACCCAAACCCATTCCTTTCCTGTGTTTTCTTTTTAAGATATTTTCATTGATTTCAGAGAGGAAGGGAGGGGGAGAGAGAGATAGAAACACCAATGATGAGAGAGAATCATTGATCAGCTGCCTGGGGCACACCCCCACTGGGATGGAGGGCTGAAACCTGGGCATGTGCCCTGACGGGAAATCAAACCTATGACCTCTAGGTGCATGAGATGATATTCAACCACTGAGCCACACCAGCCAGGGCTCCTGGCTTTTCTGTATCAATGAATACCCTCCCTACCACCAGGTTGCTCAGGTCCCAATCCTCTGTGTCACCCTGATTTGGGCCTTTCTCTCCCATCCTCCATCCCCCATCCCCTTCCAGCCCATCAGTTAAACCCTTCAGAACACAGCCAGCCGCTGCTCACCACCAGCACTGTTTGGGGTATTACAGGAGCTCCTCTCTGGTCTCCATGCTAGTCTCCCACAGCAGCCACAGTAATTTTTGTTGTTTTTTTTTAATATATTTTATTGATTTTTTTACAGAGAGTAAGAGAGAGGGGGAGGGAGAGAGAGCTAGAAACATTGATCAGCTGCCTCCTGCACACCCCCTACTGGGGATGTGCCCGCAACCAAGGTACATGCCCTTGACCGGAATCAAACCTGGGACCCTTCAGTCTGCAGGCCGACGCTCTTTCCACTGAGCCAAACCGGTTAGGGCCGGAGTGATTTTTGAGTAAAAATGTCTTAACCTTAAAAAAATTAGATTTTATTATGAAATACCTCACACATTCAACATCTTACATATCACATCTATATACCTTTAAGAATAAAAATAAAAATTACTCTGTACTGTATACTTGACCCAATACTTCAGAAGCCTCTGTAGGCCCCTCCTTGATCGTATCTACCTTCCTTCCCCTCCAGAGGGAATTTCCTGAATTTGGCTCTGTTTTCTTGATTTTATCTATTTGTTTTATCATCTATGTATAGAGGCCTCAACAATTTCTTACTTGTCTTTGGGTACTTTTGAACTTTTCACGAGCTCATACTTTAGGCATTTATCCATGACTTAATTCTTTTTGCTCAACATAATTGTTTTTTTTGCTCCTATTCATTCCTGTTGATGTCTAAAACTGGTGTTCATTCATTTTTACTATATGACATGAATGTACCACAATTTATCCATGCTATGCTGATGGCCATTTTGCTTGGCAGTTTTCAGCTGTTATCCAGTGCTGTCCGGAGCATTCTTTTACGTCTCTTAGTACACATGTTCATATGTACCTGGCAGTAGAAATACCAGAGTTTACTATTTGCCCACCAGGACACCCACAATTAAAAAGATAGAAAAGGTCAAGGCACGGAACAAATGGAACTCTCATACAGTACTAGTGGAAATATAAAATGCTACAACCACTTTAGAAAACTATATGGTTATTTCTAGTAAAGTTAAACATACACCTATCCTAAGATCTAGCAACTCCACTCCCAGGCATTTACCCAAGGGCCATGAGAGGTTGTGTCCAAAAAAGGACTTGCACAAAAAGTTCATGGCCATTTTATTCCTAAAGACCCAAAACTGGAAACAGTTTAAATGTCCAGACATGGAGAAGGATAAACTGCTGATGCACACAGACTGCTGGATAAATCTCTAAAACAATGCACCAGGCAAAAGAAGCCAGTTGCCAAAGTATATACTGTGTGTTTGTGTGGTTCAAGAGCAAGTCAATCCAATCTGTGGTGCCAACTCAGAGAGGTGTGAGCGGTGGATATTGCCTGCAGGGAGCACAGGGAACTTTCTGGGCTGATGGCAATGCTCCGTATTTTACCTAGATGCACACATACATGGAAATTCATCAAGCTTTACACGGAAAGAGTTCTGCATTTTATTATATATGAACTAAACCTTACTGGGGGGAAAATTGTTCCAAGTGAGGTAAGACTTGGGGGTTGGGGTGTCCTATCTCACCCCACCCCATGGGCCCCTTAAGTGTCTACTGAAAGAATAAAGAAGCCTCATGAGCCAGGGGGCCCAGAAGGCTAGCCTGCTTCGTTTTGCGGGCAGCAGAGGTGGGGACTGATGCCAAAGTGTGTGAACGCGCCCCCCCTCCTCCCCTCCCGACTTTTTTATATCCGGGTATATGCATGGGCTTAGTGTGAATGGTCAGAGCAGCTGTGAAGGGGAGAAATCAGAATTAGTCAGTGGGCTCCTGGAGGGACTGGGAGTTCCCAGGAGAAAACAAGACAAGTGAAAGCACTTAGTGAGGGCCAGCAGTGGGTGACTTCTGGGGTTTTTCATGCATGCCTGGGGACCTCTGATCTTTTTTAGTCCCAATTAGCAACAACCTGCGCCTCCATTTGCACTCAATGCAGCAGCTCAAGCTCCCGGGAGCAGCCTGGTTGTGGGGTTCCCAAAGCTAGGGCTTTTGCGGTCCACTCCATTTCTGTGCTCTTTCCTAACATGTTGTTGCAACTAGGGCTTTTCCTCTCCCACCAAGGTGGTCAGTTACCTCGGCTGCCTCTTCATTGAGTTAGAATCCCCAGGAGTTGTGACGTCCCTGATGGGGGATGTTTCCTTTGGAGCCTCCTGTGCCAGCTCCTGCCCAGCCCCTGCCTTCAGTGGCCACCATAGGCTGCCCACCAGAAACCAGGTCTCCCCAGTGAGGCCCCTCTCTCCCATCCCTTGCTCAGTCTGGACCGTCACTGCCTCCCAGGGCCCCTTGCCTCACAGCTGATACTCAGGTCACGGGCCGCTGAGAGCGGGACCCTGTAAAACCAAGTTCTCTTCCTTAGATGTTGGGTATGGAAATGGGCAAAGGCGGAACTGGAAGAGACCGTTCAGCCAAATGTCATGCCTGGAGTCGGGCCTGCCAGATGGCAGTCGAGTTGGAAGGCGCACCCCAGAGCCAGTACTGCTGGGGCCCCAGTAGGTGAGAGCCAGGAGCCCTGGGTGAGGCGTGTGGGGGAAGCTTCACTCTTTTTTTTTTTTTTTAATATATTTTTATTGATTTCAGAGAGGAAAAAAGGGTGAGAGAGATAGAAACATCAATGATGAGAGAGAACCATTGATTGGCTGCCTCCTGCACGCCCCTTACTGGGGATCCAGCCTGCAACCCGGGCATATGCCTTTGACCAGATTCGAACCTGGGACCTTTCAGTCCGCAGGCTGACACTCTATCCGTTGAGCCAAACCGGCCAGGGCGGAAGCTTCACTCTTGACCCTGGGAAGCCAGCTTCTGTATCTCCTTGTCTCTCATCCCTGACCCCTGGCCAGTCACAGGCTTTGGACCAGATAGAACTGGACTCAGATCTTGCCTCCATTCTTGAGGTCGTGACTTATGCAAGTTCCTTCATTTGTGTGAGCCTTGTCTTCCCCCATGCCCGCTGCTGCCCCCCCGCTGAATAATGCCATCCTTATTGGAATGTGCTGGCTCCTTTCCCTGAAGGCTTTGACCCCAGAAATTTGAACTGCCACGAAGGGGCAGCTGAGGTTCTTAAACACAGAGGCGGAGAGGCCTTCTCTGCAGCCAGGGGCAGCAGCCAGGGGACTCAGTGAGTGGTGGTGAGGCCCAGGGGTCAGGTCAGAACTGGGCTACCAGATTAGGCAGGAGCTGGCGGGGAGAAGCAGGGAGCCAGGATTAAGTAATCCTTGTGGTGTTAGGACCAGGGCCTGGAGGCCGCACTCTCAGCATTGACTTTGACCCTGCCCCAGCTCCTTTGCATATGGCATGGATTCAGGCCAAACCTTTGGCAAGTGGCCTCTTTTCCCTGCTCTTGCCAGCCAGGGTAGCACAGGGCTCAGGCTGTCAGTGCCCCCAGGGGCCTTGGCATTCATTTCATTCATAACATACAGATGAAGACAATGCCCAGAGGTGGTGCTGAGCCTGGCACCCTGGGTGGTGGTAGTGCTGAGCCTGGCACCCTTTGTTCAGACACAGTCATGTCCTGTCCTGGACACCAGAGCTGGAAGGATTGTTAATTCCTGAGCTAACCCAGGAATGCCTCATCTATAATCCACATTGAGAGAGAAGAGGGCAAGTGTCAGAGCCCGGGCCCAGCCTCCTGTGTTACTTAGAGGCTTCTCACAGGCACCAGGATGGGAGTCATGTCTGCAGTCCCCTGAGATCTTCTCTTGGATATTGTCCAACTAAGTTTTACCTGAAATGAACCTCACATACCTGAGCTAGGAACATTTTAAAAATATTCTATTAAGAGTTTATTATAAATTGGTCCCAAAGGCCACAAGGTAATAAAAGGACGATGCACAGCCTTGCAGGAAACAGGCAGGGAGCTGAGGAGGGCCAAGATGAATCCCGGGCCTTGGTGAGCGCATGCCTGGGGTTAGGTAGGGGGCCCTGTAAAGGAAACTGGACTAGGAACTTTCTAAACCTGGTTCTTGCAGGGACTTGCCTTGTGACTCTAGGGCAGTGGTTGGCAAACACATTAGTCAACAGAGCCAAATATCAACAGTACAATGATTGAAATTTCTTTTGAGAGCCAAATGTTTTAAACTTAAACTTCTTCTAATGCCACTTCTTCAAAATAGACTCGCCCAGGCCGTGGTATTTTGTGGAAGAGCCACACTCAAGGGGCCAAAGAACCACATGTGGCTTGCGAGCCGCAGTTTGCCGACCACTGCTCTAGGGAATCACTTTCTGTCCTTGTTTACCTTCTGGCTAAGAAGTGAGGATGGTGGGCTAATCTCGTCCTGAGGCCCCACGTTAGGAGAGCAACGGCCCTCTGTGGATAGTTAGAGGAGAGAGCCCTTTCTTTTGTCTGCCCTGCGGTTAAGTGGGTATTGCCTCTCCTACCAGATTTGTCCCCTCTGGGACTTGGGGGCAGAGCTGGGGGAGAATGTGTGTGCACGTGTACAATTTTGTCTGCAAAAAATTGTTATTTTTTCTCTCTGCAATTTCAGGGTCATGCTGAGGCAGCCGGGCGCCTGACAAGCGAGAGGAACCTGCCAAGGGATTACTGCTAGCAGGAGCCAGTGGCAAGACGGCAGGACGGCTGGTCCCTGAGGAGTGGGATGGGCAGAGCAGCCTCTGAGTCCGGGCCAGCAGCACCAGGAAGGAGGCCTGGGCTCTGGCTGGGAGCCTGGTACACGCTCTGCTGACCCAGATGACCCAGACTGCGTTCAAAGCAGCACGCCGCTGAGCAGCAGCTGTGCCCAGCCCCAGGACTCCACTGCTGCAGGAACTCTGCAGCCCATTAGGAAACTGCAGTGGGGCCGGGACCATCAGGAGAAGGGACCTGTACCTCGATGGGAAGTGGAAGGACAGAACCTATCGCAAGGAGGATCTTGGTCTCTGCAGCAGAGTTTTGTGACACCCACAGAGCGTCCTGGTTTCTTCCCTCAGGGTTGGGGCCCAGTTCCCCTCCCCTGGCAGAGGGGTTGGGCCCGGAGGACCATCTGAGGGGTGGCTGCCTCTTGCATGGAATCAAGGCTGCTTGAAGCCCACATGTTCTCTGTTGTGATTGGGGTTCAAGGGCTTCCCTGCTGCAGGGGACGAGGGGCTGCCTCGGTGTCTGCTCATGAACCACAAGGACCTCGACTACTCCAGACTGGATCATTTCAAGCCGCCCAAGAGGGGGACCCCCAGAGCTGGCAGCCAGCAAGCCCAATGGACTAGAAGGCTGGAATGGACTGACCTCCCCCTTGCCAGGGCAGTGGGAGAGGCAGAGCATCTGTGGCCCAGCTAGTGACAGAGGGACCCAATGAAGCCATAAGCAGGGGCTCAAGTGGCTCAGGGACAAGGGAGCCACTCTTGCCCACGTGCTTTCTCCTTACCTTGAGATCGGGCGTGGCCTAGGACTCCTGCTGCCATCTGCTCTGCAGCACACGTCCTTATGCCCTAGAACAGGCAGGCCTGCCAGTGGGCTGGGAAAGGCGTGGCCACAGGGACACCAGCCACCCTCCGGGCTGGTGGCCCAGCCTGCTGGGGCTTCGCACCATGAAGTGCTCCCTGCGGGTGTGGTTCCTCTCTGTGGCCTTCCTGCTGGTGTTCATTATGTCACTGCTCTTCACCTACTCTCACCACAGCATGGCCACCCTGCCCTACCTGGACTCAGGGGCCCTGGGGGGCACCCACCGGGTGAAGCTGGTGCCTGGCTATGCCGGCCTGCAGCGCCTCAGCAAGGAGGGGCTTGCTGGCAAGAACTGTGCCTGCCGCCGCTGCATGGGCGACGCCAGGACCTCCGACTGGTTTGACAGCCACTTCGACGGCAACATTTCCCCTGTCTGGACCCGGGAGAACATGGATCTGCCCCCTGATGTCCAGAAGTGGTGGATGGTGAGAGAGGCATGGCCCCTCCTGCCTGCCTTTGCTGCTCCTCTCCAGGGATCTGTTCCACCACCCCATTTGGGAGTCACTGTTAGAGCCCCCTCTGGGACTTGGGCTGTCTTCTGGCCCCAGGGTCTTGACAAAGCAAGAGGCCCATTTAACCAGAGCTATCTACTAGGATTACAGAATCTGAAAGGCAGAGTGAGCTTTGGCCTGGAAGGAGAGAGAACTGATCTTCCCTAGTGCTTTTAGGGGCTGAGCATAGACCAGAAATGCTTACTGGGCCAGGCAGGTGACATAGACGAGAGAAGTGGTTGGATTCTGCCTTACAGATCCTGCTTCCTGGCCCAGACTGTCAGAGTTCCTAAGGACAGGGAGAGGAGGGGTCACCAGGAGTCCCACAGGCCCTTCCTGTGACAGCTTGGAACACTTGGAGGGTCCTGCCTACTGCTCATAGTCACAGCCTTCCTTTCATGGGAAATATCAAAGTTCAGAGTTCACAGGGCTTGCCCAAGGTCCCAGGTCCCAGTGGTGGCCACCAAGGTCCAGAACAGGACTCCAGACAGAGATAAACCTATGGGCAGGCCAGACTTCCAGCCCACAGGGATGGAACTCGGGGCTCTTTAAGCACCAAACAGTAGAAGCCACTTTTCCTCTGCCCGCCCCTCCCCTTCCCTGCCCCAGATTCTCTTTAATCGTGACCTTAGGAATACTCATAGCTAAGCTCTCTCCACACTGAGTTTGTGTTCTTTTAAAAAAATTTTTTATTTGATTTTTTTTTAGAGAGAGAGGAAGGGAGAGAGAAAGAAACATCGATGTGTGAAAGAAACATCCTCCAGTTGCCTTCTGTCTGTGCCCCAACCAGGGATCAAACCCACAACCTGGGTGCCCTGACTGGGAATTGAACCTGCCATCTTTCAGTGTATGGGACAAAGCTCCAACCAACTGAACTGCACCAGCCAGGGCACTGAGTTTGTGTTCTTGTTCCCAGGGTCCTTCCTGTGCTTAGAAGAGGTTAGAGAAGCAGACCCACTCTATCCCCTATCCCTTCCACGTAGTCTGTCCCCTGAGCAACTCCTGCTCAGCCACAAACCCAGGTATTATGGCTCAGACCACAGGGCATTTTACTTTTTTAAAGATTTTTTATTTGTTTTTAAATATATTTTTATTGATTTCAGAGAGGAAGAGAGAGGGGGAGAGAGATAGAAACATCAATGATGAGAGAGAATCATTGATTGGCTGCTTCCTGCATGCCCCCTACTGGGGATCTAGCCCACAACCAGGGCATGTGCTCTTGACTGAAATCAAACCTAGGACCCTTCAGTCCTCAGGTGGACACTCTATCCACTGAACCAAACCAGCTAGGGCTAAAGATTTTTGTATTGATTTTTAGAGAAAAAGGAAGGGAGAGGGAGAAAGAAAGAAACACTGATGTGAGAGCACAGCATTTATTGGTCATCTCCTGCATGCTCCCTACTGGGGCTCTATGGAATGGAACTGGCAATATTTTGGTGCATGGGGTGATGCCCAACCAATTGAGCCATACTGGCCAGACACACAGGGCATTTTAAAGCCCTAGTTGACCTTACCAATTGGTGGCATGTGGGCTACGGCCAGCCCACTCAGTGTTTTTTAAATATTACTATTAATGGCCTGGCTGGCATGGCTCAGTGATTGAGTGTCAACCAATGAGCTGGGAGGTCATGGTTCGATGCCCAGTAGGGCCATATGCCCAGGTTGCAGGCTTGATCCCCAGAGTAGGGTGTGCAGGAGGCAGCCAATCAATGATTCTCATCATTGATGTTTCTATGTCTCTCTCCCTCTCCCTTCCTCTCTGAAATCAATAAAAATATATTTAAAATAATAAATATTACTGTTAGTTATCAGCACTTATGAATCAGGATATTGCACATGAAATCCATACTTTCAGCTTCTCTCGAAAAGTTAGAAAATTTAGTCCTTCTGGGCTCACAATCTCACATGGCTACAATTGACTGAAGTTGACTTTTTTAATTTAATAAATCTTTATTGTTCAGATTATTACAATTGTTCCTCTTTTTTCCCCCATAGCTCCCCTCCACCCGGTTCCCACCCCACCCTCTGCCCTTACCTCCCCCCAACTGTCCTCATCCATAGGTGTATGATTTTTGTCCAGTCTCTTCCTGCACCCCCCACACCCCTTTCCCCCCCGAGAATTGTCAGTCCACTCCCTTTCTATGCCCCTGATTCTATTATATTCACCAGTTTATTCTGTTCATCAGATTTAAAAAATATATATTTTATTGATTTTTTATAGAGAGAAAGGGAGAGGAATAGAGAGTTAGAAACATCCATGAGAGAGAAACATTGATCAGCTGCCTCCTGCACACCCCTACTGGGGATGTGCCTGTAACCAAGGTACATGCCCTTGACTGGAATCGAACCTGGGACCCTTCAGTCTGCAGGCCGATGCTCTATCCACTGAGCCAAACCAGTTAGGGCTCATGAGATTTTTTTATTCACTTGCTGATAGATATGTATTTGTTGTTCATAATTTTTATCTTTACCTTTTTCTTCTTCTTCCTCTTCTTAAAGAATACCTTTCAGCATTTCATATAATTCTGGTTTGAGCGTGATGAACTTCTTTAGGTTTTTCTTATCTGTGAAGCTCTTTATCTGCCCTTCAATTCTGAATGGTAGCTTTGCTGGGTAGAGTAATCTTGGTTGTATTCTGGTTTGAGCGTGATGAACTCCTTTAGGTTTTTCTTATCTGTGAAGCTCTTTATCTGCCCTTCAATTCTGAATGATAGCTTTGCTGGGTAGAGTAATCTTGGTTGTAGGTTCTTGCTATTCATCACTTTGAATATTTCTTGCCATTCCCATCTGGCCTGCATAGTTTCTTTTGAGAAATCTGCTGACAGTCGTATGGGTGCTCCCTTGTAGGTAACTGTTTTTCTCTTGCTGCTTTTAATATTCTTTCTTTGTCTTTTGCTCTTGGCATTTTAATTATGATGTGTCTTGGTGTGGTCCTCTTTGGATTCCTTTTGTTGGGTGTTCTGTGTGCTTCCTGGACTTGTAAGTCTATTTCTTTCACCAGGTGGGGGAAGTTTTCTGTTATTATTTCTTCAAATAGGTTTTCAATATCTTGCTCTCTCTTCTTCTGGCACCCTATAATTCGGATGTTGGTACGCTTGAAGTTGTCCCAGAGGCTCCTTACACTATCTTCATATTTTTGGATTCTTTTTTCTTTTTGCTTTTCTGGTTGAGTGTTTTTTGCTTCTTTGTATTTCAAATCTTTGACTTGATTCTTGTGATCCTCTAATCTCCTGTTAGATCTCTGTATAATATTTTTATTTCAGTCAGTGTATGTTTAATTTCTAGTTGGTCCTTTTTCATATCCTTGAGGTTCTCGCTAAATTTATCAGCCTTTTCTAGAAAATTCTTGAAAAACCTTATAACTGTGGTTTTGAACTCTATATCCAGTTGTTTGCTTTCCTCCATTTCTTTCATTTGTGACCTGTATCTTTGTCTCCGCATTTTGGCTGCTTCCCTGAGTTGATAGAGTGACTTTGTGTGCTAGGTGTCCTAGAGGGCCCAGTGGCTCAGCCTCCCCAGTTACCTGAGGTGGACACTCTTGGTGCACCCCTTTGTGGGCTGTGTGCACAGTCTTGTTGTAGTTAAGCCTTGATTGTTGTTGGTATCACTGGGATGAATTGGCCTCCAGGCCAATTGGCTGTGAGAATCAGCTGTGTCTACGCTGGGAGAACTGTGCTGGAGATACCCTTATGAGACAAGACTTGTAAAAGCCTCTGTGCTCAGCTTGGATGGGATGGAGTCTTAGGGTGGAGCAGACAGCATTGGTTTCCCATCAGCCCTGCCCTAATAGGCCCCTGTGTCTCAGTGTCCCATGGTAATTGCAAGCACCTCTGAGAGAAAGCTGCCTTTGAGCTCCGCCCACTGCCAGACAGTCCAGCCTCTCCCCAAATGAGTCTGGGTCCCCAGAGTCGCACCCGGAACTGGAGTACAGTGCAGTCGGGAGCTTTTGTCTCCCTCCTGCTTGAGAAAGCCAGCTGCACACTCAGTTGCCAGTCCTCTCCGCATGCATGTTTTAGTACCTCTGCCTCCTGCAGCTCCTCTGAGTCTCAATGTGCTTTTCTCTTTCCTTCTAGTTGTAGAATTTCCACTCAGCCAGCCTTCCTGTGATTCTGGATGATGTCCGTTTTGTCTTTTAGTTGTAGTTTTGAAATTGTTGTGCAAGGCAGCAGTTTAGGTGTTTACCTATGCCGCCATCTTGGTTTCTCCTAAAGTTGACTCTTATTGATGGATGGGGCCTCCTGTTTGCCTTGGGCCCCACCTGCCACTTCATTCCTGTGTGTCACCTGCCTGGCTCTGAAGGCATTAGAATGCTACCGGGGCCTCATTTTGTGTGGGGTTTTTTTCACCTGCATGGTGGTGGAACATGCAGGAGACCAGGTTCATTCTGGCTGTTCTAGCATTGAACGAAGGTCTGCGCCTCTCTGCCTTCCCCGGAGGCTCAGGGAGTAGCTCCACATATCCCATGAATTCTGTCCCAGGCAGCTTCAGTCACTCCTGGCCTTGCAGGGTTCCTGGGACATTCCCTGTAGACTGATTGGAAACGAACCCCTGCAGCTCAGCCGGACTTTCCACCTTACCTGCACCTCAAGACGACCTCTTGATGTGACTCAGAGTTGCCCTGTGGGGACAGCTGAGCAGGGGCCTCTTCATGCATGAGGAACCTGCCCAAGAAGTTTCTCTGTTCCTGGGACAGGCCTACAGGTCCCTGGAGAATGTGCCTTGACCCCCAAGCCCCCTCCAGTGCATCAGAGCAGCTGGAAGGGAGACTTGACTGTTCTTGAGGGGAGGGTCCTCATTGCTCAGAGAATTCCTGCTCCCTGACAGCCTGGTTAGGGGTCCTGTGTGGCTTGGACGTGGGCGGGGGGAGGGGAGGCAGGCAGGAGTCCCTCTCTGCTCACACCCACTCCCTTCCCTTCCCCTCTGCAGATGTTGCAGCCTCAGTTCAAGTCACACAATACCAATGAGGTGCTGGAGAAGCTGTTCCAGATAGTACCAGGCGAAAACCCCTACCGTTTCCGGGACCCCCAGCAGTGCCGGCGCTGTGCTGTTGTGGGGAACTCCGGCAACCTGCGGGGCTCTGGCTATGGGCCAGATGTGGACGGGCACAACTTCATCATGAGGTGAGCCCTCCTGGAGGGGGGACTGGACTCCGTGGCCTTGTCAGGCAGTGTAGGAGCTGCCAGCTGCTGGGGCTGCTATAGGTCTCTAACACCCAGACCTGTGATAGGTTCTCGCCTTTCAAGACTTCCCATTCAAGACTTTGTCTCCTGTACTCAGTCTCCAATACTGAGTTAGTCTAAAAAGCGCTGAAACTAGACTCCTGGCTGGCTGCTGGTGAAAACGCCCACCAGAGGCCCTCCTACCTGCCTGGTTTCCTTAGTAGTTGCACCAGGGGTAAGGGCCCAAACCAAATCAGCATCTTGTTTACCAGTAATAGTAATAGGTGATTCCTCCTGAAACTCACAGAAGACGGATGTCCTGGGCAGAAGAAGAAAAGTAGAATCAATCAAACAAGCAGATGGATGTCTGGTGCTTGCTCTGGACTGCTGTCCTTTATGTCACAAGGTTTAGATTGGGGGGGAGGGGCTCACTCGTTCACAAGACATCAATGCCCAGTGCCCAGCCTTGAGGACAGAAGGGTTGGATGGGCATTTATTCCAGACAGGGGGACACAGAGCAAGAAATATGGGGACGGACAGGGACTAAGAGTGGACTTGTGAGCTGAGTATGGGCTGCTCCTTCTGCCCTGAACCTGTTTTCTGACTTCTTCACTAGACTTGGAGGCAGGAAATGCCATCCCACTCCTTGGAGGAAAAGCCCTTAAGAATAAGATACTGAAAATGCCCAGTTTTCACGAAGTATCTCTTAGGATGAGCATTGCAGAAAGACCCGTTTCCCAGGAGGAGGAAGGAAGGGCTTTATCTTAGAATCTGTTGGTGTCTCCATAGCAACACCAAGGCAGCAATGTCTCTGAGGTTTTCCTCATTCCTTGCAAAACCCTTCTTATGGTGAGAGTGGTGCCGTAAGGGGGAGGGGGATGCTAAGCCCCATCCAGGAACCCAGAGCCCCTGAGATTCTCCCCGTCGTCCAGTTGCTGGCCAAGGAGGCAAGCTGAAGAGGGGCCTCTATTTACCCAGAGACAGTGGCTGAGGTTGGGGAATGAAGCATCCATTACTCCAGTCAGCCCTGGAACGCTTGAGAAATGTTCTAGACTGCCTGAAGCCCTGCCTCCCTTACCCTGCCATCTGCATCTCGGTGATGGTTGGGAAGCTCCAGAGTAGAAGCACAACAGACAAGCTAAAAAGGCTTTGCTGCTGTGATAGTGAGCGGCCCCTTGTCAGGCCAAGCTACAGAAAGGAATTCACAGATGTTCCCTCACAGGGACCAGGCTAGGAGGCATGGTATGTTACAGTGGACCCCAGAATCGATTTGTGGAAGGGCTGACCCAGATGATAATTGGCTGTCTGCTGACTTATAAGGAACCAGTTGCAGTGGAATGACTCTGCTTATAGGCATATTTTGCTTTGGACCCAGAGGGGAGGCCTCCCTTCCTGGAAGTAGGACTAATGTAAAGACCCCATTGGGTGGGCCAAGCTGAGTTACAATGAGATGATGGCTCTACCCACCTAAAGGTCTCCTCCTCCTGAATGTCTTCTGTGCCCTGCCGACAACTCCAAATGGAGTTGATCTGGTCCTGCCTTAGCTGGCCAGCAGATGGGTCCACAGTTCCTAGAGCAGTACCTGGCGTATCGTAGCCATACATACATGAATGAATGAAAGGGACTAGGCACCAAACCCTAACCACGAATGCATGTCTACCCTGCCTGTGCCCCTGCCCCCAGGTCTTCTTTGGTGGCTGGAGGCAGCCAAGGGCAGACAGAATTCTAGAATGCTTTGCCCTCGAGATACAGGAATATAGCTCATCCTCTGCCCTGCTCTGCCCCCTTTCCAGAGCTTGGCTTATCCAGAATGAATCAGAGCCTCAAAGCAAAATCCTGTCTCCAGATGCATGCCATGTTCCCCTGCATTGGAGACTCTGAAATACCTTTTGGACCTCTTACTCTGTTTATTGCCAAACTTTTGAAGATTGGTGGCTGCCCAGCAAGTGGGAGGAACCTCAAGGAGGTGGAGGCTCTGCAGCGGGGCCCACTGAAGGGTGGGAGGCATAGTGATCCCAGGTGACAGGTCTAAGAAGGGACTTTGTGAAAGCTTTGGCTGCCAATTCAGTGGGGAAGGCAGGTGGAGGGCTGTCTTCAGAAGCCATCCTGGGGCAGCGGTAGCCCTTTGATCTGCAGGACCAGCTTGGTCTCTCCATTTTTGGTGAGATGAGATTTGTTTCTTGGGTCTTCACAAGAGTCAACCTTGACCCCAGCTCCTGTCTAGCCTAGAGCCCAGCCAAGACTTCCACTGCCTGCTACCCTTCTGTCCCCCAGCAGCTGAGAAACACCATCCCTATTAAGCCTTCCTCTCCAACCTGCTCTGTTCCTCCCAGAAGGGAGGTAATATTGGGGGAAAACGTACACAATAAAAAGGAATTCTCATAAGTCCCATTTCCCAAGAGTAAGAATTATTCATAATTTTAATAGCATTCCAGATATTTTTTCTATTTGTATACAAAAGTATTTTTTCTTTTTCTTTCTTTTAATGAAAAATGGTTATCATACTATCAAATTTTAAGTCTTCCTTTTTTGTGTTGTAATTCCCTCCTGCTGCACACAGTAGGTATTCAAGAGCTATGTATTATTATAAGGAAAGAAGTGGGATACCTCACACCACTTGTTGTTTTCACTGAATAACTCTTGGACTTTTTTTTTTTTTTAAGAATAGTTTACCAATTTTTAGAGAGAGAGGAAGGGAGAGAGAGAAACATTGATGTGAGAGCACAACAGCAATTGACTGCCTCCCAATTAAACCCACAACCTTCTAGTGCACAGGATGATGCCCAACCAACTGAGCCACACCAGCCGGGGCTCTTGGACTTATTTCTTACCAGCACATGTAAATCTACTTCCTTCATTCTCATGGCCACATGGTATTTGAATGGGCCAAAATGTGTAAACCAGTCTTTATTGCTTGATTCTACTTTTTCACTATTGTGATATTGCAGTGAATATCCTGATACATCTTTGCACACGTATGCACCTTTTTTTAAATAATATATATCTTTATTGATTTCAGAGAGGAAGGGAGAGGGAGAAAGAGATAAAAACATCAATGATGAGAGAGAATCATTGATTGGCTGTCTCCTCTATGATCGGGGATTGAGCCCACAACCTGGGCATATGCCATGACCGGGTGCGAGTGTCCCACATCCCGTGTGGTTCAGGGTTCAGGTTCAGGGTTCGGGTTCGGGCTCTGGAGGAGGCTGCACGCAAATGAAAGAGACAAGACAAGAAATAATAACTTGGAAATTGGGAGCCAGGCGGAAGCCCAAGGAAGGACTCCGCCTTGCTCTGGCCTTGCCATCCCTTTTATTCAGGTTTGGGACACAACCATAGCCCTTACGGCTCAGGCAATTCCAGTTATAGCTCGGTGATAGCCCATCAGCAAGGATTTACTTAAGACTAAAAGGTGGAAGTTGCTTCAGCTACCTTTGCCTCAACTAGACAGTGGGTGTATGGCTCTGACCCTTGCCAGAGCCTCAAGGTTGACCAGCCTTCCAGACTCCTTGTGCACCCCTTTCTGCTAGTGAAGGCAATGGGCAGCTTCCAACAACCAGGATGGAACCATGACCTCCTAGTTCAGCCACCACTCTCAGGCTGCACCTATCTTTATAGGTGGATTTCTGGTAATGGAATTGCTAGATCAAAGTGTATTTATATATATATATTTTTGGCCAGCACCAAATCATCCTCTAAACATCTTGCACCAGTTTCTTTTGCCTTTTCTTTCATGTGTACCAGTTTCTATGGCAGTTTCTTCTCATGTCAACCTCTTGTCCCTGCAGAATGAATCAGGCACCAACTGTGGGCTTTGAGCAGGATGTTGGCAGCCGAACCACCCACCATTTCATGTACCCTGAGAGTGCCAAGAACCTTCCCGCCAACGTCAGCTTTGTGTTGGTGCCCTTCAAGGCCCTGGACCTGCTGTGGATCGCAAGTGCCCTATCCACGGGACAGATCCGATTGTGAGCTGCCCTGCTGACGGGGAGTGCAGTATGGGTGACAGGACCACCTTGGGAGGAGCCTGACTGGGGACGACCTTAGAATTCCTTTAAGTGACTATTTTGGCCAAGAGGGGCTGGTGAGGAGGATAGGCACCAGGAGGGAGGGCCCCAAGTGGTGCTTTAGCTGAGGCCTGAGCATGTTCTTTGTCAATTCCTGCGTGGTGACAGCCAGCATATTGGGGGTGGAAAGGTGAGGAAAGAACCATCTGCTTTTGGTCTCCTTTCCAGGGGGTGGTTCCGAACTGTGGGAGCTCTGCCTTCTGAGGATTTTCTTTGGGGGCAGTTGCCCAGTCACAGTTTGAAATCTCAGGAAATTCAGTGAACCAAGGTTTTTTGGGTTTTTTTGAAAGATTTTTATTGATTTTTAGAAAGAGAGGAAGGGATAGAGAAAGAGAACATTGATTTAAGAGAAACATCTATCAGCTGCCTCCTGCACACCCCTACCAGGGATCGAGCCTACAATCTGGGCATGTGCCCTGACTGGGAATCAATCCAGCAACTCCCTGTGCCCAGGATGATGCCCAACCATCTGAGCCACACCGGCCAGGGCTAACCAAGTATTTTTTTTTAGGAGCTTTATTGAGATATGATTCACATACCATACAATTAACACATTTAAAGTATATAATGCAATGGCTTTTAGTCTATTGAGAGTTGTATAACCATCACCACAATTAATTTCAGAGCACTGTCATGTTCTAAAAATGAAAATCTTTAATCTAAAGATCTAAAGATACCTCTGTACACCTTAGCCATCACTCCCACTCCCTAAACCCCCACCCCCAAGGCAACCACTAATCAACTGTCTTAACCATGGTTTTAGTTGCGTGTGCAGCAAAATGTATGTAACTTAAAATTTATAATTTTAATTGTACAGTTCAGTAGCATTAAGTGTATTCACATTATTGTGCAAACATCAACACTACCCATCTCCAGAACTGTTTTATAATCTCAAATGGAAACTCTGTAGCCATTAAGTAATAACTCCTCATTCCTTCTTTCCCCAAGACCCTGATAATCACTATTCTTTCTGTCTCTATGATTAGACTATTCTAAGTACTTCATGTAAGTAGAATTATGTAGTATTTGTCCTTTTATATCTGACTTATTTCACTTAGCATGATGTTTTTAAGGTTCATCCATGCTGTAGCATGTCTCATATTTCATTATATTTTTTAATATATTTTTTATTGATTTCAGAGAGGAAGGGAGGGGGGAAGAGAGAAACATCAATGATGAGAAAGAATCATTGATCGGCTGCCTCCTGCATGCTCCCCACTAGGGATCTGTAACCCTGGCATGTGCCCTTAACTGGCATCGAACCTGGGACCTTTCAGTCTGCAGGCCAATGCTCTATCCACTGAGCCAAACCAGCTAGGGCAGATTTCATTCATTTTATTTTATTTTATTTTATTTTAAATATATTTTATTAATTTTTTACAGAGAGGAAGGGAGAGGGATAGAGAGTTAGAAACATGGATGAGGGAGAAACATCTATCAGCTGCCTCCTGCACATCCCCTACTGGGGATGTGCCCGCAACCAAGGTACATGCCCTTGACCGGAATCGAACCTGGGACCCTTCAGTCCAAAGGCCGAAGCTCCATCCACTGAGCCAAACCGGTCAGGGGATTTCATTCATTTTAAAGGCTAAATAGTATTCCCTTGAAAGGACATACCACATTTTGTTTATCCATTCATCCAACGATGGAAAATTGAGTTGTTGCGATCTCTTGCCTGTTATCATCATGTATTTTTAAACACAGAAGTGTAAGTCACAGAGTCCTGACTTTATGTTTGGGAGACCTAAAAGCTAAAATAAATGCTATAGCATTTAAATCGCATAGATTTAAAAGGGATTAGAAATGGGAGTGTAGGCTATGGGTGTCATGGCTGGCTAATAGGGAAGGAGGGACTTGTGCCAAATGTGAGGAGTAGCAAGTGTCAGGTGGGCACAGGTAAGAGCACACACAGTGGGTATGAGATGATTGGCTAACTCAAGTGGAGAGTCCATAGCAGAGAGTTGTGGGAGAAAAGTTGGGGCTGGAATATGCAAGGCCCAATGTATGTCTAATAAAACATCCGTATTTTATCCTGAAGGGCAGGGGGAGCCATTGAAGGTTCTGAGCAGGGCACTGCAGTGATAGGGTGTGGGAGAGCAGTCTGCAAGCAGGGGTATGTGGTGAGGCTGTCATCACTCCGGCCTGAGCAGAAGGAAAGGCTTCTAAATGTTTTGTGTGTTTTTGTTTGCTTGCAGTACCTATGCTCCAGTGAAGTCCTTCCTTCGAGTAGACAAAGAAAAGGTGAGTTCCCTCCTCTGCCCCCTTCTTTATCCCCACCTCATTAGAAACAGTGCAGACCTGACTTCCTGATGTGCCTAGTCCTGTGGCTCAGGTATCTCTTAGTGCCCTTCCAGAACCTTCAGTGTCCCCATCTGCTGGAATGCCTGACCTCCACAGAGGCTGCAAGGAACCAGGGAACACAGATGAACAGGTCCAAGGGCAAGAGTGGAGAAATTGACACAAGCTACTTAGAGCCTGGCCTATGCCTCTAGGCCCCCAAAACCCTCATATGCCTGTCACATTTTCTCCTCCAGGTTCAGATCTACAATCCAGCCTTCTTCAAGTACATCCATGACAGGTGGACAGAGCATCATGGGCGGTACCCTTCTACAGGGATGCTGGTGCTCTTCTTTGCCCTGCATGTGTGTGATGAGGTGGGTAGCCCTGTCTGGGGGTAAATTGTGGGACCCATGGAACAAGGGAAAGCAGCCATTCTCAGGGCTCAGTACTGCTTCAAGAGGAATGTGTTTTTGTAGGCAGAAGCCAAGTGGCTTTGATTTCTCCCCATTTCTAAGCAATGTAGCTCTGCATTTCCCAGGCTTACTACTTTAATTTGACCAAATCTGAAATCACTTCATTTAAAAGTTAAATTTATTTACAAAGGAAAAAGAATACTACATTCATAATTGATATTACTTGCCATAAAGAAAAAATAATAAAAAACAAATAGAATAGAATGGAGATAGTGTAGTTAAGATTCAGGGGTATGGTTATCTCCCATAGCTGTGGGCCCCAGGCCTGCTCTCTTGTTAAAAACGGAGGTTAGTCATTCAAGGAGGCATCTCACTAGTGGGCAGGGGTGCTCTGCCATACACTTCAGTGCTCACACCTAGCACACCCACTTTTGCCAGTAAATCCTTTAACGTAGGGTATTGGTTACTTGACCAGTTTCCAAATAAAAGTACTCCAATAAAAAAAGTTAGCAAGAGTTGGGCTAGCCCTAAATTGGGGCGTTGTTCTTGAAGCAATCAGACGGATGGAAGGAGCTGAAAAGGAGCAGCAGTCCCCCTCGGTCAGTGTCCTTAGCCCAGGCTTGGGTGTCCCCTCTTCACAAGCATCCCGCGCTCTGGGAATCGATTAGCTGCCGGCCTCCCGGGTTGTCGGGTGGCTGCGGCTCCTTTCTCCTGACCCACTATTACCCAAGGCTCTCCCGCGTCCCATCTCCCAAGGTGCGACATGGGGTGACTTGCACCGCCCTCCCCTGCAGGTGAACGTGTACGGGTTCGGGGCTGATAGCCGGGGCAACTGGCACCACTACTGGGAGAATAACCGGTACGCGGGCGAGTTCCGAAAGACCGGCGTGCACGACGCCGACTTCGAGGCCCACATCATCGACATGCTGGCCAAGGCCAGCAAGATTGAGGTCTACCGAGGTAACTGAGAAAGGTCTGGCCGCGACTCTTCCAGTCCGCAGCCCAGTGCCTGTCTGCGCTCCGGGGTCGGGACCCAAGACCAGCCCCAGGATGGCGGCTTCCGCCTGCTCGCTTCGCCGGGCGTGGGGCGTCGCCGAGCAACACTGAGCGCGCCCGCCGCGGTCTGGACCAATCTTGCTGCAGCCCAGCGAGCGCCGGCTGTTCCCTGCCAATCACAAGACTGGGCCTGGCACCAAATCAACGCTGCGGTCGGGCGGAGCCCATGTTTATCCAGTCAATCGTGCCCCTCCACTCGAGTCAACTTCCGGCGCTGGGCCCGTCTCCTCCAATCAATGGCCTTCGGGGGCGAACCGGCCGACTCAACCCCCACAGCCCTAGGCTCTTGGATGGGGATGTTTCACTCTTTTTAAAGGGTGGAGATGGCTTTTAGCCCGGGGAAGTACTTTCTTCAGGCTGGGTCGGAGCTGTCGCAATTGCTTGACCCCGCCAAGGACGCGAGAAGGAAAGGGAAGGGTGGGCCGGGGGTCCCGCGTGACCTTTCAGCGGTCCAGGAACGGTCCATGTGACTTAACGGGGAGCGCTCTTTCACCTCAGAGGCAAAGCCAGAACCCTCCCAAACCTCTTCAGGCTTCCGAGAGAATTTTAGACCCCACGTTTCTTTTATTGTTTAATCCGAGATGGGTGTTAACCCACCAAAGAAATGCAGTGAGAATCCAGAGGGCCAGTAGCCCCTTATCCTACCGCCTCTCCGTCCCCGCCTTTGGCCACCCTATGGAATGGCCTTTCTGACCAGGGCATTTAGTGTCTCACCAGAAAACGAACTGTGTTCACCCTTTGCTTGGGAGCGGAATTCGAACACAGGTGTAAGGAACTGGGCAGGGGACAAGGAAGCCCCCTCACATCAAATGTAAGGTGCTTCTCACTCACGTGTATCCTTGGCCCCTACTGTTCGCTACAACTTTTAGTGTCTCCTTAGGCCCTGGGCCTCCTCACCAGCCTACTTGCTCTAGAAAATATCAAAACATGCCCTGGGATTGATTAGGGCGCTGCTCTCTCTCTTTCTCTCTCTCTCTCTCTCTTCCTCCACCCCCCCACCCCCCTCCCCCTCTGTCTCGCACACGCACACGCACACGCACACGCACAAACACATCTTTGGCTCAAGGGAGAGGGAGCAACTCGTGGCCAAGAAGGCTGTTGATGGGAGCCCAGCTGCCCTGGTGCATGCACCTTCTTTCCTCACACATCACCCCAAAGAGGAGTAAGAAACCTCTTGCTTGGGGGTGGTTTTGCTTTGGGCTCATAATTTAGTTAACCTGCAATGACCAGGTATGGCTGACCAACACAAATTCTGTAAAAATTCCAAGCTGGCCGTGGAAATAGCTGGGAGCCTAGCTGGGGAGGAGTAGACTTGCCCCTCTGCATGCCTCCTCCCCTGCCCATGGGTCCCCTTCCCCAGGCTCACCTCTTGCCTTCTCACTCTAACTCACTTTCCGTTTCCAGCTCAGGAATGGGCTGGGAAGCTAACAACCAGGGATCACAACTGGAAGCTTCTTGCATGATTGAACCCAGCTTAACCCCCTTGAGGAAGCTGCAGATGGTATTCAACCTTCAAGGTCAGGAAATTTTAGGAGGGGAAAAGAGCTTCTGTGAAGCTTCCAAACCACTAAAAGGACCCCACTATGCAGCAGTGACAACACAAATACCACCCATTTTCTTAGTGAGTTGGTACCACCAAGCAGTCTCCTGGCTGTTGGTATAGCTCCTGCAGCTGGCTGGGGGAACAGTAACCAGAAGAGTATGAGAGGAGGCTTGGGGTAGAACAGTGGGCACCCCGCAAAATTAATATATTGACAATTTAGCTTGAGTCTGTACCTTCCTAATTCCCAAAGTAGGTGAAATAAACGGGGGTGGACTGGGGGAAGTAGGGCTTTGATGGATTGCCTCCTCCCACTGTTCTGGAGAGCTAGGGCAACAGTCATTCTTGCCAGTCTCAATGCTTCCTGAAGAGGCTGTTTTGAGTGTTTAGAAGATGAAAAAACAATGCAATTATGCCAAACAGTATTGAGCAGAATAATTTATTTTGTTTTTGTGTGTTTGTTTAAAATATTAATAAACCCCCATTCTGGAAGAGGTAGGTCCCAGCATCCAGCCCAGATCTCCTTTTCTGCAATAGTTATTTAAACAAATGTTTTTTAATTTTCTTCCCTCTCTCTTTCTAAATTAAAAAGGACAAAAATACTATATAGTCATTAATCTGTTTTGAAATGTGTCAGTGGGGAGCTGTGACTAAGTAAAGGCTAAGAACGTTGGGGAGATTTTGAAGGGGGAAGATATCAA
Source organism: Corynorhinus townsendii (assembly GCA_026230045.1). NCBI lineage: Eukaryota > Metazoa > Chordata > Mammalia > Chiroptera > Vespertilionidae > Corynorhinus > Corynorhinus townsendii. The sequence goes on from JAPDVU010000011.1 coordinate 18,853,458, forward strand.
GTCCCCAACACCCTTATACAGGAGGCCTCCCGACTCAAAGCCAGTTGCCTCATGTCATAACTAGAGGCCCGGTGCATGAATTTGTGCACTGGTGGAGTCCCTCAGCCTGGCCTGCGGGGATCAGTGGACCTTCGTGCTGCCGCTGCCTGGCCTTACCCGCCAGCTCGTCGTCAATTCTGCACAGGACAAAGTAGTGCACGAGTCGGCAGGAGGCCAGGGAGAAGCCCAAGTGTGGGCTGGGCGGCTGGGCGCCATGCCTCTCCTGCTCATCCCAGCCCCACTGCACCTGCCACTGCCACTCTGTAGACTTGCTGCTGCTCCACCAGTCTCCATGTGCCCATCCTAGGGCGATGTTGGTGCAGCCGCCGCTTGTCATCACAGCCTCACTCCTTGCATGGCAGCTGGCTTGCGCCCAGTCATTCCAGATACCGGTTCCAATCCGGGTCCCAGTCCAGATGGGGGAGGGGCATGCAGGGGGAGTGTCCACGGGAGAGGCTCAAGCCACTGCAGCTGTGCTTGCCAGCCATGAGCCTGGCATCTGGCACCCATAGGTCAGCTGAGTGGTGCTCCCACTGTGGGAGCGCACTGACCACCAGGGGACAGCTCCTGCATTGAGCGTCTGATCCCTGGTGGTCAGCGTGTGTCATAGCGGCCAGTCGACCGGTCATTTGGTCGCTTAGGCTTTTATACATATATAGAGGCCCGGTGCACGAATTCCTGCATGGGTGGGATCCCTCTGGGTGGCCTGCGGGGATCAGGCCAAACCCACAGTCCAATGCCACCTGCTGCTCCCACTCATCCCAGCCCTGCTGCGCCTGCCATGGGCTCACACCCAGTCAGTACTGATCGGGAGAGGCTCGCACCACCATAGTGGTGCTCACCAACTGTGAGCCCTGCGTTTGCCACCTGTTCCGAGGGGGACCGGACACAATTGGCCCTCTGGGCAGGTGGTGGGATGCCCTTGCTGGCCTGGAATCTGGATCTGTCCCGCTGATGTTTGTGCTGGTTGTCAGGAGCTCCCTGGCAGCTGCTTTTATAACATTTCTTCCTTGTGCAGCGCCTAGGGAGGGGAAGCGGCTGCGGTGCCCGAAGCCAACTTCCAGGAGGCCAGCAGCGCTGTTGGGATCATGCCAGTGGCACTGGTCTGTCAGCCTAGCCCACTCTTCAGAGATTGGACCTGCAGGACTACTGAGGGAGGCAATGGCTGCCACTGCAGGGCTGGTGGGAGACCAGGACAGGTTGGTCAGCTGAGCTGCGCTTCCACTGTGGGCGCGCACTGACCACCAGGGGGCATCTCCTGCATTGAGCATCTGCTCCCTGGTGGTCAGTGCACACCATAGCGACTGGTCATTCCACCATTTGGTTGATTGGCATATTAGGGTTTTATTATTTGGATTGGTTGCAGCAGCACTCCCAAATGTTAACTGTTGCCTCCAGAATCAAGAGTTCCACCAAACCGTGTCTTTTCTCCCCCCTCCATGTTGGCTGAGGACTATATTGCTTTGATCCAGCAAAGATACCACACCTGAATGCACAGGTTGGTGTTACCACCTGATTATATTTGCAATAAACTGTCATTCTCCATGACTTGGATGGTGAATAAATAGGACTAGGAAGAAAACATCCCAACCCTGCATAATTCAAGTTTGATGGCAGCACCAATCTCTGCAAATCCATGTGAGATACACACACACACACATATATATATATGTATATATATATATATATATATATATATATATATTTAAAATAGTTTACTGATTTATAAAGAGGAAGGGAGAGGGAGAGAAACATCCATGGGAGAAACATTGGGTTGCTTCCTGTAGGCACCCTGACCAGGGAACAAACCTGCAACCGGTGCATGTGCCCTGACTGGGAATAGAAATAGCGACTTTTCGGTGCATGGGATGATGCTCAACCCAGCCGCACTGGCCAGGGCTCTTGCTCTTTTTTACTGAAATGTATTTTCTCTTTCTCTTTGAGCACACAAACATATGTAAAGTCTCTTATCAGACCACTCCATAACATTAATTTTATCTGGGGTGAATTTAATTTATTGATGTTTGCTGTCTTTTTTAGGGTTAGGTTTCTTCTCTCCCCACAGTCCAAAAGGATTTAGCAGTTAACTCCATCCAGCTCCTCACTCCTTTGACCCTTAGTCTAGAACCAGGCCTGTGGACATTCAGTGAATTGGGGATATCACAGACCAGACAGACTGTGTGTCAGTTTCCTGTCCAAGTCCTCCCACCCCATTTCTGGGCCCAGGTTTTAACATAACTCTCACATCCAGCCTGGGTGCAGGCCAAGTTCGGTGCAGCTCCTTCCCATTCACTCAGTTGCCATGGCTCTAGCCCACACATCACAGCCACGTAACGACTCACCTTCTAAGGTAACAATCACTCACCGCCAATGAGCAGGACAAAACATTTTGAGACCCACAATAATTCAGAAAATTAACTGCCCAAGAACTGCCACAACAGGAAATGGGAGTAAATAACTTATAATGCTGGGATAGGGAAAGCTTTTCTAGCCATGACATAAAATTCATATTTTTTAAAAAATTCAGATTTCTTAAAATAAAAATGAAATGTGAATAACATTAAAATTAAACTTTCGTGTAGTAGTTAAGAAAAAAGGAGTTTGTAAAGACAAACTAGGAAACATCTACAACTCAAGACAAAGTTTAATTTCCCTAAAGTAGAAAGATTGACAATTCAGTAGTAAAACGGTGAGACAAGAATGGGTAGTACCCCAAGAGAAAATACAAATATCCAATAAACTTGAAAATTTGCCAAATCTCACTAAATACAAAACAAAAAAGCAATGATGTTATCTATTTTTGCTGTACAGACTGGCAAAGTTTTAAAAATTAATAAATGTACAGGGTTGGCAAGCAGGTAAGAAAATAGGTAGTATTTTTGTATAATTGCAATAACATAAATTGGTAAAAATCTTTTGGCAAACTAAGTTAGCAATGTATTAAAAGTTTAAATGTCCCCAGTCTTTGACCCAACAACTCTACTTCCAAAAATCCTAGAGTCTCAGCAGGGCACAGAGATGACCGAGGATATTCATGAGGCACTGTGGCGACACAACAGAGTGGAAACCCCCATATGCCTTTCACTAGAGGAGCCATGAAATAAATGCGAGGCAGCTACATGCTAGAATGATGCATTGTCAATAACGAGACAGATCTACATGTGCTGGACATGTCACATGTCCACAATATGCTGGTAAGAGAGTCACAAAGACAAAAAAAATCAACAAAATATGCTGGTAAGTGAAATGGTGAGTTGCATGAGAGTGGAAATAGAATGTTCACATTTTTTAAAAGCAAACTAGGTCGATATATGCAAACAGAAGGCAATAATATACTGAATGTTCACCAAGCTGCTAGCAATGGTGACCCCAGAGAGGGGAGGACAGAGAATACCTGCACTTCATACTTACACACCCAAATATATTTTTTAATGCACACATATTAGTCTAATAACCAGAAAAATGCAAATAAAGACAAATCAAGGTAAGTAAATGTTTCATAATTATTTTAAAATTTCTTAACATAATGAATGATGGGCATAGCTCTAGTTTATCTGTCCATATTCATACTATGTATGAAGTAAAGTAACCAATAGATCCACTATTACAGATGAACAGCATAATCCCAAGTTTTCACTTGGTCATAACTTCCTTTCCAAACTGTGCTGCTCACCTCCAGACATAGTGTGGACACCCCACGGATAAGAGCCAACTCACTTGGCTGGGCATGTGTCAGACAATTGTCCAGTGTCTCCTGGCTGCCATGAATAATTGCTGGGTGCACAAGCAGACAGAGCAAATGCAAGAGAAGTCAAGCCTGGATTCTCAAAGGAGCCACAGCCCCCTGCCAGACAAATCCTTTTGAAAATTCAATGACATCCCTGTTTCTCCCCAATGAGAGGTTCACAAAGTATCCAAGATGCTCACCCAGGGAGAAACAGGGATGACCTCTGGCACAGAGAGCAGAGGTTAAATAGATTAACTGGAACATCTCTGGATTTTAGGAGAAGATGGCTGAAAGGACAAGAGACATTTGTGACTGGTCTCACAGGCCTCTGCCGTCACTCCCCTCGCTGCATCCAGGTTGTGGGCCTCTCCCACACTCTATCTCTACCATTTCTGCAGGGGCTGCATGCAGGTTCCAACATCCCTAGTCAGATAACAGAAATGGAATCCTGGGGCCAGTGAACACCAATAGCAACCAGATTACTATAAAGATAAGGGAAACCTTGGCTTAAAAAAATGGGGGAAAAGGACTAAATTTTTCAAATGCAAAATTTTCCTCTACCTTTCTCAATCATTTGCATAATTTTTGTCAAGTCCAAACGTAGTTTAAAATAAGGCAGGTCGTTTCTCTCCACTCATGCCTTTGTCCTTCAGTGATATCCAGGCCTGTGCTGTGAAAGCACCAGTTTCCTACGCAGGACCTGCAGGAGCTTCTCAGTTGGCTATTTTCTCAATCTCGTCCAAATCATCCGTGTCCAGTCTTTCTATTTTCTTATCTGAGAATATTCAAAGAGAAATCAACATGGGGTTACATGGAGACACACACCTAGGGAAAGGGCAGTTCAGCAGGGAGAGAAAACACACAGGTCTCTGCCCCGGCTAGGAACAAGCCCTGCCTCCGCCCACATCCATCCTTCATTTAACCCCAAAGGCTTCTGGTGCCTGAGACACTGACACTGACACTGACAACAGTCTGAGTCCAAGGCCCTCAGCCTGGCCAAGGGGAACTGACATTCGAGTCCTGACACTGAACTCCCCAGGTGTGCTCTTCCCAATTGTAGGGGAGGAGGGGAATGTGCAAAGGGACAAAGCCTCTCTAAGGGCCACAGGACTACCTACCCTTCCACCCACCCCCGGACTTGCCCCTGTAAAGAAAGGACACTCCCAGGACTCACTAAAATGCTCCTGGATTCTGTTGAGGATGTTCATGCTGTGCTTGCTGTCAACCATGTTCACTGCCAGGCCCCGCTTGCCAAAGCGGCCAGTGCGCCCGATCCGGTGCAGGTAAGTCTCGTTGTCTGGGTTCCCATCCTTGTCCACAGGAAGGTCAAAGTTGATGACAACAGATACCTGTTCAACGTCGATACCTGCATGAAGGAGAGATGGGGCAGAGTAAGAATGGGAGACAGGCCACGTACACCAACTTTGGGGAGAGGGAGTCAGGGTGGGCCAGCTCTGGGATTCAAGGACCAGGAGCACATAGCAGAACCCAGAGGAAAATCACAGGACTTGGGCAGGTGCTAAAGAAATTAAGAAATCAGTAGGAGCGCTAACTGGTTTGGCCCAGTGGATGGGAGCCTCCGCCTGGGGACTGAAGGGTGCCAGGTTCGATTCTGGTCAAGGGCACATGCCCAGGTTGGTTGCGGGCTCAATCCCCAGTAGGGGGCGTGCAGGAGGCAGCCAATCAGTGATTCTCTCATCATGGATGTTTCTACCTCTCCCTCTCCCTCCCTGAAATAAACAAAAATACATATGTAAAAAAGAAAGTCAGTAGGAGAGCCTCTGCTAGACACTAGTGTCAGGAGATGCAGCTGAAACCTCAATGGCTGCACCAAGAAGAGCAGGCGCCATTGTAAACCAGTCAGAAGCCTGTACATTTCCTTCCACCAAGTCAGGACTCAGTTTCTGTGAAAGTTCTTATCTGCTGAGGGAATCCAGTCTCTCCTAGAAAAGAAGGTCACCACCAACCCCACGTGACCTCTCCCAAACCACTGAGTTGTTCATATATGAGGATTTCTCTTGCTACCCCGAGGCTGGCAGACCAGAACAAGTCCTCTGCTCACCACGGGCACACACGTTGGTAGTCACCAGAACCTTCTCTTTGCCCTCTCGGAAGCGCTCAATCACCGCAGCCCTCTGCTCCACCATCATCTCACCACTTAGCAGAGCCACCTGGTGGCCTTCTTTTGAGAGCTCTGCTGCCAGCCAACTGGCTGTTTTGCGGGTCTGAAGGAAGAAAACATTTGAGAAATCAAAGTCCCTGAAGAGAATATTTTTGATCTAGAAAACTCTACCTGAAACTGAGCAGCTAAGGGTTAAATTTCCTAAAATTGTTAACTTGATGGTGTACCAGGAAGTAAAAATGTCACCTGGGTCACAAATATTTGATCTAAAACTAATCAAAAGGGTGAAAAATCAGAGAAATTATACTTACTAGCCTGGACTCCTTAAGATACCCATGTCATGAAAGGTGGGGAAACTGGTGGAATTAAGTGAGTCTCAAGAGACATGACAACTAAATGCAATAATCTCTGAATGGCTCTTTGGTTTAGCAACAACAACCAAAAGCAATAAAGAACCTTTGTGGGGGTGGGGGGGTGTAAATGGAATATGGGTGAGCTGTTTAGGGAATAACATCACTATCACTGTATCATTGTTTAAGGTGTGGTAATGGTATTAAGGTCATTCTTGGGAAATATTTAGCTGTGAATTTGTCATGATGTCTACAACTACCTTAAATATTACTCAGTAAGCCCTGGCCCTGTGCCAAGTGGTTAGAGCGAAGGGGTCACAGGCTTGATTCCGTCAAGGGCACTGTACCTGGGTTGCAGGTTCAATCCTGGCTCTATTGGGGGATACAACCAATCGATGTCTCTCTCCCATCAATATTTCTCTCTCCCCTTCCTTCCCTCCCTTCCTCAGTCCCTCTCTCTCTAAAAAGTTAATGGGAAAAATATCCTCAGGTGAGGATTAACAAAACAAATTTTAAATTAAATTAATTAATTAAAATAAAATGACTCAGCAAAAAGAGAAAGTATAGGTATTCCACACACATGGATATGAATAATAAAGCAAATGTGGCTAAATGTTGACAATAGGTGAAGGACATATTATTAGTTTTTTATTTTTATTTTTTATAGGTGTGAAAGTTTCAATTTGAAGTTTGGAGAGGGATGACACTCTAAATTATAAGTCTTCCAACAACAGAGTAAGAGTTATCTCATTTTTAGATCCTTTTAAATTTCAAATATCTGAAATTTTCTTCAGATATCTTAAATATTTACTGGTGAATAAAAATTTTTTTGGTATTATAAATGAGATCTATCCTTCAATTTTCTAAGTGTTTGCACTTAAAACTAGAAAACTAGTTATTTTATATTAATTTCGTAACCAATCATTTTATCAGTTGATTCTCTTGGGTTTTCTAATAGTACATCACATACAAATAATACAAAATTCAAGATGCTCTATGCTTAGGCTATGTATACCTCAGGACACTAAGAAATTGCCTCTGACATCTTCACAAACCATTTCCTTCCTGGCCACACAGAGAGAAGCTGGTCCTCCTGAGCACTAAGGTGGAGCTGGCTGAGAGGGAGGGGGCTGGACAACACCTTCCCATGGAACTCCTCCCCAGGCTGGCCTGCTGCTGCTGCTCCTGCTCCTGCTGCTACTCACATGGCAGAAGATCATGGCTTGAGCAATGGTGATGGCCCCGTAGAGGTTACACAAGGCCTGGAACTTCTCGTCTCTGTTATTGCACAGGACGTAATACTGCTTGATGGTGTCCAATGTCTCCTCCTCACGCTTCAGTTTGATAATGTTTGGATCTGGGACCACTTTCTGGGCAAAGTTCCATACAGAGTCTTCAAAGGTGGCAGAGAAAAGCAGCATCTGGCAGTTCCTGGGCAGCATCCTGCAAGGGAAGGCCCAGGTGTTTGGCATAAGCCCGCGTTTTTCACTGGCATGAGCAGCAGCACAGCCTCCCCCGGCTTGGACGGTCTGTGTCCCCTGGCAGGTGGCAGAGGTGGAGGAGCACTGTGGGGAAGAGGCAGGAGCAGACATGGGGCAGGGACAGGGTGGTATTAGACTCCCTAAGTCTTTTTCCTCGACCCAGGTGGGAATATGGTCAGTGCTGACGTGGCCCATCAATCACATCCTTCTGAAGCAGAGAACCCAGAAGAAGACTGAGAAGTTCCTCCCGGATCTAGAGTCCTACCTTTGGATGCGGATGCTTTGATCTTGGTGGCCCTGAGTAGCTATCATCACATCAGCCTCATCCAGAACAAACACCTTGATCTTCTTGGGGTCAATGAACTTGAGCTTGGCGCACCAGTCTAAGACAGTCCCAGGGGTGCCAATGACAATGTGCTCACTGATCTTCTGACCTCTTTCCACTGTGGAGACAAGAGGTGTTCTGTGGTTATTTCCATGGCAAAACCAGCTTTGGAAAGCAAAGCCTTGCCCCATTCTTCCAGAGCTTTTACAAGTTAATTCCAGATTTCAAAGCATAAAGAACTGTTTCCTGAGTCTTGGTCTACTGTAAAGTGGGCATTAATTACACCTACCTGACTGCATGTGGTCAGGATAAAATCCTACACAGTAAAACCTATGTTAGTTCCTTCCTACCTTCTCCTACCTTTTCCTGTAATTCAACATCATCTAATTCTTTCTCTTTAGCATTATCTTGTTTTCATACCATCCATTCACTCATGATTCACTGATTTTCTCCAAAATTGGTAAAAATACTTTGGGGTCCTCAGTAATGTTTAAGAGTGAAAAGGACTGACCCTAGATGGGTAGCTCAGTTGGTCATCCTGATATGCCAAAGTTGTGGGTTCAGTCTCGTCAGGGTACATACAAGAATAAACTAATGCATGTATAAATAAGTGGAACAAATCGATGTTTCTCTCTCTCCCCCTTCATCTCTCTCTAAATCTATAAATTAAAAAAAGAAAGAAAGAGTGTAAGAGACCAAAAAACTTGAGACCACTGCTCTAGGCAGTTATAAATTGCTGGGTCAAAGGGATGTCTCTCTTCAACTTTTCTGGGTAACGTCAAACTGTTTTCTAAAGTGACTGTTCCAGTGTATACTCCTGCCAAAAGTGTGGGAGCATTCCAGTTTTGTGTCTTCACCAATACTGGTAACTGTCAGATTTCTTCATTTTTGCCCACCTGAGTTGTATATAATGGTTTTAATTTACATTCTTGTGATGACTAATGAGGCTCATTTTTTCATGTTTACTGACCATCTGAATTCCTTCTTTTGTGAAGTGTCTGTTCAACTGAGCCTCTTTTGTCTTTTCTTAACATTATGTATCTCTCTTTTATATATATATATATATGTATTTTTATTGATTTCAGAGAGGAAGGGAGAGGGAAAGAGAGATATTCACTGATGAGAATAATTCCATCAGCTGCCTTCTGTACACCCCCTATTGGGGATTGAGCCCGCAACCCGGCACGTGTTCTTGACTGGAATCGAACCTGGGATCCTTCAATCCACAGGCCGATACTCTGTCCACTGAGCCAAACCGACTAGGGCTCTTTTGTCTTTCCTTAATGATTTGTAGTTTTTTAAATATTCCAATAACTTTCTAATGACCCACTTTCTACCTGCCCCACCTCCTCATTTTAAACCATATTCTCTACATTACATTCTGCAGAATACACAGAAGAAAGAACTGCTGGAGGATTTCTGATTTTGATAAGACCAAGAGAGCTATACATGCTTAGTTTACTCGTACTAAGACTGCGCTTACTTTAAAAATATATATATTTTTATTTATTTCAGAGAGGAAGGGAGAGGGTATCATTGATCGGTTGCTTCTTGCATGCCTCATACTGGGGATCAAATCCACAACCTGGGCATATTCTTTGACTGGGAATCGAACAGTAAACTCTTGGTTCATAGGTCAACACTCAACCACTAAGCCATGCCAGCTGGGCACTTTCAAAGAAAGGTATCTGACCTCCACTCCACATCCTCAGTGCTGCCATCCCTCTCTAGTAAGCAGCTTCCAGAACCCTGGGTGCCAAATTCAAAACCCTATCTCCTCAGTGAAGAACTCCAGGACCCAGGGATTTTCTAACAATGCAAAATCTTATGTTAAGAGTGAAGAGAACTGTTAACAAATTAGCAAGTAATTAAATACATTGGCTAAAGTAAATGCATTTGGGCTGTAAGGTCAGATTGAATCAGAGTTGAATAATCATCATCATGTTTCAACATTCAATCACCCAACTACCCTACCCTACTAATTGCTTAGGGCTCACCTCTTTATACTCACATTTATTGCCTCGAACAGCATAAGCAAGCTTTAGTTCCGGATGAAATTTGCCCATCTGCTCAATCACTTTTCCTGTTTGAAGCGCCAACTCATATGTTGGGGAGAGGCAAAGGCACTGACAGGGGGATCATAAAAAATGACTTTAGGAGACCCTTTTAGTAACAGACAACAGGCTCTAAAGCAGTGGTTCTCAACCTTTCTAATGCTGCGACCCATTAATACAGTTCCTCATGTTGTGGTGACCCCCAACCATAAAATTATTTTCGTTGCTACTTCATAACTGTAATTTTGCTACTGTTATGAATCCTAATGTAAATATCTGTGTTTTCCGATGGTCTTAGGTGACCCTGCTAGCAGTTCTCAACCTGTGGGTCATGACCTGTGGGTCGTGACCCTGCTAGCAGGTTGAGAACTGCTAGCAGGGTCACCTAAGACCATCGGAAAACACAGATATTTACATTACGATTCATAACAGTATCAAAATTATGCTGATGTTACTAGCACTTAAACAGTGCAACAAGTATGCTGATGTTACAAGCAACAAGTATGCTGATGTTACTAGCACTTAAACAGTGCATGGAACCACATCCTTTCAACCAGGTCAAACTTTCAGCTTGGCTGGGGGGATGCTTTTGGAAGCTATTGTTTAAGGGTGCTTTCAAATGAATTTTACCCACATCCTGCTCTGCCTGAGCCACAGTTTGAAGCACAGAAAATGTTCAGAACCCTCCAGGGGAACCCTCATCAATCCCCCACCAGATAGCAGTGCCCAGGTAAGTGAGGACCCCAGGATTGCCCAGCCTTTACCTGGGGGTATCTCTCTGTTGGCTCCACTCGGCTGAGCATGGCCAGGACAAAGGCAGCTGTTTTACCAGTACCAGACTGAGACTGAGCAATCAGGTTCTGTGGGCTGGAAGAAGGAAGAAGAGAGATGAAAATAATATTGGTTAAACACACAAAAAGGTGTCAAGATGTTCTTTCCAGGTAGTAGGAATATGGATTTCCACCTTTAGTCCAGATTTTCTGCATTGAGTACAATGACGAATTTTTATATTGTTAAAAAACTGCTTAAATATTATGGAAAATGATTGTTTTAGATGGGTCCATACTGAGAAGTCCTTATTCTAGACTCTAGCACAGCTAGTGCCCTAGTTCTGCACCTTAAGAGTCCCACGTAAAATAAGTTCTGTGCCAATAAGACAAGTCCCCGAGAATGTTTTCAGCTGAGCCATAATGTGCCTCTAGCACTCAGCCCCTTCTGTGTGTTCCCTTTTCCCATCTTTATAGAAAATGTAAGATACCAAGTCAGACAGATACTTTAGAAGGAACTTAGACATTTCACTGCATGTAATCCATTGTCATGGAACTAGGTGGCATTTTTGTTATTAAAAAAGAAAAACAAGCCCTGATAGAGTGGCTCAGTGGTTGAGCATCGACATATGAACCAGGAGGTCACTGTTTGATTCCCAGTCAGGGCACATGCCTGGATTGCGGGTTCAGTCCCCAGTAAGGGGCATGCAGGAGGCAGCCAAACAATGATTCTCTCTTATCATTGATGTTTCTCTCTCTCTCTCTGTTCCTCTCCCTTCCTTTCTCTGAAATCAATAAAAACATGTCTTTTTTTAAAAAGTTGGTACATAAAAGTATACCACTTACCTAATGTTTAAAAATATATAAACTACTCTAGATTCTTAGGGCACATAGATGCATAGTAAAAGTATAAAGAAATGCGAAAATGATGACCCACTTCGGGATGATGCTTACTTTGGTGGGAGAGGATATGAATGGAGAAGGGTATACAACTACCAACTACTAAATGATGTTTTATTTCTTGGCAGGTGTTATTGGTATTGCCCTTGACACCTTTTTGCAGGCCTCAAATATTTCAAAATAATTTGTAAAAACCCAATTCAACCTATTCCCATGAAGAAACATGTTGCCCCAAATGTCCCATCTTAGTCTCAAGACAGTAACAGCTGTTGGTGGGTTGACATTAAGCCAAATTCTGAATAGGTGCATACTCACGGCTCAGCAAGCATCATGGGTAACGCATTCTCTTGTATCTTGGATGGTCGGTTGAAGCCCATGGCATAGACTCCCTGAAGAAGCTGTGGTTTCCTGGAAGGCCAGGGAGAGAGAAAATGGATCTCTAGTTGTTGAGACTGTTTAAAAGGCCTAGATTTTTATCTTTCCCTATATCTAGCAAAGAATGATGCTTCCTATCTTTGTCAGACATATTTTCCTATGCCTTAAAAAAAAACACTACCTAAAACAAGATGAAACCATTTTTTCCTACTAGATCTTAATCTGCGACTATTATGCAATTCATAAAATATAGATTAGTTTCCTTTCTCATAGAAATTCATGCTTTCAGCACATCCACAAATATGATTGGCCTTCTGGGCCAATGTTCCCTGGATACTGCAAGAGTGGTGTTTATTAATTCATGGTGCAATGTAAATTATAAAAGACATTATTTAAAAGTAAACCTGCTTACTATGCTGCTAAGAAATAGAAATCACTTAGGAGAATGGGATTTCAGTTTTAATTTCTTAGTACAGATATTAAATTGAACCAGTCATTTTGTGTTCAATGGTCCTTCCAAAGCCAGCCTGGAAAAGTCAAGTGCAAATACTTGAAAAAATTAAGAAGAAAACTGATTCAGCCAGTTTCTAGTAGCTGATCTATACAGTAGGAGAGGGTTCAGTTATCCTGAACTTTACAAATGCTCAGATTTATTTATGTCAAAATCAAGAATAGAAAAGCACCAACTTCTTATGTAAGTTGCTCTTACATTGCATTTACAAAAAGCTCTCTGCTATCTCTAAACAGGGTGTTTAACAAAAATCATACTAGATTATTTCCAAAAAAACTCAAACCAATTCAAGACTTCTGTCCTCTAAGCCCTTCTTGGAGTTTAACAGACTCTCTAAAAGGCAAATTCTTCTGGCCTATCTTGGTTCTCAGACACAAAGAACTTTGAGAACATAACCTTTGGTGTCTGCCATTTGGCAGAAAAGGCTGTAATGCCAGCAGATTCTGATTTGGTTGTCAAGGAAACAGGCACTACTGAATGAGGGTTTTCAAGTGATCTAAGAGCTTCAAGTGGCTCAATTTTTTTCTTTTATTTTGCAGATTAATTCAAATCTTTTAAATACAAAAGCAGACCAAATATATTAGGTGACCTAGGTTTCATTCTTTGTTTCCTTGGGCTACCAATAGCTAAATCAGAGAGAACTTGCCTTTTCACAGAGGACAATTCATCACTAGTTGAACTGCGAGCTCCAGTCCTTTAAGTGAAAGAAACTTAAAAAAAAAACCCACTGGTACTTGGAAAAGCAAACTGTCAGTTCAGGAAACAATAGAGCACATCTAGCTGCCCTACTACAGTTTATGAACAGAAGCAGAAATGACAGATTTGTTGAATGAAGCCCTTGAGAGGAAATACAGAAAATTGTAATTTCCTGAAATCATTAAAAACAGCCACACTTTGATTAGTGTTAATAGTTGGCAGAAATGTAGCCTCTGTTTGCTCACAGTGGGCATACTATAGATTTTGCTGAATAAAGGTAAAGAATCCATTTATTCCACCACTTTCTTATTGACCAGCTATTTTCTATCTATGATTTGGGTGCTGGCAGGCAGCAAGAATGTTAGTTTATCTTGTGTCACTCATAACACCCAGCACAGTGGCATGCAAATAAACCAATGAGCCATGCACACCTCTTTACTAACTTACTGAAGAAACAAAAATCTTGGTATATCCTGTCATAATTATCTCTTTAAAATACTGGCACATTAGAAGTCATTCTTAGCACAATGCCAATAAATGTGCTCCCCTAAGATTTAATTCTGGGCTCTGGACTTTTTAAAAATTCCAGAATGTTGAAGGCTGCTTTGCACTATAGGTCTTGGGAATCCTGTACAGGCTCTTTTGACAAATTTTACAAAAGCAGATAAACTGTTCTTAAGACCATAAACCCTATAGTCTAACGAAAGAGCTTACCTAATAAGAAATGTTCCTGACATCCAGAAATCACCTGTCAGCCAATATTTTATTGAAAGTTCTAAGAGCATAAAAGAAAAAAGACTTTCAGCTATGATGAATAAATTTGTGGCATTTAAAAATCCCTATCAAGAGGAACACTGGGAAGCAAAGAGACAAGGGTAGGAGGGAGACGATCACTGTCACCTTTTTCATACTTTTTGACTTTTGAATCATGTGAATTATTAACTAATCAAAGAGATAAATGTTAGGATTTTAAAAAAATATGTATCTTATTGATTACTTAGATTTGAGAGAAGAAGGGAGAGGGAAAGATAGAAACATCGATGAGAAAGAAACATCAATATTGATTGGCTGCCTCCTGCACGCCCCCCACTGGGGATCAAGCCTGCAACCTGGGCAAGTGCCCTGACCAGGAATCGAACCAGCAACCTCTTGGTGCCTGGATCGACACTCAACCACTGAGCCAAACCGGTCCAGTAGGATTTTTAAAAATAAAAGTAAAATTCCCACAAGAATCTGTGATGCTAAGTTTTATAAAAGAGGGACTGATAAGAAACAGCTCAAAGAAACAAACACTCACAGCCGAAGCTCCTCGAAGGACTTCACTGAGTAGAGGGGGGACTTTGGATCCCGCTGCAGGACTTCCACTTGGTTTGTGTTATCAACCAGGTTACTTCTGATCAGCTTGTTGAGTAAGGACTGGGCAGCTCTGTCCTCTGTCAGGAAGAAACCAGTAGATTTTCTTTTTCTAATTTTTAAAATTTTTTATTGATTTTAGAGAGAGAGAGAGGGACAGATAGAAATATCGATTTGTTGTTACACTTATCTATGCATTCATTGTTTGATTCTTGTATGTGCCCTGACCAGAGATTGAATTCACAACCTTGGTGTATCAGGATGACGCCCTGATCAACTGAACTACCTGGCCAGATTTTCTTCACACTCATCTGGCAAACTCGATCCTTGTGACACTCCCCCCCGTTTATAGAACATTCCCTAAAAAGGCTACCCATATTAATCTCCACCGCCTCTCCTCCCCTTCTGTTGAATGTACACGGAAGAGGGTTTTTATTTAACCTCTCCACTTAACCTCAGCCCTTGTCAAGCTCACCATGATGTCTACACTGCTAAATCAATCCAAAAGGCAATTTTTAGTTCTTCTCTTAATCAATTTGTTACCTATATTTGACTCCCTACTTTGGAAAAACTTCCTTCTTCTGATTTCTGGGACAGCACGCTCTTTTGGTCCTATTTCACTGACTGTGTCTTCTCAGTCTCCTTTGTGGATTCCTCTTCTCTTTCATCTTATAACTAAGAATACCTCTGGCTCCAGAAAGGCAAGTCCTGGGTCATACTGTGTCTCTTGCTACAGGGTTTGAATGAGTAGTTACCTTTCTCTTCTTCATCTGTTTTCTCTGCAGTGGCATTGGTTTTGATAACACCTACACAAGAAAACAGTTGTCATAATCAGAAAGGCAAATATCAAACCCACCCAGAAGGTAGGACAATGTAAATACCAAAATTTATTTTACGTGTTCAAAATGTAAAGAGTTGGCTTTTCTTTGTGTTTAATAAATTTTTATTCCTACAAAATTTTTAAGTGCATAAGAAAATTTCACATTTCTAGAAATTTTGGCTGACTTCAAAGTCATCAGCAGAATGTCACCTCTGACTTACTTCTCCTAATAAAAACTATAGCTTTATATTAGCAAACATAATTAAACATGAGAAAGAAAAATTAAAAGACAGAGGTAAAATGATCACTTTTTATAGAATGTACTAGAGGCCCGATGCACAAAGATTCGTGCAAGAATGGGCCTTCCTTCCCCTGGCTGCTGTCACTGCCTTTGTTCTGACCCAGAGCCGCCTTTCTACCTGCCGCTGGCTGCTCGGCGCCTGTGTATGCAAATTAACACACCACCTTTGTTGGGTTAATCTGCATACTCACTCCTGATTGGCTGGTGGGGGTCATGAAGGTATGGTCAATTTGCATCTTTCTCGTTTATTAGTGTAGATGACCGTAAACTTGTAGGGCTAAGTATCAACTTAAGTAAACAGAAATCAGTAGTTTACAAAAAATAGTTATAATTGAAAAAATCTGACTTATAATAGCAACTAAAAAGATAAAATACTGCACCTAGAAATAAAGTTAACAAAAATATAAGACTTAGATGAAGAAAACTTTAAAACACGCATAAAATAATGCAAATAGGTACAGCTAAAAACCCCATAAATTTAAATGGGAATCTAAGATATTCACTTAACCCAAAAGAAATCAGGAAAAGAGGCAGAGAACAAAAATAAGGGAACAAACAAATCAAATAGTAAAATTGCTGGGTTGAAATCTGAATTGTGGACTGCCCCCCAATTCATGTTGAAGTCCCTAAGAATGTACCTCAGAATGTGACCTTATTTTGAGATAGGGTCATTGCAGATATAATTGGTTAAGATGAAGTCATTAGGGTGGCCCTAATCCAATACCATTAATGTCCTAAAAAGGGGAAATTTGAACATAGATATGCACACAGGAAAAATGCCATGTGGGAAAAAAAGAAAGAAAAATGCCATGTGAAGATGAAGACAGACTGGGGTGATGCTTCTATAAGCCAAGGAACACCAAAGATTGCCAGATCCTTCCTCATCGCCCTCAGAAGGAATCAACCCTGCCGACAACCTGATCTTGGATTTCTGGCCTCCAGAACTGTGAGACAATAAATTTCTATTGTTCAAATCACCCAGTTGGTGATATTTTGTTATGGCAGCCCTAGCAAAGTAATAACAGGTGAAGATTGGGAACTGGGTAAATGGTGGCCAGGATGGAAAGGCCTTTCACCTGTTTATACTTTATGAGTTGTTTTTATTGATTGCAGTGAGGAAGGGAGAGATAGATACATCAATGATGAGAGAGAATCACTGATTGGCTGTCTCCTGCACATCCCCTACTGGGGATGAAGCCCACAACCTGGGCATGTACCGTGACCAGGAATCAAACCGTGATCTCCTGGTTCATAGGTCAAGGCTCAACCACTGAGCCATGCCGACCGGGCACTTTATGAGTTTTGAACCCAGATTAACCTTTAAAAATTTTAAAGAAACATTACAAGTGAACAATGACAGAGGCTAGATCAAATCTGAAAAAATAACATATCCCCTTCAGTGTGAAACCTACTTTACTGGCTGTCAAATCCAGTGCTAACATTTGCCAAACATGCTAAATGAAAGCTCCTTTTCACATTATAGCTATGAGTACAAAGCAGAAGCAAACTTATAACTTGTACCAGCTTACAATTACTCGTGACTCACCATTGGCATCTGGTTTGACTCTCTCGTCCTTGATCTGCAAATTACTGATCTGAAGGGAAATAAAACACTTGAGAACAGAGTCACAGGATAACTTAATACTATGAATTATGTACTAAGCTAATGTACACAAGTCTGTAGGGTAAAATAAAAAACGGGGAGGGTTTTTACCAACTATCAGGAAGCAGTGTTTTGAAACATTAAATTACATCAGCCTCCTGATAAGCAAATTGTTTAGAAACAGATAGCAAGTATATTCATATCTCATCTAGATTAGGAAAATAGGTTTAAAAAGATGTGAAACCAATTCTCAGTAACTGTCTTTTAGGAAAGATCTGATGCTAAACACTAGATTGTAAACTCTAGAGCACCAGAACCATATACTATATCATACTTTTTTAAAAATTGGTATCAGAGAGGAAAGGAGACAGGGAGAGGGAAACATCAATGATGAGAATCACTGATGGGCTGCCTCCTGCACGCACCCCCCCCCACCCCCCCAACTGGGGACTGAGCCCGAAACCCTGGCATTTCCCTGGCTGTGTTTGATTCCCATTGACCTCCTGGTTCCTGGGTCCATGCTCAACCACTGAGCCATACCGGGCCATATCATACTTTTTGAATGAAATATATAAAAACCGAAACCTGCTATTCTGCATAGCTACGAACTACCAACCATGTTAAGCATGGACCTAAACAATGTTCAAATAAGGCACTCTGCCTGCTGGGAGCCTATCTTCCCTCTCAGGAGTGCATCTCCTAGATTCTAACTATCCCCAAGAGACTTGCAACCTGGGGAGCAGTGGGCAGCGGCAGCTCCATCCAGGCTAACCCCCTGAACCTGCCTCCAAGGCCCCCTTTTCTCCGACTTCCCAGTGAGCTCAAGCAGTCCCGCCTAGGCTCTCCTGTTGCTTCTATTCTAAGCACTTCCTTTGCTTCCTTGTCCCCAGCTTTAATATTGGTACTCTCAAAATCAAAGTTAATAATGTTAAAATAAGAGAAGCACATAATCGTTCTACTCTTGATGAGAAAGAGAACCAGCCTAAATTTGCCTTTCCTTGACATCCCCACTGGGGAGATGCAATACAGAAAAGACAGCATACGTAGCGGGAACAGAGTGCCACAGGATAAAAGTCTTTAACTGGCCCAGATGAAGACCAAAGGCTCGAATCAGTACTGATTCCTCGGCGGGCCACTGGCCTGCCCCACCCGTGGACTCCCTGGATTTGAGGCAGGGTCCGCTGGGGCCCTCCTACTTCCTTCTCCCCTGGAGCTGAAGCCACTGACCGACTTGACAGCCGCTTCCTGCTGGTCCACGGCCAGGGCCCACGAATCGGAGGCCATGGTCCGGAGGGAGGGAGGCCGACTGGTGGAAAAATTCACCCCACTGCACACGCACACACAGGTCCCAAGCCCGCCGCAGGCGCGAGAGAGCAACTCACGCGGACCGGAACTGGTGCCGCCTAAACGTGACATCAGTTCCTGCCTGGCGCGACACGTCACCATTCCGCGCCGCGGGGGCCATTTCCCGGGCCGCGCCCACTCCCGTCAGGCACTAAGCTGAGGCCGCCGCCGGTTTCCTCAGGCATTTAAACCTCTCGGAGTCTTAATATCTCTAACGTCTGTGAAGTGAAACTCTTGGCCCTCGCTTTGTCTAACCTCACACTGAAGTAACCCAAGTTTTATTTTCAAACCTGCCACGTCTCGTTAAATTTTTAAATCTCTGAACTCTAAAGCCTCATACAAGGAAAAGTACCATGAGACTACCACACGATGCCAATTTCCACTGTTAAGAACGCGATAACAGGTAAGAGAAAAAACAACAAAGAAACCAAAAGCCCCTAACCTCCCTCCCCGCCCCACAATCCCACCACTCCAAACAACACAACGGCGTTATCTTTTTCTTCTGGGTCATTCCAGCCCTTGTGCATACCCATCACAGTACAGGTATTTTATATAGTCCTAAACAAAGTTTGCATACAATTTAAAATTTGACCTTTTTGTTATACAGCTAAATATTTTTAATGTCATAATTATCAATGCAATGGCATAATAGTCCATCAAACTCCCATCACATCAATTGCCTAACTCCTTCCTGGTGTTTTATCATTACTTGGTAACCCTTCAGTAGACATCTACACACCATCAAAAGGTATCTTATTTGTTTGCTGCCTGTTTACTTTTTGTCTCCTCCCCCCCACTAGAATACGAACTCTTTAAACAGGAGCAAAAATCTTATGTCTTGGTCAAACAGCTGGTTAGTGAACCTAGAAAAGTTCATGGCACATAGCAGACTCTCAAATGTACACCAGGCCACAGAAAGGGAAGAGCAATGTTACTCAGAAAGTAACTTAGGTCTCTGACCAGTGTGGCTCAGTTGGGCCTCAGCATGGTACCAAAAAGGTCACCAATTCGATTCCCGGTCAGAGTACATACCCGGGTTGCAGGCTCATACGCCAGTCACAAAAAAACAAGTATGTATGATCTCACTTACATAAAGTACTTAGGAACAGTCAAGATTGTAGAGACAGAAAGTAAAACGATAGTTGTCAGCCCTAACTGGTTTGGCTCAGTGGGTAGAGCGTTGGCCTGCGGATGGAAAGGTCCCGGGTTCAATTCCGGTCAAGGGCATGTACCTTGGTTGCGGGCACATCCCCAGTGGGAGGTGTGCAGGAGGCAGCTGGTCGATGTTTCTCTCTCATCGATGTTTCTAACTCTCTATCCCTCTCCCTTCCTCTCTGTGAAAAATCAATAAAATATATTTTTTTGGGGAAAAATTATAGTTGTCAGGCTGGGGTGGGGGTCAGAGGAAAGGTCTTGGGAATGGTTTATTGGGTATGGTTTCCATTTTACAAGATGAAGAGTTAATAGAGCCCGGCCGGCATGGCTCAGTGGTTGAGCGTCAACCTATGAACCAGGAGGTGATGGTTCGATTCCCAGTCAGGGCACAGGCCCAGGTTGCGGGCTTGATCCATCCCCAGTGTGGAGTGTGCAGGAGGCAGCCAATCAATGATTCTCTCTCATCATTGATGTTTCTCTAGCCCCCTCCCTTCCTCTCTGAAATCAATAAAAATACTTTAAAAAAAAAAGTTAATGGAGATGGACTGTGGTGATGGTTGAACAACATTCTGAAAATATTTAATACCTCTGAACTGTACTTTTAAAAATGGTTAAGATGGTAAATTTTATATTTTACCACAATAAAATACAATGGAAAATTGGGGGCTGGGTATGGGAAAGGTTAAAATAGGAGAGGGAGAGCTGATAGAACAAGTCCTTAAAAAGCCACAGGAGAGAGAATTTAGCGCACGGATAGAAAAATTTAGACAAGAAGGATGCCTCCTATTGCAATAGGAGGAGAGGGAAGAAGTGTGCTTGGAGATAAGTCTGGTGGTGGAAGGTGGAGGATGTCTCCTTGTGTTGGCTGTTTACTTGGATTAGGGAGATGATTTGCTGAAACCTGAGGGAGATAATGGGATGGGGAGTTTGATATGAGTCTTAAAATGATCCCTGAACAGAGTGGGGGAGTTAACCAGAAAGGACTAATGATCCATAAGTTAGAGGCATTGCAGCTTTTCCTAAAGTTGTCCCCTCCATTAATGTTAAATATGAAGTCAGATAAATAGAACAATATTTATTTTGTCCCTGGAGTATAGACCTACTTGTTTTAGAAATTAACAAAGTAACACTGAAACACTGGGACCTGTTTTGTTTGTTGTTAAACTTGGACTCAAATGGGATTTATTAGGATGCTTTCCATGCAAATTAAGAAATTGTTGGTATCTGAGAGGAATGCAGACTAGATAACTATACACCTAGTACTCATGGCCACACAACCTGACCAGGAGCTAACTCATGTCCTTTCAAGTCTTCTGTGTGGAGACATTTGCTTTCAGGAATAGAACAAAGGACTATTTGGTTTTTCTTCAATTGGACTGGAAGCATATAAATGAGAATATAACAGAAAAGTTGTAGACTCACAAAATGTGTACTAGTACTTCCCAGAGAGTTCTATCTAAACAACACCCCTCCTCCCATTTCCTCTAGGACCGTGGTCTGCAAACTGCGGCTCGCGAGCCACATGCATCTCTTTGGCCCCTTGAGTGTGGCTCTTCCACAAAATACCACGGCCTGGGCAAGTCTATTTTGAAGAAGTGGCGTTAGAAGAAGTTTAAGTTTAAAAAATTTGGCTCTCAAATTTCAATTGTACTGTTGATATTTGGCTCTGTTGACTAATGAGTTTGCCAACCACTGCTCTAGGAGAAGGAAATGGCTGTAGTCCTGGGCAATAAGGCTACCCAACCACCTCTGCCTATTAGATATTGATAAAGCAGAGGCGGTAAGTATCTCATTTGAGCAGCTGACATACCAGCCACCACTGTTAGGCTTCACTTAATATTCTTTCCTCCACCTACTTCTATACCCCATTTTACTTAAAATTTTTTAAAATATTTTTTATTGATTTCAGAGAGGGAGAGATAGATACATCAGTGATGAGAGAGAATCATTGATCAACTGCCTCCTGCATGCCCCACACTGGGGATTGAACCTCCAACCCAGGCATGTGCCCTGACCAGGAATCAAACCATTATCTCCTTGTTCATAGGTGAAAGTTCAACCACTGAGCCATGCCTGCTGGGCCCCCATTTTACTTGTAGAATTATCTGTATTTAAAACTACTTAGGAGAATCTACTTGCTCTGCTGAATACTAACACCAGAACAATTTCTAAGCCAAGGCAGAAGCATCTAACAACAGTGGCTAGAGGAAGAGACATAAGGTAGGAGTGTCACATCTTCCAAGCAGATCCCCACCTGGCCTCACACTTCCCACTAGGTGTTTGAAGCTAGTCTGGGGAAACCTTGTCCCAGATCCAGGACTAGGGCACTGGAGCCTTCTACCATCAGCCCCTCAGTCTCCTCACCTCCATTGTATCATTTTTAGAAGTTGCTGTAATCTGAGTCAACAGAATAAGGAACTTTTATTCTCAATCGGAAAAGCGAAGTCAGGTAAAACTGCAGGGATTCCTAAGAACCTGATATCTATGTCCAAGACCGGGAGAAACCTAAAGGAAGTCTCTGAAATCTATAACAGCTTGGGAGGTGTTGGTGAAGGAGAGGGGCCAGTCCCTTCTTGCAAAGATGACATCATGCAGGCTGTGTAGGAGACTCAACACTGATCCGATCTTTTCTTCCTTTTGGGTTTCTCCCCAGAATTATTTTGTGTAGTGTATCTAATTATTGAGTTACAAATCATCTTTGGAATAAAAATAGTAGATAGGTATGTAAGTCTGCCATTCTTCCTCTGTAATATCCCTTCAGTCCATTTTTTTTCTGCATTCTCAATACAACCAGTGACATCCTGGCACTTGCTGTGTGATGGGACTGATGGAATAGTTTCTCAGAAGCCAGCCTTTTCAGCTCCAATATATCTTGTATACCTCTGCTAGACCAATCCCTCCCCCCAAAAAAAACAAATGATTTCATCACCTCCTGTGTTTTAAGAATCTATGAACAAATCCTGTTCAAACAATCAAATCTCCATTTTCTACCTACTGAGACTTTTCTCTGCCCACATGGCTAGGCTGCTTACCTTACTGCCCTTCCTGTATACTGTGTTTATCCTGGTGAAGTTACTTTAGTCTTCATAGGACCAGTCTACCTAAGGCACTCTTCTTGTCTTTTGAAATCCATTTTTCCTCATAAGCAAACTCCACTCCTTCATGAATCTTCCCTAACCTCGGATATCCTTACTTTTAAAAATATATATATTTTTATTGATTTCAGAGAGGAAGAGAGAGGGAGAGATAGAAACATCAATGATGAGAGAAAATCACTGATTGGCTGCCTCCTGCAAGTCCCACACCAGGGATCAAGCCAGTAACCAGAGCATGTGCCCCGACAGGGAACTGTGACCTTCTGGTTCACAGGTCGATGTTCAACCACTGAGCTACGCTAGCCAGAAGGAAATACTTACTTTCTGAATACCATTTGAATGAAATGGCCTTCAAGTTAAATAATAAACGAGATGGGGCCCTGGCCTGTGTGGCTCAGTGAATAGAGTGTCAGTCTGGGCACCTTAAAGGTCTAGTGTTCTATTCCTGGTCAAGGGCACATACCTGGTTCAATCCCCGGCCCTGGTTGGGGTGCATCGGGAAGCAGCCAATCAATGTGTCCCTCTCGCATGGATGTGTCATTCTTTTCCTCTCCCTCCCCTGCTTCCACTCTAAAAAAAAAAAATCAATGGAAAAAATATCATTGGATGAGGACTGACCAAAACAAGGGATGGGAACAACAAAGGGAGAAGACCTCTTTCTGAATCCTATTTTTATTCCTTTCCTAGGACTAGAAAAATAGAATGTAAGAACTTTGTAGTTGCTAGCATATGTTTTCTTTGTGATTAGCCAGCGTCCTCTGGTTTACCAGCAGGAAAAAAGGGAATGTGAACAGACCTCTGGCAGCTGGGTAGGGCCGGCCCTTGGCCTATGGAGCCATCCCAGCTACTCAGGTTGGAGCAATGTTAACTTTGAAATGGGACAGTAATATAAGGTGATGACTAGCTTATGGAATAATAGGTGAGTCTTCACTTATGTATGATTACTAATATCAGTAACCATATGATTACTAATATGCTGTTTTCTCCTTATAGTCATTAATGATATCTTAATAACATGAATATATCACAATTAAGTTCAGTTAATATTAGTAAAGAATACATCAACAATTAATTAGTTTTTATGCATACAGCCAATGAACGACACTCAAAAAAAGCCAATAAAATCAATTGTTTATGGATAATGAATATATCTAGAATCTGCCATTGGATCAAAAAATCTCCTTTTCCCAAGTGAATTTTTGTTCTAGGGCACAGTTTGTCGTTCTATATCTAGGAACAGTAAAAGAAATTCTGGGGACTGAAGTTCACCAAGGGCTCAATATATTTTTACATCACTGATGTCTCAAAACTGGACAAGGTCACAGAGGCAGCTTTGGTCTACTGAGCCATGGGAGCCAAGCACTGATTGCAGTGAATATGGTCTATGAAGGAATATGTACTGCAATATGTACTGGGGTGACATTCCAGATCTATCCATAACAGTGAGTCTGACCTTTTTAAAACACACACACTCCCTTGGGAGTCTCTCCCTGGAAAATGCATTTAAACTCAATACTGCATATACTTCAAACTCCACAAAACCCATCCAGTGAATTCTTAGGGGTCCAAGCCTCCAGATTAAGAACTATTTATCTAGATTCCATATACCCATTTATTCCTATTTGAAGATTCTGAAACATCCCTTCCCATTTTGCTGCCCAGATTTAGGGCTCCTCAGTAGATGGGTTATATGTGCTGTGAGAAGGTGGTTGTGCAGCCTCATGCGTAATCTATAGTCCTTTAATTATTGCCTTTGTTTTTAGTTATTTCAGGGTTGGTCCACAGAACTTTGGGTGGGGGGATTACATTTCTTCTGTTATATGACTCCCAGAGTAGGTCTGAGTTGGCCAGAAGCATAGAGAAGACTATACAGCCAAGTGCCCAGTGGAGGAATGTAGCAGGATTGGCAGAGTGTCAGTCTCTGCAGTATCTGTAATGTCAGATTAAGGTAACCACCTGGAAGCTGGTAAGTGGCTCTTTCCTTTCCTAAGACACAGAGCTAGCCCTAAAACATAGAAACCACCTACAAGGAAGGTCTGGGATTTGAGTAGTAACTCATCACAGAAAACCCCTCTTCCAAGCCTGGTCCTAGGTAAAGTGGCCATTCTGTATCAGACTCAAAGAACAGAAGAGGACCCCTTTGGGCTGGACTTCTATTACTCTTGCAGTTCAGTTTCATCTCATCTTTGCTCTGTCACTTTGTGGGTACCAACAGCCTTGGTCAGATATGAAGAAATATTCATTACTATTTGCTCTGACTACTCTGCCAAAGATGCCAAGTAAAGATGGAGTAAAGGTCTTGGCAGTTACTCTTGCTTTGCACATATGATGGTTGTAATCCACCTAGTCCCTTAGTTGCACTTAGTTGCACATAGATGTCCAGTATCTTTTCACAGTCAAAGTGCCAAATACCTCTTACAACACTTGTCTTCTGGGATCTGAAGACAAAGCAAGGATTTGTGATTACTGCGGATCACTTCTGGAGCTGCCCTGAGGCTGGCTATTCGTGACTTCAAACCACAATTTTCACTGAGGATACAAATCTCACATCACCTCATATTTACTCAAGACTCCTATGGGGTCAAGTTGATGTTAAGGATATAAAAAAAGATGCTGCAAATGCCTGTGAGACCAGGTTTTATGGCAAGCTAGAGCCACCACTAATTCTTCACGATGACTTCACAGGACTTGCTCAAGCACAAGCAAGGGACATTCCAGTAATCAGATGTGCACTGCACACAGATAGCACGTGCTGAAAAGAACAGGTCGTGGCCCTACAACACAAACTTGCACCCACCAAAAATCCCAGGTTGGCATTTTGGTCCATGCTTCGCATTTTGGTTCGTGCTTAGCAAATCCCCTCCTGCTGTGGGCTTCAGTACAGAGTAGGCTGACAACACTCGGTTGAGCTATCCCACCCCAAATCCAAAGCAGCAGCTCACAGCTCTCCTCTGCTGCCTCATATCTTAGTCTAAACGTGATGGGTGGCTTACATACCTATCCTTCTTGGGGCTTCTCTCTGTGTTCCCTCTTCACCTCTATTCTGTCACTTCCACTAGAGCTGGTGTGGGCCTGAACACTCCTACCCAGACAACAGGCAGAGGCTGCCAGATAGATCCTGAGCAAGTGATCATTTAGCACAGCATCTAGATGAGTGTAACCATAGGGAAAACACTGGCCAAAAAAAAAGACAGAATTTCCAAAAGGTAAATTTCTGTGTATTCACGCCTAATCTTCCAAAAGTTTTGTAAATAATTTTATCTACCTTCCCCCATCATTTGCACAATTTTTATCAAGTCCAAACGTAATTTAAAATGAGGTAGGTAGTTTCTCTCTAATCGTGCCTTCATCTTTCTGGCGACTGTTCAGGCCTGTACTTGAAAGCACTAGTCTCCCACTTAGGGGGAGCCAAGGGTGGGCAGCAGGGCCTGGTGGAGCTTCTCAGTTGGCTATTTTCTCAATCTCGTCCAAATCATCTGTGTCCAGTCTTTCTATTTTCTTATCTGAGAATAAAAAAAGATTCAAAGAGAAATCAACATGGGGTTACATGGAGACACACACCTAGGGAAAGGGCAGTTCAGCAGGGAGAGAAAACACACAGGTCTCTGCCCCGGCTAGGAACAAGCCCTGCCTCCGCCCACATCCATCCTTCATTTAACCCCAAAGGCTTCTGGTGCCTGAGACACTGACACTGACACTGACAACAGTCTGAGTCCAAGGCCCTCAGCCTGACCAAGGGGAACTGACATTCGAGTCCTGACACTGAACTCCCCAGGTGTGCTCTTCCCAATTGTAGGGGAGGAGGGGAATGTGCAAAGGGACAAAGCCTCTCTAAGGGCCACAGGACTACCTACCCTTCCACCCACCCCCCGACTTGCCCCTATAAAGAAAGGACACTCCCAGGACTCACTAAAATGCTCCTGGATTCTGTTGAGGATGTTCATGCTGTGCTTGCTGTCAACCATGTTCACTGCCAGGCCCCTCTTGCCAAAGCGGCCAGTGCGCCCGATCCGGTGCAGGTAAGTCTCGTTGTCTGGGTTCCCATCCTTGTCCACAGGAAGGTCAAAGTTGATGACAACAGATACCTGTTCAACGTCGATACCTGCATGAAGGAGAGATGGGGCAGAGTAAGAATGGGAGACAGGCCACGTACACCAACTTTGGGGAGAGGGAGTCAGGGTGGGCCAGCTCTGGGATTCAAGGACCAGGAGCACATAGCAGAACCCAGAGGAAAATCACAGGACTTGGGCAGGTGCTAAAGAAATAAAGAAATCAGTAGGAGCCCTAGCTGGTTTGGCTCAGTGGATGGAGCTTCGGCCTGGGGACTGAAGGGTGCCAGGTTCGATTCTGGTCAAGGGCACATGCCCAGGTTGCGGGCTCAATCCCCAGTAGGGGGCGTGCAGGAGGCAGCCAATCAGTGATTCTCTCATCATGGATGTTTCTACCTCTCCCTCTCCCTCCCTGAAATAAACAAAAATACATATGTAAAAAAGAAAGTCAGTAGGAGAGCCTCTGCTAGACACTAGTGTCAGGAGATGCAGCTGAAACCTCAATGGCTGCACCAAGAAGAGCAGGCGCCATTGTAAACCAGTCAGAAGCCTGTACATTTCCTTCCACCAAGTCAGGACTCAGTTTCTGTGAAAGTTCTTATCTGCTGAGGGAATCCAGTCTCTCCTAGAAAAGAAGGTCACCACCAACCCCACGTGACCTCTCCCAAACCACTGAGTTGTTCATATATGAGGATTTCTCTTGCTACCCCGAGGCTGGCAGACCAGAACAAGTCCTCTGCTCACCACGGGCACACACGTTGGTAGTCACCAGAACTTTCTCTTTGCCCTCTCGGAAGCGCTCAATCACCGCAGCCCTCTGCTCCACCATCATCTCACCACTTAGCAGAGCCACCTGGTGGCCTTCTTTTGAGAGCTCTGCTGCCAGCCAACTGGCTGTTTTGCGGGTCTGGAGTGAAAAGAATTGTTTTAAATGAAGATACCTGCAAAAAAAAAATGAAGACATCTGCAGAAAAGTGGCTTTTTGCCAATTATATACATGAAGACCTGCGGCATTCAGCCGCAGGTTAGACTTAAAATTTTTCAAATAGAATTTTAGCCTTATATTTTTTGGATGAATTACTTAAATGATCTTGGTGTTCATCTAAGAAGAATGTGGTTTTTACCCAAGGTTTTCATTTCTAAAAAGTCTGTCTTAATATTTTAACATTTCATTGGGTGTTATTTGGAGTTTCTTTCAAGTTATCTCTAAGAAGTGGGATTCAAGATGGTTCAATTTTCAGTCTTCCCCTTATAACTCATTTTATTATGAGGAGAATATGCCCTAGGGCAGTGATCGGCAAACCGCAGCTCGCGAGCCACATGTGGCTCTTTGGCCCCTTGAGTGTGGCTCTTCCACAAAATACCACATGCGGGCGTGCACGTACAGTGTGATTGAAACTTCGTGGCCCATGCGCAGAAGTCAGTTTTCGGCTCTCAAAAGAAATTTCATTCGTTGTACTGTTGATATATGGCTCCGTTGACCAATGAGTTTGCCGACCACTGCCCTAGGGCAGGTAGAAGTGATTCACTTTCTAGTCCCACAGAGAGAAGCTGGTCCTCCTGAGCACTAAGGTGGAGCTGGCTGAGAGGGAGGGGGCTGGACAACACCTTCCCATGGAACTCCTCCCCAGGCTGGCCTGCTGCTGCTGCTCCTGCTCCTGCTGCTACTCACATGGCAGAAGATCATGGCTTGAGCAATGGTGATGGCCCCGTAGAGGTTACACAAGGCCTGGAACTTCTCGTCTCTGTTATTGCACAGGACGTAATACTGCTTGATGGTGTCCAATGTCTCCTCCTCACGCTTCAGTTTGATAATGTTTGGATCTGGGACCACTTTCTGGGCAAAGTTCCATACAGAGTCTTCAAAGGTGGCAGAGAAAAGCAGCATCTGGCAGTTCCTGGGCAGCATCCTGCAAGGGAAGGCCCAGGTGTTTGGCATAAGCCCGCGTTTTTCACTGGCATGAGCAGCAGCACAGCCTCCCCCGGCTTGGACGGTCTGTGTCCCCTGGCAGGTGGCAGAGGTGGAGGAGCACTGTGGGGAAGAGGCAGGAGCAGACATGGGGCAGGGACAGGGTGGTATTAGACTCCCTAAGTCTTTTTCCTCGACCCAGGTGGGAATATGGTCAGTGCTGACATGACCCATCGAACACATCCTTCTGAAGCTTCTGACGCAGAGACCTCAGCAGGAGAGATAAGAGGAGTTGGATATAACAGGAGGAGACATAAAGAAGGTTTTTACTTATAGATCAGGAGGCTGAGAAGTTCCTCCCAGATCCAGCGTCCTACCTTTGGATGCGGATGCTTTGATCTTGGTGGCCCTGAGTAGCTATCATCACATCAGCCTCATCCAGAACAAACACCTTGATCTTCTTGGGGTCAATGAACTTGAGCTTGGAGCACCAGTCTAAGACAGTGCCAGGGGTGCCAATGACAATGTGCTCACTGATCTTCTGACCTCTTTCCACTGTGGAGACAAGATGTTTTACAAAGGTATGTCCTGGCAAAACCTCTCCTTTCTGAGAAATTCTAAAGCTTTGATGTATTTTAATACAATTTTTTTTATGTTTGCATTAATATTTTAAGGAAAGGTTAGGATATCACTACAATATTTCATGGACACAGAAAAGACAATAGTGCTGAAAAGATATACTAAAGATATAAACAATGAGAAGATAAAAAAACTCTGTGGTATTCTTTCTCATTTTGTATTTCAAAAATCTTTTTAAATTTTTATTGTTAATCCCCATGGGAGGATATTTTTTCCATTGATTTTTAGAGTAGAAGGGAGGGAGGGAAAGATAGAGACATTGATGTCAGAGAGACAACTCGACTAATTGCCTCCTGCACATTCCCCAACTGCACGCTCCCAACTGGGGTTGGGGATTGAACCTGCAACCCAGATAAGCACCCTTGATTGGGAATTGAACCCTTAACCCTTTGGTGCACAGGCCAATGCTCTAACCATTGACATCACTGGTCAGGGCAAGGACCTGTTATCTTTATTTCTTCTCTGTTAGCATGGTTCCCCCTAGATGAGGATTGCATTTCCTCATAACAGAAATTTTCAAAGGTTTCCTCACTCTAGTGTACTCAGCTCCTCACCTTTCCAGCATTTATATCAAACAAGTCAGTTGCTTTTACATACCTCATGCCCAGATCAATAAATAGGGTTCATTATGAAAGACTGTCTTTTCAAACACAATCTACCTCTCTTAAAATGCTTCCCAGGCCTGGCAGACCATGACATGTTCTTGGTCCTGCACAGTCTGAAATTAAGAATTTGGTTCTTCATTTTTAATTAGATGGTACTTATTGATTCAAATTTTAGCACTTATTTGTACTCTTTACCAGACATAAACAATTTCCCTCTAGTCACGGCCAAAATTTTGCCCAAATGTGAATGTTAAATCAATTCAAAGCTAACAAATGCTGCCAATTTTAAATTTCAGTTAACAATTACTGCCCCTTATAAAAAAAATTATTCAAAATCCTCTGTCATTCTAACTCAACTCCAAACTAACATTTTAAGTAACTTTTCACTGTTTTATTATCTTACTTTTCAGAACTGATTTCACAAAAGGATGTTGTACACAGAGTAGATTTCTGCGAGTCATAAAATTACAATTTTGTGTTAAAGATCCATAGGACTCAACCAAACTTCTAAGGAAATTTAAATTACTTAAATATTGTCAGTTTGTTGTAAAACAAAGGCAGAAAATATGTATAAAGAATAAAAATAGCCCTAACCCGTTTGGCTCAGTGGATGGAGCATTGGCCTGTGGACTCAAGGGTCCCAGGTTCGATTCCAGTCGGGGGCATGTGCCTTGGTTGCAGGCACATACCCATTGGGGAGTGTGCAGGAGGCAGCTGATCAATGTTTCTCTCTCATCGATGTTTCTAACTCTCTATCCTTCGCCCTTCCTCTCTGTAAAAAATCAATAAAATATATATATATTTAAAAAAAGAATAAAAATAAACTACCAGAGTTAACTGCCATGAACATTCTAGAACATTTTTGTTCTTCTAATGACATCAAAAAGAAATTAGGCAATTAAACAAATCCAGAACTTGGACCATTTTATAAGCAAAAAGGTGTGTTCAAAAAGTAAATTGTAATGTGAAGGGACTATTCTAGATTAAAAGAAATGTAAGGAGATACAATAACCAAATGCAATGTGGATACACTTCCTCGATCTTGGTTCAAACCAAGAGAGCCATAAGGAAACACTTTGGGGACAATTGAAGTAAAATGAAAATGACTAGGTATTAGTCATTAGAGAATCTGTTAATATTCATGGTTGTGATAAGGGTATTGTGGATATGCTGAAGAATGTCTTAATCATGAAATGCATACTAAAGTATCTACACTAATAAAAGAGAACCATGCAAATTGACTGTACCTCCGCTATGCCCCACAAGCCACACCCAGCAGCCAATCAGGAGCAAGTATGCAAATTAACCCAACCAAGATGGCTTTTGCCATGGAGAGAGCAGGAGGCTTGGGTTGTCCCCGGCAATGGAGGAAGCCAAGCTTCCTGCCCTGCCCTGGCTGGCCCTGACCTCCACTCAAGGCTACAAAGTTTCAATTATAGAAGATAAATAAATCCCAGATACCAGGGCCTCCACTTGGGTCACTGGGGGGGCGTGGCTGGCCTGCAAATCACCACAGGCCCCTTGCCCAGACCACCCCACATGCCAAGGGAACCCCCACCCTGATCCGGGACACCCTTCAGGGCAAACCAGCTGGCTTCCAGCCATGCACCAGGCCTCTATTCTATCTAATAAAAGAGTAATAAGCAAATTGACCATCACTCCAACACACAAGATGGTTGCCCCCATGTGGACACAAGATGGCTGCCACAAGATGGCCAGCAGGGGAGGGCAGTTGGGAGGGACCAGGCCTGCAAGGGAGGGCAGTTGGGGGTGATCAAGCCTGCAGAGGAGTGCAGTTAGGGGTGACCAGGCCTGCAGGGGAGGGCAGTTGGTGGGGAACAGGCCTGCAGGGAAGGGAGTTAGGGGTGACCAGGCCTGCAGGGGAGGGCAGTTAGGGGCAATAAGCTGGCAGGGGAGCAGTTAGGTATCAATCAGGCTGGCAGGGGAGGGGTTAGGGGGTGATCAGGCTGGAAGGCAGAAGCAGTTAGGGGCAATCAGGAAGGCAGGCAGGTGAGCAGTGGGGAGCCAGCAGTCCTGGATTGTGAGAGGGATGTCTGACTGCCGTTTTAGGGATGTCCGACTGCCCGGTAGGGTCGGACCTAAACGGGCAGTCGGACATCCTTCAAGGGGTCCCAAATTGGAGAGGGTGCAGGCTGGGTTGAGGGACATACCCCCACCCCCCATGCAATAATTTCATGCACCGGGCCTCAATGTCTGGAATAAAAAGCCACAATGTCTGCAATTTACTTTCAAATGATTCACCAGAAATATCTATATACACATAAAGCGATATGGCAAAACATTAAGTTTTCAAATCTAGGTGGAGGGCACACGGGGTTCATTGTATTTTAACTGTAAAATTAAAAAAATTATTAGCTTAATGAATTAGGATTACATATTCATACTCACATTTATTGCCTCGAACAGCATAAGCTAGCTTCAGCTCTGGGTAAAATTTGCCCATCTGCTCAATCACTTTTCCCGTTTGAAGGGCAAGTTCATACGTTGGGGAGAGGCACAGACACTGGTAGAAAGAGTGCAGAGTGAGAAGTCAAGACAATAGCTTTTTTGCAATGGGGAATTACACCAGGATTTAATTATTCTTCCAGCTAAGGCTGAAGGAAAGGATATATAAAGTGTACACCATTTGTTTCTTTAAGCTGCAAAGTCATAAGGTAGAATTCTTAGGGGCCAGAGCTCTGGCTGGGTAAAGACACTTGGAAACAACTACTGGCCAGTAGAGTACCAAAACCTACAAGTGAGCAAGGATCTGAAATTCAAATTGGAGATTAGCTTCCTTTTCACTTTCTCAGAAAGTTCTCAACTTTCTACTGGATGAATAATTGTAGATGAAGGAGGTTTTTCCTGCAAGTAAAGGAGCCAAGCCTATCAGCAATATCCTAGAATTGGCAAACCATGGAAGAGAACAGGATTTTTGTTACTAGATCAACTATGTTGGTTGTACCCAACTTAAGGAGCTCTAGTTTATGTAAAAGGTAATATAAGACATGGCTTTTAACCCATCAAATGGCATTTCCCTTCTAGCTGTGCATTAGCAGAAAACCCAAATTCACTAAGTCCTTACCTGGGGGTATCTGTTTGCAGGTTCTACATGGCTGAGCATGGCCAACACAAAGGCAGCTGTTTTACCAGTACCAGACTGAGACTGGGCAATTAAGTTCTGTGGGCTGCACAAGAAAATGAACTGTTTAGTAAGCTTAAATCTCAAGTATCCTTTCAGTTAATAAAAATGAAGAATAACGTTTCAAGTTAAAAAAAAGACATCCATCTTAAAGTAATGTTACTATTATGATGCAGAACAAAGAAAACTTTGAGAAAATAAAGACCTAAAATATCTATTTTTAGACATACAGCTTACTAGAAATCGTGAGCCTCAATCCCACCTCAAATCTACTGAAATCAGAATTTGCATTTTAATAAATTCCTATGAGACTCATAGGCTATGAAAGTGTGAGAAGCACTGCACCATTCTGGTCTCCTAGAACATGTGTTTTTTTTGCTGATATACTTGGCACAATAAACTTTATACTAGTATATCCATATAATGAAATCATGGTGTATATCAGGGGTGAGGAACCTTTTTCTTCCAAAGGCCATTTGGATATTTATAACATCTTTTGTATAACATACAAAATTATCACCTTAAAAATTAGCCTGCTATATTTGGTTAAACGTTTAGTTAACTCACCCCTAATGGCATGGCAGGGCCAGACCAAATGATCTCATGGGCCTCATATAGACGTTTCCCACACCTGGGCTGTATATGAATGGTACAAATGTATATTTCCCAACATAGATGATCATATAAATAAAAATTTTAAAGCATATAAAATTTTATATCTATTTTAAAATATTTATACATATGTAAATGTCTGCCCTGGCCAGTGTGACTCAGTTGATTGGAGCATTGTCACATGCACCAAAGGACTGCATTCAATTCCCAGTCAGGACACATACTCAGGTTGCAGGTTCGATTCCTGGTTGGGGCGGATGTGGGAGGCAACCAATCGATGTTTCTCACATCAATGTTTTTCCTCCTCTCTCTCTCTTTAAAAAAAAAAAAAGTCCAGGCATCTCTACTCAAAATATTAATAGTATGTGGAGGAAAGAGATTACAAATGATTTTTT
This sequence comes from Corynorhinus townsendii, assembly GCA_026230045.1. Classification (NCBI taxonomy): domain Eukaryota; kingdom Metazoa; phylum Chordata; class Mammalia; order Chiroptera; family Vespertilionidae; genus Corynorhinus; species Corynorhinus townsendii. Next base: position 18,887,827 of record JAPDVU010000011.1, read on the forward strand.
CTTATTTTTTTATTGTTTTCTAACTTTTCTAAAATGAGCATATATTAATAGTGTAGTTGTAAATAAAAGCTTTAAAATGTAAAATTAAATATGGGATAGGGTTATGTCAGGACACATACGGCTCAGCAAGCATCAAAGGCAATGCATTTTCTTGTATCTTGGATGGACGGTTAAAGCCCATGGCGTAAACTCCTTGGAGAAGTTGTGGCTTCCTAGAAAAACAATTAATGATGCAAGTCAGTCTTTTTGGTTGAGGAAAGAAGCCAAATATATGGGGAATTTTTTTCTCTTTTTAACTGGTGTTACTTACCGCTTAGAACAAACAAACTTGAACTGTGCTGAACTGAGTCCAATGTGTTAAGTACAGATAACATTTTTATAGATTACCTGGAAATTTTACTAAATGGCTCAAAGCAGCTAATTTTTAAAAATTAAATTTGTTTAGCTAAAAATTTTCTACTGTGATGAAAAATATAACAGGTCCAGGATAGCTATCTAAACAAAGGGGAGAGTGAGAAAGCAAACAAATACTCACAACCGAAGCTCCTCAAAGGACTTCACTGAGTAGAGGGGGGAGTTTGGATCCCGTTGCAGGACTTCCACTTGGTTTGTGTTATCAACAAGGTTGTTTCTGATAAGTTTATTGAGTAAAGACTGGGCAGCTCTGTCCTCTGTCAGGAGAAAGAGCAAATAATTTTAAAAGTCCATGAAATCTACCATGAGCTCATCTGAATTTAATTGCCATTGGTATTTTAAGCAGTAATATGTGTTTTTTAAAAAAATAATTCTTTATTGTTGAAAGTATTACATATGTCCCTTTATTTCCCCAATTGACCCCCTCCAGCCCTTCCCCACACCCCCCTTATGCAGTAATATTTGTACTGGGACTTTTTCCCCCCCTTTTTTAAAAAAAGAATACTTTGACATAGTAAGCATTCAATAAATATTTGTTAAATAAAGAAGAAGAAAAAAGAATACTTTATTTTGATTTTTAGAGAGGAAGGGAGAGGAAGCCTGAAACCCAGGCATGTGTCCTGACCTGGAATTAAACCGGCAACCTTTTGATGCACAGGATGAAGCCCAACCAACTGAGCCACACCAGCCAGGACTGTACTGAGACATCTAGTTCAAGATATATCATAGTTTTTACTTATGATTAGTTGGTTTTATTAAAGAGAAAGATTATGATATCCATAGCATCCATTGGGCCTCATATTCTTCAGAACTCTATTCCTAACAACTGTCCTTTCCTGAGATTATTCCTATCCAGACCCAAATATTTCTCCCCAATTTATGCTTAATATAAACTTAAAACTAGAGGCCCAATGCACAAAATTGGTGCAAGGGCCTTGGCCCTGGCCCCTGCCCACTGCGGTTTTGTCCAGAAGGAAGGACATCTGGAAAGACGTCCAGTCTAAATAGCATATTACACTTTTATTATTACAGATGATTAACTTAATAAATATAATCACAACAATGAAAAAAAAAAGTTAAGATCTGTATCTTGATAACATATAAGCTGCTTGCACCTTGTTAAATGTATTGAAATATCATTAAATTTATTTTTATTAGACAACGGGGATGCAATGTAAATGTTTTTTGTGTGTGTTTTTTTCCCAAAGGTAGTAAAATTTCTTTTCTAATGCCTTATAAAAAATAATCATTCAGGGAATATTTCCTGCTGCTGCTGAAGTTCATCAGTTTTCAAAATAAAATTTCTGTAAAGTGTAAACAATTAGAATTCCTTCACCAATGACTATGTTAGCACTGTGATTCCCATTAAAGTAAAGCCAAGTTGGGTGTAAAAATGAAGCTCTTAACAATCCATTCTCTTAGGCTGTAGAATCTTAGTATGTAGCTCTCAGGCTGTGTTACCTTTCTCTTCTTCTTCTGCCTTCTCTGCATTAGCATTGGTCTTGTCAACAGCACCTTTATCAGACACAAAGTAGCATTCAAAATCAATTCCATACCCAACAGCTGAGATAATTCAAATTCTACCAGACACTAGAAATGTAAAGGCCTGAAGAGCAAAAAAAAACAATGAGGAAACCAAGCCACAGATAAAAACATTTTATTGTTGCTATATAAATAAAGGTATAAAACACTGTAGCTTATATTTTAATCCTTTGTTCCTCTCACCAGACTTCAAAAACTAATGTTAATTTCCCTCATAGCATCAATATTTATGAAATGTTGTAGAAAGATGATTACAAAAAAAAAAAGATTACAGAAGTCACTGATCAGAAATCATCTTGATGCTCAACACCTATGCAAATCGAATTTCATCGATATATGAATACAATAATGCTATTAAGTCTATGTATATGAATTGTTGATTAATAGAATTGTTAATAGAAATTTATACTCAAACACAGTTGTAATTTTGTGAAAATACAACAGATTGTAAGTGAATTCTGTAAGGTAAATGTTACAATTTCTTCCTTATAATATTAAGTACATCAACAAAAATTTAATGGAAATCTTAGCTTTTGGGTACATGATTTCAGAATAATTATAATAGGTTAACTCTCAGATTGCTCATACTTCATCTAGTTCATCTCAAATAGAGGATTATTTAAAAAAAATAACAACCTTTGGCAGTACAGTCTCAAAGTTAGTAATAAATTTAATAATGTATAAGCCAATTAGGCATCCTCATAATTATATTAAACACAATATAAACAAAACAATTCAGTTTATTGATTTCCAAATCAAATGACTGCTAGTATCTGCCAGCCCCTGGTCTGGTTACATGTGTAATGTTTTTCCAGACAGTTATGTCAAAACAGAAATACTAGAATAAATCACATTTGTTTTCAAACTAGCTTTTAGTTACTCACCATTGGCATCTGGTTTGATTTTCTCTTCCTTAAGATGCAAGTTGCTCAACTAAATGGAGAATATAGGAGAGGATGGAAAGTGTCAGGAAAATCAAGTATAAGATTTTAAATAAACAGAGCCTCCCCAGTGTAGCTGGGGAAACATGAGCCACTCTCAAGACCTATTCATTAGATTGTTCTGCTGGGCTCCTTTTGTAATCCCTAATTATAATGCCTAAATTCCTAATTACAATCTCTAGAGAAAATGATAACTTATGAATTTGCTTAATTTTCTGATTACAAAGACCTCTTAATAGAATATCAGTTGAGTTGTCATATTCTCATATTCCAAACGAGGAAATTTAAAAGAGATTTTGGAAAATGCATCTGTAAGTAGGAATCAATTATGTTACAGGATATGTCTGAGCCACGGGACCTCAACATACTGATATTCAGCCTCACTCACATTGAGGTCGCCTTGTGCTGAATGTCTGATACTTTAAACTTGGAACAGCTTGGAGGATTATTGCATGCTGTGTACTCAAAATACACAGCAGGCGCCCTAACCAGTTTGGTCTAGTGGATAGAGCGTGGGCCTGCAGACTGAAGGGTCCCAGGTTCTATTCTGACCAAGGGCACATGCCTGGGCTGCGGGCTCGATCCCCAGTAGGGGGCGTGCAGGAGGCAGCCAATCCATGATTCTCATCATTGATGTTTCTATCTCTCCCGCTTCCTTCCACTCTGAAATCAATAAAGAAAATTTTTTTTTTAAATACGCAGCAGACTGAAGTAGGAATCGATAGGAAGAAACAGAACAAAGAGACATTTCAAAGAAAGAATTATCAGGACTTTGATCAGACACTGCAAATTAGGGATATCCTGGCAGGATTCCCCCCCCCCCCATTAGAATGAAAATACCCTTTTAGTTGTCAATCATACTTCAATAAAGCTGGAAAAAAAAAAAAAACCTTAAAGACAGGAGGTATTTTTAATTGATTTTTGGATATAGCACAAAGCAGGTGCTATAATCTTAAAATATTAAGTGGTGTCAAAGACAACCTAGTGCAGGGTAAAAGTATGAAAATCATAATAAAGGATATACCTTTTTTTTTTATAAAGGGTATTTCTTAAAGCATCACCAACACAGGTGTCTTTATGTCTTGAGGATCATTTCTGTCTTTCCTCGAAGTCTCAGAAGGGGGGAAGAGGGAGGAATGAAAAAGTTGTTTGTTTTAATGGGTGGTTAGTTAGAAATGGAGGAACTTCTACTAATGGAAACTGAAAAGGGGGTTTCTGGTATCTGTCTGCTTTGGTGTTGGGGGAAGAGGAAACACACTAGAGAGCCTGGCAAGAAAGGAAATTGGCCAAAAAAAAAAAAAATCATCATAAAGCAGTAAAAATCTTCATTAATTCTGAAGAATAGAGAACACACTAATAGGTAATGAAATGAAGCAGTCAGCACAGTACATAATATATAAATAGTGTAGGTATTCAGTTATTTTAGTCTTCACTAAAGTATTCCTCCTTCACATCCTGTCAATGAACTTAGTTTAAGTCCAGCAATATTCAGGGCTGTTAAAGAAGAGACAGACTAACTGACTTATTGGCAATATTTACAAGAGTAAGGTTAACAGTATTCACTCCTAGGGTCATAAGAGCTACTTAAAATAAATGTTAGGGCTGAAGTCTAAATAAGTTAATGAGGTATAAAAGAATTAGAAATATCCATTACTGCAAAGCATTTAAATATTCAGTGGCAAGAGGACAAACTATTCTTTTGTTCAAATCAAAGTTAAGAGTAAGTAGTTAAAATAGCTAAAATACACTGTGTAGGGTGAGAAAAATAAAGTACAATGTGTAGGGAAAGTTGGTAGCAACAATGTAAATAAAACATAGATATTTTAATATAAATGTATCAGAGTTCTGGAGAGATTCCAGCAGAATCTAAAAACATAGCCCTCATTTGACTACAAGGATCTCAAAGCCCATAAGGCAAAAGCAGCAGCATAAGTTTCTATTATCCACTGCAGTGAGTTAACTGAACACTGAAACTTATGTTGAGAGCAGTTAGTCCAGAGACCTTCCTTTGCTCTATTTATTTGGACCAAAAATGAAAAACCTATTTCTCTGGTGTCTTCATTGGAAACCACCTTAAAATTCAGAAAGTTAACCAAAAGGCAAAAAAGTAAAAACACCTACCGTATATCCACATTTTTTCAATGCCTTTAATATTTTAGTTTTCAAGATACATTAAAATAATTGAAAACTATAGTTACACACTGCATTTTATTCAAAGCTATCTGAAAAAGGATGCTTGAGAAATAAGAAAAAAGATTTAATGTTAAGTGAACTATACTGAATAGGGAGGATCTTAGGCAAAATGGTGAAGTAGGAATGTTATTCATCAGTTTTCTTATCTGTTCTCCCTCCTCTAAATTGAAATCTCCCATGGAACAAAGGGTGACCAAAGGAGCCACTAGGGACTGAGGAAATAAATATAAACAGAATCTAATATTTTCTTACCTAAAATGAATAAGGAATGAAGCTTAATGAATATTTAAAATACAGTAACCTAGCACTGTACATGTTATAGTCACATGTCATACAATGCCTGTGGGGATCCTCAGTGAGAGTTTCATAAAGGCAGAGAGTAACAGAGGTGTTTTTAAAATATATATATATTTTTATGATTTCAGAGAGGAAGGGAGAGGGAGAGATAGAAACATCAATGATAAGAGAGAATCATTGATCAGCTGCCTCCTGCACTCCCCTACTTAGGATTAAGCCCACAACTTGGGCATGTGCCCTGACCAGGAATTGAACTGTGACCTCCTGGTTCATAGGTTGATGCTTAACCACTGAGCAACACAGGCCAAGGCAACAGAGGTGTTTTTAGTCATTTGTTCAGTTTTATTGTGATCTGTTATAATTTACCTGTGCATGGTTAAGTAGATTCACAAAACTTATTCAGGGTCAACTAACTAATTCATATAATATGGACAATTTAAAAGGCTCCTGCAAAGAAACTGTAAATTATTGATAAGAATAACAATAATAGCTGTTACTTATATAGCACTTGTATCAGGCATGTCTATAACTCAGTGAGGTAAGTATTATGTTATCCCCATTTTTCAGATGTGGAAACTGAGGCACAGAAAAGTTAAGCAGTTTGCCCAAGGTCATATAACTAGTAAGTGAGGGACATGGGATACAATTCCAAATCTATCTAGCTAGAACTGAGGTCTTAATCTCTACATAGTAGTGCCTCATAGACAATACTAATCTCAAAGAAAATAATAATGTAAAGATGATACAGAGGTACAGCTGCTTTGGAAAACAGTCTCACAGTTCTTTAAAAGTTAAACATACAGTTACTGTATAACCCAACACTGCCAGTTCTAGATATATACCCAAGAGAATTGAAAATACATGTTCACATAAAAACTTGTATATGAAATGATCATAGCAACATTATTCATAATAGTCAAAAAGTAGAAAGAATCCAAATGTCCATCAGTGGACATAATGATTAGATAAAATGTAGTATATCTATACACTGGAATATTATTTGGCAATAAAAAGGAATGAATACTGATACCCGCTGCAACATGGATGAACCTTGACAACATTATGCTAAGTGAAAGAAGTCAGACACAAAAGACCACATATTATATGATTCCATTTATATGACATGTTAAGAATAGGCAAATCTAAACAGACAGAAAGTACATTAGTGGTTGTCTAGGGTGAGAGGTTGGAGGGAAATGGGGAGTAACAGCTAAGGCATACAGAGTCTCTGAGGTGATAAAAAAAATTCTAAAATTATGGTGATAGCTGCACAACTCTGTGAATATATTAAAAACTAGAGAACTGTATGTTTTAAATGGATAAAATATATGGTATGTAAATCCTCATTAAACCTGTTATTTAAAAAAAGAGATAGCTCTAGCTGGTTTGGTTCAGTGGATAGAGGGTCGGCCTGCAGACCAAAGAGTCCTGGGTTCGATTCCCATCAAGTGCATGTACCTTGGTTGCAGGCTCCTTCCTGCCTGGGCCCAGGAAGCAACCAATTGGTATGTTTCTTTCACATCAGTGATTCTCTGTGTATTTCCCTCTCTCTTGTACTACCCCTAAAAATTAATGGAAAATTATCCTCGGGTGAGGATAAATAAATGATAAGAAATAAGAAAGATAATAGGATAAAATCCCACCATAATGCTTTAAAAATAGGGTCCCAAGATTCAATTTTGTAAAATTCTGGGTCTTATTGTTGTAAGGTAAGTAAAATGGCTAGTATATATCTGCTAAAATTTATAGGAGCTAATCATATTATATCTGAATGTTCATTGTCACAAGGGTTTATTATGAGTTTCTCTTCTGTCTTAAAGATAATTCTATGCCCTAGCTGTTTTGGCTCAATGGATAGAGCGTTGGCCTGCAGACTGAAGGGTCCCGGGTTCAATTCCAGTCAAGGGCACATGCCTGAGTTGTGGGATCGACCCCCAGTAGGGGGCATGCAGGAGGCAGCTGATCAGTGATTCTTCTCATCACTGATGCTTCTCTCTGTCTCTCCCCTTTCTCCCTTCTTCTCTGAAATCAATAAAAATGTATTTTAAAAAAGATAATTCTAACAATGCAAACTCAAGCAAATAAGAAAATGACAAAGCTACCAACTTCTAACAAATTCTTTTAGGCATATTAATAGATTAAGACAAAGACAATATAATCTGACCTAACAAGTTAGTAAAAACATTCAAACTATTTGAAATATATATTCATATTTGCAATGGCTAATATGATTTTTTCTCTATGTATTCTACCTTGAGACATTAATGAAAGTACCAGTATAAAGCCAGCAAAAGGAAGCACAGTAAAATATTTAAAAACATTCTTTATTTCAGCTTTTATTACTTTTGTGTATGCTTTATAATGTACATAATATATTTAGCAAAACAGTACAGTATGCAGTATCTAAATATTTATATATTGAGAATGCATGTCCAAAAATTTCTGACAGAGCCATGTAATATAAAACAAACTATACAGCTTATTTACTCAATTAACAGTGCTGGCTAGGCATGAGAAACACTGAAATTAATAAGCTAAGAGCACTGTAGTAGAGGAAGGGATGCCATGATGAGAATGGGAGTATTAAATGGAACCAGGTATACTGAGTGCTGAGACCTCCACCTTCTCCCACGCCACTGACAACTGGTCAGACCTCTACCCTCCAGGCAGGAAATATGAAGATCCTCTCTGCAAAATATGGCCAGTCAGGAGGAACATTCTGAGGACACTAAATGGTACAGCCACTTTGGAAAACAGTATGGCACTTACTAATTTAAAAATTGGTGGTGGTGGGAACCAGTGTTTAAAATTATTTGACTCTTTGAATTATGTGCATATTACCAGCTATAAAAAAATAAGACAAAATCCTTGTTCTCAAATTCAGAGAAAAAAATAAAAGAAGTAGGTTCAAAGCAATATTAGAATTTAGAGTGTCTAGGTGAGAGAAATTAATTCTACATAGTAACATTTAACTCATATCTTGCTTCCTTGGTGTCAGGCCCAGAACAAAGTTAAGCAGATCAGGAGAGGATTTACTGACTGCCAGGCCTACTGAGTGGCTCACTCATTATCACTAAGCAAGCTGAGGAAGCACACAGATATGGGTAACCCCTGGTCCCTAAGCCCAAAAACTTAAGAATCGGGAGGTGGAAAATAACACCTACAAAAGTGATTACAATCCACGGTGTTGATGCAATCTATGATCAATCCGATTCCAGGAAGATATAGACAGGTGGCTGGGCTCTTTATAGATGGGAGCACTCACCTGTGCTTACATAACATGTAAGGTGGGTAAACAAAGATAGCTCAGGGTTCATGCCCCATCCCCGCCCGCAGCCTGTCCGGCCCAGACCAACCTAGGGAGTGTCCGTTCCCGTGGAGCTGATCGCCGGCCAAAACTGATTCTGACCCTTTTATGGCTCAAGCCAACTCACCGACTCGGCCGCCGCTTCCTGCTCATCCACCGCCAGGGCCCACGAGTCAGTGGCCATGATCCAGGGCGCGGGTGGGACGCTGGTACTGGCGGACTTGCCGGCTGGCACAGCGCGATCGTGGGCTCCCGGGGTCGCGGTGAGCCCGGCTCCCGCCCCACAGAGGGGTAAGTCATTCGCACCGGCGCTGGGGACCGGAAGCGGCGCGCCGCAGTGACGTCCAAGTCCGCGTCGGCCCGGGCCGCCTTGGGGCTGTCCCTTCTGTAGCCTTCAGACCCCTACACTCACCTCTGCTTAACTCACGCTTTCTTTTTTACTTTTCCCTTTTTAAAAATATGTCTTTATTGATTTTAGAGAGAGAAGAAGGGACAGGGATAGGAAGATAGAAACATCGATGAGAGAGAAACATTGATTGGCTGCCTCCTGCACGCCCCTACTAGGGATGGAGCCTGCTACTGGCACATGTGCCCTAGCCAGCAATGGAGCCAATGACCTCTTGATTCATAGATTGACCCTTAACCACTGAGCCACCCCGGCTGGGCTCACACTTCCTTATTTAACAACTAGAACAGAACTGAGGTAGTTATCTTAACTAGTCTAAGCTCTTGTCAATTGCCTCTCCAACGGAAGAGCAAAACCACATTTCTGCTCAGAATAGTGTCATAGAAGCGGCTCATGCAGATTGAAAATAACGAAACACAAAACCATTACAAATAGTCACCAAATGCATACTGAAACAAGCAGATCTTTTTTTAAAATAACGTTTTAGGTTGGTAATTTCCGATGTCCAAGTGTTGGCCAGGGTGTTGGGAATCAGCCCTCTCAAAAACCATTGGATTGAAATTTTGTCCCAGAGCCAACACCACTTGGAGAAATTTCACCTTGAAAAATACTCAAGGAAGGTGCTAGGGAAATGCGTTCCAGATAGAGGATCAGAGACGGGAGAGAGCAAAGATGTTTGCAGAGCCAAACAGACACAGTTTCAGTGGGGATTGACAAGAGTCAGGGAAGAAGAGTTCGGTAGGTGGTCAAAGAAAAGTGCAGAATAGCTTAATGAGCAAATGACTTCACTCCAGGGAACCCCTCCCATCTGGCTTGACTTTTGAAGTTAACTGTGCCTAGGTTAGAATCCCAGCGCTCCCATGTAAGGATCATGTGACTGGGAGAATTATTAAAAAGGCAAAAACCCAAAACAAAAGAAAAAGGCAAAAGTATCTTGTGCTTTTAGAAGAGGTAAAATAAGTATTAAGTGTGACAGATGCTTCCTGCTAAAGTCATAGATGCTTCTCTCCCCTTGCTACTTCGCTAGAAAAAAGATGGGCATTTTCCTGCACCGGAGAAAATGTATCCCTGCTTCTCTCACTTTGCCAATATTCCACTACATACAATAAATTAATTTCAAGCAGTAGTGGGTTCTGTGTGGAATTTTACCTGGAGAGTATGAATAAAAATGCTTGGGAAAGGATAAGGCAGTTCCCAGCAGTCCTTTATTTGTCATGATTCTTTTTCTCCTGCACCCTTTAAAGAGTTAATTGGGGGAGTTTTGTTTGTTTGTTTGTTTGTTTTAATCCTACAGTTGAGGATGTAACAAAAGAAAAAGGCCAACACACAGCCTGAGAAGCCATGACCTACATTTCATCATGTCAGAAACAACCCTGGGAATATTTTGCCAGAGAAGTTATATTGATCACAGGATTAATGGAGGTTAATGAATTTTTTTTTTAAGTTTAATGAGGTTAAAAATTAAGTCACCTAACCCTAGCCGGTTTGGCTCAGTGTATAGAGCATCAGCCTCTGGACTGAAGGGTCCTGGGTTCGATTCCAGTCAAGGGCACGTGTCAGTGTTGTGGGCTCAATCCCCAGGTGGGGGCATGCAGGAGGCAGCCAATCAGTGATTCTCATCATTGATGTTTCCTTTTTTATTTTATTTTTATTTTTTATTGATTTCAGAGAGGAAGGAAGAGGGAGAGAGAGAGAGAGAAACATCAATGATGAGAGCGAATCATTGATTGGCTGCCTCCTGCACTCCCCCTACTAGGGATCAAACCTGCAACCCAGGCATGTGCCCTTGAATGGAATCAAACCAGGGACCCTTCAGTCTGCAGGCCGATGCTCTATCCACTGAGCCAAACCGGCTAGGGCATTGGTTGGCAAACTCATTAGTCAACAGAGGCAAATATCAACAGTACAACGACTGAAATTTCTTTTGAGAGCTGAAAACCGACTTCTGCGCATGGGCCACGAAGTTTCAATCGCACTGTACGTGTGCGCCCGCACGTGGTATTTTGTGGAAGAGCCACACTCAAGGGGCCAAAGAGCTGCATGTGGCTCACAAGCCGCAGTTTGCCGACGACTGGGCTAGGGCTCATCAATGATGTTTCTATTTCTCCTTCTCCCTTTCCCTTCCTGTCTGAAATCAATAAAGATATATTTTTTAAAAAATTAAGTCATCTAAGGTGTTGACTGTATATAATAGGATACACTTGTGCAAAAACAACAAGAACAAAAACCAACACACCCAAAATAAAAACAAAATCAGACATACTAATACACTAGTACCTACTATACAAAATGTTTAAGATACACAAAACTGATACAGTGGTTTCTAGTGAGGGACTCTAGAAATCTGGGGTGGGAGAGACTTCCTTTCTGTTATGTACACTTGATCCTCTGAAATTTATTTTCCATGTGCATTTTTCCTTTTAAAATTGTATTTCAAACAAGAAAGGGAATAATATAACAAACATCTAGGTTACCCCCTCACAACTTAAGAAATGAAACAATTAAGACTCAATTGAAGTCCCTCCATAGCCATCCCAAGAGACAGCAGCTCTCCTGAATTTGGTGCTCATCCTTCCCATAAATGCTTTACGTATATGTTGCTTTCTCTATTAAAAAACAACAGGGTAGCCGAGATGGCTCAGTGGTTCAGCGCAGATCCATGCACCAAAAGATCACCGGTTGGGTTTCCAGTCGGGGCACATACCCGGGTTTCTAACTGGATCCCAATTAGGGGATGGGCAGGAGGCAGCCCATGGGTATTAATATTTCTCATCAATGTTTCTATCTCTCCCTCTCCATTCTTTTCTCTCTAAAAATCAATAAAAACATTTAAAAACAACAACTAAAAATAAGCATAGGATTCTAGACTCCTACGTCCATCTCTCCAAACCTGCAAAATATGAGACTCCTGCTAAGTAGAAATCTGGCCTCCAAAATGGAATGTGGAGAGAAGACTCTGGAATACAGAGCATCTAGATTTGAATTCAGCCTCCTTCATTTGACTCCCATGTGGCCTTAGGAAGCCTCTTCTCTGAAATCATCGTAAGTACCTAGCTCACTGTTCAAGGACTCAATGAGATCACCAGGTTAAGGCCATCGGTCCAGCGCCGGGCCTACGGTAAAGGCTCAATAAATACTAGCGATTACTCGTGCCCCACCCCCAGCAGCAAGGCAAGGAAGACACCTAGATGTTGAAGAGAGGGTCATCCTTTACCCTTTGAAATACTCACGTCGCCCACGGGCAGGGAAGCAGAAAGCACCTCAAGGCCTGACCTTGGCCTCGGCCAGTGGCCCCGGCCATCGCATGGCAGCATGGCCGTTGCCCCGACCAACGGCCTCCCAAGCTCATTGGCTGTGACAGGGGACCCGCCAGCCAATCAGCGCACCAGGTTCCTGCGGGCAAAGGCCGAGTCTAGGCTCCAGTGGGGGCGCCTTGATGTGAGTTTTGTCACTTTTCGCTAAATGTACGGCTGCCGGGCTGGACTTGGGGACTCCCAAGGGCAAGGCAGTATCTGCTTTCTTTAATGTTGCTCTTCTGGGACTAATGCATAATAGACACTCATTTGGTGAATAGCTAGATGAGGAATGCACACCTCCTCGGTAGATCCAACTTTTAAATCTTTGTCTCTGAACAAACAGGTGAAAAAGTTCATTCTGGAGTTTAGGCCTTTGCTACTCCAAATGGGATCCCCAGCAGTACAGCTATCTCCAAGGAGCCTATTAGAAATGGAAAATCTCAGGCGCCACACCAGACCTACTAAATCAGAATCTACATTTTAATGTCCAGCTGATCGCTACAGCATCTTATGGTCTGAAAACAACTATTCCATCACTCCTGTTTGATCTGAGAGCAAATAAATGAACATTCTAAGTCCATATTATAGATGCTAAAAGTAGCCTAGGTGCCACGGAGGAATCAGAATCTAGGACCAGTCTTTACAAAACTAAGTATTTTAATTGAACTATCTTGAGCCCCTGTTAGCTTCCTCATGGTCCAAGGTGAGGGTCTGCCAATGTTCTGTTGCAGAGCAAGCCATGTGTATAGCGTTTACTCTTATAATAGGCCTATTTGCTTGGCCCAGAATAAGAAGTTTCCTAAAATACACAATTCACACGTTGCATTGAGATAGCTTTCCTTCCACTATGTAGTTGACATCTACAAGAGAAAAATATCATAGAGAACTGGGTACTTATCTGAATAATTCATGTAGAAAATTCATGTTTAGGAGAACGTGACTTTTGGACCTCAATTACAACTTCTCGTCATTGCCATTGAATGTGATACCAGAGGGTGAAGTCCCAAAGGGAGACTCAAACCCTGAGCCAGCAGGGTTCTTGGCTTTGAGCAGGAAAGAATTCAAGAAGCGAGCCAGACAAGAGCTTAAAATGCAAGCCAGTTTACTGAGCAGAGAGGATAAGCAAGAAAAGCCACTCTACTGACAGAGTAGTGGACTCTCCTCACAAGAGAAGGAAGAGAGAGACCCCAACTGTCTCGAGTTTGAGCTTATATCTGTAGTTTCTATGGAAAATTCCTGCCATGGGGAAATAAGAGAGTGGGGGGGAAAAGTTGGGATTAAGTTTAACCTTTACAAGGTATATTTTGTGTCCTTGTATATGGTATGGTATGGGTGAGTAGTTATTAATCTTTGCAGGGACTTTGTTCTGGAGGTTCCTCATGGTCTGCTTTCATCTCTGGCTGGCCACGTTCCATGTCAGGCAGCATGTAACAGGCCCTGACTTAACTTTGTTTGACTTTAGTTAATTATATAGTTCTCTTGCTCCTCTCCTATATTAAGTGAATACAATTTTAAAAAATTTTGTCTCTCATTCTTTCATCAGTGTAGGTGCTGTCCTAACAATAACAATAACTCTGACAATATAGCAAAGTTATTGAGATGACAACCTGTATTACTTGATTTTATTTTAAAAATGCAATCTGTATAGTTTTAGCTTTCATATTCACTGTGGTGGCATGTCACTCTGACCCATATTACAGATTGTTTAGGTTTAATACGCCTACTCTTTGGGGGCCCATTTGGGTCAGAACAAACACTTGTCTCTTGGTTTTATCCTTTACTGTCTCAGCCTCTTAATGTCTCAGTTGTTAAAAGCAGATAATTTTTTTAAAAAAATCAGATAATAATAGTAATTCATTATAAGGTTATGAGGAGCAAAAGCTTAGATCAGTGCATTTTCAATAAATGTTAGATATGTTGAAGATTATTGAATTGCTGTGAACTAGAAAGTTAATTCAGGTGATTTAAAAACAAAACACTGGCTTTTGAGCTTTATCTATTTGTATAGGATGCTATATTACATAAAAAGTAAAATTTTTCTGACCAGCCCGCATGGCTGAATGGTTGAGCTTCGACCATGAACCAAGAAGTCAAAGTTCGATTACCAGTTAGGACACATGCCAGGGTTGCGGGCTCGATGATTCTCTCTCATCATTGATGTTTCTGCCTCTCTCTCCCTCTCCTTTCCTCTCTGAAATTGACAAAAATATATCTTTTTAAAAAGTAAAATTTTTCTGCAATATTTTTAACTCTGTTTTGAACAGTAGCACAATTGTATACCAGGGTATTTTGATATATTGGATGCTGTAGGTTATAGAGTATGGACTTTGGAATTAGAGGTGGGTTTGGATCCTGGCTTGGCACCATATTCTTCAGTGTGAACTTGGGCAAGGCAGTTACCTCATCAGTAAAAATGGCATGGCAGCTGACCAGCCTCATACAGTTTAAAAATTAAATGTTAGAAATAATCTATATAGAGGAGAAACCAAGATGGTGGCATAGGTAAACACCTAAACTGCTGCCTCACACAAAACTACAACTAAAAGACAAAACAGACATCATCCAGAACCACAGGAAGGCTGGCTGAGTGGAAATTCTACAACTAGAAGGAAAGAGAAAAGCACACAGAGACTCAGAGGAGCTGCAGGAGGCAGAGGAACTGAGACACGCGCGCGGAGAGGACTGGCAACTGAGTGCACGGCTGGCTTTCTCAAGCGGGAGGGAGACAAAAGCTCCCGACTGCGCTGAACTCCAGTTCCAGGTGAGACTCTGGGGATCCAGACTCATTTGGGGAGAAACTGGACTGTCTGGCAATGGGTGAAACTCGAGGGCAGCTTTCTCTCAGAGGTGCTTGCAGTGATTACCACGGGACACTGAGACACAGGGGCCTATTAGGGCAGGGCTGACGGGAAATGAATGCTGTCTGCTCCACCCTGAGACTCCACCCCATTCAAGCTGAGCACAGAGGCTTTTGCAAGTCTTCTTCCATAAGGGTGTCTCCAGCACAGAAGTTCTCCCAATGTGGACACAGCTGATCCTCACAGCCAATTGGCCTGGAGGTCAATTCTTTCCAGTGATACCAACAACAATCAAGGCTTAACTACAACAAGACTGTGCACACAGCCCACAAAGGGGTGCACCAAGAGTGTCCACCTCAGGTTAACTGGGAAGGCTGAGCCACTGGGCCCTATAGGACACCTACCACACAAAGCTACTCCACCAACTCAGGGAAGCAGCCAAAATACGGAGACAAAGAAACAGATCACAAACGAAAGAAATGGAGGAAAGCGAATGACTGGATGTAGAGTTCAAAACCACGGTTATAAGGTTTTTCAAGAATTTTCTAGAAAAGGCCGATAAATTTAGCGAGACCCTCGAGGATATGAAAAAGTACCAACTAGAAATTAAGCATACACTGACTGAAATAAAAAATATTATACAGAAATCTAACAGCAGACTAGAGGATCGCAAGAATCAAGTCAAAGATTTGAAATACAAAGAAGTAAAAAAACACTCAAATGGAAAAGCAAAAAGAAAAAATAATCCAAATATATGAAGATAGTGTAAGGAGCCTCTGGGACAACTTCAAGCGTACCAATATTTGAATTATGGGGGTGCCAGAAGAAGAGAGAGAGCAAGATACTGAAAACCTATTTGAAGAAATAATGACAGAAAACTTCCCCCACCTGGTGAAAGAAATAGACTTACAAGTCCAGGAGGCGCAGAGAACCCCAAAAAAAGGAATCCAAAGAGGACCACACCAAGACACATCATAATTAAAATGCCAAGAGCAAAAGACAAAGAGAGAATATTAAAAGCAGCAAGAGAAAAACAGTTAATTACCTACAAGGGAGCACCCATATGACTGTCAGCAGATTTCTCAACAGAAACTATGCAGGCCAGACGGGAGTGGCAAGAAATATTCAAAGTGATGAATAGCAAGAACCTACAACCAAGATTGCCCAGCGAAGTTGTCATTCAGAATTGAAGGGCAGATAATGAGCTTCACAGATAAGAAAAAGCTAAAGGAGTTCATCACCACCAAACCAGTATTATATGAAATGCTGAAAGGTATTCTTTAAGAAGAGGAAGAAGAAGAAAAAGGTAAAGATAAAAATTATGAACAACAAATACTTATCTATCAACAAGTGAATCTAAAAATCAAGTGAATAAAAAAATCTGATGAACAGAAGAAACTGGTGAATATAATAGAATCAGGGGCATAGAAAGGGAGTGGACTGATAATTCTCAGGGGGAAAGGGGTGTGGGGGGGGTGCGGGAAGAGACTGGACAAAAATTGTACACCTATGGATGAGGACAGTTGGGGGGGGTAAGGGCAGAGGGTGGGGTGGGAACCGGGTGGAGGGGAGCTATGGGGGGAAAAAGAGGAACACTTGTAATAACCTGAACAATAAAGATTTATTAAATTAAAAAAAAGAAATAATCTATATGAAATTATAAGAATATGTTTTTATTGTTCAGAGGGAGGGAGAGGGAGAGAGAAACATTGATGAGAAACATCCATGGGCTGCCTCCTGGGGATCTAGCCCCCAGCCTGGCCAGGTGCCCTGACCAGGAATCCAGTGGGCCACCTCCTGGTGCATGGGATAAAGCTCAACTGAGCCACACCGGCCAGTCATCTCTGTGAAAATTTTAATACAAGGTACCTCACATATAAATATTAACTATTGTTTTTCAAAGGCAAGTCAAGGGGCAGATGCGAAATTCAACTATTAAATTACTTCTTCCACAACTAAATCTAAGGAAGTCTGACAAGGACAAGTGTATCCGTAGACACATTATATCAGAATCTTTCAGGACTACATGCCATTCTGTAACTACAATGATCAAAACCACATATCAAGAGCTGTGACCTATATCAAACACACGTTATTAACCATGTCAGGTATTAGGACTTTTTATATGGAAACCAAAACGTCAGCCTCCAGGAGTCCGCAGCCTACTCTGTCACATGACGTACCCCTTTCCTTCCCCGCCATTGCATCAGCCAAGTTAGAGCTGCCTTCCCAGAAACCCGCTGAGAAGCCCGGGTTGATTGGCATACTCATTGACCAATGAAGTCTCGTAGAGGTAAGGCGCGGTGGGGCACTTTCCATCTGCGCGCTCTGATTAGACGGGGCGCTGCGCGTTGCGGCCGGCGGTGGTTTCTGGCTGTGCATCTGCCCTGTGTGCGCTTACAGGTATTTGCGGGCCGCTGGCGGTGGGCTGTGAGGGACGGCGACC
This sequence comes from Corynorhinus townsendii, assembly GCA_026230045.1. NCBI lineage: Eukaryota > Metazoa > Chordata > Mammalia > Chiroptera > Vespertilionidae > Corynorhinus > Corynorhinus townsendii. Next base: position 18,905,467 of record JAPDVU010000011.1, read on the forward strand.
CTCGGGAGGAGTAGGCAGCCTTGGAAATCTACCACGAGGGCGGCAGGGCCGGGGTCAGGGAGCGCAGCGGCCGCACTGGCTCCTTGGCCAGGCCTTGCCAGGCCTCTGGAATAGGAGCTTGGGCGGGAGCCGGTGCCAAGGCAGCTGCCTTGCCGACACGGCAAGCAAGGGCTGGAGTGGAGCAGCCTCCGGTGGCCTTAACGAGGACCAAGATCGTGGGAGGATCCCGGTTGCCATTGACTACCCACCCAAAGCTGAGGTTTTATTTCTCTTGTTTTCATCTCCTAGGGATGAGCGGAACGTTGGTGGTCCAGGGTGGAATCTGTATGAACCGTTCTCTAAATTCTTAAAATTAGCTGAATAACTGATAGTGGTCCAGGCCCCATCATGTTCAGCTATTACTTTCTCAGACAGTCTGTGTTTCCTGGTGTGCCTTTAAGTTCATTCAGAGTTTGCTCTTAAAGACTTACTAATACCTAGTCATGAAATTGTTAGCAACCACTATATTAGATGCTGAGGATATACCTGTCATGGGGAGCAAAAACCAGTCATGGTTTGCAGCCTGATGGGGAGATGGCTTGCACAAGCCATCAAAGGCATGAAACTGGGCTTTGAGAATAAAATAAGGGGAATCTGATCAACCAGGAGAAGGCTTCCTTAAATAAGTCTCTTTGAAATTAAGATATCAAGCATGAGGAATTAGAAAAAAGGGGAAATGTGGGAGTAGGGCAGATAGCTGACCTGGCAAACGAAGAGCTTGTTGAAGGCTAGTGTGACAGGGTACTCAGGACGCTCACAGCTCCTGCTAGGAAGTGGAATCTGAGGACCTGCCTTTGTAACCCATACAGCCTGCCAGCTTACTTATATTGAGCAGATGAATGAGTGGTGGTGGTGGTGACACAGTCTTTAATAGTCCCAGCCTTTATTGGGCTTATTGTTGTCCAATATAGTGGATTCTTTTATATCATACTGAGGTTATTTCTTTTTTTGTTTGTTAAATATATTTTATTGATTTTCCACAGAGAGGAAGGAAGAGGGATAGAGACCCAGAAATATCGATGAGAGAGAACATCGATCAGTTGCCTCCTGCACACCCTCTACTGGGGATGTGCCCGCAACCAAGGTACATGCCCTTGACCGGAATCGAACCCGGGACCCCTCAGTCCACAGGCCGACGCTCTATCCACTGAGCCAAACCGGTTTCGGCATACTGAGGTTATTTCTGTGTATGATTGTCTCCCCGTTAAAGATAGAGACTCATTCACCTTGGTTTCTAGTACCAAGGTTTGCGTTCAGTAAGTTGAATGAAGAAGCAAAAATGGAAAGTTCCTGCTTACTTGCCTCAGGTAGCCCATGTAGAGGACGAACAGTGAACATTGCAAAACAGCTAAAATGGTGCCTCTCAGAATTACCACTGGAAATTCATTTTTGTCACCTTTGTTGAGACTCATTGAGAGCATGATGAGAAGGGATAAGGAAGAGTGTGGTGTGACAAAGTTTCAAAAAACCCCAGCCTTGACTCCTTACCGTGGGCACAAAGTCCTCATCTGTAGAAATTCCAGTCAGCTATTTATTTGGCTCTGTCAACCAGTGTTTCACCATCTTTGTGATCAAAGGGCTTTTGTTTGAATAATGAGTTGATTAAGTTGTGAATAAATCAATTGAAATTTTGGTTAAAACAAAATCTGAGAGAGTTGCATGTTCACTGTATACAACGTTTAAAAAAATTTTTTTAAATGTGTTCTTATTGATCTTAGAGAGAGGAAGGGAGAGGAGGAGAGAGAGAGAAACATCAATGATGAGAATCACTGAGATAGGCTGCCTCCTGCAGATCCCCTACTAGGAATCAAGCCTGCAATTCGGGCATGTGCCTCAACCAGGAATAGAACCATGACCTGATTCATGGATCGACCCTCAACCACTGAGCCACAGTGGATGGGCAACATAGAGGTTTTATTTTATTTATTTTTTAAATATATATTTTTTTATTGATTTCAGAGAGGCAGGAGAGGGGGAGAGAGGTATAAACATCAATGATGTGAGAGAATCTTTGATCAGCTGCCTCCTGCACTCCCCCCGCTGAGGATTGAGCCCACAACCTGGGCATGTGCCCTTGACTGGAATCGAACCTGGGCCCCTTCAGTCTGTAGGCCAAACCAGCTAGGGCAACAGAGAGGTTTTAGATCAAGCCGTTTACCCATGTCCTGCTTTGACTTGGCCTAAGAAGTCAGGAGTCTTATGTAATGCCTACTTATCTCTTAGCTTTTTCCTCATTTTTTTATTTGGTTATTTTCTATAGGGTTACTTTCAAGATGGACTCAACCCTCACAGCAAGTGAAATTCGGCAGCGGTTTATAGATTTCTTCAAGAGAAATGAGCACACCTATGTTCACTCATCTGCTACGATCCCATTGGATGACCCCACTTTGCTCTTTGCCAATGCGGGCATGAACCAGGTAGGGCTTTTCTCCCTTCTTCCTGGCTGTTTGTCCACATACGAGGCAGCAGAGTGGTGACAAAAGCAAAGCTCTTAGAGTCCGACAGAATCCCGGATCTGTCACTCACTGTGTGGTCTTGTGGAACTTACGTTATGTCATTGAATAGAAATAGTGCTTGCCTTTAGATTGAAGAAAGGAGTAAATAAAGTTAATGCATTAAAAATGTTTAGCACAGTATTTGAGTAGGTACTCAAATATTAGCTACTATTTTTAGTTGTGATGAGCGGCCCCGATATCCACAGATAAAACCTATATGCCTCTCAAGAAAAATGCAACTAAAAGTAAAAATGTCAGGCCACGTAAAGCAGGACATAGGTAAGCAGTTTGATCCTGTGTTTAATCTGTTAAGTTTTGCCTTTGTTTTCTCCTAAGGAAAAAGCTGTTTTATTAGAATCAGAAGCTGGGTTAACCTTGCTGAGCCCTCAGAGAGTTGTTAACTGTTGTGATTCTCCTTCATATCTTCATTATCTTTGTTTTTTTCTTTGTAAAACCAGCCAGTTCTTCATGATTCTTTCAAAGCTTTACTTTCATTCTCATTCTAGGACATGCACAGTTTTATTGGGGTTTTTATAGTCTCTCTTTTTTAAATTGATTTCAGAGAGAAAGGGAGAGAGAGAGAGATAGAAACATCAATGATGATGCCTGGCCAGTATAGTTTAGTGGTTGAGCATCGATCTATGAGCTAGGAGGTCACAGTTTGGTTCCCGGTCAGGGCACATGCCCAGGTTGCAGGTTCCTGGGAATCCAGTGGGGGTGTGCAGGAGGTAGCTAATCAATGATTCTCTCTCATCATTGATGTTTCTATTTCTCTTTCCCTCTCCCTTCCTCTCTGAAATCAATAAAAATATATTTAAAAAGAAGAAACATCATTTTCATTTTTTAAAAATTATAATTACTGCCATAGCCGGTTTGGCTCAGTGGATAGAGCGTTGGCCTGTGACCAAAGGGTCCTGGGTTTGATTCCGGTCAAGGGCGCATATCTCGGTTGCAGGCTCCTTCCCGGCCTAGGCCCTGGTCAGGGCGCATGCAGCAATCAACAGAGTGGTGTGTTTCTCTCCTATCGATGTTTCTCTCTGTTGTTCCTTCTCCCACTCTCTCTACAAATCAATGGAAAAGTATCCTCAGGTGAGGATTAAAAATAATTATAATTACTAATTATTTCATTTTAATTCATTCAGTTTTACATATTCACAAGTGGCTGGTAGTTACCAAATTGGAGAGGTCTAGTGGGAAAAATAAGGCAGAGTTACACATATAACAATGGTGTACCATAGTAAGGTGATACTGTCTCTCTATACATCCAGTCATGTTGATTTTGCTCCCTTAAAGGTCTCTATTTTTTCTTCCTTCTTACCTTTACTACCAAGCCGGTACATTGCTTTTATTTTTTAATTTTTTTAAATATATTTTTATTGATTTCAGAGAGGAAGAGAGATAGAAACATCAATGATGAGAGAGAATCATTGATCAGCTGCCTCCTGCATTCCCCCTACTGGGGATGAAGCCTAAAACCCAGGCATGTGCCCTTGACCAGAATCGAACCTGGGACCCTCAGTCCGCAGGCTGACACTCTATCCACTAAGCCAAACCGGCTAGTACGCCAGTACATCACTTTTAGAATAAGCTCTTCCAGAAAGATGATATAAACCCTGACTGTCAGATTTGCAAGGAAGCACACGTTTCAGCGCATCCACCTGTGACTATTACCTTAGATCTGGCAGGCCTTTCCCCTGCACAGGTCGTGTCACTGGTGGGGACCATTAGAGAACCAGAATCGGGGAGAAGCTGCTCCAGGATAGGTTGCCTCTGCTTTCGCCTCACAGGGCCACCTGCCTCTGAGAAGTTTCTCTGTTCCTGGCTAATTAAATCACAAACTGAAGAGCTTGTGTGTGCTGCCTTCCTGTCAGTGTGTGGCCACCTATTCTACCTACAGCTCTTTGAAAGTTGAAATGTGCCCTTCTTTTTTTTTCAGTTCAAACCCATTTTCCTGAACACTATTGATCTGTCTCACCCCATGGCAAAGCTGAGCAGAGCTGCCAATACCCAGAAATGCATCCGGGCTGGGGGCAAACACAATGACCTGGACGACGTGGGCAAGGATGTCTATCATCATACCTTCTTTGAGATGTTGGGCTCCTGGTCTTTTGGAGATTACTTCAAGGTAGGATCAAAGCAGGAGGTCTGTTGGGGTTTTGAGCAAAATATTCATTATCACTGAGGGAAGCGGATTCTAATTTTGCTTGTTTAAAGTATGAAATATCACTCACGAGTAAATCTTCTAAATGATGATATTTTAAGACTTCCTGGTGGCAATACCTATAATTTGATGATTATAGTTCACATTTGGATTTCTTGCATAAATCACCAATCAATCCTGAATTCTGTTGAGTTTACTTATTTATTTAAAAAAATTTTTTTTATTTATTTCAGAGATGAAGGGAGAGAGATAGAAACATCAATGATGAGAGAGAATCATTGATCAGCTGCCTCCTGTACACCCCACATTGGGGATCAAACCCGCAACCTGGGCATGTGCCCTGACCAGGAATTGAACCATGACCTCCTGGTTCGTAGGTCGATGCTCAGCCACTGAACTATGCTGGCCAGGTATCTGCTGAGTATATCATGAAGATATTATCGTTTTCTGTCCATGTTCTCAGGATCTGCACTTTCTGTCCTCATACTAAATAGTAGAATAAACCCAACACTGGCTTGGCCATGTTCCACATCTTCCTTTTTGTTCCTTTTTGTAGGAATTGGCATGTAAGATGGCTCTGGAACTTCTCACCCAAGAGTTTGGCATTCCAGTGGAAAGACTTTATGTTACTTACTTTGGTGGGGATGAAGCAGCTGGCTTAGAACCAGACTTGGAGTGCAAACAGATCTGGCAAAACTTGGGGTAAGACTGCAACTCACATTTGAAGAGAATGGAGGAGTAAAGTGATTGGTGCCTGAGTAGGCTTTTAGGACTTGGAGTACATTGCCATTTCCCACTTCACGATGGAGGTGCGGTGACTGTGAGTAATTATCTTTTGGTACGCACATTGTTTCTTAGTAGTTGGATTGGTCATTCTATTTTGGAAAGCCAACATAAAGAGTCATATTTTTTTTCTCAATTATATGCATTTAAAGAGTCATATTTTTTAATTTTTGTATATTTTTAGAAATTGTGCATATAATTCATGTGTTGTAAAAATCCAAACTACACAGAAATATAAAAACAGGAATTAGAAGATTTCTAAGATTAACCATTGTTAATAGTTTGATATCCCATATATACTCTTCTAGGCCTTTTTCATATATCTGTAGCCCTATGTGAATCTTTTTCAACAGAATGATATTCTTAATATGAAATATTTCTTATGGAAATGTAATGGCATCAAACAGGTCTAGGACAAAGGAAGTTGTTTTTGTTTTTGTTTTTTACTTGGGGATGTGGAATGAGGAGGGGGGAGACCTTGGTTAGGAATGCAAGAAAGGAGTAGCAAAAACCATTTGGGTTTTTAAAAATGTAATATAATTCTAAAGTAAAATCATGTAGCATAAAAGGTAACATGATAGATGAGCTGTATGTGTTCTGTGTTTTAGACTGAATAGAATTTGTGAAGTGCTGTATCAAAAGGAATCTGTGGGGCGATGTACCCTGTAGACAGCTGGGGTGCCCATGGTGTCCTCGTCTCCTCTTCTTTTTTTGGCTGTTGTTGTCTCATCTTCTTGTTCTTTTTACTGAACTCTGTTCTTCAGTACATAACTTTAAAAAAAAAATACTATGTATGGCCTTAAGCTAATATCTTTTCTTTTTCTTTTAAATCCTCACCCGAGGATATTTTTCTTTCTCTTTTTCCTTTAATTTTTTTTATTGATTTCAGAGAGGAAGGGAGAGGGAGAGATAGAAACATCAATGATGAGAGAGATTCATTTATTGATCGGCAGCCTCCTGCACACCCCCTACTGCGGATCGAGCTCGCAACCTGGGTATGTGCCCTTGACTGGAATCAAACCTGGGACCCCTCAGTCTGCAGGCCGACACTCTCTACACTGAGCCAAACCAGCTAGGGCTAAGCCTATCTTTTTTTAAAGTATGTTTTTATTGGTTTCAGAGAGAGGAAGGGGAAGGGAGAGAGATAGAAACATCGATGATGAGAGAAGCATTGATCGGTCGCCTGTGCACTCCCCCTACTGGGGATTGAGCCCACAACCTGGGCATGTGCCCTGACCAGGAATTGAACCTCGACCTCCTGGTTCATGAGCCACACCAGCTGGGCTAGTGCATAACTTTTTAGTACACTTAAGCAATGCTGCCTTTCTTTCTTTCCTTTTTTAACTTTTACTTCAGGTATATTATTCCATCCAGCTTCCCCTTGTACTTGGCCTGAAATTCCTAAGTGGTTAGACTCTGTAGTCTAATGTACTTGAACATTTTGGGCAGTAACATATGTGAAACTTAAATACTAACCTTGACTTTTTGAGTCCTGTTTTACTTGGCTTTCTCTGTGTCTGTGCTTTGTTTATTAAGTAAGCACAATCTTTTTGGATTGCTTTATTATCTAGCAACTTTCAGCAGTTAGCTATTTTTGAAATGTTTTAATTTTATTATATTCTTTTTGGTATCATTTTAAGGTAAAATATAGATGACTAAATTGGGGTATTGAGGGGTAACTTTAATCAGCAGGGTTTTTTATTTTTTTAACACTTATACTGTCATATAGTCATTTTTTAAAATGAAGAAACATTTGTCAAGAAAATATTTGCTTAAATTTTGGTGGTATGCAGCATAAATGTTTCCATTTTTAATGTGTTCCTTTCTAGATGTTATCCATATCTTTCGATATTTTTATTTTGTCATGTTTGGAGCATATGTATATTTTGTATTCTGTTGTTATCAGTCTTGAGAAGAATCATGTTCTGCCTCTTTAGCAGGGTCTGTATGTAGGCTTGGCATTAGTAATTGCCAGAGAGTGGTCCATCTTTGTAGAAATTTATAAGGATCTCTATCTCTTTTTACAGCAGATGCAAGTCTGTGCTAAATCCTGTCCGTGGTTATAACTAGGCTTATCCTCCCCACTGTGTGCAGGGTGGATGACGCTAAAATCCTCCCCGGCAACATGAAGGATAACTTCTGGGAGATGGGTGACACAGGCCCATGTGGTCCCTGCAGTGAGATCCACTATGACCGGGTCGGAGGTCGGGATGCTGCACATCTTGTCAACCAGGATGACCCCAACGTGCTGGAGATCTGGAACCTCGTGTTCATCCAGTATAACAGGTGGCCCATCTGTACTGAGATATCCCATATATACTCTTCCAGGCTTTCATATTTCTGTAGCCCTGTGTGTATCTTTTTCGACAGAGTGGTATTCTTCATATGAAAGTTTATTTCTTATGGAAATGTAATGGTGTCAAACAGGTCTAGGACAAAGGAAATTTTGGGTTTTTGTTTTTATGTCCTCGAGCTGCACGGAGAAAGAGAAATCAGGCATGTAGCTGTCCTCTCATCCTGGTCTCGGGACAGCGGGGCAGTGCTAAAGCAGGCATTGAAGGCATCATGGCATCTTGTGGCACATTCTTTTATTTCTCAAGTTTTCCCTCTGATCTCTGGTCAGAGCTGGGGCTATTCTTTTATAAATGAGTTTTATTCCCTATGATACCTATTCACCCAAGAATAATTTTTTCCATTGATTTTTTTTTTTTTTTTTTTTTAAGAGAGAGGAAGGGAGAGGGAGAAACAGAAACATCTGTGTAAGAGAGATATCGATTTGTTGCCTCCCACCCACACCCCAATTGGTACTGGGGATAGAGCCTGCAACTGAGGTACATGCCCTTGACTGGAATCAAACCCAAGACGCTTCAGTCCGTGGGCTAATGCTGTATCTACTGAGCCAAACCTGCTAGGCCTAGATGGTTATTTTGTTATTATTTTTATTTATTTATTTATTTATTTTTCATGGTGCTTCGCTTTATTGCGTTCCACAGAGGTTGTATTTCTTTCTTTTTTTTTTCATTTTTTAATTATTAAGGTATTATATGTGTACATATCTTATCATTGCTCCCCACCCCCCCGTCCCACTCCCATACATGCCCTCACCCCCCCAATGTTTTGCATCCATTGGTTATTCTTATATGCATGCATATAAGTCCTTCGGTTGATCTCTTATTTCCCCCACCTCTCCCTAACCTTCCCACTGTAATTTGACAGTCTGTTTGATGCTTTACTGCCTCTGTATCTATCTTTTTGTTCATCGGTTTATAATGTGTTTTTTATTATCCACAAATGAGTGAGATCATGTGGTATTTTTCTTTCATTGACTGGCTTATTTCACTTAGCATAATGTTCTCCAATTCCATCCAGGTTGCTACAAATGGTAAGAATTCCTTCTTTTTTATGGCAGCATAGTATTCCATTGTATAGATTTACCATAGTTTTCTGATCCAGTCATCTACTGATGGGCACCTAGGCTGTTTCCAAATCTTAGCTATTGTAAATTGTGCTGCTATGAACATTGGGGTGCATATATCCTTTCTGATTGGTGTTTCTAGTTTCTTTTTTTTCTTTTTTAAATATACTTTATTAATTTTTTTACAGAGAGGAAGGAAGAGGGATAGAGAGTTAGAAACATCGATCAGCTGCCTCCTGCATACCCCCTACTGGGGATGTGCCCGCAACCCAGGTACATGTCCTTGACCGGAATCGAACCCGGGACCCTTCAGTCTGCAGGCCGACGCTCTATCCACTGAGCCAAACCGGTTTCGGTGGTGTTTCTAGTTTCTTAGGATATATTCCTAGGAGTGGGATCACTGGGTCAAATGGGATTTCCATTTTCAGTTTTTTGAGGAAACTCCATACTGTTCTCCACAGTGGCTGCACCAGTCTGCATTCCCACCAGCAGTGCACGAGGGTTCCTTTTTCTCCACATCCTTGCCAGCACTTGTTGTTTGTTGATTTATTGATGATAGCCATTCTGATAGGTGTGAGATGGTACCGCATTGTCATTTTGATTTGCATCTCTCTGATAATTAGTGACTTTGAGCATGTTTTCATGTGTCTCTTGGCCTTCCTTCTGTCTTCTTTTGAAAAGATTCTATTTAGGTCTGTTGCCCATTTTTTTATTGGATCATTTATCTCCCTTTTATTAAGTTTTATAAGCTGCCTGTAGATGTTGGAGATTAAGCCTTTATCAGTGATAACATTTGCCAATATTCTCCCATACAGTGAGGTTTCTTGTTGTTTTGTTGATGGTTTCTTTTGCTGTGAAAAAGCTTTTTATTTTGATGTAGTCCCATTTGTTTATTTTCTCTTTAGCTTCCATTGCCCTAGGGGTAGTATCAGCGAAGTTCTTTCGGCATTTTAGACGGTTATTTTAAAGCTTAATTTTTTTGAAGCTTTGCCTCCCTTCTAAATGGACCTCAGAGTACTTCTTACCTTTCTCCCTTCATTCCCCTCCTCCCACCAAATCAGGCAGGGTCAAATGACAACAAGTCCCAATCTGCAAGCTGCTGTGTAAATGAGTTTTAATTGGCATGGAGAGGTCTGAGTTCTCGTTTCAACTTCCTTTTTCTCTGATCATGCAGGGAAACCGATGGAACTCTGAAACCTCTTCCTAAGAAAAGTATTGACACAGGGATGGGCCTGGAGCGACTGGTGTCTGTGCTGCAGAATAAGATGTCCAACTATGACACTGACCTTTTTGTCCCTTACTTTGAAGCCATTCAGAAGGTACTGGTCTTTTTGCAAACACTGCCAACTTGTGTGGGAGTTTTCAGGCTAGGCTCTTAGCAGTTCTGTCTAAAGTAGAATAATCAGATGCTTTTGCCAGCTGAGGGTCCTGTGACCATCTGCCAACTTTACTGTTAATAACACGAGGCTCTGGGCACAAGGCACGATAATGTGTGGAGAGCTAGGGGCTGGCTGGAGGCTCTTTAGTCCCACTGCTCTCACCTTTCTTGGCAGGAGGATCGTTCTTTCTCCGAATGCCCCTCAGTCCTCTCGGAACCTCCTAGGGCAAGGCAAGGCCAGAAAGGCTGTTTCCTCATGTGCTGCCTCCTGGATTTTATCTGTAGGGCACAGGTGCCCGGCCATACACTGGGAAAGTTGGTGCTGACGATGCTGATGGGATTGACATGGCCTACCGGGTGCTGGCTGACCATGCTCGGACCATCACTGTGGCTCTAGCCGATGGCGGCCGACCTGACAACACAGGGCGGGGGTATGTTACACATGGGGTGATGTTAGGACTCTGTGCAACTTAAAGCTATGTTTTGTTATTGTTTTCTTTGTCTTCTAGGTAGTTGGAGGGAAACTTTATTTGTTAAGGGATGAAGGGAGTTTCAGATCACACTAAAGAGTTGTCTCTTTATTAATTATTTGCTGCTAAGTACAGGTGATACGGATTGATAGAATATTGGCAGAGTGGGGTAGGGGTAGGTCTCGACTAGCTCCAGGCAACTTCCTTTACTGACAGGCAGGGCCTAGGATGGGGGAATCAAGTCCACCGTTTGGTCTGTACTTGCCTCCATTTCTGGGGGCAGGAAAACCAACTACAATTACCCCAGGTCATCCTTGATGCATATTTGTGGATATGTTACTGAGTTTTATGCTGGAATTCATGTTAATGAGCTTGGGGAATGCAAAGAGAAGCAATCATAGGATGAAAGAAAGTCTTTGAAAGAGAAAGACAAGAAGTTGGTCATCTTGCTTTGGGTCAAATTCCAAAGAACTACTATAAAATATTCAGCTGGGAACATACCTAATAGGGGACTGGGTTCTACCTCTTATAGGTATGTGTTGAGACGGATTCTTCGCCGGGCTGTGCGATACTCCCATGAGAAACTCAATGCCAGCAAGGGTTTCTTTGCTACATTAGTAGACGTTGTCGTCCAGTCCCTGGTAGGTCTATTTCCCTGTTTGCTTCTTCTATACCAAGCACATTCTTTGAGGGGGCTTGGGAGGGAGGGAGCATACTGTTCATGAGCATTTTTAGAGGGGGTCATGGAATAGTCCCTGGCTTCACTGGGCCCACATCTCTGTTTCCCCTTTGCCAGGGAGATGCATTCCCTGAACTAAAGAAGGACCCAGATATGGTGAAGGACATCATTAATGAAGAGGAAGTGCAATTTCTCAAGACTCTCAGCAGAGGGCGTCGCATCCTGGACAGGAAAATTCAGAGCCTGGGAGACAGCAAGACCATTCCTGGTGAGGACCAGTTTAGTGTTTTCCTTCTTAAACTAGGCTGTTTCATCTTCCTGGAAGAGGCAGCCCTTTTTTCACAAACTAACAGGGGACTCCCATGCCTCCAGAGGCTGAGCATAGCTTGGTTAGATGCTTGTGGAGTAAAATGGGTTTATATTAAAATTATAAAATACATTGTTATGGTAAAGTATTCAAACAACATAAAAGTATAAGTGAAAATCCTCTTCCCCAAATATATTTCTCAAAGGTAACAGCTCTTTTTTTTTTTTTTTAATATATTTTATGGGTTTTTTACAGAGAGGAAGAGAGAGGGATAGAGAGTTAGAAACATCGATGAGAGAGAGACATCGATCAGCTGCCTCCTGCACACCCCACACTGGGGATGTGCCTGCAACCCAGGTACATGCCCTTGACTGGACTCAAACCTAGGACCCTTCAGTCTGCAGTCCCACGCTCTATCCTCTGAGCCAAACTGGTTAGGGCAAAGGTAACAGCTCTTAAGAGCTGGATGTATTCAGGATGATTCTGTATTTGCATACAAATGTGTGTGTGTGTGTGTGTGTGTGTGTGTGTGTGTGTGTGTGTGTTTTCCAGCAAAAAAGGGAACAGATAATACTGGTTTTTGAAAATTGCTTTATTGTTTTACCAGACAGTACAAATTAATTCTGAAAGTCTTTTTCTTTTTGAAATCCTATATAATAAAGAGGTAATATGCAAATTGACTGTCACACCATCACAAGATGGCTGCCTACAACCAGACCGGCAGGGGGTTTAGTGAGGGACAACCAAACGACTGAACAAGCAGGCTGCGTGGGGTGACCAGGCTGGCAGGGGGGTTAGTGAGGGATGACCAAACGGCTGAACAGCAGGCTGCATGGGGCGACCAGGCGAGCAGGGGTGGGCAGTAAGGGGTGACCAGGCTGGGGGGGGTGGGCAGTAAGGAGCGACCAGGCCAGCAGGGAGAGGGCAGTTGAGGGTGACTTGGCCAGCAGTGGGGGGCAGTTAGGAACGATCAGGCCAGCAGGGGTAGTAGTTAGGGAAAATCAGGCCGGCATGCAGAGGCAGTGAGGGGCAATCAGGTCGGCAGGGGGTGCAGTTAGGGGCGACCAGGCAGGCAGGCAGGTGAACGATTAAGAGCCGGTGGTCCAGGATTGTGAGAGGGATGTCCGACTGCTGGTTTAGGACATCCTCCAAGGGGTCCTGGATTGGAGAGGGTGCGGGCTGGGCTGAGGGGAGCCCCCCACCCAGCACAAATTTCATGCACTAGGCCTCTAGTATAATATAATTTACAAGGGGAAAGGCTGATGAATTTCACAAACTGAACACACTTGTTTAGATTAAGAAACAGAACTTCACAGACCTTTCGTGCTTCCTCCAAGTCATTTCCAAAAGATTTGATGGCTTTTCTGACAAGTGCATAGACCCAATACTCACCTCGTTTCTTTAATACCTCTGTCACTGTCAGCATCCTCCTGGGAAGGGCTTGGGGGCAAAAGGCAGAGGCCATCCACAGTACTTGACACATTCCTTTGTGCTGTGTAGGGGACACTGCTTGGCTTCTCTATGACACTTATGGCTTTCCCGTGGATCTCACTGGTCTGATTGCTGAAGAGAAGGGCCTGGTGGTAGATATGGATGGCTTTGAAGAAGAGAGGAAACTGGCCCAGGTAAAGAATTTGGGGAGTGAGTAGGAGACCCAACACCTGCCAAGGCAGGAATTGTCTGCAAAGCAAGCAAGAGTTTCCTTTCATTAAAGTCTTTGAAATCCCGTTTTCCCTAGACCAGTGGGTCTCAGCTGGGGGCATTTTAGCACCCCAGGGGACAGTTGGCAATAATGTCTGAACATATTTTTGGTTTACACAACAGGGGGCATGCTACTTGCATCTAGTGGATGGAAACCAGCGATGCTGCTCACACCTTACAGTGTACAGGGCGGCCCCACAACAATTACCTGCTGAGATTGAAAAACTCTGTTCTAGAGTTTCACATTGGACATAGTTGAGCAGTTTAGAGTTCTTCTACATTAGGGTAACTATCCTTGCTTCTCTTACTGGCAGCTGAAATCACAGGGCAAGGGAGCTGGAGGTGAAGACCACATTATGCTGGACATCTATGCTATTGAAGAGCTTCGGGGAAAGAGTCTGGAGGCAACAGATGATTCTCCAAAGTACAGTTACCTTTCAGACTCCAGTGGGAGCTATGGTATGTTACTGAGCTCATTTGGGGCGTTTGCAAGAGACACCTAGGTTGTCTGTGGTAGCCTCTCGTCAGTGCTGTAAAGTCATGCTGTGTAATTTTATACTCAGAGACTCTTGGTTGATTTTCTTAACTCTTTTGAAGTAATTCTAGATTCATAGGGAGTGTTTTGTTTTTAAATTTATAGGGAGATTCCTTGTACTCTTCACCCAGTTGCCTGTCATTGTAACATCTGATAGGAAATCAGGAAATGGACATTATATGATTCACGGTGGCTGTTGAATTTTGCATTGGGGATAGTAATATTCTAAGATATGAAAAATCAAACAGGCACTACACGTTTTTCCTCTTTTGCTCCAGCACCTATCTAAATCTATCCAAGCAAGCTCACAAAAGAGTATATTCTTTGTGAATTGACCTTGAAGTAGGGAATTTATTACTACTATTAAAGAACTAATCACATTCACCGAGGTTCTGCTCAGCAGTAGCTGAGTTAGGGTGACCAGCTGCCCCAGTTTCCCCAGAACTGTCTCAGTGCTGACACTGAAAGCCTCGCATCCCAGGAAACCCTTAGGTCCAAGCAAACCAGGACAGTTTGGATGCCCTGTGAGTGCTGCATTCTCTGGTGGGAAGCCCGTGTGTTAAGACTTTTCGTGGAGTCTAGTGAGCTTGCTTTCAAACAAAATGAGATAATTAGGCCCTAACGAGAGTTTGAGAAATGGAATGCAGCAACAGCCTGGTAAGAATGTGTGACCGAAGTCATTGACCCCGTTGCCCCTCCTATGCAGCGTTTGAGAGCACAGTGGCTACAGTGATGGCTCTGCGCAGGGATAAGATGTTCGTGGAGGAGGTGTCCACGGGCCAGGAGTGTGGAGTGGTGCTGGACAAGACCTGTTTCTATGCCGAGCAAGGAGGGCAGATCTACGACGAAGGCTACCTGGTGAAGGCTGATGACAGCAGTGAAGACGTGAGTCAACATGCATGCTTCATTGTTAGCCAGAGAGGGGGTCTGACAAAGTGCAGGCCTGGTCTGGGGCAGCTTTGCTGGCTCCTCAGCACTCGGCCTTGGGGAGCAGACACAGAGTTTGGGGTTGTGTTCCACAGTCTGTATTTCTGAAGCTGAGGGAGCTGCTTATTGCACCATGTTGCTTTTATAGCCATTAGGTCCCCTTGTAGCAGGATCCTTGCAGCCAGATGCATGGGTTGATCCTCGGTTTCTCTGTGCTTTCCTCATAAATAGGGAGAGGCAGCTCTCGGTGGGGCAGAATCCTTGTCAGAGTCTCAGCCTTTAGCTCTGCCACTGCTGACTCTGTGGTCTTGGATGAGTGACCTAGTCAAATATGTGTCCATATATAAAATGGTGTGTGCATATAATGTAAATATGTACATAATGGTGCTTGTGTATGTATAGATAATAAACATACGGCATTAATGGTGTATAAGTATATACACGCATGCCAGTGAAGAATGTCTTAGAGAATGTGTGTATGTGTAATTTGTATCTGTAAAGAGAATTTATATATATATACATTTGTTGGTTTATTTATTGGTCTCCTCCTTGACTGCCTTCAGAAAACTGAGTTTACAGTGAAGAATACTCAGGTGCGAGGAGGGTATGTGCTACACATAGGAACTATCTATGGCAACCTGAAAGTGGGAGATCAGGTCCGACTGTTTATTGATGAGGTGAGTTGAATTATGTTGGTCAGCATTGAATCTGGTTAGTATTCACCTCTTTTTTTAAATTTATTGATTTTAGAGAGAGAGGGAGGGAGAGACACAGAGAGAGAAACATCAATTTGTTGTTCCACTTATTTCTGCAACCATTGGTTGATTCTTGTATGTGCCCTGACCAGGGATTGAACCTGCAACCTTAGCATTTTGGGACCATGCTCTAACCTGAGGTACCTGACCAGGGCATCCTTTTTTTTTTTTAATTTCAGCTTTGTTGAGGTATAATTGACATATAAAATTATAAGGTATTTGAAAGTCCAGTCATACGCCACTTAACAATGGGGATATATTCTGGAAAATGCTTCGTTAGGTGATTTCTTCATTGTGTGAACATCACAGAGTACATTTACACAAGCCTAGATGTTATGGCCTACTGCACACTAGGCTGCATGGTATATCACCGTTGTACATGTGGCCTGTCATTGACTGAAACATCATTGTGCAGCATATGACTGTACATCACAGTGATTTGGTGTATTTACTATTCATCTCCTCCTATAAATTGGTCCATAATTATAAGGGATGAATCAGAGTTAAATCTATATATATGTTCCCATGTCAGACCACAGTGATTTCCATTGCGATCCTATAGACTTGTTTTCATGAATTGCCTTTCTCCAGGTTAACTTCAAATACTTCTTCAGGACCCAAGGATCCTGTATTAATTAAGAAATAGATTTTAGCCCTGGCATGTACCTGAGTTGCAGGTTCCATCCCCAGCCCCAGCTGGGACTCATGCAAGAGGCAACCAATCAATTCTCATTCCCTCTCTTCTCTCTCTCTCTCTCTCTCTCTCTCTCTCTCTCTCTCTCTCTCTCTTTCTCTCTCTCTCTCTTCCCCTCCCTGTCTTCTACTCTCCCTAAAAATCAATGGGAAAAAATATCCTCGGGTAACGATTAACAACAAAAGAAATAGATTCTATTGTATGTGACAGAGCTCCAAAATAACAGTAACTTTAAACAAGATAGAAATGTGTTTCCCACCTAAAAGTCCAGACTTATATATGGGCTGTGCCCCACAAAGTTATTGGGCCCAGCTTTTCCTTGCTTGTTGCTTTGCCATCATTCCTGGGGTGTTGCCCTTGATTTCATGGTCCAAGAAGGTAGCCATCAGATTGATTTTCTAGTTCCGGGATCAGCACTGTTTTGGAAAGGGCCAGATTGTAAATACTTTTGGCATTTTGGGTCATAATGGTCTCTATCACAACTACTCAACTCTGTCGCTGTGGCACAAAAGCACCATAGACGATATGTGCACATATGAGTGTGGCTGAGTTCATAAACCTCTTTATAAAAATGGGTGACAGGCCAGATTTGGCTCATAGGCCATGGTTTACCAACTCCTGTTCTAGGCAGGGGGAAAGCATGCCCTTTCCCGTTAAAGGGTTTGCTTACAACTCATTGACCAGAACTTATCACATGGCTACACTTAGCTGCAAGAGAAGATAGGCTATGTAGTCTTTATTCTGGGCAGCCATGTGTCCAACTAAAAATTCTAGTACTTGGGAAGATGGGGAAAGCAAGTATTGGGGGACAGCCAGCAATCTGTTGCAGATCCCTCCACCAGCCGCCTCTCTTTTCAGCCCCGACGTAGACCTGTCATGAGCAACCATACAGCTACCCACATTCTGAACTTTGCCCTGCGCTCCGTGCTTGGGGAAGCTGATCAGAGAGGCTCCCTGGTTGCACCTGACCGCCTTCGGTTTGACTTTACTGCCAAGGGAGCCATGTCCACCCAACAGATCAAGGAGGCTGAGCAGATTGTTAACGAGATGATTGAGGCCGCCAAGGTAGGTTGGATTGTGTGTAACCTCTTGGGTCATGAACCTCACTCCTTCCTGCACCATCACTTTCTGTCCACAGAGTGTCAATCCAAATGCTCTCGCTCCATCGTACCATATTCTGTCCTGCACGCAGATTTGCTTAAAGCAGTGATTCTCAAACTGTGCTAAGTGGGGGCAGTGCTGGTGTTCAGCAGAGGGTCTGAGGGCCTCTGGGGAGCAGCAGAGAGAGGTCTTTGCTCCATTCCCTGCTGAGGACAACCAGAGCTCTTCTAGTTATGTCTGCTTTACATAAAGCACATCCTTGTAAGATTTGGTTCACAGTTTAACAAAACATTCTTAGAAATTTCTATTTTGATTTCCTCGACTATACATAGTACCTCCTTTCAGGAGGCCGTGGGCACATGAGGGGCAGAGCCAGGATTAGACACCTCGAATCCTGCCTGCAGGACCGCATTTGCTCTAGTGCTCCCTGCTGACCTCCAGAGACCTTTCCCAGCCTCTGTTCTGTCTTCTTTCCCCGCAGCCTGTCTATACCCAGGATTGTCCCCTGGCAGCAGCTAAAGCCATCCAGGGCCTGCGGGCTGTGTTTGATGAAACCTATCCTGACCCTGTGCGAGTCGTCTCTATTGGGGTCCCAGTGTCCAAGCTGCTAGACGACCCCTCTGGTCCTGCTGGCTCACTCACTTCTGTTGAGTTCTGTGGGGGAACGTGAGTACCTCAGCGGGAGCTGTAGTGAGGCCAGTGGCATTTCCCCTGGCGGATGTAGGTCCTAGACCAGCTCTTGCTTATCTAAGGTTTAAACAAAGCCCCAGAAGCGCAGTTGGCAAACAGCATTCCCAAGAATCTCAGCATCGCAGTGCTTGTGATTCCCCGGGGTTGTGATGAAATGTTCTTCCTAGGAGGAAGCACTCTCCACATACTGTTTGCTCTTGTTCCTGTGCTGATCCCATAAGAGTTGGGATTCTTGGCCTGTGAAGTCAGGATTTAGCAATGCCATAGAGTGCTCATCTAGCTCCTCGTCTGGTCCCAGCCCCTTTCCCTTCCTGGGGCCTCACTTAACTCCCTTTGCTGCTTGAATAGCATCTGAGCTATTAATCTCATTGTCTCAGAGCCTGAGGCAGGCCCCATGGTAGGCCCAGCTTAATTTGGCTTGGGATAGCCACTTATTTCCACCAACTTGAATTCCTTTATAGCCCTTGGTACCTCCCTGGGGTCTTCCAGGATGGCTATGGTGACCTGGGACGTTCCTGCTTTTGAAGGAAGCTTGGTTAAGCATTCTTGGGGCCTTGGTTGGGCCCATCCAGGGCCTCCTGCAGGCCTCAGGCAGGCAGAGAGCAGGGGAGCATGTGGAGGGTGAGGGAGTATATGGGGACCAGGTTCCAGGCCTAATTTTGCCCTGACACTTTGCACAGCACTCTTTAGAGTACAGAAAACAGCTTTCGAAGACTATGCCTCACAGGATGACTGAGAGATAATGAGAATTTGAAGTTCTCTGAGCAACAGGGAACAAAACCTGTTTGTTTAAAGGGTTATAGGATTTTAAATTAATCTCCAGTATTCTCAATTAGTGAACTGGGATAGAAGAATATAGCTTATGTTCCACCAGAGAGAACCAAAAACGTGAATGAATTTAGAGCCCACCAGCAGTTATATGGTATTGGGTATTAGAGACTACAGTTTCATTTGATCTCATTTGATTTTCCCAACAGGCCTGTGAGGGAGCCTAGCACCTATTCATACATGAGAAAACAAGCTCAGAAACATGGCATCTAGCTTAGTGTCACAAAGCTCTCAGCCCCTTCCTGGCCAAGCTGGATTCCGAAGCCTGGCTGCAGAGCCAAGGGGTTCGGGGGTGCAATGGGGACCAGGGCACCTGGGCTTCCTCATAACCACAGGCTTTGTGTTCTTCCATCAGTCACCTGCAGAATTCCAGTCACGCGGGAGCTTTTGTGATTGTGAGTGAAGAAGCGATTGCCAAGGGCATCCGGAGGATCGTGGCTGTCACAGGTGCTGAAGCCCAGAAGGTGAGCAGATTGGGCTGGTTCATGGCTTAATTCAACAAGGCAAGAGGAGCTTAATCTGCAGATCCACAGATAGTTATGTGGCTGCTGCAGTCAGAAGCAGAAGTACAGGGCTGCCCCCAAATGTCCCCAGTTAACAGGCAGAAGCAAGAAGACTTTATAGCTATCTTACTTTTAATCTGTATAATACATGCAAATTGTGCCTTGTACCCAGTAATATATCTGTGTCTAGTAAGGTTAGCCATAGTTTTGCTGTGACTTCCAGTGTCCCCAGCACTTACCCATGTCGCCCTGGGAGTACGTGCCTAGTTTGAGATGGGAACAGTTGTGTGTGGTGGGGACTAGCTTGTGCCTGATGTGTGCTGAAGCCTCCTAACTTACGACTTCTCAGTTACCTTCGAACCTGAGCTAGTGCAGCCTTTCCGCTGGCATGTGAGGAAGGTGCTCCTTTTTGGGTCAAGGGCTGCAAACACTTGCTCCCTGAAGGAAGAGAAACTTCTGGTATCTTAAGGATGTGTTGTTCCATCACCTGCCATCAGTGTTGGCCACAGCTGTTTATAGACCGAATAGTGAAGCTGAAA
This sequence comes from Corynorhinus townsendii, assembly GCA_026230045.1. Taxonomy (NCBI): domain Eukaryota; kingdom Metazoa; phylum Chordata; class Mammalia; order Chiroptera; family Vespertilionidae; genus Corynorhinus; species Corynorhinus townsendii. Next base: position 18,925,467 of record JAPDVU010000011.1, read on the forward strand.
GGTATCTGGAGTTTACAACTCTTGATTGTCCCCTCCCAGGCCCTCAGGAAAGCAGAGAGCTTGAAGAAGTCTCTCTCTGTCATGGAGGCCAAAGTGAAGGCCCAGACTTCGCCCAACAAGGACGTGCAGAGGGAGATTGCTGACCTTGGAGAGGTAGGGTGGCTTCCCGCTCCTCAGAGCCAGCTCAGTGCTGGATCCTAGGCCTGGTGATCAGACACACACTGTTCTTGAACCTTCAAGTCTTGGTTCTCAGTGCAGTGGACCTTTGGACTGACTTTGGTTGTCACGCAGCCTTGCAATAGGGAGTTTATGGATCCCAGAACCTGCCTGCTGCCCATTGCCAGTAGCAGGGGGGCCTGTCTCAAGCATGAGTGCACACTGGTGTGGAGGGAGTTTGGGGAGGTGCTGTGGGTGCCCAGTTTCCAGGCTTTCCGGTGTTCGTTAATATTCGGGGACTTCCAACAAGCCCTTCACAGGCTGTGTTCACTGCTTGGGACCAGGTTGTACAGGGTTCCCATCTCTTTATTCTGCCTCTTTCTCTCCAGTCCTGCTTGTTAAAACTGCTGTAGTTAACCCTGACTGGTGTGGCTCAGTGCACTGAAGAGTCTCAGGTTCCATTCCCAGTCAAGGGCGCATAACCTGGTTGCAGGTTTGATCCCCAGCCTGGTCAAGGCAGCTGCGGAAGGCAACCAACTGATGTCTCTCCCTCTCTCATTGATATTTTTCTCTCTCTCTCTTGCTCCCCTCCTCCACCTCCCTCTTCCCTTCCACTATCTCAGAAAATCAATGGAAAAAATATCCTCAGGTGAGGATTAACAAAACAATAAAGTGCTGTAGTTATTCATAAGTGACTGACCTCAAGACCAATGGATACCATTTTTTTGTTTTCTCTTTCCTTCTGGACACTAATCAGGGAGGACTTTAGTGTTCAAAGCTAGAAGAGTGGGGTGGGCTGGGCTGGATCCTCACATCCTAACTCCTTGTGGTTCATATCTGAATGGTCTTCCGGTTCTGGTTCCAGGCCCTGGCCACTGCAGTAATCCCCCAATGGCAGAAGGATGAATTCCGGGAGACTCTCAAATCCCTGAAGAAGATCATGGATGACCTAGACCGGGCTAGCAAAGCTGATGTCCAGAAGCGAGTGAGTCCTGGCAGTGCTGGTGGCTGGGAGGGAACCAAGAGGATTTACCCAGCAAAGACCGCTGTCTGAGTGTCAGTCTGGGCCTTGGACCTGAAATCTCTCTTATGGATCTTCCTCCCTTGTAGGTGTTGGAGAAGACAAAGCAGCTCATTGATAGCAACCCCAACCAGCCCCTCGTCATCCTGGAGATGGAGAGCGGCGCATCAGCCAAGGCAATCCAGGGGCAGGGCTCCAGGGGCAGGGGCTTCAGGGGCAGGGTCTCCAGGCGTTGCTCGGTGCCTGTCCGCTGCTTGTCTCCTCTTGGGGGCTCATCAACCCTCTCGTGGCTGCAGTCTGAGTTTTGTGGCTCAGAGCGGAGTGGTCATCTGAGGGCCTACTCTCTGGGATTGAGATTAGGCTACGCCATGGAGAGATCTGGTGGCTGGCGAGCTGTGGCTCTTGGAGATGGGAGGCAAACCTTAGAGAGTCCAAGTGTGGCCAGGCCCTGCACTTGGTACTTCTCCTTGCAGGCTCCTAGGACCAGCTCCTGCTCTAGGAGGGGGAGGGGGAAAGTGGACAGGGAAAGCTCCGAGAACTGAGTTCTGCAAACATGCTGCACTTATGGGGAGCCTGGCCCCTTCCCCAGGGCCATGGCCTGATGCCAGGTTCTCCCACAGGCCCTGAACGAAGCCTTGAAACTCTTCAAGACGCATTCCCCACAGACTTCGGCCATGCTCTTCACAGTGGATAATGAGGCTGGCAAGATCACATGCTTGTGTCAAGTCCCTCAGGTCAGAATACCCTGCAGCCTTGGGCCAGTGGGTGTCTGTAGCTTTTCTGAGGGAGCTCAGTTCTTACGGTTGTTTGCACAACCCCCAAATGTGTTTGTGCAACCCCCATTAGAAATGGCCCTTCTCTCTTAAAATTGATTTTAAAGACAGGAAGGAAGGGTGAGGGAGAAAGGAAAGGAGGGAGGGAGGGACGTCAATCATCTGCCTCCCGCACATGTCCCAACTGGGAATTGAACCTACAACCTGGGTATGTGCCCTGGCCAGGAATCGAACCTGCCACCTTTTGGTGACTCCAACCAACTGAGCCACACTGACCAGGGCAAAGAAATAGCCCTTCTGCTGCCCTCCTATTGGTCCCCTCTAGCATCCCTTACCCTGAGGCCCTCTCTTTGGTGGATATGTTTAACTGTGCTGGCTGATACCTGGTTTTGTCACTCAGTATGCCTTGTCTTAACTGTGGTACAGCTGTAGGGTCTGCGTCAGCCTCCGGGAACATCACCCAGGGCAGGAGTGGGTGTCTGTGGTTCCCCCATCCTTTTTCTTTCCCTCCCCTCTCAGTGCCTCCCTCAGTTCCATCCTATGTCCTGACTCCCACTTCTCCTTCCTGTCTTCCAGAATGCAGCCAACCGGGGCCTGAAAGCCAGTGAGTGGGTGCAGCAGGTGTCAGGCCTGATGGATGGCAAAGGTGGTGGCAAAGATGTGTCTGCTCAGGCTACAGGCAAGAATGTGGGCTGCCTGCAGGAGGCACTGCAGCTGGCTACTTCCTTTGCCCAGCTCCGCCTGGGAGATGTGAAGAATTGAGGGGAGGGGTGGCTTCCACTTGGAAGCGTCTCCCCCACACCCAGATGTATCCATCCAACCAGGAGATCTCCATCTGCCACACAGACATTGGAATCTTGGGACCTTTAAATAGCCCATTTCTCCTTCTAACTCAGCAGTAACTGGAACTCACTTAGGTGCCAGCCTGTGACTCAATGCCCATGTTACATTTCTGCCTGGAGCCCTACACCTCAGCACCATCTGTGTAGAACCACTATCCCCGTATTGCTACTTATCATTGTCACGCTTATGTCTATAGACAGTTCTCTGCAGACCCAAGGCTCTAGGTCTGCGGAAAGGAACCATTTTTGCTGCAGAGAATAAAAGGACCAGGTGCAATACTTGATACCCTGTGATTTCTATCACTATCCACCCTCCCACCACCACCACCACCAATAGGTGCCGCTGTGTGACAGCATGTGGCTCCCTGAGTGAAGAATAAATACTATGGTTCTGGCTGCAGTCCATACAGCATCCAGCCCCAGACCCCTGAATTTTGGGAATGGCCCCCAGGACTGCCTCAAGATGTTTGTGGAGGTGGCCCACAGGATGGAGCAGGAGTGAGATGGAGAGAGGCATGAACCAATAGAAGATTCACAGAGATACTGGAAGCAGAGAGAAGCTCCTTGGAGCGTCTCGTGGGAGGACCTCCCCATTTCTTTGGCCTATGTCCCTCTTCCCTTCCCCTTTGAGATGTTCTCTGATACAAGAGGTATTTAGGGTACCTCAGTTGCCTCCCCCAACTCCTTTGCCCCATCATTCCTGTTTCCTTAACTCAAAGATGGACAGTGAGCATGGACACCCTACCTGGCCCTGAACCACTGCACCCAAGCCTGATGAAGACAGTTGGGTTTGGAAACGTGTGCTGGGAGGTTAAATGTACTGCTGACCTACACTGGCTTCAGCTGGTTTCCTGTCCCCTGGGCACAGCAGGCTGGCTGACATGGAGGGAGGAGAAAAAGCAGGTCTGTGCTGGGAGAAGCAGCAGAGGCCACTGTCACAGGCTAAAGGAGGGTGCCAAACCCTGGATTCAAGCACATGCTGGGGATACAGAGCTTCACAATCCAGGGCAGCAGAGAGATCATTCCAATCATTCCAACAAATGCCAGGCAGGGTACTGAGGGTACAGGAGTGAGCAAGTCATTGCCCTCTTGGGTAAGGCAGTGGGGAATACATAGAACAGTCACACAAGTAAGTGTAGAATTAAAATAAATACTATCTTGCCCCGCCCGTGTGGCTCAGTGGCTGAATATCAACCCATGAGTCAGGTCACAGATTCCCAGTCAGGGCACATGCCCGGGTGTGGGTTTGGTCCCCAGTAGGGGGCGTGCAGGAGGGAGCCAATCAATGGTTCTTTCTCATCGATGTTTCCATCTCTCTCTGAAATCAATAAAAATATATTTAAAAACATTAAATAATTACAATCTTCACAAGTGAAAGGAAGAAGACACACGCCCTGGGATTGCCCTGGTCCAGGAAGCTAAAAGTCAGCCGGCGAGCTCAGGTCCCATTTTTGCAGGCCTGCCAAGTGAGTCCACCCTTGGAACCTTAAACGTCCTTTGCGGCGGGCCCGGGGCTGTGAAGCGCTCGCCGTTCTCCCTCTAGGACGGCAGGGGGCAGTGCGGCGCCGCTCGCTGCTATCCCGACGGCCCTCGCGAGGGCGCGCGGCGGAAGCGGCTCGCACGCATAGCGCCGCCATGCCCGGGGACCATCGCCGCATCCGCGGGCCCGAGGAATCGCAGCCGCCGCAGCTGTACGCGGCGGAAGAGGACGAGGTACCCGACCCCCGCGACCCCTCACGGCTGCGGCCCGTGTACGCGCGCGCCGGGCTGCTGAGCCAGGCCAAGGGCTCGGCCTACCTGGAGACGGGAGGCACCAAGGTACTGTGCGCCGTGTCGGGCCCGCGCCAGGTCGAGGGAGGAGAACGCGGCGGAGGCCCGGCGGGCGCGGGAGGCGAGGCCCCGGCCGCGCTGCGGGGACGCCTGCTCTGTGACTTCCGCCGTGCGCCCTTCGCGGGCCGCCGGCGCCGCGCGCCCCAGGGCGGCGGGGAGGAGCGCGAGTTGGCGCTGGCCCTGCAGGAAGCCCTGGAGCCCGCCGTGCGCCTGGGCCGCTACCCGCGCGCGCAGCTCGAGGTGTCCGCTCTGCTGCTGGAAGACGGCGGCTCGGCCCTGGCCGCCGCGCTCACGGCTGCCGCGCTCGCCCTGGCCGACGCAGGCATCGAGATGTACGACCTGGTGGTGGGATGCGGCCTGAGCCGCGCGCCGGGGCCTGCGCCCACCTGGTTGCTGGACCCCACGCGGCTGGAGGAGGAGCGCGCCGCCGCCGGCCTCACTGTGGCTCTCATGCCCGTGCTCAACCAGGTGGCCGGGCTGCTGGGCAGTGGGGAGGGGGGCCCGACCGAGAGCTGGGTCGAAGCCGTGCGCATGGGTCTCGAGGGCTGCCAGCGCCTGTATCCTGTGCTGCAGCAGTGCCTGGTGCGGGCTGCCCGCCGGAGGGGCGCCGCTGCCCCGTCCTGAACTAGACGTCGGAGGAATGACGGATGCCCAGGATCCTGCTGCTGCTGCTGCTGCTGCTGCTGCTGCTGCTGCTGCTGCTGCTGCTGCCGCTGCTGCTGCCGCTGCTGCCGCCGCCGCCGCCGCCGCCGCCGCCTTCGGCACACTGGTCGGCTTCCAGGCTGCGCCGCCCTGAGAACTCGGAGCACCTGAGAGGATCTGGGGAGACGCGCCCGGCACTGATGCACTGGACAGCTGTGTTGGAACAATTTTGTACAAACTGACTGGTTAAAGATACTTTTCTATTGAAGCTGGCTCTTAGCCCCGACCCAAGTTGGAAAGGACTTCGGCTGGGCAGAGGTGGAGAATGGGACCTGATGCTACTACTGTCTTACCAGGGGTGGACCCTATGCAGATGGGCCAGTGACTCTCTCCTCTGTAACTGGGCTGCTTTTGAGAGAACGGACAAGGGGGCTGTGCCTTCTCACTTATATCTGAGCTAAAACAGAACAAAAACCCTTTTCTATCTGAAAAGCCTTCTATTGTGGTTCTTGGTACAGGATTTAAAAAACAAGGCTGTCTTGAGCTTTGTAGTGTGTTCTTGGACTCCTGGTGTCAAGGGCTAGGGGCAGCAAGGTCTAAAATGTGTTCTGTCTTTAGTGTAACATGAGCAGAAGAGACAGGCTAAAACGGAAGGAGCTGCAGGGGTTCATGTGGGGAAATGTAGCTGTGAAGAAAAGCTGCCCCTCAAGTACCAGAGTCAGGGCCACTGCTGAGGTGTGATAAGCTGGAGGGCTGTGTGCCTCCAGGAGCATTCTGGGTGTACACCAGCCTCCATTTTGGTGCTGGGAAGGGTTTGGGTCTCAGTGGAAGCCAGATCCCACCCTTTCTTGGCCTTGTGCAGAGCGGCACAGCCAGCGGCCTCCACTGGTAGGAAGTGAGGGCCTGGACTGGCTTCATTATTGGTGTCCCTTACCCAGTCTCGGCTGCTGGGAGAGAGCAGATGAACTGCCAGGAGTGAGAGTTGGACGTTGGGAATCCAGATGCACCCTGGTCATTCTGTAGGGCAAAGCCTGCCTGGCTGACTGGCCACAAGGATAGGATCTACCCTGGGTGGTTCCTGAGCCCCAGGGGTTTGTGCTCATGTCTCTATTGGAGAAAGGCAGGGCAGTGTAGTCTCCTCTGTGCCTTGGTTTGGTATGAGCTTCTGAACTTGAGTGTCTTCGGTCTGCTCAGCTCCTCTAGGAAGGGCTGGCCTGGAGCAGCCCAAGAACCAGAATGAAGCTCAGAGACAACCTTGATGACCAGGGAAAAATACAAATTTAATTTTTCCCCTTCTGACATATTTCCAGAGCAGATCTGATATACAAAGTATCACACCAGCAAGAGACAAGATAGAAAGAGGCCATAAAATGACACCCCTATTCTGAAGGATGGTTTTGTACTGTCCCCCTATATGGGGCACATCCCGAGCACCTTAAAGCTCAGTTTCAGACGAAGGGGAACAGTAGGATGTTGCCTGTACACCACTGTGGCTGGAGAAGGCTGTCTGGGCCCACTGCTGTGGGTGCTCCACACTCAGGACTGGAGGGGAGGAGCATCTGAAACAGTACCTACAGGCAGACAGGGCTGATGGTGCTGGGGGGGAGGGTGAGCGGGGACCTGTCCAGCTTCCTCTTGCAAGATGGCCTCGGCTTCATGAGGATGGTGCAGTGGTCGGCAAACTCATTAGTCAACAGAGCCAAATATCATCAGTACAACGGTTGAAATTTCTTTTGAGAGCCAAATTTTTTAAACTTCTTCTAACGCCACTTCTTCAAAATAGACTCGCCCAGGCCGTGGTATTTTGTGGAAGAGCCACACTCAAGGGGCCAGAGAGCCGCATGTGGCTCGCGAGTCAGTTTGCCGACCACGGGGATGGTGAGTTGATGCTGAGCAGTTCTCCCTCCCTGCCAGTTCCCAGACTCACCTGGAAGCATGACCTCCAAAGCTAAAGCCACCATAACAGGTGGCTTCCCAGCTGGTCTGGCACAGGTGTGCCTCCACTTCATTGTCCTCCACAGTGGGGGCCTGCAGTGACACAGGTGCCACTGGGAGGCCTTAAAAACACAAGGCAAGGAAGGGACCATCTGGGAAGGTGCTGGAGCAGGTGAGCCCTGGAGGGCTTTTAACCTACTGGCTACCCTGGTCCGATGCATGATTCTTCACTTGTAGGGAAAACAGAACCAGGACCCTGGCCTAGAGGGCTGAGAAGCACGGTATGGCTGGGAAAGAGAGGACCATCCACTAACATATCCCAGTCTTTCCTCACACCCACCTCCCTTTCTTGGCAGGTTTGGCAGCTCAGATTCTTCCTGAGACCTGGAAACCCCAAACCCCAGACAAAAGAGCATTCTCTCCATCTAGCCCAGTCTTCCCAGAGGCGACTGAGACCTGGGCAGTAAAGGGCCCTCTGGAGCCCAGCAGGCCAAGGGGTAGAGCTGGGCAGTGGAGGAAGGGAAGCTCGGCACTGCCTGCTCCCCAGCAGCCCCAGCCCAGCTAAGAGGGTCCAAACACTGGGGGTTGGCCCACCTCAGGGACCACCAGTAGGTGAGGAGGATACGATAGGGCAGGGAACATTCGGGCTCTTTAAGGCTGCACTGAGGGCTGTTATCAAATCCAGGTTTGGATCTTCTCCATCCAGGAAGATATGTTTCCACAGTTTTTCTGGGGAGCGTAGTACCATGTGGACAGCCTAAAGACAGGCAGCAAGTAGGGGCAGGGGCGGGAAAAGGGCAGGAATCTGGGTCTCGAGGGCTGCCAGCGCTTCTCTCCTGTGCTGCAGCAGTGCCTGGTGCGGACTGCCCGCCGGAGGTGGTATCTCAGCCATGAGGTGGTATCTCTGCCCAGAGCTGGCCCAGCTGAGCCCACCAAGCCTGAGTGGAGGGGATATAAGCAGGCCACGGGCCATCTGGGCATTGCGTGTGGTGAATGATAGGCCTCCCCCAACCACCACTGTGGGCTCCCACGCAAAATCTAGTTAACCCCCTTGCTCACAGACACAAGGAGGGGGGCAGCACCCCACCATTTACTGCCTCTGGGTTTGTACTCTCCTCAGCTGCCTGCCCCTGGATGGGCCCTCTGGCTCCTGGGCTCCTGCTGGTGTTCAGTGGTTCTGCATGAAGAACCTTAATTCGAGGGCCCCTGTTGTCTTCAGCCAGTAGGTTAAAACCCCTCCAGGGGACACAGCTGCAGGAGGCTCTGTCCCTGTGCAGGAAGAGTCACCCATTATGGCTAGGTTTGGAGCCCCAGCTGAGCCCAGAGAGGCCGCTCAACGTCCAGCACTGATCCAGAGTATCCTCTTGAGAGGACAACGTGAGTTTGGGCTGGGACACTCCTGTGGCCCCAGATGTCTACTAATGAGTGAGGGTCATGGGACAACCTAAAGCTGCAAGGATCCTCAAGCCACAGGAACAGCCAGAGGGAGTGGGGTTGGGGGGAGCCCTGCAGATAGGGAGAGCCCAAGGCAAGACTCCAGGGGCCTTTGCACCTTCAGGAGTGGGAAAAGCTGGACATCGCTAAGGGTGTGGGGTGCCCGAGCTGGAAGCTGGTCCCTCTGCTGGTCCAGGTGCTCCAGACTCCAGTAGGTGGTCCACCTGGTCCTCCTCAGCCTGGACTGTTGGTAGAGGGCCCAGAGTCAGTCCCCCCGCACCCCCCACCAGGCCCAGGAGGCAGAGGGCAGTGCTGCCAGGGCTTCAAGCCTGCCTCTGCTGAGGCTGCCCAGCTCCTTCCTAGCCTTGCAGATGAAAGCTGCGCCCCTTCACTCTATCTGGCCTGGGGGAAGGTGGCTCTTCCTGGGGGCTTTGTGGGGACTGAAGCTGCTCTTGACCCCCATGCCCATGTGGGTCGTCCTGATCTTGAGAGGCACGTGATTGCTGAGTGGAGGGATCCTCTGGTATTTATACACCCTATGGGCAGAGCAGAGGGAGTCAGGCCAACCAGCCCCACTCATTTGCCCAGAGGACCAAGGAGGCAGGACCCACTCACCTGTAGGGAACATCTTCCCTGTACAGCTCGTTGGCCAGGTCATAGTTGCTGATGCAGCAGAGACGAATGGGGCAGGGGTCACTGTCCTGGGCCGGAGTCCTTGTCCAGACCCCAGTTTGTCTTGGGGAAATAGGTATGAAGCTTTTTCTTAGAAGCCCAGGATTTTCCACTGGAGGAACCCCTAGGGACTTGACCAAGTTCACTTGGAGAGATTGTAGCAAACCAGCTTTCCCATGGCTGGTCTCTTTCCCAGCTGGCAGGAGGGGGACAATCTCCCGCAGGCTTCTGGCCACCTGAGCCAGGCCCTCCCAACGCACCTCGGCCTGCCCTGGCATTGCTGACAGTCTGGATCTAGTCTGGAGAGGGATGAAAGGAAAAAGTTTAGTCAGGGCCCACAGCCATGGAGGGGGTGTGCAAGCCTTTAATCCTTGTGTGGGGATCACCAGGAGGCCGGGCCTAGCATGGGTGGGGTGAGCCAGGCAGGATGGGGGTGTGGCCAGGCCACCTTATCCTTTGCTCCAGATCCTGGGAGAGAGGATGAGCCTGGAAGGTCCCAGGTTCTCACCGCCTGACCACAGCCTCCTCCTAATGTACCATGACCTCCAGGGAACTGGTACCCAGGAGGGGTGGGTAGATGGGTGGAGAGGGACAACAAGGCCCTGGCCTGGGCAAAAAGGCCCAGGGCGACACAGCTGCAGGAGCTTCAGGTGCTGCCTGCACCTGAGGCGGGGGTGGGTCATGAATTGAGGGGGAAGCGTGGTGAGATACTGAGGGCAGCAGTTTCTGAAACAACTTCCTGGTTCTATGCTCTATGACCCAGCACAGGCCCAGCCCACGAGGGGCAACATCTATCAGGGCCACGTCTATGGAGGACATTGGGGGTGAGATGGGCCTTCCTGCTCATCCCACAAGGTCCCCAGGCCTGTGGGTGAGATTTCTGGCCACCCCTGCCCTCTGCTTTGTGGCTTCCGCAGCCTGGGTGGGCATCCCTGGAACAGGAGGATGCTGATTTCAGTGGTGGGAGGCAGGTCCTTGGGGAAAGGAAAGCACCCAGCTGAGCGAGTGGAGGGCTGTGGGTTGGGGTCTGGGTCCTGGATGCGGTGCGGGACACAGGCAGCCCTCCCCCATGTCCAGGAATGACCCGGCTGGGACAGAACTCAAGGCGACAAGTCTTAGCAGAGCGTGTATATATATATATATATATATATATATATATATATATATTTTTTTTTTTTTAGCAACTTTTTTTTTTACAGAGAGGAAGGGAGAGGGATAGAGAGTTAGAAACATCGATCAACTGCCTCCTGCACACTCCCTACTGGGGATATGCCCACAACCAAGGTACATGCCCTTGACCGGAATCGAACCTGGGACCTTTCAGTCTGCAGGCCAACGCTCTATCCACTGAGCCAAACCGTTGAGGGCCAGAACACATTCTTTTAGGGAAAATTTCAGGCCCCTCAGGCTGGCCGGGGCTCCCTTCCCAGTGTGGCCCACCACCTGAACCGCACAATGCTGCAGCATTGATGGCTCAGTGGTAGAATTCTTGCTTGTCGCACGAGAGGCCTGGATTAGATGCCAGGCCTATGCGAAGGTTAGTTTTCCCCCTACTCCCACCCTTATCACATTTTCCCTAAAATGACATTTTAACTGAATGGTAAAGGAATGGTACTTCCCTGACCGCTGAGCCAGGCTTTGGAGCTACCCCAATTGAAACAGGCAGGGTGGGTTTCAGGGTTAGGGGTTCTGCGCATGGCACTGTTACAGCAGCATTTGCTGCAGACGGGGTGGTCCCTCACACCTGGGTGGTTTCCCTCTTCTGCCTCCCCTTTACCTTCCCTCAGTCATTGGCCAGGGCTGAGGAGTGTGCCCTGGACTTGACCAGGCAGTGGCCTGGTCATAGGTCCTCAGCCGCATCAGTCCCCCTGGTCTGGGCTAATGGTTGCAGTCTGCAAGCCTGGGCTTCCCAAAAGATAAAGGAATGCACACTTGGGATGGTGCAATGGGCAGAGGTCAAGCCGCCGCCTCAAGTGTCTTCAGGGTCAGAGGCAAGGGCTGGGGTGTGGGGGACTGTGGTGGTGCTGGTGACCTCCCCCACAAACCTCTCCCTCCAGGTTGCCAAGCTCCCTTTTGAAGCCCAAAGCACATGGCCTGGACTTGATCAGTTCTCAGGAATAGGCCATCCAGCAGCTTAGTGGCCACCAAACCCCATCCCGAACCTGTGCCTCCTCTGGGCAACATCCCAAGAGGCCAGGGCCATAGCCTGCACCCACCCCCTGCTGTCCCAAACCCTGGGGAAGCGCTTCCTTCTCCCCACTGGAGTCCCCTGGGGACACATGGGTCTTAAGGAGGTCACCCCTGCCCCAGGCCTTGAATGCAGGGCCCTCTAAATGGAGTCTGAGCTCCTACAGGACAGCTTTCATCACTCCCCATTGCTTCCCTGTTGCTGCATCTGTACCTGCACTCCTCAGAGGGCCAACCGAACTGGGTCCGAGCTGCTGGGCAAGGGGGCGGTGGTGGAATAGGAAATCTGGAGACAGCAACTAGGACATTGGGGGTCTCTCAGCCTCCAAAGTGGACACGTAAAAAAACACGTGAGAGCCCTAACCAGTTTGGCTCAGTGGATAGACCAGTGGTCGGCAAACTCATTAGTCAACAGAGCGGCAAACCGCGGCTTGATCCCCAGTGGGGGGCGTGCAGGAGTTAGCCAATCAATAATTCTCCCTCATCATTGATGTTTCTATCTCTCCCTCTCCCTTCCTCTCTGAAATAAAACACACACACACACACACACAGACACAAACAAACATGAGAGAACTATGGGAGAGAACCATGGACCTTGCATCACAGATAATCACACAACTGCACCAACAGGCACCTCCCCAAAAACAGGCATAAGAGTCTCACACACGAGGCAGCTAATCAACACACCACATGCTGTTCTGCATCATTGGAGAAACACAAGTTAAAAAAAACTGGATTACCCATGAGTACACCTCTACTCATGACCCAAAACAAGCACTGAAAAAGGTGCCCACAGCTGCCCACACAGACTCTCAGGCAGGGAGAGATTTGGCCTGTTCTCTCTAGGTCAACCTGGAGGTGGAGAGACTCATCAGAGCAGCCCCGCCCAGCCCTGCCATCCCACCTCCGGGAACACGAACCGGGCAGAACCCAAAGGCAGCCGGAACCATTGAGCAGGCCCCAGGGTGTTTACACGGATGCTGTTCCTAAGAGCAACCACCTGTCCGCTGCCTCCGCCTCACCGCCCTCAAGACAGAAGCACCCAATTGCCCACCAAAAGGCCCGGAGCTCAGCACAGCCACCACAGATGCCCAGCCACAGGGGCCAGCGTGCGCACACATACCCTCCTTATGCCTGGGAAAGTGGCACATTGGCTGGCAGAGGTTGGTGACCTCTGTTCTGAAAATATTTAAAGGTTTCTTGAAGATTTAAGTTTCCCAAGTTTATGGCCAAGATTTCATCCAGAAAGGTTCTTATTTGTTACTTCTCCAACACCTAAACCTGGAAAAGCCCCCCAGGACCCCACAGCGAGGCTCCCCTGGGAGGAGGGGCACCCTGGTCTGCTGGCAGGATGCTGGCTGGTGACATCAGTGAGAAGGGACCTGGGAATGAGCCGAGTCAACTCGCTCAGTCCAGACTGCACCTGAGGCCAGGGAGGAAGGACCTCCTCAGGTGCCACAGTGAGTAGGACGCAGCCTAAGCTGGGGTCCTTGTTCCATCCCTTGTTTGGGAACCCAGCGCCCCAAACAAGCCTCCTTCTCCAGCAGGCAGACTCACCAGGACACGGCTGTGTCCCGCTGCCTCTTCTGGCCGGGCCGGATGGGGTGAGCCATATCTGAATCTGAAGAGAGCAAGAGAGTGGGCAGAGCGTGTGAAGAGGGAGGGCGGGGGTGCAGGAGGAAGGGTCAAGAGCACGTGAGCTCCCGTTTGCCTCCTGGGCTGGCCCTTCCCTGCCCCTCAGCCCTGAGGTTGGCAGTGCAGTAATGGGTCCTCCTACCCAGGGCTGGGCTCAGGCTCCAGAGGGACCATTTTCACCCTCAGAGAAACCATGACGCTGAGATGAAACCCCGCCCTTGGGTATCAACCCCATCTCCCAGGCCCTGGAGTTTGGGGGTGGTACTATCAGAAGGCAGGAGGGAGAATGTCTGTGATCCTCGTGTCCTCTGAGGAGACACCCAGCCTTGGTCGGGGTTAATTCTTTGGTGTTTTCCCTCTGCCTGCCTGCCTGCCTGCCCCATTGCCCCACAGCTGCCTCTGGGCCGGCTGCATGAAATGGTCTCATCCGAGTGAGAACCAAGTGAGCAGCCAGCCTGGGCTGGGGAGCGGACACCCCACTGCCCTCCCTTAGTGGGAAGTCGAGAGTCAGCTGAACCCAATTCAGGGGATGGGGGGCTGAGAAGTCAAGCAATGTAGCCATCTGTGCACCAGGCATGGGAAGGTTGTCTCATTTCTGGGCTCCTTCTGCGTTTACTACCCTAGAGATGGAGGACAATGGAGGGGAATCCTGCTCCCTGCTGGGTCCCCACGGCCCACGCGGGGCCTGACACTAGTAGGCAGGTACTCAGGTGATGTCTGCTGAATATGTGAATGGAGTTCCATTCAATCAATTCTGAGTTTTGTTTGTGGATTTGGATCAGACCCCAGAGTGTCGCCTGTGACTTTGAGGCCCCTCCTGGAACCCACCCCTTTCTGCCTGAATCTATGTCCATCATCCAGGGCCCCCTGTGGCTGGCAAGACAGTCATGAATGGGAGCCTTCTCCTTGTTCTGTTCTCAAGACTTCCTGCAACACAGTCACCAGGAGCACCCGCTTGCTGTGGTGCGGAGACTGGCAACGATGCCCTGAGGCACTGACCATCTGAGTAGTTGGGAGAAAGCTGGCAATTCGGCGTTTCCACCCGTGGCCCCCGTCTTCCTTCCGTGACCAGGATTCATCCGCTCAAGAACCCGTGCACCAAGGTAAACACCTGCATGTCCCTGTTGTCTGCCTTTCTGTCTGTCCTTTTAGCCTATATTCATACTTGGGGCACTTTCACATTTGCAACGTCCAGAGGGACAGAAATTCGTATCCATGGCCACCACGCAGGGCAGCAGTGCATGGCACTTACAAAAGCCTGCTACGCCCAAGGTCAGAAGGCCCAGCATTAAGATAAGCTTGCCATTCCCTTTGGGCTGTATATCATCACTACCCCCTAAAACTAGAAATACTCAAGAGGCATCAATCATGAGACCAACCTTTGGGTCAAATGGAAAAAATCATTCCTGGCCACCAGGTAGCCAATCAAGGCCAGTTATCACAAGGGACCGGTGGAGTGTCTGGGACGTTCACCATCAATGGCAAACCATGTCCAAGTGTATGGTGGCATCTTCCTGGGCAGCAGTCGCCAACTGGTGGTCCGTGAGGTCCGAAAGGTTGGCAACCACTGTTCCTAGGCGTTGTGCTAGAGACTTACATCCATCATCTCATGAAATCCTCACAGCAACCTCGCAGGGTAGATGCTAATAGTACCCCTATCTATAGAAAGGCTACTGTGTGCATCCAGGGTCACATACAGAGCAACTTAGGAGGCCGATAGGATGTCAATTCCCTGCCTCGCAACCACTGCAGTGTTCCCAGAAGTTAGAGGACTTAGATGCTCAAAGATACACAGCTACAAGCAGAGTGTGGTTCTGTTGGCGCCTCCAGGCCATGCTACCATTGCACAGGGCTGGTTGTTACCTGCTCTACCCTGCACAGAGCATGGGGCTGGCCAGGTCAGCTGCTTGATGAAACCAGGGAGAATGTCTGGTACTAGCTGCACACCAGGTGGCTTCTTGCAGTAAACATGAATCATTCCTTTGGCCACTCCACATCTGAGTCCCCTCCTGCGTTAGAAGAATCCCCAGCTTTGAGACAGAACCTGCCTCCCATGGAAGAAGCTAAAAATGTCCCTTTAGCCTCCCTTGCAGTTAGGGCCTGGGCACATTACTTGGTCACGCCAGTCAGACCCGCATGCCCAACTTTGAATTAAAGCTGCTGATGTGAAGGAGCACCTCTCACCAGTGGCAGCAGCCACACCCCAGCTTTCAAAGGCTTGGACCTCCGTCCCTCACTGGTGGGCTGACTGTGGTGTCTGTGCCCAGCAGAGGCAGTAGGTCACTTTCAGATCTAACCCTCCAACGTTCTGGGTCTCCTGGGAACTAACCGGTATCAATAAATCCCTTTTCTGCGTAGAGTCTCCAGAATCTGTTTCTGTTGCTTAAAACTAAGAACCTTGAATGAAACAAATATGAAACTGGGAGTGGATGGAGCAGGAAGCCCTGAGGGAGAGAGGGGTGATGTAAGTCTGGCAGGTGGCCAGACAGTGAAAATCCAGCTTGAATTAAGGGACAGAACGCCAGCAGCCCATGGCCTGCGTGGTGAGGCAGTTAATCCTGTGCCCCCAAGCAGAGTACCCATCAAAGTCAAGGCTTTGAGGGCCTCGTGCCTCTTGCCATAGAAGAGGCTAAAGATAACCCTGAAGTTAAGGGCTGTTGGGCAGGGTGTAGTGCTAATGGCACCACACAGTTTAAAGGACAGATAAAGTTCACTGTCCAAATTCTCAGCTCAAGACATGGTTAGAAAACCAGGGGATTTTTGCAACTTGTAACTATCTACAAGGCTGAGAGAGCAAACCAGATGTAAAGCTTGATCAGTGGTTATAAAATGACACCATCAGGTGGCTTCACACCCTTGCTAGGTCTCTCATCAGGAAAGAGTGGAGAACAGAGGCCATCCAAATGGGGCTCTGTGGGAAGGTGTGGAGGACTTAGTTACCTGCTCCCTCAAGGAGTGCCCCCCCTTGCTGGCCAAAGTGACTCCTCTTGGTCATTCTGAAGGTCCTGGTGGCAGAAACTCACTAGCTCTTTGTCAAACCCACATCCCTTCCCTCCTGGGCACACATCTAGCTGGAATTTGCAACCTCCCTTGTAGTTAGTGTGCTGCACGGCTGAGGGGTGGCCAATGGCTACGGGTGGGCGGAATGGGCACCACTTCCAGGCCCATAGCATCCTCCGAGCGAGCATCCACCCTCCTGCCTCCCCAGTTGACCACCTGAATGTGAATGCCCTGGGTAAGCTGGGAAGCCAGGTGCTTCAGGTGACAGGGCCTTGCCCGGCCTGGGCTGCCCTGTCCCCCATTGCACATCTGTGAACATGGCCAGCAGCTAGCATTCCACTTGTGTGCCCTACCCCACCACCCTCCATTGTTTCCAGACTGAAATAACAGGTCAGATCCCTGCAGGCTCCAGGGTGCCAGTGACTTCCGATCTGGGAGGAGGATTGAATCGCCAAAAGAACTGTGAGATTTGGCAAAAACATGGCAAAATGACCCAAGAAGGAAGAAAGAAAATAACGTTAGTGGGGTTGACTCTATTGGTATTTAGGATTCTACAGAGCTGGCTCAAGTTGCTGGGACGGTTCTCTTGTTTGCTCTGATGGTTGCTTGAAACAGACTCAATTGTGATAAAATAATTTTAGCTAATAGGTGATTGTAAGAAGAATGAGAATAGCTAAGACTCATTGAGCATTTACTATCCACCAGGCACAGTTTTAAGTACTGTTCTTATTTAAAATGTATTTAGTTAACAAATGACGTTTTGATGTCTAACATTCATCAGTGTTGTCTCACCAGGCACTGTTCCAGACACTTTAATATACTAACTCATTTTCTTATCCTCGTTTTACAGAACATGAGGCAGAGAGATGTTTTAGAGTGACCAACTGCCTTGGTTTGCTTGGGACAGAGATGTTCCCAGCATGTGGGACTTTGACTGCTCAAACTGGGACAGTTGTAAGCAAATTGAGACAACTGGTCCCCCTTGATGTTAAGTAACTGGCCAAAGTCAGACAGTAAGTGGCAGAGCGTGGCCTCAAATTCAGGTGGTTTGACTTAAGACTCGAGCTCTTTGCCTCTCTCTGCCAGTGGTTCTCGAGCCAGAGCCTGTGTTTGAAGTAGCTGAGGTCTTGTTACAGCCCAGATAACCCTCCTCGCCGTCAGTTTCTCTGGGACAAAGCTAGGTTTGGGGCAGCTGAGAATTTGCTTTTCTCACATCGTGTTCCCAGGTGATACCAATACTGGTCAGCGGACAGACATGGAGAACTACAGCATTATGCTAACATGCCCAAGGTTGGCACGGACTTTTCAGGTAGGACCAGCTGATGAACCCTGAGATGGCCCCAGAGCCGAGTCCTTTGCCGTGTCATTGAGGGACGTAGGTGGTTGTGGCTCCGAAGGGCACTGGACTGCCAGTGTCAGAGCCCCAGCAGAGGTGGGGTTGCCATAAGGTGGTGCCAGTGTCACGGCCGCTGGAGTACTGCATTTCTGCGCCTGCAGCAGTGACGGGAGTCCCCAGACGGGCTGTGCAGCAGAATCTGGGCCACTGTTTCTGGCCACAAAGATGGCCATCCTGGCCCTCTGACTCTCCCCGGGATCCTGTGGCCAATCATTATCCTTTTTTGTTTTTAAATTGAGGTGAAATTTTTGTAACATGAAATCAATCAATATGGTGGCATTTAGTACTGTTCACAATGCTGAGATTTACCTAAGTTCCACATTTAACTAAGTTCTACAGCATTGTCATCATTCTAAAGTAAAATCTGTACCAATTAAGCAGCTAATCCCATTCTCCGGCTGCTTTATTTCAGTGGATTTTCCTGTTCTGATTATGCCTGCCTGGGTCTTTGCACCACTGCAGGAAGAGGAGGGAGACAGGAATAATAGATCCCATTATTCCATGTAAATGGAATAATGCAAAATGTGGCCTGTTGTGATTAGCTTCTTTCACTTAAAATACATGTTTAAGGTTCATCCACCTGGGGTATGTGTCAGTGCTTAATTCCTTTTCATGGCTGGATACTATTTCATTATATGTATATGCGTATATACCACAATTTTCTTTAAATATGTTTTACTCGTTTTTAGAAAGAGAGGAAGGGAGTGGGATAGAGAGAGAGAAACATCGATGAGAAAGAATAATTGATCGGCTGCCTTTCGCACGCCCACCACTACAACTCGGGCATGTGCCCTGACTGGAACCGGTGACCTCTCGGTTCATGGGTTGATGCTTCCACCACTGAGCCACACTAGCTGGGCCACAATTTTCTTGTGTATTCATCCATTGGTGGACATTTGGGACATTTCTACCTTTTGGCTATTGTGAACAGTGCTGCTGTGAACTTTGTGTATAGGGATTTTCTTGTTTTCAGTCCTCTTGTGTACATACCTATGAGTGGAGTTGCTATGTCATATGGTAGTTGCATTTAACTTTTGAGGAATTGCTGAACTCTTTTTCAGTGGCTGCACCCTGTTACAGTCCCACCAGCAGTGCACAAGGGTTCCAGTCGGCCCTCATCTTCACTAACCTTTGTGATTGTTTCTTTGGAAACATCCACCCTAATGCATGTGAAGTGGTGTCTCCTTGTGGTTTTGGTTTGGATTTCCTAATGCCTAGTGATGTTGAACATCTTTGTCTATCATTTTGGAGAAGTACCTGTGCAAGTCCTGTACCCATTTCTAGATCACTGTCCTTAGGATAAATTATTTTCCTGCCATGATTAGCCAGAGCTGTTTCTATTGGTTGCAACTAAGAATTGTGACGGATACACTTCTCCCCATCCATGGTCCCAGGCCACACGTCTACCTCCAACCAGCAAAGCAACTCGACATGGGCACACGGCAGTGTGCAAGTGGGCCATGGCACATTCTGGATCCAAACGATAGTGCCTGCCTGGGTCTTTGCACCACTGCAGGGGGAGGAGGGGGACAGGGCCACAAGAGACCCCAGTATAGACAATCACACAAAAAAAGAAACACGTGGCGCTGCAAAGAGACTAAAATAAAGGGAGAGGGTGTGATCAACACACAGAGCCACAGAGGCCGTAATGAGAGGGGCTGGAGCAGCGCATTAGGGATACACGTGAGCCTTCTAAATCTATGCGTCATTCAGGGACGAAGAGCCTGAAAACATCACTGGGGTGAGCAGGGAAGGGACTAGGCTGGGCAGGAGGCAGCGGCAGCGGAGCCTCGGGCTCTCTGGTCTCCCAGGGTCCTCCTGGCTCATCTGAATCCCCTTCCCCAGGAGCATTCACAAGTTTGGCTGTTTCATAACTTAGTTTAATCTCTTGTGGGGTGCATCCTGGGCAGCGAGGAGCCTCCGTCTGCCCCAGAGGGTCCAGCCCAGATGGAGAAGCGCGGTCTCATCTGACCCCTCTCCTTGGCTCCGGTTTCAGCACCTAATTAAGGCCCATCCCCCCAATCAAAAGCAGGCTGAGGGCTTCCCCTCCCCCTATGCCAGGCTTCCTGTTGGCCCTGCCCCACTTCCTGTAAGGTCTGAGACCTCTTTGGGTGTTGGGCTTGAGGTCCTGGCCTGGCCCAGGATCCGGACTGATGGGCAGGCAGGCAGGCAGGGCTGGTGGGCCTCCAGGCAGTGGCAGGGGAGAGGCCTGGCAAGCGTCTCAGGGCCCTGGGTCCCACCGGGAAATGTGCTCCTGAGCTGGGAAGGAAGCAGAACAGAGTGAGGGTCCCCCAGGGCCGTGGTCTCCTGTGTAGTTCAGGACCCTTTCAGCAGGTGCTGCTGGGAGCCGATTCTGGGCTTGGCTTCACCTCTGCCCCCCACCACTGGGCTCCAGAGAATCAGGTAACATTGAGGAACCTGACAGGTCCCCAATAGCAGCTTTAGTGACAGGAGGAAGGGGCCTTGGAGGAACCCCTGCCAG
The DNA here is from genome assembly GCA_026230045.1 of Corynorhinus townsendii. Lineage (NCBI taxonomy): Eukaryota > Metazoa > Chordata > Mammalia > Chiroptera > Vespertilionidae > Corynorhinus > Corynorhinus townsendii. The sequence continues at coordinate 18,945,472 of JAPDVU010000011.1, forward strand.
GTCCTGCCACGTGTGGATGTGCCGTGTGAGGCTGGGCCCACCTTCCCCTCTGGGCCTCTCCGCTGGGCGTCTTACGCAGGGCGTTCTCCAAGGCCCTGTGAGCTCAGACGCTCTCTAGGCCTGTGATCTGCATGTCCAGGCGCCTGGATTGGGCCAGCAGCTATCCAAGGGGACAGGCACCATGGGAGGGGAGCCGGGGGAGGGCTCTCACCGAACTGGCAGATGTAGCGGTTTCGGGTTTTACAGCGTTGGTCGTTCCAGTTGAAGGCGGCCGAGGCCTGCAGCTCCACGCAGTTGCCAAACCTGCCAGGCCAAGATGTCGGGTGCTCAGGTGGGATGACGTTGGGCGTCCTGGAGTTTCAGATCCTCCTCCCCAGCAGGCCACCTGCATCTAAGAGGCCTCAGTGCCTCTAGCCTGTATGTGGGGCTTCTGGGAGCCAGACCAACCCAAGCTCCCATCCCTGCCCCAGACCACTCCAGGGCTTCTCAGGGAAGCCGGGAGGTCCTGGCACACCGCCTGCCTGGGGCAGCAATTCCACCTACCCACTGCTGGCACTCAGCCACACCAGCCAACAGGGGTGGGGAGCAGACCTGGAACAAGCATGTCCTCCCTCCCGGGAGGGAGCTTGTGCCTGGGAGCCCAACCAGGGCTGCCTTCCTGTAGGTGATGGGCCAGGGGCATAGGCCTGACTGCCATCAAGGAGGGGGGGCTGGGTGAGATAGTTTTGGGGGGGCCCTGGGTGAGATAGTTGTGGGGGGGGGCCTGGGTGAGATAGTTGGAGCCCTGTGTGGCCACACAGACTGACCACCTCCACCCCTGTTACCGCGCCCTGGGCATTCCAAGGCTCTGAAGACCAGGGCAGGGCCACATAACCAGAAGGCCCTTCGTACAGGCTGGCTGGTGGGTGGATGTTGTGTGAATGGATGCAAGTGGGTGGGTGGCTACAGAATCCGGGAATCAGTGTACTGATACAGACACAAGGCTGGGGAGGGGGAATGGAGAGGGCCATGGGGATGGGTGGACGGATAAAGCCTTCTTGGGTTCCCTGGAGCATGCCTCATCTCAGCATCATGCCCACACCCGGCTGTGCCCTGACCTCCTGGGCACCTGGGTAGTAGGGGAGGCTCAGACCCTCAGAGGGCTCGGCCAGGCAGCAGGCTGGTGGAGGTTTTCAGTGGCATCTCAAGGCTTAGTGAGCAGGCCCAGGGGAGAAGGTGGGCCCAGGGGAGGGAGGGCACCCCAGACTCACCCCTGGTTGTCAGGCTGCCCAAAGGCAAAGCTAGTGAAGGACTGGTGCTCCCCAGTAGTCCAGCGGAAGGCGTCCTTAGTGGTCTTGTAGGTGAGCCCTGGGCCGGGCAGTCAAGGTCGGCCCCACGACCCAAGAAAGGAGGGCTGGAGCCTAAGCCCGCTGCCTGAGGCCTGCCTGGTCCCAGCCCTTAAGCCCCTTCCCAGCTCTCGCGTTCCCCTGGAGGTGCTTTCTCACTGCAGCTCTCTCCCCAGGGCAGGGGGAGCCAGCCTGGCTGCCGGCCCCATTGCACTCCAAGCCTTCACCCCAGCCTTACTGTCTGCTGGTGGGTGCTCTGGTTTCCAAGGCCCAGATTCCTGGGGGCATCCCAGCCCCCACACTTACCGATCCAGAAGTTCCTGGTCTCAAAGTCGCTGTCAGTCACCTCGTTGGTAGTCTCCAGGCGGCCCAGGTAGAAGGCGAGGATGTCCTGTACTTTCTGGCTCTTGATCTGGGCGAGGACCCCGCCCTTTCCCTGTAACCCCCATTCTGGGTCATGCCGGCAGGGACCTAGAGCTCAGGCAGCCCTCCTGCCACCCCACCACGGCCATGAATGACAAATACGTGTACTGGCTGTGCTGTCGTCGTCCCCCACCCCACAGCCTCCTCTTTCTTAGAGGAGGGGTCCCCCTTCCTCTCCCCCGCCTGCATCGGGGCCCAGCCTGGCAGGGTCCTGCCACTGGGAGGGTTTTGGTTTACTTGCTCAGTGCCTTAGATACATTTGAGTTGGCTGCCAATATTAATAATTCTAGAGATGCCAATGAAAATTTGGATTTCTGGTTCTGAAAAGTCCCAAGTTCTGGCCTCCCTGACTCGTATCCCTGTTGGCAGCCAGCAGCTGGAGCTGAGTCAGGACAGCTCCTTAGATGGGGGCCTCGTGGGCCTCGCTCCTGGTCCCTCAGCTCATTACATGACCTCTTGGTTTCCATGGGCCTCTGAGTGGACCACTGCTTTATGCTAATGATGAGAAGATGTCGAAAGAACCAACTCTTAGTCCAGGATCCCTCCTTATTCCTTGAGACCCTAGAGGGGAGGGGCTTCCTGGGAAGGCAGGAGTCAGCTGTCACCTGGCATTTCATCTTGGCTCCGTAATAGGTGTCTGCCTCCGAAGACACCATGAAGCAGTCACCATCGATCCTCAGGTCACAGGTGTGGAAGGGAAAGTGCACCTTGGCTGGGGAGAGGGAGTGTGAGTTTGCGCGTAAGCATCTCATGTCAAAACGTCTCCCCTCCCACCCTGCCAGGGAGCTGAGCTCAAGGTACCACCCACTGGAGAGTGGGTGTGGTCAGTGGTGTGCTGGTAAATGTATAACAGCCAGTTCTCTGCCTCAAAATAAATAAATAAATAGATAGATAGATAGATAGATAGATAGATAGATAGATAAATAAATCTATGATTTGTAGCATTTGCCAATTCCCATGGCATAAATACCCATACCATGGCCCATTTCAAGCTACCAATATCACTGACCATGGAACTGGGAATATTTGTGTATAATAGGCAATTAAGAGGTGGCCCGAGCCAGATCCAGCACCCTACTGAGGGGATCCTGGGAGGGCCCGGCTTGTTGGGGGCCTTGGGACAGAACTCACTGGCACATTGGGCTCCCCCATAGCCGACGTCACAGACACAGGAGCACTCCTCTTCCCGGAACCAGCCATGGACGCACTGCATGCTGCACCGCACTACAGGACAGGGCGGGGGATTGTGCTCAGCCACAATCCTTGACCCCATGCTGCCCCTCACAGGCTAGGCTGCGGACATGCAGGGACTGGCCAACCACAGAGAGATCCCCTCTGAGGGACTCAGGGACGGAAGCCACAGGGCTCCCAACTGCTGCCACCCTTGGCATCTTTGGTTTGATCTTGTAGAGAGAAGCAAATTGGGGTTGGGGAGGTGACCTGGCCATGGTCACAGAGCTGGGGAGGGGAGACAATGGGAGAGGAATCCACTTTGAATCCTAAGTCTGTCTTCCACCACCTCAGGATGTATGGGGCCACTCCTGATTCTGTTTTGAACCCCCTGCACAGCTCAGGATCTTGCAGACAGTCGGTGCTCAATGGATGCTTGTTGAATGACTATATGCAGTGCTCAGATCAGCAAGTACCCCCTAGCACACTTGATACTCCCTCAAAACTCATTCACTGAGTGCAACACAGCCCCTGGACACACCACCCAGCGTTTGTGTGCACACATGTGCCCACAAGCATTGGGCTCAGCCCCTCCTCACCCCCAGGGGCTGCCTGAGTGTGTGCCAGGCCTAGACTCCCCTCGCTGAGTCCCTCAGGCCGTTGTGGTCTGCAACTCTAGGGCTCCTCACCTTGGCAGAATCTGCCTGTGTAGCCAGGGGGACAGTGGCAGTGGCAGGTGCTGACGTTGAGCTGTCCGTCGTTCCGGCAGCTCATGCGACAAGGGTTCCTGGGGACCTCTGGTCAGATAAGGAGGGACCTCTGAAAGGGGTTTCCCCCAGGCAGGTGCCTCCTGGGTGCTGGGCCCAGGCTTCTGGGACAGCCCCTCCGGATGCTGCTACTTCCTCTAATCACCCATCAAGCTCTCAGATACCCGCACCCACAGGAGGAAGCAGGTAAGGGGGCACTTACCACAGAGCCCCCCTGTATGGTCCCAGGCTTTGAAGCAGCCTGAGACGCTGGCCGTGCAGAGCGAACACCAGGCGCCCTTCTTATAGGGGAAGATTGTCTGCCCGTTGACCTCCCAGTTGCCTCTGTGAGAGCAAGCACCAGAGAGAGCTGGAAGGACCTGGCCATCGGCCTGCCCCATCTGCCCCTCAACTCAGCCAGGGAGTCAGGGAGCTAGATGAGACTTGGAGATTTCCTAGAAAAGAAGAGAGGACCTCCCAACGAATACTGGGAAATCTCCTGCAAGCAGAGAGTGCTTCCAGGAGGAGGCATCCGAGGAGACTCCACATCCTGCATGGCCAGGATCGTGGGTGCTGCCACCTCTGCACCCAATCCCTTACCCCCTTTTTCCCTCTCTCCCACAGGGTGGAGACTAGAGGTAAAGGCCTTTTGGGTGAGTGGGTAGACGCTTCTCCCAGGGTGAAAATATCCTCACCCCAGCCTGACAGCCCGGGAGTGGCAGAGCTTACCCAGGAAAGTAGGCACAGACAAAGGCTTCCATCCCGGCCTGGTCCCCAGAGCAGGGATGATGCCCACAGCCCAGCTGGCTCGAGGTGGCCCACACGAGCTGTGGGAGACACAGTGGCTCAGAAGTCCTATTGGGCCACCCCCAGACTGGGGCCAGCAGCACAGGTGATGCTCACCTGGGAGGGAGAACATAGCTCTGGCCCCAAACGAGGCAGGCAGGCAGGCAGCTCCCTCACCTCCCTGGGGGCCTCAAGAATAGCAGCTATGATGCGCAGGGCTGTAAGGATGGGTGGAAATAGTGTAGGAAGGGTGTCTGGGTGTTCAGGGGAGTGGAGGGTGAGGGCAGGCAGATACCTGAAAGGAGGGGAGATTGTGGATGGGTGGAGGAGAGATGCTACAGAAAAACTTGGATGTGAAAACGTTGTGGCAGATTGCAAAAACGGCCACACTTCTCGCTCCAGCTCCTTTTAAATGTGACTTTGCAGTTCTTTGTATCAAGAGAAGTACTCTCTTTCCCACACCCTGAGTCTGGCTGGCCCTGTGGCTTGCATCAGAGGTGATATTGAGCCAGTTTTGAATGTAGGCCTCAGGAGACCCTGCAATTTCTACTCACTCTCATAACACCATGCTCAAGCCACCTCATGAACAAGCCTCCTGGAGGCTGAAAGACCTCCTAAGGCAGAGGTGAGCCAGTTAGAGCCACTCTAGACAGCCAGCTTCTGCCAACCCCGCAGCTGATTGAGTTGCATGAGTGGGTCCAGCCAAGACCAGAAGAACCTCCCAGCTGATCCCAACCCATATTGTCCACCTGCAGAATTGTAAGATGCTACATTGTGGGGGAGTGTGTGTGCATCAAAAGCTAATGGATACAGGTTGCTAACAGTATTCAAAACTTAGATTTAAAGTTTTATAATCAGTGACAATGTGAAAATAGAACAAAGGGTCAAAACACAAGAAGAGCTAAGCAAATTGGTAGCCATTAAAAATGACAGGTATGGCCCTAACTGGTTTGGCTCAGTGGATAGAGCATTGGCCTATGGACTGACGGGTCCCAGGTTCAATTCCGATCAAGGGCATGTACCTTAGTTGTGGGCACATCCCCAGTAGGAGGTGTGCAGGAGGCAGCTATGTTTCTCTTCCATCGATGTTTCTAACTCTCTATCCCTCTCCCCTCCTCTCTGTAAAAAATCAATAAAATATATTAAAAAAAAAAAAAGATAGGTATGGCCTTAACTGGTTTGGCTCAGTAGAGAGAGCATTGGCCTGTAGACCAAAGGGTCCCGGGTTCGATTCCGGTCAAGAGCACGTGCCTTGGTTGCAGGCTCCTCCCCGGCCTGGGCCCTGGTCAGGGCTCATGCGGGAGGCAACCAATCTATGTGTTTCTCTCACATCGGCGTTTCTGTCTGTCTTTCCCTCTCTCTTCCACTCTCCCTGGGAATCAATGAAAGAATATCCTTGAGTGAGGATTAACAAACAAACAAAAGACAGGTATGAGGCAGGGAGAGATGAACATGTGGTCATACATATGTGTCCAACAATGAAAGAATATGCATTTTTTTAAAAATATATATTTAAAGAGGAAGGGAGAGGGAGAGAGAGAAACATCAATAATGAGAGAGAATCATTGATCGGCTGCCTCCTGCATGCCCCCTATTGGGGATCGAGCCCACAACCTGGGCATGTGCCCTGACTGGGAATCCAATTATGACTTCCTGGTTCATAAATCGATGCTCAACTACTGAGCCACACTGGCTGGGTAGAATATGCATTCTTTTTAGGAATTCATGAAATTTTTCCAAACGTTGACCCCCTCAGTAAACCACAAAGCAAGATTCATCCATTATCAAAGAACCAATATCCTATAGGCCATGTTCTATGACTTCCATGCAATAAAATCCAGAGTAAGTAATTTAGAAGTAAGTAAAGAAGAAAGTATAGTTTGGAAATTTAAATATACTTTTTAAAATCAAAGGCAACATCATGATGGAAAGTAGGAAACACTTAGAACTTAAATGACATTGAAAACACTATCAAACTTATAGAATGTGGCTAGCAAAGTTTAGGGGGAAATCTATAGCTTTAAATGCATAACGCAGTAATGAAAAATACTTAAAATTAATGAGCTAAGAACCCATATTACGAATATAAAAAGAGATAATACAGTAAGTCGAATAAAATAGAAGAAAAAATAAAAACAGAAATGAACAAAAATTTTTAAATGAAGACAAAGAAAAGGCAGATTTGTTTAAATAGAGAAACCTCTGGGAAAATTGGTCAAGACTGAAACAGAGAAGGCACAAATAAATGTGGGACTTTTAAAAGGACATTAGCTACACAGTAAATACTTTAAAATCTCTGTTCAATTCTAGTTTTAAAAATCTCTGTTAAATAACGAACAACTACGAAGTATTTGTTTCCTCACTGCCACCACCTAACTGCCATTCTACTGTACAGACTCAAGGAGTTTATATTACATTCAGAATTGGATATTAATGAAAAGCAAACCACCAACTCAGTTTTTTCTATTACCAATACATTTTTTAGAATCTGAAAGACTAAGAGTTCTAAAAGTCAAGATAATGAATGGCTATCTATTTATAACTAACTCATAAAATAAACTTAGCAACAAATTTTTTGAAAAGAACAATTATGACCAATAAATTGGAAATCATAGAATGGACAGTTTTCTATGAAATAGAACTTGCCAAAACTCTCTCAAGAAGAAACAGAAAAGCTGAAATGATTTATGACCATTTCTTCCTTTTCCTCTTTTTAAATATATTTTTATTGATTTCAGAGAAAAAGGGAGAGGGAGAGAAAGATAGAAACATCAATGATGAGAAAGAATCATTCTGCCTCTTGCACGCTCCACACTGGGGATAGAGCCTGCAACCTGGGCATGTGCCCTTGGCCGGAACAAACCTGG